>BTHU01000005.1:131572108-132172108 GCA_036184795.1 Tokudaia tokunoshimensis
ATCTGATGCCCTCTCCTGGTGTGTCTGAAGACAGCTACAGTGTACTCATATACATGAAATAAATAAATAAATAAATAAATAAACAAATAAATAAACACTTATTTTTGTGTGTGTCTATGGAAATGTATGCTGTGGTGGGGTGCTGTGTGTCTGTGGAGCCCAGAAGAGTCAGCTGCCAGGCATGAAGGGATCAAACTCAGGTCCTCGACAAGAGAAGCCGTCACTTTAAGTACTAAGCCACCTCTCCAGCCCCAGTCAAATAAAAAAAGTTAGCAAGGCCAGATGACTGTGTTGGCACCCAAGACTGTCCTCCGAGCTACTGGAAAGCTGAGGAGGGAGTGTGGTTTGAGTCCAGGGGTTTGCCACCAACCTGAAGAACACAGTGAGACACCAGCTCAAAACAAAGTAAAAATTGCAATAAACCCTAGTGATGTTATTGTCATGTAAGTTCCAGCCTGCAGTCAGCCGTCCCTGGACTGTCCTCAGTCAGGATCGAGCCAGGGGGTGCTTTCATGGGTGCGGAATCCAGCCGCGGCCCTGAGTCCTGTCATCACAGAAAGGCAAATAGAACAGACCTGATTCTCAGGAAAGTAACAAGGTCATTACTGTCTGTCAAATTAAGGGCTAGATGGGAATTAAGATAATAATAACGAGTATTTAATTAGTTACTTTTGAGCAACAAGGTTACAGATAGCCCAGCCTGACCTTGAACTCCTGACCCTTGGGCCTCCAGTTCTCAGTGCTGGGATTCCAAGCATGCTCACCATGGCTGGGCAAGCAACCTACTGAGCACCTGTTTTAATTCTCCAGGGGACTGAAGCTGCCTGAGACCAAAGGCCTTTTCCCTTTCTTGGCCAAAACCACTGGGAAGTATCTGAAGAACACTTTATCTTAGATTTTCATTTTTCCCACATCACGACACTGTCCTGAACTATCGGGGCGGGGGGGCGGTGAACATAAGGTGATCTACTGCTCAACGCGTGCTTCCAAAGAAAATGGCTTCTGACAGGCCCATCAACCCTCAGTGACCTCTGCAAAGACAAGAAGAGTCACTGCCAGATGGCATGAAACTGCTTCCCTTAAGGCAGTGACTCTGTCCCTAGGATAGTTTGTATACTCATGCCATCCAGTGGTCAGAGAGCACACGTGCAGAAAGAAATAACCATTTCCACACACGGTTTCTTTTTCATGCAAGACCCAAGGTATGACCATGATGCCTGGTTTCTAGGGGGCTGAGGGATGACGGACAGATTGAGGGTGCCCCAAGGACAGAGGGTACCCAACCTACTGAGAACCTATTTTAATAGTGGCTCTATAATCCCCAGATGACCTTGGGCTGGCTATCTCATGAGTGCGCAGGTGTCTAGAAAAAGGTGTTTGGAAATGTAAGAAATTTGCATTCCAGCCAATTAGTTACCTGAATATAGAGAAAGCAATTATAATAAATTGAGTGACTGAGGCTGGAGAGATGGCTCAGTGGTTAAAACAGTGACCACTCTTCCAGAGGTCCTGAGTTCAATTCTCAGCAACCACATGGTAACTCACAACCATCTGTGATGGGATCTGACGTCCTTTTCTGGTGTGTCTGAAGACAGCTACTGTGTACTCATGTAAATAAAATAAATAAATCTTTAAAAAGAAAATTGTGTGATTGGGGCTGGGGTAGGGGTTCAGTGGTAGATCATGGGCTGAACATAATGGTGGACCCGGGCTCTGTTCATCTAGTACCTGCCATGATTTGTTATATTGATGTGAAATTTGCATTTGCATTGTGTAACATAGCATTTTTTTTTTTTTTGGGAGATTCTGCCATGGCGTGTGTGGAGCGTCAGACAACAACTTTGTGACCTCAGGACTTTCCCTAACCTTTATGTGGGTTCCAGGAGGGAAGAATCCAGGTTGTCATGCTGTGTGACAAGTACCTTTACCTGTAGAGGCCTCCTGTTGTTTTTGAAACAGGATCTCTCAGTATAACTCAAACTGACTTTGAACTCACAATGTATCACAGACTGGGCCCAAACTCATAATCCTCCTGCCTCAGACTCCAGAGAACAGGGATCAGGGCATGTGTCACCACACTAAGCTGGCATTAACCCTCTTGGAGTACAGCTCAGAGGCTGAGGGGGCAGCTCAGTTGGTAGAGCTCTCTTGCCTGGCATGCAAGAGCCTTGGGTCAGATCCCTGGCACTTCCTAAATTCTGTGTGGTGGTGTAAACTAGTGATCTCAGAGTCAGGGAGGCTTCTCTGGCTCTTAAGTGACTGGGTGCTTTATCTCCTGCTCCCTCAAGTGTGATCTCTCTGCTTCTCTGTCTCTGTGATTCTGCTTTTCTCTCTCCTTCTCCCTCTTCCTCCCCCTCCTCTCCTCCCCTCCCCTTCCCATCCCCCTCTCCTTCCTTTCTCCTTCCCCCTCTCCCTCCCTTCTCCCTCCCCCTCCCCTCCTCTCCCTCCTCCTCCCCCTTCCCCCCTCCCCTTCCCCTCCCCTTCTCTCCCCCTCCCCTCCTCTGCTTTCTCCCTCCCCTCCCCCCCTTCTCTCTCCTATGTTTTATGCCTGGGAATCTTAAAAGTCCCACCTCTGTCACCCTGTCCAGCCATTAGCCACTGGTAACCTTATTTCCCAATCAGAGCCAACAGGGGGCAGAGACCCTCATTGCAGACATGCGGGTTCCCGTGTGATTTTGGGAGCTGAATTCATACAAACAGCATTAGAACCGATCCACATCACTCAGCAGAGGTAGGCAGACCTCTGTGAGTTCCAGACCAGCCAATGCTACCTAATGAGACCCTGTCTCAATGAAGGAGGAAGACGGATGAGGGAACCACCGCCACCACCTCTGGGAATGTGGTGCAGTGTGATCCGGATCAGGGCCCAGCCTGACACCCAGTTTACTGATCCTGCGTATTTTATGTGCAGGGACTCACACACCGGCAGCCTTCATGCCTGGCTTCTTCCGCTCAGCCTGTTTCTGAGGCTCATCTGCATTCTGTCATGTGTTCTCACTTCGTTGTTTGATGACAGGATAATGTGCCGTGATGTTTGTTTATACACATATTGTCGATGTCCGGGAGTCACCCCACAAACCACACAAACACCAATCTCAGTTAAACTGGGATGGTTTATTGAACACACACCCCAAGATTGACCAGGGCAACTGCTCAAAGCTCCGAGCTGGACATTTCTCAGGGCACGCTTATAAAGGCTAAAAACCGAGAAAACCACAGTGAGCTCATACGGAGGTGCTGCCCGGTGATCGGCCCTGACTCAAGCCATTTTGGACATAACAGTTCATCTTGATGTTTAACTTGATGGGTCCTACATGAAACTTATAATGGTGGAATTTCTTAAGATTAACGAACCTCATAACATACTTAACAGGATATGTGGTCAGCATGACCCATCTCTGAGTCAAGCTATTTTACTGTAGCAATGACTGGCAGGTATGTTTCAGCGACACAATGAAATAGCTGGCAGGCAGGGAACAAAATGGCTACAGCTGTGTCTGGGGGTGGGGGTGGGGCTCAACACATATAAAATGGCAATTTAGTCAAAAGATCTTAATTTGCTTTGTTTTCATTTCTAGAGTTGGGTGAGACTTCCTTCCCTGCAGTAGAAAGAAGTGTTCTGGTGAGCTAAGCAGTGAGGGCTGACTTTATAGACACAAGAGGGCTCTAGACAGCAGCTGCAGCGGGGCCTGGGGATGTGGTTCAGTGGGCAAAGGCTCCTGCTGGCAAATCTAAGGATCTGAGTTCGATCCCCGGACGCATGTGGTAATAAGAAAGAAACAACTCTCTAATGACCTCTGACCCCAGCTTGAGTACCACCACATGTGACCACAGACAAACACACGTAGATGCACAAAGTAAATAAAGTAAAAAAAGGGCAGGGGCTGGAAACGTGACTTAGCAGTCAAGAGCACTGACTGCTCTTCCAGAGGTCCTGAGTTCAATTCCCAGCCACCACCGAATATCCGTAATGGGATCTGATGCCCTCTTCTGGAGTGTCTGAAGACAGCAACTGTGTACTAAAAAACAAACAAACAAAAACCCCCAAGAGCAGACAGCGGTCTGAGGGCTCCAGAACACTTCCCTTGTTTGGCTGGGTCAGGGAGACGCGGGAAACCCGCGGTGGATGGAGTGACTGCAGGTTTGTGGAAGGTTAAGGCAAAATGAACTTCATCACCATGCCCAATTAAAGCTGTCCCACTGGGAGAGATTGGACAAGGATCTCTCTTTCATCTGGATTTATCTGCTTAAACAAAGAGGTTTGGTTTGGTTTTCTTGGTGGTTTGACACTGTAATGTGACTCCATATTTTTTTAAGATTTTAAGATTTATTTTTATTTTATATCATCGGTGTTTTGCTTGCATGTGCATCTGTGTGAAGGTGTCAGAAGCCCTGGGACTGTGGTTACAGACAGGTGTGAGTTGCCACGTCGGTGCCGGGAATGGAAGCCGGGTTGTTGCAGGACACGTGATCACACTGTGAACCCCAAGATTGGGTTATTTACTGGGAAAAACACCTGTTTTTAGTTGTAGTGTGGCTTAGCCTTAGCATATACCTTAAATTCAAGAGCTTTCTGCTTGAATATTGTTTTTTTTAAAGATTTATTTATTATTATATGTAAGTACACTGTAGCTGTCTTCAGACACACCAGAAGAGGGTGTCAGATCTCTTTTAGGGATGGTTGTGAGCCACCATGTGGTTGCTAGGATGTGAACTGAGGACCTTCAGAAGAGCAGTGTAGAGGATCATTGCTAACTTGAGGTGTGTCTGAAGACAGCGACAGTGTACTCATATAAATAAAATAAATAAATAAATAAATAAATATCTTTTAAAGAACAACATTGGATCCTTTGGGAAAGCAGCCAGTGCTCCTATCTCTCCAGTCCCCCGTGTTGTTTTTTTAGCCCGGTCTGTTGGAGCCTACTGCAAGATTTCAGTCCAAAACAATGACATCTTGCAATTTTAATTAACAGTATAAGCCGGACACGGAGGTAACCGCGGTTTCAAAGGAAGTCACGGCGAAGAACCACCTGAACTCCGGGGCTGGAGCCCAAGCAGTAGGGCGCCCCTGGGGGTTGCGGGAAGTAGCAGCTCGGATCATGTTTGTGCTCTGCTGTTGAGTAATTTACACCTTTGGTTATTAAGAACATGCTGTTATGAAAATTTGTGTAACTGTTTATAACTTTAAATTTTTTTTTCTCTTACATTTTATTTGTGTGCGCGTCACGTGTATGCACACACGCGGAGGTCAGAAGACAAGGAGGGAGTCGGGTTTCCTCCTTCCACTGTGTGAGTACCGGGGATGGACACTAGGTGGCGATACTCACGGGAGCCGTCCCACCAACCTGTTCCTCCCTGTTTTCATGTCCGGTTCCTCTTCTTTGGGGTACTTGTCCCCAAACTGAATCTCTGGATCCCATGAAAATTCGGTATTTAACGTTTCCCCCCACAAACTGTTGGTTTTAGATCAGGCCGGTCTCAAACTCACAGAGATCCATCTATCTCTGCCTCCCCTGCCGGGATCAGTGGTGGGCATCACCACGGACCGCCCAATGATAGATTTTTTAAGTTGAAAAAATCTTACCCTCCCCACCACCACCGTTTTGGACTTTTCCCTATATTTCTATTGATATATTGTTTTATTAAGCCCTTAATGTTGACAGGAAACGTATTTTGTTTAGACCAAGACTCAGTTTTTCCAAATGAGTCGTTGATTTTGCCTTTTGTTCTGTTTAGGTTTTTTTCTTTTCTTTTCTTTCTTCTTTTACTCTTTCTTTTTGACTTGTTTGTTTGTTTTTGTTTTTTCAAGACAGGGTTTCTCTGTGTAACCCTGACTGCCCTGGAACTCTGTAGACCACGCTGGCTTCGAACTCACAGAGATCCACCCGTCTGTGGCTCCCCGTTGCTGGGATTAAAGGTGTGCACCACTACTGCCCAGCTTTCTTTTCTTTTTTAAGGATTTATTTCTTATTATTTTATTTGTATGTCTGTCACGGTGTGCAGATGCCTAAGGAAGCCAGAAGCATGTGTTAGATTCCTTGGAGCTGGAGTCAAGTCTGTCACAGGGCGTCCCAACATGGACGCTGGCAAGAGATCTTAGCCTTCTGCAAGAGCAAGTGCTTATAACCACCTCGCTGTCTCACCAGCTCTGTGCTTTCTCTCTCTCTCTCTCTTCCTTTCGCTTATTATGTATTTTTATTTTATGTGCATTGGTGTTTTGCTTGCATGTATGTCTGGTTGAGGGTGTCAAATCCCCTGGAACTGGAGGTACACACAGTTGTGAACTGTCATGTGGGTGCTGGGACTCGAACCTGGGTCAGTGCTCTTAATCACTGAGCCATCTCAACTGCTCCTTCTTTCATGTTTTTTTAAAGGCAGGATCTAATAAAAAGTATATATTTCATATTGCTTTCTATTCAATCTTACTCAGTATATTATATTTGAGCTGGTCTCACACTTACTGTTGTATAATATGCTGTCCCAGCATAAATAACAGACACTGCCATCTTCTGTGACTACAAGATGTGACACAGTTAAGATTGGACCTGCTGGGCACTAGAGGGTTGGCTCAGTGCTTAAGAGCACCTGCTGTTCTTGCTGAGAACCTAGGTTTGGTTCCCAGAACCCACGAGGCGGTTCACAAGCATCTGTAACTCTGGTTCCTGGGGATCCAACACCCGCTCACTTCTGGCCCCCACAGGCACACACACACACACACACACACACACACACACACACACACACACAGTCCAATACATACATGCAGGCAAAATGTTCCTACACATAAGTAAATCTGAAATATATATATATTTATATATTTATATATATTGGACCTGTTGACATTCCTTCATGGAAGAATAGGTGGACATCTTAGATTCCCCCACTTAGGTCCGACCACTCTATCCTGTACACGGACCCCACTCTAGGCCCCCATGCAGCTGTAACTGTCCACCTGACATGGCCACGTGATCTCGGGAGATGATGGAGGGTGAACTGAAGGGAGTCTCCATCTGTGCAGCTATGGGAACATTTTCCTCCAGGCTGGGGTGAGACAGAGATATGGCTGTTTCAGAGGTCATCCACACTCCTCTAAGCAACCGCTCACCCACGCTCTGTAAGTCAGTCCAATAGCCTCACTGGTTCACAAAGTTGGACTTCTGAGAAATACTTTGGTTGGTCAGTTCCCTGTCTGGGGGAGGAGCAGACATTTGCTTGGCCCTCCTCAGGAAAATTTCACTCGGCATGTTGCCAAGTATCTCTTGGAACCCTTGCTTTTCTGCCTCTATCTCCTGAATGCCAGAATTACAGGCTTGTGTGGCCATACCTGACTTTTGTGGTGCTGCGGACCAAACACCGGGCCTCATTGCATGGTAAGCAAACATTCCACCAACTCAACTACACCCCAACTCTTGCTTTCTTTGTGGTTTTTGATAGAGTCTCACTCTGTAGCCCAGACTGACCTCAACCTCTCTGTTTTTCTTATTTGAACCATTCCTTTCATGTGTGTGTGTGTGTGTGTGTGTGTGTGTGTGTGTCTGACTGGTGACTGGTCAGCTTATGCAAATGAATGCAGAGACGGGGTGGGGAATGGAGGGTGGGGGTGGAGAGATGAAGGAGCCCATTGAGAGGAAGTTAATTTGCCTGAAGATTCCCAGTGACATTTGCTTAGCCTGAACGACAGCATGGCGAACAGAGCAGTTGTCCCAAATCTTTGGAATGACCTCTGTCATAGATAGCATTATGCTTGAAAAATCACCTCTAGCCTAAAATGAAACTGGACGGCTGATGTAAATTAATTAAACTGAAGAGGTCCTCCAAACGAGCATTTCTCTAATGCATCCATTCAGACCTTCCAGGTCACTAAGTGGTCATGTTTTCTTTCCTTTAAAAGGAAAATGTAATGAGGAGAAATATTGGGAGCTGTGTACAGGAAAGCATCCCCGATTTGGCATCCACAGAGAATGCAGGTAACTTGTCATAAAGGAAAGTTCCAGAAAACTTGAACTGACCCCAGGAAGCTCCCATTAGGAATACATTAAAAGTTTCAGACAAAGCTCTCCAACACACACACACACACACGCGCGCGCGCGCGCGCACACACACACACACACACACACACACACACACACACACGAAAATGGTCTCATTATGAAGGCCCCTGGCTGTCCTGGAACTCACTCTGTAGACCAGGCTGGCTTTGAACTCCTGTGATCCTCCTGCCTCTCTGCCTCTGCCTCTGCCTCCAGAGTGCTGAGAATGCTAAAACCACCATGCCTGGTTTCAGAAAAAAGGCTTCCTAAAACAGCGTGTTGTGGTTCTGTCTTTCCTGTCTCCTCTGTGTGTGTGTGTATTCCTGAATATTATATTCTCACATACCCACATTTGTAGGCCAGAGGCCAATGTTGGATGTCTACCTCCATTCCTCTCCACCTTAGTTTTTGGACAGTTTCTCACTGAATTTAGAGTGAGTCGTTTGACTAATCTGCTGACCGGAAAGCCCCAGGCATCTTCTTATCTCCTCACCCCACCCTCAGCCCTAGGGTTACAGGGTCGACCTATTACACACAGCTTTTTTACTGACGAGGCCACTCCCAGCCCTCCAACCTTTTAAACACAGAAACACAATAAATTCTCTGCAGTCCTGAGAATTTGAGGAGGGGAAGCACACCCTGCTATGCCTCCCAAAACTGCCAGTGTGATTTCCATTCAGTCAGCCCACATCCCAGAAGCAGCCGGCTGGCCCAAATCAGGAATGCGGAACCCTGGGGTGATTACAGCTCCCATTTGAAAGACTAGACGAAAACCTGCCCCTGATCGGGGCCCTGCCAAAAGCAGGTGGCTTTTTAATTAGCACCCCAGGGCTGAGAATAGTTTCCCAGTGATGGAGTGGGAAGTGTCCAAGGAGCAGACTCTAGAAGCTCCTGCTCTTGTAAGAGCCAGAGGAAAAAATCAGTAAGCCCCAGTGTAATTAATTTAATTTTATCTTTTATTATTTTGTTTTTGTTTTGTTGTATTTATTTATTTTGAGACAAGATTTCTCTGTGTAGCCCAGGCTAGCCTCAAACTCGGAGGTTCACCTGTCTCTGCCTCCTGAATGTTGGGATTAAAGGCAGGCACACCAGGTCTGTCTTAATTTTATTTATTTATTTTTAAAGATTTATTTATTTGTTATTTATATGAGTACACCGTCGCTGTCTTCAGACACCCCAGAAGAGGACATCGGATTCCATTACAGATGATTGTGAGCCACCATGTGGTTGCTGGGAATTGAACTCAGGACCTCTGGAAGAGCAGTCAGTGCTCTTAACCCCTGTGCCGTCTCTCCAGACCTAATTTTATTTTGTTAAGACAGGGTCTCATGTGTCCCTAGCTGGTCTTTTACTCACAGAGATGCACCAGACTCTGTTTCCCCATTTCTAGGATTAAAGGCTTGGACCCTTAAGCCCAGCCAACAACTTTCATTCTTGAAATGAAAGGTAGCCGCGTATTGGTGTACACCTATAGTACCAGCGACCCAGAAGGTATGATCAAGCCCACCGAAGGTAACCCAGGGGAATTCTCTTCTCAATTAAAAAGCAAGTCAGATATGGCGCATTCTGGAGGTAGAGACAGAGGATTCTGAGTTCGGGGTCAGCCTGGTCTACACCACAGAGCTCTGGGTTGGGGGGTTTCTTTTTATTTGGGGTTGGAGGTGGGTTGCTATTGTTGATTTTGTCTTTTAAAAAAGATTTTCTTTTAGTTTTATGAGTATAAATATTTTGCCTGCGTGTGTGTGTGTGTGTGTGTGCGTGTGTGTGTGTGTGTGTGTGTGTGCACCAAGTCATGTGAATGCCTGGTGCCATGGGTCCCCATGTAACTGAAGTTACAGACAGTTGCGAGTCTCCATGTGGCTATTGGGACTCGAGCCCAGGTCCTCTAAGGGAGCAGTCACTGCTCCCAAGCACCGAGCCATTTCTCCAGTACCTGTTTTTGCCTTTTGAGGCAGGGAGGGCCTCACGTACCTCAGGCTGGCCTCAGACTCCCTGTACAGTCGAAGGGGAGTGTGAACTTCTGATCTTCACACCTCACGTCTTCACACAGATTACAAGTGTGCACCACACCTGGTCGAGGTGGTTCTGGGATCAAACCCAAGGCTTCCTGCACGCCAGTCAAGCACTCTCCTAACTGAGCTACACCCCAACCCCTAGACTGTTTAAGAAAGAAAGAAGAGGGAAGAAGGAAGGAAGGAAGGAAGGAAGGAAGGAAGGAAGGAGGGAAAGAAAGAGACGAGCAGGGTACTACCCTCCTGTGATTCCAGCGGTTTGGAGGTTGAAGCAGAAGGATCAGGAATTCAATCCTTGGCTAAATATTATCTTTATATATTTGGTTGATATTTGAAATGTTCCCGAGAAGGCCTGGGGACGTATGTAGTTCATTAGCAGAGTACTTGCCGAGCGTGTGTGGGAAGGCCTTGGGCTCCATGTACAGCATGAATTTTTTTCTCTCTCTTTTAATTTTGAGAGGGCTGGAGAGATGGCTTAGCCATTAAGAGCACTTTCTGTTCTTCCAGAAAATCTAAGTTCAATTCTTAGCAACCATATGGTGGCTCTAACTCCATTTTTAAGGGATCTGATGCCCTCTGCTGGTCACTGCAGGCACCAGGCATGCAAACAAAATACCCATAAAGCACAAAACAAAATAAAATAAAAACTATTTTGAGTTCGTTTTGTTTGGTTTTGTGTGAAACAGGCTCTCTCCGTGTGAATTCTCAGTGAGTTCCTGGCAGGCCTATCTTGGAGTATGGCTTCATCTCAGGGACCCACCTGCCTCCCTCTGCCACCTCAACTGCTCGGATTAAAGGCCTGCCTTGTTGGGGGTGGGTTTGACTAATCTGCTGGCCGGAAAGCCCCACCCAACAAGACTTATTTTATTCTCTCTCTCTTTTTTAAAGATTTATCTATTTATTATATGTAAGTACACTGTAGCTGACTTCAGTCAACCCCAGAAGAGGGCATCAGATCTCATTACAGATGGTTGTGAGCCACCATGTGGTTGCTGGGATTTGAACTCAGGACCTTCAGAAGAGAAGTCAGTGCTCTTAACCGCTGAGCCATCTCTCCAGCCCCAACTTATTTTATTCTCAGCAATGTGTATGTATATGGATCTCGTGTAGCCATATGCACAGATGTATGGGTGCCCTGAGCGGCCAGAAGATGATACTAGATCTCCAGGAGCTGGAGTCACGGATGGTTGTCAGCCACAAAACATGGCTTCTAGCAACTGAACCTGGGCCTTCTGCAAGAGCAGTATGTACTTTTCAATATTAACTTATTTTATGTCTATGAGTGTTTTGCCTGAATGTATGTCTTTGCACCACCTGAATTTAGTAGCCACAGAGGCCAGAAGAGGGTGTCAAATTCCCCGGAACTTAGATTTGCAGACAGTCAAGATCTGCCAGTCTTCTCAACCACTGAGACACTCCCGAAAGAAAGAGCGTTTCAGACCCATCTTACAGATGAACAAAATGAGGCTCAGAGGTATTGACCTCCTCAAGCAAATCAGAAGTGGCAATGCCACAGGCAGATAGTGCAGGCTCCCCAAGATCTCCTGCCTGGAGGTGTCCTTCCTCCACATCCTGAATGCTCACAGCCGTCCTCTCACTGGGAGCTGCCTGGACCACAGCAGCCCAACTGATACTGATGCCTAGGTGTACAGATTCAGCCTCCTGCCTCAGTTTCTCCTTACGCCCAGCCTTGCCTTCACCACTGGCTTGAGTGTCTTTCCTATGGGGCATTCTGTTCACTGGACCCAGGAGAGCAAGACTCCACACAGCCTCCAACTCCCTTGCCTATAAACTCCTCCCTCCACCGGCAGGGCGTGGCTACAGGGGGAGGAGCATTCTCCCGCAGGACCTGGGCAGGGCTTCCCGCGTGCACAGCACTCTTGTTCCACGTGTTTGCCAAATGCTGAGTGACCTCTGCCCTGCTGACCACAAAGTTTTTAGGAGCTCAGACGTCACTACCCGGGAAAGCTCAGTGGTAACTGAGCTGCCTGCCTTTGGAAAAAAAAAAAAACACGCACGCGCACGCGCGCGCGCGCGCGCACGCGCACACACACACACAGAGCAATCAGTATGAATAAAGTCGCCAGAACATTTGAGGAGACCCCTAAGTTACAGAAGGTTTTCCGTTGTTTCCTTCATCACAGTAGTCTCCCTATCTATCTATGACCGGCCTCAAAAGCACCATCCCCCTGCCTCAGCCTCACTAGTGTTGGAATTGCAAGTCTGCAACATCAAGGCCCTTTGAAAAGGTCAAAGATCTTCTAGAAAACTTCATCACTTTAAGACTTTGGAACACTTTCAGTCTGCCCAGCCTCGACAAATGGACACCAAGTCTTCCTCAGGCTCCCTCCCAGTGCCTAGCTGTCCTGGATCCACTCAGCCACTCAAAGCGTGAGCCTGCCTTGAGTTGGTGTGGAGGCTGACTACAGAGGTTCCCCAGCGTGTACTGTCATCTCCCTGGCAGCCTGAGGGGTTAACAGCTGAACACTCACTGACTAAGCTTGAACTTTGCCCTGCACAACCTGTGGCCGCCTGACCTCTGGCTCCCAGGCCATCCTGAGCAAATTTGCACAGCCGTTTCTGCCCAAAGGAACTTTGGGGAATATACCCTGGTTAGTGTTTAACAGTCCCTGGGGAGACAAGACAGAAAGAGAATTTGGAGATTTGGCGTATCTCCTGAGTCAAGGTCTTCTCTGCATATCCAGGGAACAAATCCTAACTCGTGACTTAATTACTTCCAATAAACGAGGGCCCTCCCCAACTCCCCTTGGTAGTTCCCTTGGAGTGCTGGGATTAAAGGCATGCACCACCACACCTGGCTCCACTTTATTTATTTTTAATAAAAGGATTTATTCACATTTTATTTATGTGTATGGTGCCTAGTGCCTGCAGAGGCCAGAAGAGGTCATCAGACTCCCCTGGCAGCTACAGAAAGCTGTGAGCTGTCATGTATGTACTGGATATCTGTCTCTCCAGGCTCACGCCCATTTTATTATACCTGATCCTGATTCTGGCCACAGGCCAATCTGTGTAGAGGCCAGAAATTACATAGTACGGAGCTGCCTGCTGTCAGTAGTCACAAAGGCTATGCAGACGCTTGTAAGACACCATGTGGGTTCTGGGAACTGATCTTAATCACTGAGCTATCTTTCCAGCCCCGATTTATTTTATGTGTGTGTGTGTGTGTGTGTGTGTGTGCTGTGTGTGGACAGGTGCCTGATGACCTGATTTCAGCTTCCCAAAAGTTGTCCTCTGACCTCCACATGCACACCATGCATGTACACATACACACAAGGAATAAATGTAATATATTTTTAAATTTTTTTGAGAAAGGCTGGGCAGTGATGGTACACATCTATTTTTTTTTAAGATTTATTTTATGTATATGAGCACACTGTTGCTGTCTTCAGACACACCAGAAGAGGGCATTGGATCCCTTTACAGACGGTTGTGAGCCACCATGTGGTTGCTGGGAATTGAACTCAGGACCTCTGGAAGAGCAGTCAGTGCTCTAAACTGCTGAGCCATCTCTCCAGCCCCACCCCCATTTTCTTGATTAATAATTGATACGTGAGGGCACATCCCACTGTGGGTGGTTGGTGTCCCCGGCCAAATGGTCCTGGGGTGTATAACAATGCAAACTGAGCAAGCCAGTGGAGGAAGAATGATTTATATTCCCCAAAGCTTCTGCATCAGTTCCTGCCTCCAGGTTCCTGGCCTGACCTCCATCAATGATAGAGTGTGACCTGAGAGTTGTAAGCTGAGTTAAACCCCCTCCTCCCTAACTTGCTTTTGGCCTTGGTGTCTTATCACAGCATGAAGATCCAACACTATCTCTGTTCTTCTGCATATGGACATCCAAGTATATCAGTACCATTCATTGCACTTCCTTCTCTCTCCCAGTTCATCACCTACAAGCATGAGGACCTGAGTTTGGATCTCTGGCACCCATGTAAAGAGCCCATTGAGTCCTGTAATCCCAACACTAGGTAGCCAGAGATAGATGGATCCCTGAAGCTCTTCTACCCCGGTCAACAAGGTTCAGGTTCAATGAGAGAGAGAGACCCTGTCTCAAAACATCATGGTGGAAGGCAGTTAAGAAAGGGAACACACTGGGGCTGGAGAGACGGCTCAGTGGTTAAGAGCACTGACTGCTCTTCCAGAGGTCCTGAGTTCAAATCCCAGCAACCACATGGTGGCTCACAACCATCTGTAAATAATCTGATGCCCTCTTCTGGTGTGTCTGAAGACAGCTACAGTGTACTTATATATAATAAATAAAATATTTTAAAAAAAAGAAAGAAAATTCCAGCACTCAGAGTACAGAGGCAGGCAGAGAGAGAGGTCCAGCACAGAGGAGCCATGGTATGTATAAAGAGATATGCTCTGTGGGGTGTGGTGAGGTATGAGCGCCCATGCTGAGGCATCTCTTCCCCGCCAATGATGCCAGATGCAGAGATGCCAGCCGCACAATGGTATAGCATAGAGTTTATTCAGGTCACAGGGAGGGGGGTTAAGAGGGTAGCAGAGGCAGAGAAAGGCAGAGAGAAGGAGATTGTAGAGAAGTAGAGGCCGCCATGACCACGTGGAGAGAAAGAGGAAGGGAGAAGAGTCCAAGAGGGAGCAAGAGAGAAGCAAGCAGGAAGCAGGAGTGAGAGAGTAAGAGAGGAGGGGGAAAAGAAGTCCCTTTTATAGTGGGCGAGGCCTGCCTGGCTGTTGCCAGGTAACTGGGGTGGAGTTTAGACAGAACCTTAACACCCTGACTCAGACAAACGGAAAAAGAAAAGCCTTGGGCTCATCCGTGTGCAAACACACACAACCACAGGGAAAAAAATACAAAACATGAGTTAGTCGAAAGGAGACGGAGGAAGGTGCTTGACGTCGGCCTCTGACCCCCATGCATGAACACACAGGCACAGGTATCTACACAGTCATGTATAGACAGACACACACACACAGACACAGACACACACACACACACAGACACACACACACACACATAGAGCCTTAAATTAGCTGTGTTAGGATTCTGTCTAAGCTCCACCCCACAATTACCAGGCAACAGCCAGGTAGGCCTGGCCCACTAAGAAAAGGGCTGCTTGCCCCTCCTCTCTCTCTAATCCTCTTACTCTCTTAGCTTCTCTCTTGCCTTCGTGGGCTCTTCCTTCCCCCCCTCCCCTCTCCCCTCAGGGGGAAGGGATGTCTGGGCATGGACCCGCTGAGGCTCCCCCTTCCCCCACACCTATTCTTATTCTTATGCCTAGTTCTCTTTTTATGATCACAACAGGCTGAAGGTGTCGGAAACTTCTTTTCTTTTGAGGTAGCTATCTCTTAAATGCTTGCCACAGGTTCTGACTGATGGCTTTGTTCTATATTTACAGGAAGTAAGGCGGCCTGCTGAGGGAACCTGTCTCTGCCTTCCTCTGAGATGCTGAACTGAACCTCTGACTGATTTCTTTTCTTTTCTTTTTTTTTTATTTAAGATTTATTTATTTATTTTATTTATGTGAGTACACTGTCACTGTCTTCAGACACAACAGAAGAGGGCATCGGATCCCATTGCAGATGGTGGTGAGCCACTATGTGGTTGCTGGGATTTGAACTCAGGACGTCTGGAAGAAGAGTCAGTGCTCATAACCGCCGAGCCCTGGCCTCTGCCGGTACCTGTGCTCGCTCACAGTGCCCTGGCACCCTGCCAGCACTTTTCCTCAACACTCAGGAGTGCAAGCTTTTGCCTGACTCTGTCCAGGACAGATCTTCCCAAGAAAGCGTTAATACCGAACAATCACCTCAGACAGTTCTCAAGGCTCCTCGCAGCAACTTCCCCGTGAAGCCAGGGGGAAGCCAGGCAATGTGGAGTCTCTTCAGCAAGAGCCAGAATTCTGCAGTTCCAATAGCAGTGCCTTTGAGCTGACAAGAACGGCTGTGATAACCTTAGAAGAACAGGAAAGGGCTGGAGAGATGACTCAGAGGTTAAGAGCACTGACTGCTCTTCCAGAGGTCCTGAGTTCAAATCCCAGCAACCACATGGTGGCTCACAACCATCTGTAATGAGATCTGAAGAAGAGGAACATCTTATAGCACCTGCAGAAAAAGCCACTCTTCCTGTGACACAAATGAGCAAAGATGAACCCGTACAGGGCAAGCTGGGCTGGGTGACATATGCCTTTGATCCCAGCTCCGTAGGAGGCAGAGCCAGGCCTATCTCTGTGAGTTCAAGTCCAGCCTGGTTTACAGAACAGATTGGGCTACACAGAGAAACTGTCTTGAAAAAAAAGGGGGGGGGGAGGGGGAACTTAATCTTGCTCTTCTCTCTTGGCCCCCCCTGCTCCCCCTCTCTCCCTATTCCCTTCCCCCCTCTCTCCACGTGGTCATGGCCGGCCTCTACTTCTCTACTCTCTCCCTCTCTCTGCTTTTCTCTGCCTCTACTACCCTCTTAATTCCCCTCCCCATACCCTGAATAAACTATTCTATACTACTATTAATAATAATAATATTAATAATTATTAATTAGAGAGAGATGTGAGGAAAAGTCAGAAGCAGAAGTAGGCAGACACCCCCACAGATGTGCATTTCTGATGGTCCCTGACTTCTGCTGGCTTAACGGTGGCATCATGCCCAGATTAGCACACCATGCTTTGGGTACAGATTCCAGAGATCAATCCTGTACCAACATCACATACTCCTCCGTGTCTTTCTTGTAGGCTCGCATATCAGTGGGAAAATTTGGGAACAACTTAAATGCCCATCAGCTGGACCGTAACGAAACTGTGTATAACGTTCAGACTATGATGATGAGTCTAGCCCTGAAGATGAACAAAAACTCAAGTCATAGCGACATGCGGTTGTAATCCAAGCCCTTGGGAAACGGAGATGGGAGGATTGGCACGAATTCTAAGTCAGACTTTGTCTCAAAAACAAACAAACCAAAACAAACAGACAATAACACCTGGGGCTAGGTGTGGTGGCTCACACCTTTAGTCCCAGCACTCAGAAGACAGAGGCAGGCAGATCTCTGTGAGTTCAAGGCCGGCCAGGTATAATAGGAAGTTTGAGGCCAATCGGACTAACCTCAAAATTACTATGTAACTGAAGCTAGCCTTCAACTCCTGATCCTCCTGTCTCCACTCCCAACAGCTGCTATTTTATATATTAGTGTGTGCCACCATGCCCAATAATATTTAAATTTAAAAAGTAAAATAAAAGCTGGGTAGTGGTGGTGCACACCTTTAATCCCAGCTCTCGGGAGGCAGAGGCAGGCAGATTTCTGAGTTTGAGGCCAGCCTGCTCTACAGAATGAGTTCCAAGACAGTCAGGGCTACACAGAGAAACCCTGTCTTGAAAAAAACAAAACAAAACAAAAGTAAAATAAAAGGGGGGATTGGGCTGGAGAGATGGCTCAGCGGTTAAGAGCACTGACTGTTCTTCCAGAGGTCCTGAGTTCAACTCCCAGCAACCACATGGTGGCTCAAAAACATCTGTAATGGGATCTGATGCCCTCTTCTGGTGTGTCTGAAGACAGCTACAGTGTGCTCATAAATAAAATAAATAATAAACCTTTTTTAAAAAATGAAACTTCATTGCCACAATTAAGCATAATATACCAATGAATGAAAATAAATTCGACTCAGTACAAGGAACAACGTAAATGTCCATCAGCTGGACAGTAACAAAACTGCTCTATAGAGTTTGGGTGTCATTCTGCAAGACATGCATCTTAGCATGCTCGAGGTCCTGGTCTAAAGCCTAGCCCCACACACCACACAAAGAAGCCTTGAGGTGATTTATAAAGGCTGCCTTGAAAGTGGCCTCTGTGGACCTGACAGCATGGGAAGAACTTCCTCTGCGTAACACCCAGGCCCCATTAGGAGAATCTTGGCACTGGCCGAGTGACCACCTCCTGCCAGGATTCTATGAATAAGCAGCTAGTTCTGCCGGGAGAGAGTCCAAACAGGGCAGACCTTGAATTGGAAGGAGACAGAAGCATCTTTGTCTCTACGGGACTCCTGGGTTCAAGTTTTTGGCTGTACTAAAGAGAAGAAGAGCCAGGAGCCTAGGATGTGAATTCTCAGCCTGCCTCCTCCCCCCAGAGAGTTTATGAGTTGTCTTACTTAGGGTTTCTATTGCTGCAATGAAACAACAGTACCAAAAAGCAAGTTGGTTAGAAAAGGGTTTATTTGGCTTATACTTACATATTTGTTATTGAAGGAAGTAAGGAGAGGAACTCACATAGGGCAGGAACTGGAGACAGGAGCTGATGCAAAGCCCATAGAGGTGCTGCTTACTGGCTTGCTCCCCATAACTTGTTCAGCCTGCTTTCTTATAGAACCAAGGGCTATCAGCCCAGGGATGGCACCACCCACAAAGGGTTGGGCTCTCCTGTATTAATCACTAACTGAGAAAATGCTTTACTGTTGAATCTCAGGGAGGCATTTCCTCAAGGGAGGCTTCTTGCTCTCTGATGATTCTAGTCAATACACAAGTGATCACAAAAAATTATAAAAATCTCAGCTGGGCAGTGCTGACACACACCTCCAATCCCAGCACTTGGGAGGCAGAGGCAGGCAAATCTCTATGGGTATGAGGTCAGTCTGGTCTACAAAGCAAGTCCCAGGACAGCCAAGGCGACATAGTAAGTCCTTGTTTAAATAATAAAAATAGGAGCTGGAGAGATGGCTCAGTGGTCAGAGTATTATTAGCTGCTCTTCCAGAGGACCAGGGCTCAGGTTTCAGTATTCACTGGGTAGTTCCAGAGGAGGAGATCAGTGTCCTCTTCTGGACTCAGTGGCAGCTAGTGTGCAAGTGGTAGGCAAGCATACACGCGCCAGCCACGCAGGAGGCCCAGGTTTGATTCCCGGCCAATGCACATAATACATGCGGGCAAAAACACCCAAGCACATAACTTTTTTAATGAAAATAACCTAAATTTCAATTTGTTTTAAATATATACAAATGAGAATATAGATACACTACCAAGCTCTTAAATAGCAACTGTAGCTTCAGAGGCCAACTTCCCAGACTGTCCATGAAGAACCCCAGGTCCATCCCCCAGAGGCAAGAAGGCATCCAGAAATAGTTTGCTCTGTTCTCTTCTTCCACTGACTGCTCTGAGCCCCTCTTTATGCTTTATGCACTATCCTCACCTAGAGAGCTATCCATGATTACGTGGTCACACTCCTCATCTTGGGAGCCAGGGTGACTACACTCCTTCCCTCTTCCACATTGTTGTGATTATAAAAAGATAAAGCGGTATTAAGATATGTTCTATGGGGGTGTGGTGAGGTGTTGGGGAAGGGGCTTTCTCGGAGGGCCCATGCCAAGGCATTCCTTCCCCTTGATGAGGGACCAGCCACACGACAGTATAGTATAGAATAGAGTTTATTCAGGGCATGGGGAGGGGAGTTAAGAAAGTAGTATAGGCAGAGAAAGGCAGAGAGAAGGAGAGAGTAGAGAAGTAGAGGCCAGCCATGACCACATGGAGAGGGGGGGAAGGGAATGGGGAGAGAGGGGGAGCAAGAGGGCAAGAGGCGAGAGAGAGAGAGAGAGAGAGAGAGAGAGAGAGAGAGAGAGAGAGAGAGAGAGAGAGAGGAGTAAGAGAGTAAGAGAGAGAGGAGGGGCAAGCAGCCCCTCTTAGAGTAGACCAGGCCTACCTGGCTATTGCCAGGTAACTCTGGGGGTGGAGTCCAGACAGAGTACCTACCTCACTTTTTTTGAGGCAGAATCTCTCACTAGGACCTGGAGATGACTGATCTGTCTAGGCCAGCAAGACCCAAGGATTTTCCTGTCTCAGTGCTCCCTAGCACAATATAGCTGCCACACCTAGCTTTTTAAAAAATTGCACTTGTCTGTCTGCACCTTCATGTGGACAACTGGCAGGAGTCAGTTCTCTCCTTCTCCTACAGGGATTGAATTCAGGTTATTTGCCATGCAGCCAAGTGCATGTACCCATTGAGCCATCCTGCCCGACCCCCTAGCACTTCTCATGTGGGCGTTGGAGATCAAACAGGTGCTACCTTGCATGGCGAGCACTTTCTTGACTGACCTATCTCCTTAGCGCCCTGTATTTTTTGTGTTTGGACTTCAATAACTGAAGCAAGAACGACGTCTGAGAAGCAAAATGTCTTTCTCTAGTTGCCCTCTGAGTCTACTACAACCGGGCTGCCAAATGCTTTATCCAGTGCCTGGTGTTAGTATTCATTCTAGGCTCCGCCCCACAGTTACCTGGCAACAGCCAGTATGCCTGACTCAGTATAAAAGGGGAGATGCTTGCTCCCTCTGCACTCTCTTCTCGCTTCCCTCTCTGTCCCTTCTCTCCCAATTCCCCTCCCCCCTCTCTCCACGTGTTCTGGTCGGCAGCCTCTCTCTCTCTCTCTCTCTCTCTCTCTCTCTCTCTCTCTCTCTCTCTCTCTCTCTCCCTCCCCACCCCCGCAGAGGCGCTCCCTTCCACCTCACTATAGCTCACTCTATCAAACATATCCTTGGTCTTTCTTTCTTCTTATAAAACACAGCACCTGGTCTGACTCCCCTGCCTCTTAACTGGGCACACCTCTTTCTAGACCTGAATTTTTTTTTTTTGACAGGATCTTGCTTTTTAGCCCCTGGCTGGCTTGGAACTGGGAATCCTGCCTGCCTCTGCCTCCTAAGTAGCATAATGGAATTAAAATTGCACATAATTATGTCTGGCCTTGCTTCATTTTGAGACCAGATATCATGCAGCCCAAGCAGGTCTTAAACTTACTGTACAGACAAGAAAGACCTTGAGGTCTTTTCTTTTTTCAAAAAAAAAATATGATTTTTAATTTTATTTAGAGATGTATTTATTATTATATCTAAGTACACTGTAGCTGTCTACAGACACACCAGATGAGGACATCAGGTCTCTTTATGGATGGTTGTGAGCCACCATGTGGTTGCTGGGATTTGAACTCAGGACCTTCGGAAGTGCAGTCAGTGCTCTTAACCGTTGCACCATCTCTCCAGCCCAACTTTTAATATTTAAAATGTTAATTTCTTCATGAGTGTTTTGACTGTGTGTAATGTATACACACCACAAACATGCCTGGGGCCCGCAGAGATCAGAGTGAGTGTTGGGAGCCCTGAAACTAGAGTTATAGATGGTTGTTTAAAAATGCCAGACCTTAGTAGCCCCCCAGACCTTAGCATAACAGACGCCATGATAGAAGTGACATTCCATCCTTGCACCCCCCCCAGCTCCTCACCCCCATCCACCCGCCCCCCCCACGCCCCCCCCCCGCTCCCCCCCCCCCCCCCCCCGACACCCTGCCCACAAGCCCTGCCAACACAAAGACCTAATCCTCTGGAAGAGCAGTCAGTGCTCTTAACCACTGAGCCATCGCTCCAGCCACAGCAAGTGTTCTTAACTCCTGAGCCATCTATCTGCCTAGACCTCAGCTGTCTCTTCCTCCCCAGTGCCAGGGTTACAGGTGCTGTGCTCAGTTTAAAAATGTTATTGCGATGACATCTTACATCCCTCTTTTCTCCCGAGGAGGAGGACATGGCGCTTCTCTCCAGGTCTCACTGAGTCAAATCTGAGGCTTTGTTCCGACAGAGTACAAAGGAGACTCGTCAGCTTGTTACAGGGCCTCCCTGGAGGGCACCTGGGAAAGCAACTGAATGAGTGAGTTCTGACGCCTCCTGAGAACTAAAATGTCACCAACCACAGCTCTGGGCATGTGTCACAGCTCAGAGGAACTGCCACCTTCTTCCTCCTACATTGATCAACCAGCTGTCTTAGGCTTCCTCCCACGGCCTTGAGGAATCTGTTTCCTCAGGATTTTCCAGTCCTGTGGTTTCTGCTTACAAACTGCTGTGTCTTTTCTTTTTTAAGATTTATTTATTGTCATATGTACTTGGAGTCTGTCTAAGCTCCACCCCACAGTTACCTGGCAACAGCCAGGTAGGCCTGGCCTACTATAAGGGAGGCTGCTCAGCCCCTCCTCCCTCTCTCTCTCTCTCTCTCTCTCTCTCTCTCTCTCTCTCTCCTCTTATTGTCTTTCTTGCTCCCTCTTGGTCTCTGCTCCCCTCCCCCCTCTCTCCACGTGGTCATGGCTGGCCTCTGCTTCTCTACTCTCTCCCTCTCTGCCTTTCTCTGCCTCTACTACCCCCTTAACTCCCATCTCCATGCCCTGAATAAATTCTATTCTATGCTATACCGTCATGTGTCTGGTCCCTCAGGGGGAAGGGAGGCCTCGGCTTGGGCCGGCTGAGGCATCCCCTTCTCCCACACCGCCCTATACCATATTCTCACACCTCTTTCTCTTTTTATGATCACAACATACTGTAGCTGTCTTCAGACTCACATTACAGATGGTTATGAGTCACCATGTGGTTGCTGGGATTTGAACTCAGGACCTTCGGAAGAGCAGTCGGTGCTCTTAACCGCTGAGCCATCTCCAGCCCCTGCTGTGTCTGTTCATGTCCACTTTATTCCTACCATCAGAGCACACTCTTGGTCTATAAGGATCTCAAATTTCTCAAAGGAGCAGAACCCTGGGCAGGCCAGTCCCTCACAGTTGTTAAGAGCTCCTACTCGGCAGGGCTCTCAGGCCAGATCCTCTCATAGACAGACCGCCCTTTGTCCTGACACTTAGTCCAACCAACCATGTTCAGGTCAGCTTAAGCCTGAGAAATCCATCCGCAGCAGGCATGGCAGGCACTCAGAAGGCCCTCAAAGGGACGCAGTTTATCCGCTGGCACCTTGTTTGACCTGTGTAGAGCAAATTCCGAGTCAGCCATCCGCTGGCGCCGCCTTCCCGCTGAGCTCAGATGACCTGTAAATCTTCAGCTGCTCGCCATTCCTATTTTTATCTACCTTTGAGATTGAGATCAGCCTCTTAGGATACCCATATAAATCCCCCTGGCACTCTGCATATCTGTCAGGCCCCTAGAATCTCCCCAGCATCTCATAAACTTTGCCTTGAAATCTTCTCCTGCTTCTACACTTCGCTTATCACCAGGAAACAAACAGACAATAAACATCAGGACTCCTCCGGGACCCTCACTACAGAGGGGATTGTAACATTGTAACAGGGCTTGTGAGACGTCAGGGGAGATGTTACTCCCTTCCTTAAGAAGTCTCAGATAAAGTGTGCGTGGGTTGGGAACATTTAGTAACTGGAACTCAGTTTGTGATACAGTGTAACTGGGCTTTCTGCTTGGCAAGCTTTTTTCCTTCTTAGCTACAAACTTGTTCTGGAGAGAAAACACAGGAGAGTAGATGGCCACCACAAACCCTGCAGTCGCATCTCTTAATTCCAGTCCCTTATGGTCTTGAGCTAAGGATACAAATTAAGAGACTAAATTTCATGCTGACTATGTATCGTCCAAATCCAGGGAGCAGACCAGCTTTGTCTGGGAGAGTTCATGCTGAAAGGTCAGGGGTGGCCATGGGGAGCCGGGTTACCTGAACTGGCCCCTTCCCTTCCTAGCATTTCCACTTGGACAAGCATCTACAACCTACTGGTTAGTCACGAGTAGCTCTGTGGTGCTAGGTTAGATCCCCAGCACCAACAGAAATTAGAGATGATGTGCGGGCGGCAGCCTTGGATTTGGTGATAGGTTCGGGCTAGGGTAATAAAACTTTCTCGGGCAACGTTATCTGGCTATGACAGGTAGAGGGAGAATTTTCTCATTCTCTCGGGTTCACTTGAACCCTTGGTGGAAACCTCAGTGGATTCCAAAGGGCAATGAGTGGCCATCTTTAGACTGCTGAGAAATCAGGTGAGATCCGATGAAGGGGGGACGAAAACTGTCAAGCTAATCTGCTGAAGTTGCTGTAATTGTGAGGCACCAGCACCTCTGGGCTGTCGTCCCAGCCTGCTGAGAGGAGCCACCTGGAGCTGATATGGCTAAAGCCCTGGACTGCAGGTTTGGAGGTATCACTGTATCACTCACATTTCCAAGAAAAGGCATCCTGTGAAGCCAAAACCCAGGGAGCATGGTGCAGGTCTCTTCCAGTACCCTGATAGGCATGCTCTCCTCTAGAGTCTGCTCAGACAGCCTCTTGCTCTGGTCCCTCCTCAGCTGCCCCACCTACCTCCCCGCCCTCCTGCTCCTATGAGGGGGATCAGCGTTCTTGGGGACACCTTTTGTCTTCCCTAGCTGGGGTGGGGGGAGAAATCTCTGCATGTGTCCTGAAGGAAAGGAAACCTCGTGAAGCTATAAGAACAGGTGCAGATTGACTTCATCAACCTGGATCAGACTTCCAGGACTTTCTAATGACAGAAAGTTTATTCCTGATGTTTCTAAGCCCAGTACAATTTGAAGAAAAGTTTCCCAGTGTAATACAATCTCGGGTGCATAAAGATGCATAATTATATTGATACTCAACCCAGGGTATATCCAGAGTATATGCCATTTCCTCCAAGAAGATGGATTCTTTTTTTTTTTTCCCCAGAGCTTAGGCCCAAACCTATGGTCTTGAGCAAGTGCTCTTCCACTGAGCTAAATCCCCAACCCCTTTTATTTTGTCTTTTGTTTTTAGAAGATGGGTTCTTGAGATACACTACCTGTATTAGCTTAAGGGCCTATGGGTCTGTCCCGGTCTTGGTCCTACAGATAGTGTAGAGGTCATTGGTGCTATTAGCCATCTCTGGTCCTGGTTGGGCGATTTTGGGGAAGCCTCTGGCTATAAGGGTCATCTAGATTACGAGCCACTTCTGGTCCTGGTTGGGCAATTTTGGGGAAGCCTCTGGCTATAAGGGTCATCTAGATTACGAGCCACCTCTGGTCCTGGTTCTGGGAGCTTGATACGGCCCAACAAATAACACAGATCCCCAGGCTGTTAACTGCTTCCAAGTCTCAGCTTTCTAGATGGAAGAACAGGTTTTTCATCTTTCCAATTGGAAAGACAGTCCTGTGTGATTGTCATTCCTAGTTTCTCTGGAGACCTGTGGGCATAAGGACCTTCATGCAGTGCTCCCAGCTCTCTTATCCTCAGGCTCTCTGGCGTTAATCCCTTCTCCTATTCCTTTTACTCAAGGTCCCCAGTGAATGCCTGACTTGACATTTTAAACAGGGTTCCGTGTTTTTAGGTCTGTCTCCCCAAATGCATTTCTTGCTCCATCCCTTCCTCCTGTAGCTTAAGTCAGCTTTGAAGAGGTGCATGAAGTTAGACGTGTTCCCTTTTGCCTGTAATCCCTAAACCCAGGAAGGTAAGACAGGAGAGCTGAGTTCCAGGCCACCCTGGGCCACATAGAACCTTACTTGATTTTACTACCACCATCACCACAACCACCACCACCACCACCACCACCACCACCATCACCATCACCGCCTCCTCCTCCTCTTCCACCACCACCTCCACCCACCCCTCCCCCCTACACACAGACACCAGGGACGCTATTGCCTTAATGACTGCTCTCAAAACCATCCTAAAGGCAGACTGTTGGCTGCAACTCAAGAGACAGAATTTGTGTGTTCTTCCTAATGGAAAACTCGGGAGGGGTGAGAGTAATGGGAGGGGGTGTGATTTCTAGCAAAAGTAGAGCTGGATTTTATCTTTCCATTTCTAACCATTTATTTGTGTGTATGATACATGTGTGTATGCATATGGGGGGAGGTACATGCTCATAGGTACATGCATGTGCGAACCCGAGGTTGACGGGGAAATCAGTTCTCTTTCCTCCATCTGAAACTCGGGGCTCAAACTCAGTTGTCAGACTTTGAAGCAGGCACCCTTACCCACTGGGCCATCTCACCAGCCCGATTTTATTTTTGCAAACTGAATCAGAACCCAAATCTTGCCAAAGGCAGATGCGTACATAAAGCTAAGGATGCTTCACAGAACAAATTTGAACACGAGTATTCTGCAGGGCCCAAGGGTGGCTTTGAACTCCTGATCCTCCCGATTCTGCTTCCCAGTCGCTGGGATTACAGGTATGTGCCACCATCCTCAAGTTATTCCATGACTTTTATGTGTGCTACAGAGGTAATCTACCAACTGAGCTACATGACCAGACCTAGGTCAACTTCCACGTAGAGGTATGTCACATTCTCAGTTAACTAGAGGTTTCAGCCAGGTGGGTTACAGGATGTGAATGTCTAGTGTCCAGCTGTAGGCACCCTGCAGTGTCTTAAAGTCTGATATTCTGAAGTCTTGGTAATTCATTTCCTCTTCCCGTGCCTTTGATCAGTCACTGTCATATAATTGCCCAACAAGCCACAGCCAGTGAGAAATGACAACTGAATGCTTGTAATAAGGTAAAGGGCCCTGTGCTGGCTGCAGGCGACTGTGAGCAGGGCCTGCAACGGAGCCTGGAGAGACATGGAGACAGAGGAGTGTGACGCTGCAGGGCAAGGCTGTGGAAGATTGCCGTCAGAGCCAGAGCTTTGGGTCGAAATGCTGGCTCAGGACACTGTGGATACCTCCGGAAAGCTTGCAGCAGCAGCTGCCTGAGAGAACGTTCCACTTTAGGTTCTAGCCCGGTTTACTGGGTCTAGCAGACAGCTGCTTTGTTCTATCTTTATCTCTCCAG
This sequence comes from Tokudaia tokunoshimensis, assembly GCA_036184795.1. Taxonomy (NCBI): domain Eukaryota; kingdom Metazoa; phylum Chordata; class Mammalia; order Rodentia; family Muridae; genus Tokudaia; species Tokudaia tokunoshimensis. The sequence continues at coordinate 131,598,647 of BTHU01000005.1, forward strand.
CCATTTGAGTGTAAAATGAAGAGGCTGTCCGGAGCTCTCTCAGTGCCACGGTCTCAGATTCACACAGAACAGAAGAGTTCAGAGTGTCTGATTTCTCGCAATTCTTATAGAACTTGGGAGAGGGTTTTTGGTTTAGCTGCTGAGTCATGGGACTAGAGATACTTGGTTTATGCAGCCGAAGTGTGTCAGTGTATTGCTGGTGAAGTCACAAATCATTTTACAATTTCCTTGATGTTTCTTTGTTAAATTTAATCCCAAAGATCTTGCTTTTTTTTTTTTTTGAGACAGGGTTTTCTCTGTATAGCTCTAGCTGTTCTAGAACTCACTCTGAAGACCAGGCTGGCCTCGAACTCAGAAATCCGCCTGCCTCTGCCTCCCAAGTGCTACAGATCTTACTTCTTTATCAAGGGAAACTTGTTGCGTGTACTAACACCTTGGACTCAATAATCCTTGGATTTTCCCTGGTGCCTTGGAAACCTTGGTCAGGAGCTGCCTGGAGTAAAATGCTGAGGGTTAAGCAGCTTCCTCTAGCTGACTAGATGATATAATACTAGTCAAGAACACATTTCGATCTCTTTATGAAAGACAACACAGAAAAGATAGAAACATAGGACATTCACTCCCAGACTTACAACCCAAGAGAAACGTGGAGAAAGAAAGTGATGTGTTCCCTTCAGCCCTACAGTGAAGTATGTGCATTGTAGGAGGTGAACGCTGATTTCTGTAGTGTTTGAGACAAGATCGGCTCCCTTGGTATCTCAAGCTTGCTTCAATTTGGGGGCTACTTTTTTTTCTTTTTTATTAGTATTACATTTTGTGGTTGGGGACAGAGGTCAGAGGACAGCTTGATCAGGTATGACTGCTGGTGCCTTTGCCCCTGAGTGGTCTCATGGGTTCTAAGACAGGGTTTTGTTTGTCTTGTTTTAAAATATTGTTTGTTTGGTTTTGGTTTTTTGAGACAGGGTATCTCTTTGTAACTTGTCTGTCCAGAAACTAGCTCTGTAGATTAAAGGCCCGCACCAGTACTGCCTGGCTGGCTATCATCACTTTCTCTCTCTCTCTTTTCTTCCTTCCTTCCTCCCTCCCTCTCTCTCTCTATTTCTTTCTTAGACAAGGTCTCATTGTTTTACTCTACCCGACTTAGAATTCACTATGTAGACCAGGCAGGCCTTGAACTCAGAGATCTGCCTGCCTCTGCCTCCCCATACCTGTGGTTAAACCCCAGTTTCATTTTCTTCATCAGAAGCATAAAATGGCTCCACTTACCCCTTCCGGATGTTTGCCACATCATTGTGGAATATTACTGGTCTAGGCCTTTGAGAAATGCCTCGGGACTACATAAAACCCCAAACTCTAATCACAAGTGTGGGTCTCAAGAACCCAGATGGGTTTCATCTAGGCCACAGGTAGGGGGAAAGAGGTATTAGATCTTTATAGAAGGGAACAGGGATAAAGAATAAATCCACACTAGCTAGTACACCAGAGAAATAAGTTCTAGAGTAGGGTGGAGTGGCTGGGTGGGTGGCTTGCTGAAACTCTCTACAGCAAGGACAAAAGGACAGGGTCACCTTTGGCAGATGGCAGCAGAGAGCCAGGACCAGCGGCGGGGGCACTCAGTGCGCAGGCGCAGTATCCCATGCGCCCCCCCCACCCCCCTGCCAATTCCACGCGGGAGTGAAGCCCCCGGCCGCGTATCAACGTTTCCACACCGCCGGGGGCTCCAGCACCTCCCGGTGGGGGGGGGAGGCCCACCGGAGGGCCGAGTCGCGAAGGTCATCAGCAAGGTCGTGGGCCGGACGTGCGGCGCCGCAGTCACGCCGAGTGCGTGTGGGACTCGGAGTACGTGCCGCGGGCTCAAGCCCTCATGCCCGCCGCGCAGCCCAGCCCCGCCCCGCCCCGCATCCGGGCTCCGTGGACCCTTAGCTGGGCCTCAGGTTCCCAGCAGGAGGCTCGCCGGGTATTCCCGCTAAGCCTCAGGCGAGCTAGGCCCAGCCAGGAAGGACAACCCCCGCCCCCGTGCCCTCGCCCCTAGTCTGGGCAGGCCAAGCGGCCGCCTCGGTCACGCTCTTCTATTGGAGTGACGGCAGGCTGAGCCAATGGAGAGGCGGCGCGGAGGGAGGGCGGGCCCGAAAGGCGGGAACTGGGCGGGGTCTAGCGAGCAGGATAGGAAGTCCGAGTGGGAGGCGCTTAGTGCTGCTCCGGTACAGGGTCGGGCTCGCGTCTGTCCTTAGCCCTCTCTTCGTTGTCTGCAGAACCCTCTTTCCTTCCTTCGCAGCGATCCGACTGCCAGGTATGATCCGTGTCCCCATCGTCTACGAGCTCCGCTTGGGGACCCGGTGGGCACGTGCACCCACTAGTCTGGGCGCGAGCCGCTACCCTGGGGGCACTCGGGTCAGCCTCGTGGAAGGACCCAGGCTCTTGGAGGGTGGACGTGTGGCCCCACCAGTGATCACCGAGTTACAGGGTTGCAATGTAATCGGGTTCCCAATCGGACAACAGCAAATGCAGGCCACGGATAATCGCGGGAGTGGAGAATGGAAAAGTACTTATTTGTGTGTAGCTAAGTGGAAGGTTTTGGCGAGAGAGAGAGAGAGAAAGAGAGAAAGAGAAACGTAGCCCTCCGATGCACATTAAATCTCTTCTCAAAATGGAAGGGCCAGAAATAAGGATGCCCAAGAGGCAGAGCGCCACACCCAAGTAGATCCTGCTGGGACTGGTGCTCCTGGACCGCGATAGAGCGTCACTGGGCGGGAGTGGTCCAACCCATCCCTGCTCTGGAATATTCCTGACCAGAGTATCGGTTAGGTACTTAGAGTAGAGGAAATTGCAGCAGTCGAGTTGGATAATTGGGAAGCCCTCAGGAGACCTCGACGCAGTTAGGCAAGAGCTGCGGGTTTCCTGGGTGGCTACTAGCCGTCCATGAACTGACTCAAGATGCATTTAAGAAAACTTCCTGTGTTCGTTCTGGCCTAGGCAATGTGGTCGCTTGGCTGATTTGCTTTCGGGGTAGGCCAGAGCCAGTCTGAGGTAATAAGCCTGACCGATAGGTCCACTTTCCTGCCCTTGGTCCGGCGTTCAATTCAGATAAAAGACCGAGTGGGTGAGAGTTCTTCCTTTGAAGACGTTTGCTTCCTATCCCAAAGATCCAAGCTTAAGATACAAAGGGTGGAAGGAGGAATCAACTCCTACAAGTTGTAAGGTCTTTGCAGTGCGCGGTGTGGCACGTGGGTGCTCCCCCGCCCACATAAAGGATCCAGCCATGGTGATGCACACATGAAAATCTAGCAGTAGGGATGATGAGGCTGGAGGTCACTGAGTTCGGGTCAGCCTGGCACTCACAGAATGGGCGGGTATGAGAGAGAAGACAAAGAATATGGTGTTTAAATCCAGCCTGGTCTACAAACTTATTGGCTTGAAACATACGCAGTAAGTTTCATGTTTTGGAGATGGAGATAAACGGGATGTGGAATATTAAGTAGGTTTTGTAACATAGTAGGTAAAAAGTAGACACTTTATTCTTGGTTCGTGTATAAAGATCCTTTGTCTTCTCTAAGACAAAACCACAAGTAGCTTCTGTTGAAACAAAAAACATGTCTTTGCTTCAGCGCTTACCACAAAAGATGTGCGGAACCTAGTTAGATAATAGCTTCTGAATGTTATTTTGTCTTCATGTCTCATCCAGTTTAGTTCTAGAGTCTGTTTGGTAGATTTCTTTCTTGGAAAGCCTGCTGGGGAAGAAGTAAGAAAGGGACATTCTTTTAAGACTTGCTGTTTGTTGCCCAAGATCCTCTTCCTCTCAGGATGTTTTCTAATTAAACATCTACTTTGGGTACCTTTTCAAAGTGAGACAAAGTGCCCTATTGAAATGTACTAACCAGAAGTAGCCATAGCTCTTGACTAAATATGGCGGCGATTGAACCCAGGACCGCCCACGTGCTAAGCCGGCATGTGCCACCAGGGCCAGAGAGAGGCAGTACTGGTGACCACAGGCTGAGGAGGTCGTGGTCTTCCTGTCTCACAGTTTCTTACCGGTTATCAAACCTGTGCTCATAGGTGCAATTTGATGAATTAGTGATTTCTCCCCCCCCCCCCCCCATTACATTTCCCTCCAGGCTCCAGGTCGTTTAACCTCTGGCCTTCCTTCAGTGCCCACATCCTTCTCTGAGGAGCCAGAACATTGTTTTATCCAGTCAGTTTTTCTTTACTTATTATATTTACTTGCTTGCCTACAGAACACTTTTCGCTTCAGAGGGCTTTCTGCAGGAGTGGGTTTTTTTTTTTTTCATTGTACCATGTGGACTTCATGCTTGGTGGGGAGTACAAGCCACTAAAATGAAATGAATTAACCTTCCATGTTACCAACTGTTTTTCCTCCTGCAGAAGCTCACCATGTCTATTCTCAGGATCCATGCCAGAGAGATCTTTGACTCCCGTGGGAATCCCACAGTTGAGGTGGATCTGTACACCGCAAAAGGTGCGCACCCCCACGCTGTTTCCTGGTTTCTTCCATGACAGCTTAGTGAGAGTGAGGTCAGGGTAGCGAGGCAGAGTCCGATCTGCGCTGGCCCCTCTGGCTCAGCCTTCCACCCACTGAGATTACAGGCATCTGCCTCCAGGCCTGACTCTGCTTCTTGTGTTCAAGACAGGATGTGGGTTGGGTAGGTCATTGGGAAAGGGAAGTAAGGGAGGACAAATCCTAAATTCAAATCACAGCAGTGTAAAAAAGCTTTTACATTGCTGGGTGTGGCAGCAAAATGCCTTTAATCTCAGCATGTGGGCCTGCTACAGGAGGGAGGTTTGCCAGTTTTGCCACTAACCTGGGCTACATAGCAAAGCCCTGTTTTCCTCTACTCAAAAAAAAAAGAAAAGAAACAAGCCAAATCCCACCTGTGCTGATTTCAGCATCTGTATTCAGACATGCATGTAGCATGTGCAATAGAGACCCGAGGAAGATGTGGCGATGGACCCGCAGAGGTCCTCAAGAGCTGGCAGTCTGAGCTGAGTCATTGTGTGACTCAATTCAAGCCCCAGAGCCCAGCCCTACTTATCCATTGTCCCATCCCCCAGGAGATGACAGATTCTGAAGTCATCTGCAAGAGCCTGTCTGTGTGCCATCTCTAGGTGGCTAGGTTCTCAGCCATGTTCTGGCTATGTTGCCTGGGGAATACTAGGAATGCTGGGTGGCATCAGGTGTCAGATAGCAAGGGATGGCTCCACCTGCTGGTGACATCGTACATGACGTAAGGTGTCTCAGCAAGCGATGTATTATGCACTATCCCAGGCTGTGTTCCCGGCCTTCTGCATTCTCTACAGTTTGTGAATCTGCCCATCTGTTTGCCACTGACCAGCCTTCCCTCGCCTGGGCCAGACCCGTGTGGATATGTAGGAAGCCAGGGAGGGTTGCAGACAAGGATACCTCTCGGGTCCCTCGAGCAGTTGTGGCCACATTAGCACTTTCTATTTAGTGGGTCTTCGTTGCGCACTCTGTATAAATAAAGAGTGGTGGCCTGGAAGGTTGTCAGGCGAGAGGAAGCCATAGTGCTTTTGAGTGTCGATTCACTGACTGGGGACTTGGACATGAGCCATCGGTCTGATTGGTCATTTGTATGCTTGATTTTTTTTTTTAAAGACAAGTCTTGCTTTGGTGCCAGTTGGCCTCAGACTCAGATCCTGCTGCCTTAGCCTCCTATGTACTGGGGTTACAGACTTGTGTCATGCCCAGAGCTGATTGTCGCATCTCTCTATTCCAGGTCTCTTCCGAGCAGCGGTGCCCAGCGGTGCGTCCACTGGCATCTACGAGGCCCTAGAACTCCGAGACAATGATAAGACCCGCTTCATGGGGAAGGGTAAGGATAGGAACTTACTCTCATCTTCACTCGCCACCCCCTCTTGCCCTTCCCCTGACATTCACCGATAGCACTGCTCAACGCTGCCCTCACAGGAAAGTCAGCAGGGTAGCCTACCTACACCCACCTTCCTGAGCCTGGAAACCTGGCATGGAAGTCCTAGGAGACTTGTTGCTGATCTGCTAGTAGTCCTTCCTCCCAAAAGGGCCATCTGGGGACATGCAGGCAATTGTGTTGGCTTTTCTGGTGCCCAGTTGGCAGGGTCAGCCTGGGCAAACTCCAGGATCTCTGACAGGCAGATCTTCAACATTGGTGTGGCCCACACCTTTATTATGTAAATGAAGTGCTTGCCCTGGGTGCAGCTGACAGCGGTTAGGTCCTGCCCCCTTTCCTTGATACAATATTAGCCCTGTAAGCTGTTACTGTAACCGATGGTAGTGAGGGCAGCAGAAGAGGGAAGGTTGTCTCCGAGGGGGACTCAGGGCTAAGGAACCAGCCAGCATTAGGAGAAGCCTGACTTCTGAGATGTTCCTGCCTCCTCCTTCCTCGGTTTCTCCCCTCTGGGTGCTCTGAAGCCTGTTCTCTCCTGAGTCTCTTTTTCCTTCTCTATTCACCTCTAACGGGCAGGCGTCTCCAGACCTGTTAAGTATGTTAATGAGTTCCTGGCACCAGCCTTGTGCACTCAGGTAACACGCCGGGCATCCTAGCGTGCCAACAGCTGCTCTTCCCGGTGCATGGTCTTGAACTAACACCCCTCTGCACTCTGGGCTGACGGCTCTTGGTGTGGCTCTAACCCCCTGGGGTGCTAGGGAAGAGCACTCAGATTGGGCCCGAAAGCCCCGTTCTGGGGGAAGCGAGGGGTAGGGGTTCAAGAGGGTCTGTGGAGGCTCCTTGGGCTCCAGTGCTCCAGCAAGGCTGCTCAAGCCTGTGTGCCGTATCGTGTAAGTAATGTCATGATTGTTCCTTCTAGGTGTCTCACAGGCTGTTGAGCACATCAATAAAACTATTGCACCCGCTCTGGTTAGCAAGGTAGGACCTATCTCCCGGTAACTACTCTGTATCCGTGCCACCAGAGCAAGGACCAGTCCTGTTCACAGAATAGCTTATTCTGAGAGCTGTAGAAGAAGCAGGATATCCTCATGCATGAGTCTAACCTGCCTGCTGCCAGTGTGTGCCTTTGCTTCTGAAAGCACCAGACTGCGGTGGGGTGGGGGAGGGGAATGCTTGACATGTTTCCTTGTGCCCTTCTGACCTTGGGGGCTCATGGTCCAGCTTTGTATGTCGCGTGGGACTTTGTCCCTGGCTGAGATATGGACTTGGGGATTTATTGCTGTTAGGGTTGGACTCTACAGTCTGGGACTGGGGATGATACTCTGTTGATAAGAGTGTAGACACTTACTGCAGGTTACAGCCCCAAACACTGCAATGGTAGTGCAGAGTAGGTGGTAGCAGGTGTCTGCAACTCTCATATTAGGATATGGGCAGATCTCCACCCCAGCCCCATCTTACTTGGTGTGTACATACTGCGTGCAAAGCCCTGAATTCAACATCTTCCCCACCTTTTAAAAAAAGCTCATTTGAGGCTGGAAGAAAAGCTCCGTAGAGCAGCACTTGCTGCCCTTCCAGAGGATCTGAGTTGCTCAGTCCTAGCACAGTGTCGGGTGGCTCAGCTGTGAGGGACATGGGCCCATAGCTTTGCCCGGGACCTTTGTGGTCCTTTCCAAGTAACTTCTCAGAGGGGACCATTGGCCATCGTCCTTCCGATGTTTACTGACATCTAGTTCCTCCCTTTTGGATTCACAAAGCCACCCTGTGCCATCCAGTTAGTTTGTCCCCAGCGAGCCCGTGTAATATTGTGATTGGTTTTGCTCGTCTGGTCTCCAGACAGTTGCTCATTACAGCTGTCTGCGGCCCCTGCTCCAGTCTCCTGGGCACCCCCTTGTGCGTCTTATTCACTGCCCCTTCGTCCCCAGGCCTCCCACGTACACTCTTGGGGGAAGGTTTAGCCTCTGGGAACTTTCTGCTCCAGCAAAAGTCTGCCTCGCTTCTTCAGCGATGCTTTGCCAAACAAAAATATAAAGTGACCGAATGGGTGCTTGCATGTGTATTTATGGGCATGTCTGGTATGTGTGGTAGCCAGGATAGAGCATCAGATTCTCTGCATCAGTAGCAGGTGTTCTTAACAACTGAGCCGTTTCCAGCACCCACACATGCTGTTTGATTGAGACAGTCTGAGTTTATTGCTTCATACACTCCCCAAATGGCCATGTTTGTTAATCAAGTATAGGGAGGTGATCCTAGACAGCCTGTGTCTGCATACATTCTCTCGCCAGACAGCGGAGTACTGTCGTTTGTCTTGGCCAAGAGCAACAGCATTAGAGGTAGCCTTTGCAGACCCTTCTCGCTTGAATGGACAATAAGCTTTATGACTTAATTTTTATCCAAGAACACCCTTGTCTGTGGTAATACTTTATAGCAGATGCCACACACATCTGCCTTGTGTGTGTGTGTGTGACCTTGACAGCCTAGGTAGACTGGAGTCTCTTGTGGACCCAGGGAAATGCCTGGGGCTGTTAATTAGGACAAGTCAAAGGTGGTTTTGTTTTCACTTGCTCAGCCCCTTCCGTCTGTTCAGTCTGAGCTAAGGATTGAGCCAGTCTTTTGCAAGCATTGAGAAGCTGCGTTGCTGAGCCCCGCTCCCAGCCCCTTGGCTACAGACAGACTTAGTGCACATAATTGCCGAGGAAGTGCTGCTTGGCCAGAGAGAGGGAGTCAAATGATAGCCTTAGCCCTCTCCTCCTGTCTCCCCGCAGAAAGTGAATGTTGTGGAGCAGGAGAAGATTGACCAGCTGATGATCGAGATGGACGGCACTGAGAATAAATGTGAGTTGCCCTAGCGGAGCGGAGCCTTGGTCAGAGAGGCTTTGGAATCAGGCAGCTTTGTTGACTGTGTTTTCTAGAAGGGCGGTGGGAAAGAGGCTAAGACCTGGCATCTGCTCACCATTTTTACTTTATTCTAGCTAAATTTGGTGCAAATGCCATCCTGGGAGTGTCCCTGGCTGTCTGCAAAGCTGGTGCCGTGGAAAAGGGCGTGCCCCTTTACCGTCACATTGCTGACTTAGCCGGCAACCCTGAAGTCATCCTGCCGGTCCCGGTGAGTGGCCTTTTGAAACTTGCTAAGGCTAGCTTCTTTCATTTCTGTTGCTGCAGTAAAATATCCCAGGAAGAAGCAGCTGGGAAAGTGGTTTGTCAGTTTCTGAGTGAGGAAGCCCATCATGTTAGGGAAGTCAAGGCAGCCGTGAATCCTTACGTTTTGCAGTCAGAAAGTGGAAATGAACCCGGGCAATGGTGGTGTGCCTTTAATCTTAGCATTTGGGAGGCAGAGGCAGGGGGACAGCTGAACTTGAGGACAGCCCGTCTGCATAGTGGCATGTGGGTTGGGGCTGGGGAGGGGGGGATGGTGAATTCGGAAATGCAGCTACTCACCTTACCTTCACCCCTTAACTCCTATGGAACCCCGGCACTGGTGCTGCCCATAATGGGCTAGTTTTACTCATCAGTCATGCTGATCAAGTTAAATGATCTATTAATAGGGTTGACAATACTACCCAGTACAGAGCTAGAATGTCATATCCCTAGGCATCCAGAAGCACCCTGTTCATAATTGTGTGTTTTTGACTTCCAGCACAGTGAGTAAATAAGACAAGGCAAGTTTTTAGAAGAGTCCCAGTGAGCATTCAAGACTGTCCTGCCAGGTCCAGGGCCGGGTTCATAGGGACCGAATGATAGCTCTTGGGATTCAGAGGCTCCATACCCCATGGTGGTGGCCCCTGGCTTCCCTGGGCTGGTACCATAGCTCTCCCCTGCTTCTCCCAGGCCTTCAATGTGATCAACGGCGGATCTCATGCTGGCAACAAGCTGGCCATGCAGGAGTTCATGATCCTGCCTGTGGGGGCATCCAGTTTCCGGGAAGCCATGCGCATCGGAGCGGAGGTTTACCACAACCTGAAGAACGTCATCAAGGAGAAGTACGGGAAGGATGCCACCAACGTGGGTGACGAGGGCGGATTCGCACCTAACATCCTGGAGAACAAAGAAGGTAAAGACGTCAGAGCTACACTGTGCTGTCCACTCTGCCATTTTACTGGGTAGCTTGAGGCAGGTCCCAGATCCCCTCGAGCTGGAGTTAAAGCACCAATAAGCCACCATATGCATGCTGGGAATTGAACCTGGATTCTCTGGAAGAGCAGCCAGTGCTCTTAACCACTGAGCCATCTCTCCAGCCAACATATTAATTTGATTCTATTTTAATATTGTGTATGTGGTGGGTGCGCCTAACATTAGCATCTCCTTCCTTCTACTGTGGCTGGAGGGATTGGCTGGTTAACTCTCACCTTTATCAGTCGTCTTGCAGGCCCTTTGTGACCTCTGACCTGTATAGAATGCACTTTATGGAGAACCTAGCTGGTGGCGTCTTGGGCAGGTAGCAGGAAGCATGTGTCCACTCTCTGCAGCTTGTCTTGAGGTGGCCCTGGCCGAGGTTTCCCTTTTGGGTCCCCTCTGTTCTATTTAAAGCCAGCCCTCAGGACAGCTTGCTATGGCTCTGGCACTTAGTGGGCCCAGTGTCCCTGACCCACTGTAGGAACGAGAGCCCCCGGGCAGGGCAGAGCACGCTCCGCTCCGTATGACAGTCTCGGCCGCTGTTACAGTGAACCCTGACTTCCTTTGCCCACCTTTCCTGTCTCTTTCCAGCACTGGAGCTACTTAAGACTGCGATTGCCAAGGCCGGCTACACCGAGCAGGTGGTCATCGGCATGGACGTGGCGGCCTCCGAGTTCTACAGGTCTGGCAAGTATGACTTGGACTTCAAGTCTCCAGATGACCCCAGCCGGTACATCTCACCCGACCAGCTGGCCGACCTGTACAAGTCCTTCATCCGGGACTACCCAGGTGAGTGCTCCAAGGCCTTCTGCGCCTCCTTAGGAAGGTTCTAGGTCACGGGGCTTCACACCAGTGCTTCCTGTAGAGATGGGGTCCGTTTGGTCGGGGTTAGGCCAAGACCCCAGCACATTCCTCATTTCCTGCCGGCCCCTTTCTTGTTCCGTGACAGTCTTCATTAACACTAGCTCATGCTGCTGGCCTTGAACAAAAGGTTCATAGTTTTGGTGTTTTTATTTGGAGTGCTGGTTTCAAGACAGGGTTTCTCTGTATAGCCCTGGCTGTCCTGGAACTCTGTAGACCAGACTGGCCTTGAACTCAGAAATCTGCCTGCCTCCGCCTCCCAAGTGCTAGGATTAAAGTGCCACCACTGCCCAGCTTGTGATACTGTTAGGCCAAGTTCCAAGTGAGTTAGTGCTATATATATAGTGAGACACGATCGTGAGATTTAAAAACAAATTTTAGTAGGGTAAGGTAGTACGCACATTATATCATCATGCAGAGGTTGAAGAAGGAAAATTCCAAGTTCAAGGTAGCCTTGTGCTACACCAACCTCCATACTACAAAGACCCTGTCTCAAGGCAGAATTAAGACATTCCTTTAATCGCAGCAAGAGACTGAGTCGGAAGTTAAACCCTAAACCTTCTGTGCGTCCTGGTGACAGACTATCTCAAACATACCAGTTTTTAAAGAGACAAACCCCTAGGCTCATGGAGAAAGGGGAAGAGGTAAAGAGGTACCCAGGACCACAGGCCAGGCTCACGCTGACCGGGAATGTGCTTTTCCTTTTCTCAGTGGTGTCCATCGAAGACCCCTTTGACCAGGACGACTGGGATGCCTGGCAGAAGTTCACAGCTAGTGCAGGCATCCAGGTGGTGGGCGATGACCTCACAGTGACCAACCCTAAGCGGATTGCCAAGGCCGCAGGCGAAAAGTCCTGCAACTGTCTCCTGCTCAAGGTCAACCAGATCGGCTCCGTGACCGAGTCTCTGCAGGCGTGAGTAGCCTGGGGAGGGACTGGGATGATGCAGGGACGCAGCAGCAAGCCTTGGCTGCCTGTCCTCCTTCCTCAGCTTTGCCACACAGGCACTGAAAGGTTGTCTCCTTGGGAGCTTAGAGTCAGAGTGGGCAGGAGAGGATTGGAAGCCATCGGAGGGCAGGGCACTGGGGCTGGAGCTCAGGCATGAAGACCATTCTACACAAGTCGGGCGGGGTGCATCACATGGTCTGACTCCTGCCCTTTGTTTAGGTGTAAGCTGGCCCAGTCCAATGGCTGGGGCGTCATGGTGTCCCACCGATCTGGGGAGACTGAGGACACTTTCATCGCCGACCTGGTGGTGGGGCTCTGTACTGGCCAGGTAAGAGCTGCAGCCTGGGTGCAGTTGGGGGTTTGCTCTTCACACTGGCTGAAGGCTAGGCCTTCGCTCCTGTTCCCTGTTGCTTCTGTAATGATGGCTTTTCCTTTGTCCCTCCAGATCAAGACTGGTGCCCCTTGCCGATCTGAGCGCCTGGCCAAGTACAATCAGATCCTTAGGTAAAGACACTCTCTGGTCACAGCGGGAAAACAAATGGGTGGGCATCCCAAGCCGGGCACAGCCACTGGTTGGTAGCGTGTGGCCTGTGCTGCCATCTTGTGGTGGAAGGCAGAGCAGGTCGCTTTTGAGAGTTCAGCCACACTTAGAGCTGGGTGACAGTGGGATGTGGGTGTAGCCAGCATCCCTGTGTAGCCCAAGTGACTAAGAACTGTCTCCCAGTCTGACTTCAAATTCATAGCAATGTCCCTGCTTCCGCCGGCCATGTACCAGAACTAACAGACACGGTCCACTGCGGCCTCTTACACGGGGAGCTAACCTTGCTTTCTCTCTTTTCTGTTTGCCAAGAATTGAGGAAGAGCTGGGCAGCAAAGCCAAGTTTGCTGGCAGGTCCTTCAGGAACCCCCTGGCCAAGTAAAGCACGGACCGGAGACCCAGGAGCCACCAGCTGCTTACGTCCTCTGTCTCTGATATCATCCAGGCGGCTCAAGGCCAGCCCAGTGCTCGCCCCTCCCATGTCACTGCTTCCTTAGACGTCCACGCCTGACCACCAGGAACCCTGCTGGAGACCCCAGCTTTGTAATCATGTGATTGGTCTGAATCATTGTGGACTTCCAGCTAGTGTCTGGAGCCCTCGGAACTCCAGAGTCATCTCTAGGGTGCCCACCATCAAGACTCCCCCAGTGGTTTACATGCAAAATAAAAGCCTCCGAAGCCCACGATCGTGCTCACGTCATCTCCTCTGTGTTGGCCTGGGGGGTGGAGGAGCCTGGAGCTTCTTCTGTAAGGACTGCTGGGGCCGGGAGGTGGTGAGCCTGCTTCAATAGAGTTTACGTGCAAGTGATCTGAGGTTGGAAGAACTGATAGGAAGATTCCAGCCAGGGTGGCAGATAGAGACTCACATGGAGTTATTTTCTTTACTAGTCCAGGGGCCACCAGAGCTGTTGCAAAACCAAATTGTTTTGGAAAAAAAAAGTACACATAGCTGCATAGCACAGATGTAAAACCTTAAGCAGGTCCCAGAATGCAATGTCCTTGAGCGATCATTGTACTTAAGTGGGCTGACAAGGCCTCTCAGATTCCTCAAGTCCTGGTATAGAAAACATTGCCTTCCCAAAGTGAGGTCAGATGGACTGGTTGTCTTATTCAAGTTTAGAGAGCCCTGTTCTGCACATCCACATTCACTGAGTCCTGTTAAAACCCCAGTCTGTGGAGCAGAACCACTGTGGGGCCATCTTAGCGGCTGGCTTCTGTGACTGTGTGCCATGTGTTGGAACCTGTCAGCCAGTCAGATGTGAGTAGCAGCATGCACACAGCTGAAGGCTGCCCTTATCCACCCTCATGCATACTGGGAGAGTCCAGCATTTCTCCTCGACCCAGAAAAGTGCTTAGTGGGTGGGGTACATGTCTAATACACATAAGCCCTGGTCAAGGTCCTGTTACCAATAAATGATTTTAATGGCCACAGCGACATAGGTTCACAGTAATAGGTTAGTGTTTGTGTAATCAGGGACCCTACACTCAGTGAACAGCCCTTCAAATCTTCCCATGCATTTTCCAAATAACAGATTCACACCATCTACCACGCAGCTATCCCACACACACAGCCAGGCTGGGTGCTGTAGTCCATACCTGTGATCTCAGCACCTGGGAGGCCACGACAAGAGAATTGCTGTAAGTTGGTGGCTGACTTGGAATACCTTGTCTGAGATGCAGAACTCCGTCATCTCCTGGGATGGTCTATCACTGTGTGTCTCACCCTGGCTTGAAGCCCAAGCTCACCTTGAACTCCAGTTTGCTCAGTATGCCCAGCAAATTTATACCATTTTAAGTTATGTGTATGTTTCTGTCTACAGGCCCACTGAGCCTGGAAGAGGGTGTCCGATCCCCTGGGCTGGAGTTCAGGTGGCTGTATTCTGGCTTGCATGTGGCACTGCACACGCTCTGTGAGAGCAAAGGCATTCTAAACCTGTGAGCTTCCTCCAGCCTCAGATTTGAGATTCTTCCCGACTTAATACAGACATTTCTTTTTTTTTTTAAGATTTATTTATTTATATGTAAGTACACTGTAGCTGTCTTCAGACACTCCAGAAGAGAAGGTCAGATCTTGTTATGGATAGTTGTGAGCTACCATGTGATTGCTGGGATTTGAACTCAGGACCTTCAGAAGAGTAGTGAGTGCTCTTAACCTCTGAGCCATCTCTCCAGCCCAATACAGACATTTCTTGATTGCCAGATAATGGCATTTGTTGTTCAGTCTAGAGTAACATTTATTTTCCTGGCATGCGTGTATGTGTGACACTTGTGTGTCTGCTGCCCGTGGAGGTCAGAAAAGGGCATTTGATCATCTGGAATACAGCGACACCATGTAGGCGCTGGGAACAGAACCCAGGTCCTCTGCAGGAACGGCCCCTAATGGCTGAGTCTTCTCTCCAGCGCTCATTTCTGACTGGAGGTGAGAGCAAGCACAAACAGGTTTCCTTTCCATTGAGCCTGGCTGTGAGCAAAGGCTGCGTCCCGGCTCGCTGCATTTTGATACATTTTTGCAACAAAACAAGTATTTGCTGTCTGTATTTTTAGCACAGATTCCTGGGCCTCTGACCTTAGAACAAGATTGTGTGAAGCCGTGGTTCTCCGATTTGGCCACATGAGAGTCTCCTTCCTGGTGGGTTCATTGTTCTGGGTGCATCTCAGAATCCCCTCCCTTCCCCCAGCTGAGTCCAGACGAGCTTAAAAACCACTAGCAGGAAATGAATGGGTCCCAGGGTTGGCGGTGACTAGGCAGGGCTAGTGAGAACATCTAGCTATCAAGGAGAAGTGAGAAGCGGCCAGGCCTCCACCAAAGCTTCCCTGGCCATGGGAATTGTTTGTAATGAATTCAGCTGAGGCAGGAAGACAGCAGCTGAGTCTGCAGATCTGAGGCACGTGTGGAAGAGCTGTACGGGGAGCCTGTGCCCTGGCGCTGGCTTCTGAGCTGGGCCTGTAGACACAGCCAGTTCAGCCCTCTTGAGCAGCAGGGATCCCAACGCCTGCCTCCCCACATCCACGGGAGCCTCGTTGCAGCAGTAGCCAGGGGCACAGAGCAGCGCTGCCTGGCTCTAGATTCTGACTTTGCCACTAAACAAAGCTAACAGCTCTCACCCCAGCCATCCCCAAGTGCTCCCCTTATTACAGATGCACCGTGTAGTGTCTCATCAGCTCAGGCTGCCATTCGGAATTAAACAGGCTGAACAATCAGATACTGTATCCAACGTAAGATGATGAATGAAACCTTAGGGGTCTTTTAAACTGCAGATTGGCTCAGTAGATCTCAGTACTTTCCCTGGTACTGTGACTATTTATCTCTACTACTGCCCAATGTCGTGTGTGTGTGTGTGTGTGTGCGTGCATTAGTGTGTGGGGGCTTGCATATGTGTGTATGTGAGTGCCTGTGTGTGGGCATGCATGTGTGTGTATGTGTGTGTGCGTGTGTGTGTGTGTGTGTGTGTGTGTGTGTGTGTGAGTGCATGTATGGGAGCATGCATGTGTGTATGTGTGCCTGTGTGTGGGCATGCATGTGTGTATGTGTGCCTTTGTGTGTGTGCCTGTGTGTATGTGCAGTGTGTGCATGCACATGTGTGTGTATGTGTGCCTGTTTGTGTGTGTGCCTGTGTTTATGTGCAGTGTGTGCATGCACATGTGTGTGTGTGTGTGCCTGTTTGTGTGTGTGTGCCTGTGTATATGTGCAATGTGTGCATGCACATGTGTGTGTATGTGTGTCTGTGTGCCTGCTTGTGTATGTGTGTGTGTACACACGCACAGTTAGTTGCTATCCACATTGATTATTGCAGATCTGATGAGGACTCTAGGGATTGGAGCCAGGGTCTCCTACCTGTAACAGAAATTACATCCTGCTGCCCCTCAGGCCTGTCTGTGGACTTTCAAAGATGGTAATGGGTGTGTAAGTCAGCAGAGTACTAGACTTGTTTGAGGACTCTTCACCCTCCTCTGTTTTCTGGACGGACATGGTACCATGGGACAGTCCTTCTTCCTCTGGCCAAGAAGGTTTTGTTGAGCCCGGTAGCAGTGTGCACACCTGTAGTCCTTATGTTCATGGAAGGTTCTGGATTCTCCAGTCCCTGGGGCTTTTCCTGGATCCCACTGCGGGGATGTAGCAGAAATGAAGGAGTATTCTCTTCCAACCCTGCAACCACAGAATGTGCCTTTCCCCCAAACTTTTGTCTTTCGTTGTTTTGTTTTTGTTTTAGAGATCATTAACTCACCCAGGCTAGCTTTAACTTCTCACAATCCTCCTGCCTCAGCCTCCGAAGGCTGGATTCCAAGTGTAAGTCAAGCTCTTCACCACCTTTTTCTTTTTTCTTCCTTTTTTTTTTTTTTAAATTGCATGTGTACTTTTTATGTGTACTAAGTGTCTGCATATATGTATGTGTGCATGTTGCCTGCTTGGTGCCCTCAGAAGCCAGAAGGCGGCATGGTTATGTTCTGCCTGATGTGGGTGCTGAGAGCCAAAACCTGGGTCCTCTGGAAAAGCAGCGAGTGCTACTTTATCTTATTATTTTATCTAATTTTATTGTATTTAGTTTTTCGAGACAGGATTTCTCTGTGTGGCACTGGCTGACCTGGTACTCACTCTGTAGACCAAGTCGGCCTTGAAGCCAAGAAATCCACCTGCCTCTGCCTCCCAGTCACCGGGATCAGAGGCGTGCTCCACCACTCTCCGGCCTGGCATGTGCTCTTCCGTTGCTGAAGATAATCTATCCTTCTGGCCCCAGCTTCACTGCCGTTCCCCAGGCTCGCCCCCTGCTGGCCAGAGTTGGAAGCTCTGCCCTATTGTTTGAATCAGCGGTACTAAGGTATATGCATTCCGTAGCAAGTGTTCATCTAAACTGCAATTTGACATGTTTTTACACACAGGACAGGATGGACGAGTCAGCGATTAAGAGCGCTTACTGTGCTTGCAGAAGAGCCAGGTTTGATTCCTAGTATCTAAATGGCCTATTCCAACCATCTGTAACTCTAGTTCCAAGAAATCCAAAGACGCCCTCTTCTGGCCCCCCTTGGTGCACAGACATATTCAGGCAAAATACACAATACACTAAATTAAAATAAAAATTTAAATAAACTGATAGACTTGAGCAAGCAGCAGCGCGGAGATGATGGGCCACTCCCAGCATCCTCAGAAGAACCCTCCCATGCCCCAACCCGACCCAGGAAGCTTACCTTGCTCTGCTTTCTTCTTTGACACTCCTAGGTGTGTACACCAGGGCCCTCAGGCCAGAAAAGGGCCTCTGGAGCTAGAGTTGCAGGTGGTTATGGGCCACCCAGTGTACATGCTGGAACTGAACTCGGGTCCTCTGGAACAATAAAGAATAGTGCTTTTTTTTTTTAATTTATTTTATGTACATGAGTACACTGTTGCTGTCATCAGATGCACCAGAAGGGGGCATCAGATCTCATTACAGATGGTTGTGAGCCACCATGTGGTTGCTGGGAATTGAACTCAGGACCTCTGGAAGAACAGTCAATGCTCTTAACCACTAAGTCATCTCTCCAGCCCCAAGAATAGAGCTTTTCTGTTGATAATCTCTCCAGCTCCTTCATTTGCATTGTAAAATGATAATAAATAATATATTGTGAAATGATAATATAATATTATATGATATAATATAAAATAATAATTTACTTCTACTACTACTACTACTACTTGCCTGGGCTTTTTGGTTTGGAAAATGAGAACCACTGGTCCTACATACTCAGAGGCCAACAATTAGCCACTTACTCTGGTGGCTTTGTCCCATCTTCCTGCTTGCTTAGGTGCCCACCCAGATTCTAAGGGTATTCTAAGTGTGTTTGTATGCGCATGTGTGATTCTGTCTTCTCTTTTTTTTTTCTCCCTCAGGATCTTGAAACTGAAGCCAAGGCCTTGTGTTTGCTAGCAAGTTCTCTACCACCGAGCTACCACTGTGTGGGGGAGGGAGGTGTTCATGTGCCACTGTACAAGATAATGTGTTGAAATTGATTATCTCCTTCCACCGTGTGGATCCCCAGGATTGAACTCAGTGGTCAGGCTTGGCGGCACGCCCCTTTACCTGCAGAGCCCTCTCTGCAGCCCACTCTCCAGGCTTTTGAGCCTGGAGGCCTGGTCTACAGTCAGTCCCCTGCAGATGGAGAGCTTCCCAGGTCTTTGCTGTTCTGTTAAGCTCTCCACTGCCAAGCGCTCCTGGGTTCTGGTGCTCCCGCTGTTTCTTTGCTGACAACTGACGCCTGTCGCCCAAGGTTGAGAGCGTGGGCTCTGCTGTTCCTGTAGTCCCTAGGTGTGGGGCAAGCGCTGCCTTTCTCAGATTCTCCTCGCCAGCCCTCCAGGAGGCCAACCTGGTGTTCCGGCTGCAGAATGGTAAGGATTGGTAATCAGGGCCGCTGTCCATGGGGGCCAGGAATGATAGCAGACTCATTTGCATATGTGACCTAAGACAGTAATTAAACCCAGGCGCCCCAGGGGTGAGAAGCAAGCGCATTAATTCAGGAGCAATTAAAAACCCTCTAATGTCACCACGCAACAGCTACCACTTGTGAGACTGCCGCTGACTGATGACAGTCACCTTCCGGGCTCCCTCATTTGGCCACCAGACAGCTGCACGTGCTTAGGAAGAGTGTGCTCAGGCCTCAGGAGTGATGACTCTGCTGGGACCTCGTCCCTTCTCCAGGCTCTGACCCTGTGGCTAAGCCATCACTTGAAAAAAAACGAGGTCTTGGGCTGGAGAGATGGCTCAGCGGTTAAGAGCACTGACTGCTCTTCCAGAGATCATGAGTTCAAACCCCAGCAACCACATGGTGGCTCACAACCATCCGTAAAGAGATCTGACGCCCTCTTCTGGTCTGTCTGAAGACAGCTACAGTGTACTTAGAATTAATAATAAATGAACCTTTAGGCCAGAGAGAGCAGGACCAAACAGAACGAGCAGGGGTCCTGAATTCAGATTCCCAGCAACCTCATGAAGGCTCACAACCATCAGTACAGCTACAGTGTACTCATATACATAAAGTAAATAAATAATTAGAAGGAAAACAAGGTCTTAATGCCTTTTCCTGATGGTGGCAAAACAGATAACAGTTAACAGTTGCCATATTTTCATCATCAGATACATGGTGTAGCAGGTTTTAGCCACCGCATCCAAAATATTAAATATATATATGTGTGTGTGTGTGTATGTATGTATATATGTGTATATATGTGTGTATATATACACACACACATATATATATATACACACACATATATATATACACACACATATATATATATACACACACATATATATATATATACACACACATATATATATATATACACACACAATATATATATACACACACACATATATATATATATGTATATATATATATATATATATATATATGTCAAGACCCCGCAGGAGCAGGCACAGACACAGGCACAGGCGCAGACGCAGGCTTGACTGTAGCTCCAGCTGTTCTGCGGTATTCCAGAGGTGGCTGAAGTTACCCGGATGTGGTGGCCCCTTGTGGAGTCTTACTATGCCAGCCAGTTATTCCTGCCCGCGTTCCTAAAGCGAGGATGCTGGCTTTTGCTGCTTTAAGAAACACTTTGAACATAACTGGGCTCACTACCATCTACCCCAAATCACAAAGGCACTCAGGCTCAGCCAGCACGCCCCTCCGCCGGGAGAGACAGACGCCTAGCCTCACCGGAAACGCCATGCACCTGTCGTTTGTTTGTTCTTCCTTTGTGCAAAGCTCTGAGACTGCGTCTGCTGTGCTCCGTGCAGTGGTTCCTGGACAAGAAGGGCTCCTGGAGCCCAGCAGATGTCCTGGTGAGCAAATAAACGGACCTCCAGTCCATTCCAGGTGGCTTTAGTGCTGCAGAAGGCCAGGTCGCGTATGCCAGAGGAAGTCTAAAGTCTCAGGGCAAAAATCTCTAAGTCTTGTCTGTATGTCTCATTGGTTGGCTCTATGTATTATCACATGTAGCCCAGGCTAGCCTTAGACTCAAGCTAGTCTTAGGCTCACTATGTAGCCGAAGGACCTGACTCATTCTCACACCAGAGGCTTGAGTTGAACGGAGTGAAGATGTGAGCCCTCAGCTTCCTGCCCCTGTGCCTGCAGAGGTCAGAAGAGGGCATCCGAGCCCCGAGAACTGCAGCTACACACGGGTCCTAGGAACAGGAGCCAGGTCCTCTGCAAGAGCAGCCAGTGCTCTGAACCTCGGGGCCATCACTTCTGCCCCTCGTTTTTATCTTTTTAAGACAGGGTCTAGTATGAGACCCAGGCTGGCCTCAAACTCATAATCTTCCTGTCTCCTTGTGCCAAGTGCTGAGATTGTGGTGAGGCCACCATATGAGTGGTGAACTCGTTGGCCTGGTTTTTATCTCTGAGTTGTATCAGGTTTATTTATTATATGTAAGTACACTGTAGCTGTCTTTAGACACACCAGAAAAGGGCATCAGATTCTATTACAGACGATTGTGAGCCACCATGTGGTTGCTGGGAATTGAACTCAGGACCTCTGGAAGAGCAGTCAGTGCTTTTAACCGCTCAGCCATCTCTCCAGCCCATTGTATCAGTTCTTTATAGGCCGGGACACCATCAGATATCTAACCTGAAAATGTTTCCTCCCACTCTATAAGTTCTCCTTTTGCTTTTTGATAGGCGTTTGACACGCAGCCTGGATAGTTTTGATGAAGTCCAGTTAATTTTTTTCTATAGTGATTTTAGTATCAAATATAAGACACTAGTGCCTAATCCAAAGTTTTGAAGGTCCATATAGTATGTGTGTATACATATATATGCGTATGCATGTGTTTGTATGTGTGTGCATATATATGTGTACACATGTATTTGCATGTGTGTATGCGTGCACACATGCACATATATGTGTATGCATGTGTTTGTATGTGCACATATGTGTACACACGTGCTGGTATGCATATACATACGTGTGCACACATGTTTGTATGTGTGAATGCATGTGTTTGTATGTGCACATATGTGTGCACACATGCGTGTGTGCATATACATACGTGTGCACACGTGTTTGCATGTGTGTATACATGTATGTATAGATACACATGTGTGTGTTTGCATGTATACATGTGTGTACACCTGTTTATATATGTGTATATGTATGTGAGCATGTGTTTGAATGTGCATGTGTATGTATGTGTGTGTGTTTAGGTATACATATATATGTGTGTGCATGTGTTTCTCTCTGTGTGTATGTATGTATGTATGCATGTATAGACATGGATGTATGGGGGGAGAGAATGAGCCCATGGAGCAGTCACACGGTCTTCCCTGAGTTCAGAGACTCAGTCATCTACTAATACAGAACCAAGACGCCCTCTCAAATTCTTGAGAGCTGGAAAGCCAAGCCGAAGGATCCTAAATCCCCCAGAGCCCTCTGCCGATGCAGTTTGGAATCTCTGGCTGACCAGAGGAATGGGCAGGGCAGGTTTCTCCAATCAGGGCTCCATTTGGCCACCAGGGGGAGTGGTGCAGCCATCCTGAACACGGGGCCTCTGTGCTTGAGGCCTGTTGGCCTAGCCTGCCCTGGAGCACTTCCCAGCCCCGCTCGGTAACCCCGCAGTTGGCACAGGTTCGCCTTTCCTGGGATTGGACAGAGTCTATCTATCCTTGGCTCGCTGGAGCTCAGAGCCGGGTGCAGTCAGTCCAAGGCTTGGAACAAAGCTCAGCGAGACGAATGGAGCCGTCTTTGGATAGAGGAAAATTCCTGGACAGCATGTCCCTGTCGACACCTAGTCTCTCCACCGTTAGCACAGATGTGGCGCAAGGCACGCAAGGCGCAGCACCGTAGGACCCAAAGGTGACACTTCTTCCTCGGCTCACTTTGGTTCCTCAGTAGGTGGGAAAGCAGCACCCGCCAGCCAGCCAGTCATTTTTGCTCTCTCCCTTTCAAGAGAGGGAGGGAAGGCGAGGCAGTTGTAGGAGGAGGGATCTGTGAATCCAACTTCTCTGCCACCGAACTCTGCCAGCCCCTGAGGAAGCCAAGCAGTGCAGGTGCTAAGCCCACCCTCTATCCTCCCTCTGGTACAGCTGTGTTTGGGGATGCCAGCTCTGCGCCAGGAGCCCCCGGAAACAAGACAACCAGGGGTGGGCAGGCCTTTCCTGGGACTGGCCTGGCTCTCCGGAGCTCAGCAGGACAGAAGCAGCCATAAGTCCACCCGCCTGCTTTAACAGGGCCAGTGGGCTCCGTGCCAAGGCTCTCTCTCATGTGAAGGGCCTCTGTCAGACCCAAACACTCGGAGAATGTCTCACACCTGCAGTCGGTCTAAAGCTACACCACGTCATTGCAGAGGCATTCAGAGAGGGACGGTCATGCCCACGGAGACCAGGCTTCTGGGTGCCTGGCACGGGGGAGGGCCAGCCCGAGGTGGCCTCCCTCTTCCTCCTCCTTCTCCTCTTCTTCCTCTTGTTTTTCCACAGACACTGTAAGAAAACAACTCCCGAGCTGACAGAAAGAAAATCGCTCAAGATAACAAAATTTAGGAGGTTTTCCTTTTCCTGCCCACGGCTCCAGACTCCTTTGAGATGACAGATGGACGCTTCTGTTACACTTGGGGCTAATTTTCTCCTTCCTGGAAGGATGAGGAGCCCAGCAGGACAGCTGGAATTAGCACAGAAGGAGAGGAGGACCGTGGCCTGTCCTACTGTGTTTTCTACCTCACTGAAACTGCTTTGATTCAAAAGAGAAAAAAATGTCCGCCTGCAGCTCCTCCTCATTTATCTGCTCCCTGCATTAAACACTGGTGCTAGGCATGCACTCCGTCGCTGAGCTGCACCCGGCACCCAGGCCTGGCTTCTAAACATGACACAGCTTTACGGGGGCAGACAACAGCTGAGAGTGGGGTGCTTCTGGCTTAGAAGCTTCCAGGAATGTTGGGGTGATGTCCCCTGATGTGTGAAGGCCATAGGCTAATGATAGCAGTGTCAGAAGAGGGTGTAGACGTGGGGTCTGCGTGGTTCATGGTTTGATTTCTTTTTCATTTATTTAAGACTTACTTATTTTATGTGAGGACCCGGTAGCTGTCTTCACACACACCAGAAGAGGGCGTCAGCTCCCATTACAGATGGCTGTGAGCCACCACGTGGTTGCTGGGATTTGAACTCAGGACCTCTGGAAAGAGCAGTCAGTGCTCTTTAAAGCTGAGCCATCTCTCCAGCCCCTCCTGAGAACATCTTAACATCTTAACTGCTTCCCATCTGTCACCTCCCCCCCCCCCAGAGGAATCTGCCATTCCTCTGCCCCCACAAGCCCACGCAAGTCCAATGAAGTAGTCGCTTCTACCCCCGACACATCAACACGTGGGTCTCAGAGCCAGAAGGTGAGCGTTCTGGGCCCACAGAGCAGTGCGGATGATTCAGATGTGTTCAGAGCTTTGCGGGGTAAAGCCTGTTCTGTTCTCTTACCCATCTGCTGTGGGGCCGGAGGAGGCTGAGCGTGTCCTCGAACGTGGGCCCAGTGGGTTGATGTCGAGGCCGGGGGAACTTTAAGAGCTAGCGGCTCAGCGGGTAAAGGTCCTCAGCGCCAAGCTTGGTGGCCTGAGCTCCATGAGTCCCATTCCTGGATGCACATGGTAGAAGGAGAGACCAGACTCTTCAAGTTGTCTCTGACTTCCAGACATGAGGCTCTCTTCCCACAATCAATAAAATGTAATTCTGGGGCTGGAGAGACGGCTCAGCGGTTAAGAGCACCGACTGCTCTTCCAGAGGTCCTGAGTTCAATTCCCAGCAACCACATGGTGGCTCACAACCATCTGTAATGGGATCTGATGCCCTCTTCTGGTGTGTCTGAAGAGAGCCACAGTGAACTCACATACAGAAAATAAATAAATAGATCTTTAAAAATGTAATTCTGGGGGACTGGAGAGATGGCTCAGCGCTTAAGAGCACTGACTGCTCTTCCATGACACCCTCTTCTTGTGCGTCTGAAAACAGCTACAGAGTACTTAGATATAATAATAAATAATAAATAAATCTTTAGGCTGGAGCGAGAGGGATCTAGCAGGAGTCAGAGCGAGCAGGCCAACTAGAGTGAGCAGAGGTCCTGAAATCAAATTCCCAGCAAACCACATGATGGCTCACAACCATCAGTACAGCTACAATGTACTCATATACAATAAATATATTTATTTATTTTGGTTTTTTGAAACAGGGTTTCTCTGTGTAGCCCTGCTGAGTTTTTAAAAAGAGCAGGAAGGAGATGACTAGGTTATTGGGAAAGTGCCCTAGGGGAACTTTACACATGCACAGCAAACAAAATTCCCAGGACCTCACCATCTCCACCGGCTCCAACACATATTCAGTTCTGACGTCATCCCCTGGAAATAGGGTCAGATCCCTCAGTTTGAGGGATAAGTCTCCCAGCAGCCTCCACGTCAAATGATCAGAAGCCCTGGGCTCCAGATTCTCTAACTGATGATTAGCTACAAACAGAAATTTCTCTCTCTCTCTCTCTCTCTCTCTCTCTCTCTCTCTCTCTCTCTCTTTCTCTCTCTGAGACAGGGTTTCTCTGTGTAGCTCTGGCTGTCCTGGAACTCCCTCTGTAGACCAGACTGGCCTCGAAGTCAGAAATCCGCCTGCCTCTGCCTCCCAAGTGCTGTGACTAAAGGCATGCGCCACCACTGCCCTTCACCGTCCCCTCCTGAGGTAGGATTTAATCCCTAGAACATTTCACAGAACTTGGGGAGAACAGTAAGCTTACATCTCCTGGCTTTCACGGCAAGCTTAACTCAGGTCTCGCATACACGGACACAGATTCTTTCCCTAGTCCCCATCTTGACATTTGTAGATTAATCATTCTACTATGTGCCTGTCTTTACTGATATTCCTGCAGTGCTGGTCTACAGAAGGCCCGCCTGAGTTTCTGCTCAGGAAGGGTGAACCGGCTACCGAGTGACCTCAAAGGAATGTGGATAGGCTAAGATGGGCAAAGCATCCTGGGGGCTTCCGAAGCCCGAAGCAAGTAGTGAATCCTAAGTGATACTCTTCTCCCAGCAGACGGTAGAAGGAAGGGAATAAATATTTGTATGATGGGCTAATTATTAGCGACAGCTTTGATGTCCTCGGCCTTTGTTAGCAAATGGAATTTCGAGGTCGGCTGCGAACAAAGGCATCACTTGGTTCCTTTTAATGAGTGCCAGAAAAACCCAACTCGTGTTTCTTGGGCAAGGGACTGATTGTCAAAGGGGCTGTTGGATGATTCTCAGTGATCCTGCTAGCTTCTCCCTTGTGCGTTCTCAAGCCCGGGGAACTCTAAGCGATAGATTTTAATCTTTAGGGTGATTTTATTGCCTTTATGGGAGGCCCTTTAGAAGATGAAAATAGAAGATTCCCCTTTTGTTTGTCGGTGTGCTGCCCGCCCCGCCAACACCCTTGTGAGTGCATAGAGGGCAGGAGAAGGAGCTTCGGTGTCCTATCCCTATCAGTCTCCCATTGTATTCTCTTGAGACAGGGTTTATCATAGAACCTGAGCTAGCTGGGGCCAGCAAGCCCTGGCAATTCTCCCTTTGTCCCTTCCACAGCACCAGGATTAAAGACCTGTGCAGACGCACCCAGCTTTTTTGTTTTTTAAAGATTTATTTATTTCATGTATGTAAGTACAATGTAGCTGTCTTCAGACATTCCAGAAGAGGGCATCAGATCTTATTATGGATGGTTGTGAGCCACCATATAATTGCTAGGATTTGAACTTAGGACCTTCAGAAGAGCAGTCAGTGCTCTTAACCTCTGAGCCATCTCTCCAGCCCCATGGGATTTGAACTCTTAACTGCTGAGACACCTCCCACAGTCTGTCTTTGTTTTTCTTGAAACCAAGTCTCTTGTAGCCCAGGTTGGCTTTGAACGGAACTTGCTATGTAGTTGAGGGGGACCTGAGTCTCCTGGTCCTTCTGCGTTTACCTTTGGAGTTCATCGATTGCAGGTCTGTATCATCACAACTGCTTTAATGGGGCGCTGGAAGTCAAATCAAGGTCCTTTATGCACAGCGCAGGCAGTCCAGCCGCTGAGTGACATCCCAGCCCTGAAAAGGTGTTTAAGGTTTGTTTCAGCTTTTCTTTTCTCTCCTTCCTTCCTTCCTTCCTTCCTTCCTTCCTTCCTTTCTTTGTCAGTTTGTTTGTTTGTTTTGAGACAGGGTTTCCCTATGTAGCCCTGGCTGTCCTGGAACTTACTCAGTAGACCAGGCTGGCCTCGAACTCACAGAGATCCTCCTGCCTCCTGGCGGCTGGGATTAAAGGGGTACGCCAGCACGGCCAGTTTGTTTGCCCCTTTCGTACAGAGGGCTGTGAATGCAGTTTAGTTGGTGAGATTGATGAGCTAGCACACCTGAGATCTTGGATTCAGTCTCTAGCACCAAATTCAACTGAGTGTTGGGGTATGTTCCTGTAATCCCAGCACTTGGGATGTAGTCACGAGAATCACAAGTCCAAAGTTATCTTCAGCTATATAGGCCAGCCTGTGCTACATGAGATTCTGTCAATCTCATTGTAAAATTAATTGTAAATTAGTCTAGTTATGAATCAGCTAAATGATGCCGTAAAGACTTTAACCTTTTAGATAAGTACTGTTAAATAATGAACTCTAAAATATAGATGAACTTTGAATGCATGGCTATATAATGATAGCAGGGTACAGGCTTAATCGTCTTGGCATTCGTCAGAAAACATAACTTCTGTGACACCCAGAGAAGACTGCCTTGGACCCAGACCAAAATAATTTAATTAAACTGTGATATTCTACCAGATAAATACCAAGAGTAAGGCATGTCTTATTGCTGCAGGGTATAAATAGACTACAGAAGCAGCGGGGGGGGGGGGTTCTGGGGTGGTGGAGATGGGCAACCCAGTTCTGCTTTGGGGAGGGGTGGAGACCTTCGCAGGTCATTAGCGGTTTCTGTATTCAGGAACCAGAAGGTACACAAACACACTCCTTGGAAACATATTTCCTCCTCCAGAGATGCCCACGGCATCTTTTTGTTGGTCTGTGGGGTAGGCCAAAATAAGCTACAGGCCGACAGTCATTCAGTTGGTGTTATTTTTTTTAAAGATTTATTTATTTATTACCTCTAAGTATAGTGTAGCTGTCTTCAGACACCAGAAGAGGGCGTCAGATCTCTTTACGGATGGTTGTGAGCCACCATGTGGTTTCTGGGATTTGAACTCAGGACCTTCGGAAGAGCAGTCAGTGCTCTTACCTGCCGAGCCATCTCTCCAGCCCAGTGTTTTTTGTTTTTTGTTTTTGTTTTTTATTGTTCTTTATGCTGCATATTTTTAGTGCTTCGCTGAGAAATCAATGTATTCATTTTCTTTTTTTTTGTTTTTTTCTTTTGTTTTTCGAGACAGGGTTTCTCTGTGTAGCTCTGGCTGTCCTAGAACTCACTTTGTAGACCAGGCTGGCCTCGAACTCAGAAATTCTCCTGCCTCTGCCTCCCAAGTGCTGGGATTAAAGGCGTGCGCCACCACCGCCCGGTCAATGTATTCATTTTCATTACGCAGAACCCAACAAAATTACGACTTTGGTGAGTACGACCGCCCAATGAGAACAGAGCAAGGCAGATAAACGAGGCACTTGGCTATCAAGACATTAAACCTGACACAGCTGGGAAGAAGGTCAGATTTTAGCTTTTAGAATACGGTGCGGCATGTCTCCAACCTCAGAACTGTGATGGTAAAGACAGGAGGGTGAAGAGTTCGGGTCCAACCTGAGCTATGTGGTAAGGCTTATCTCACACGACTCCCAGTCCTGCAAAAGCAAAAGCTCTTACCTATATTGTATTTACATTAGTCCAACAAGATGAGCTTGGATATGTTCAAGACTGAGAACACTTGGAGTTCTTATGACATGTGGTGGCCCCATTCTATACTTAGGGGGCACTTAGGGAAAGGGTTACAGGTTCCAGGTCAGCAGGATCTACATAGTGTGTTCCAGGCCAACTGACTGCATAGAGAGGCGATGTCTCAACAAACAGACGACCCGTTTGCAATTTTTGTTCTGGTTGTGTGACTCAACTCTAGAGTCTAGCATGCACAAGGCCTTGGATCCAATCCTTAGCACAGAAAACAAAAGAAAATTAGGATCTTACGTGCTAGCTATATAGTGTAGCAGGAACGGCGGGGGCTCACCTCTATGTAAACACCGGGGTCGAGCAAAAGCATCTCCTGCAGGAGGACCTAATTGAAGACTTCCTGAGAGAAGAAGGACTGCTGGTGCAGACAGTGCCAGTCAATCGGGAACTGCTGTTTAGAAGAGATGCTTTCTTGGGACCAATGGGGCGTGAGTGGAGGGTATTACAGGAGCTTGCTGCAGCATTCAGATGAGTTTCTCATCTGCTTCCAAGGAATCTGTGTTCCTGACTCTCAGCCACCTCCCCTCAATCCCCAGGGGCAGGTTTGACCGGTCTGGCAGGACAGGCAACAATATAGGCTATTTCTTTCTTCGGACTTATGTGTCCCCAAGTGTAGTTATGTGCACCAGGTGTGTGAAGGAGCCCTCAGAGGTCAGAAGATACCCTGGAACTGGAGTCACAGGCAGTCATGAGCTCCCACGCTGGGAACTGAATCCAGGTCATCTGCAAGGGCCTTCCTCCAGCCTTGAGACTATATTTATGTGGATGTTTGGTCATTTGGAGCAATTGGAGTTTTATGTACCTTGGTGTCCCCTGCCTTCCTTCTCCTGCTCTGAAACATTCTGTCATTCGGTGGTCACCTCAGCCAGAAGCCATTTTTGTTTGTTTTGTTTGTTTGTTTTGGGGGTGGGGGTTCTGAGACAGGGTTTCTCTGTCTAGCCCTGGCTGTCCTGGCACTCACTCTGTAGACCAGGCTGGTCTTGAACTCAGAAATCTGCCTGCCTCTGCCTCCCAAGTGCTGGAATTAAAGGCATGCTCCACCATGTCCAGTCTGCCTGGGCATTTTGACTCACAGGTGCGGGTCACTTGTCTTCCCTGCTCTGCGCATTCATTCTGTGGTGATTCTAGGAAGCCCACTACAAGCCCACTCAGGAAGTCAGGGCTTAGGCTCGGCTATGCTGAAGGGAGCCGCTTCCCACTGTGCAGCTTAATTTGGATCCGAAGTCAGTTCTCCCGGGGAGACTTTTTTTTTTTTAAAGGGCTGGAAGATCAAAACGAATTTCAAAGTAGCACTCCGACATCTCTTCCTTTCTCCTCTCCTCATCCTGCATGGCTGTACCCTAGAATTTTCAAGAGTCCACAGGCCCTGAGATGAAGTCATTGCTCTGACAAGCTGGTGAAACGTGTGCTTTGTCTACTCAAAACCTGCTTTTGACCTTTTAGCGTGCCTTGTAATTTTGTGTTGAAAGCCAGACATGGAGCGGGGTGAAGGGATTGTGGTAGGTAGGCCTCTGGTAATGCGCTCCTAAATGTGGGGACGGGACAGTTTGGCCATCCTGTAATTAGGGTTCCATCTGGTAGTGAGCCAGTAGCTTGGGCTGTGATATTCTTTTTCTTTTTCTTTTTTTTTTTTTGGGGGGGGGGCGGTCGAGGAAGGGTTTCTCTGTGTAGCCCTGGCTGTCCTGGAACTCACTCTGTAGACCAGGCTGGCCTCGAACTCAGAAATCCGCCTGCCTCTACCTCTCAAGTGCTGGGATTAAAGGCGTGCGCCACCAGTGCCTGGCGGGGGCTGTAATAGTCTCATGATATCTCTCAGAACTTTTGCCAGGTTCGCCAGTGAAATGGTTCTTTACCAAAAAGAAAACAAAAACAAAAACAAAAAAAAAGACTTTATTTTTAGGGACGGGAGAGTTGATTCAGCAATTAAGAGCACTTACTGCTCTTGTAGAGGACCTGAGTTCAATCCCCGGCACTTACTTGGCAGCTCCCAGCCGTCTACAATGCCAGTTCTAGGGAACTGTCGCCCCCTTTTGGCCTCCTGGGGAACTGCCAGGGCTAAGACTGTAGTTTAGAAAAGAATGCTTGGCCAGCGTTCCCCCCATCCTGGAACTCAAAAGGAAAGCCCCTAGCTCCTGAGCCTGCAGCTCCCCGTAGATTTTTCTACCCTGGGCTGAGTGGTGTTCCTGTGCAGGAGGGCTGTGGCTCTACGCCCGTGTGTCAGCGGTGAGTGAGCGGCTGGCCGCAAATCTCTCCTCTCTGGTAGATCCAAGACTAACGGCTAAATTTGAATCTGCTTTTTTTTTTTTTATTCCTGTTTGTGGGAATTGTTTCTCAACTCCATGTGTGCCACAATAAAAACAGGAAGTGGGTCCGAGGAAATGAAACTCCACTCATTTGGCTTTCTGGGCAGCGTTTCCTTTTGTATCACAGCTATTAATCTACTGTCCAGCTTTGTTGGTTGGTTTGTTGTTGTCGTTGTTTTTTCAACAACATCTGGGAAGAGAGGTAAGTCTACGCATTTTCTTGATTTTTGATTGACGTGGGAGGGCCCAGCCCACTGTGGGCGGTGCCCCCTTTGGACAGGTGGCCTTGGGCTGTCTAAGAAAGCAGGCTGAGCAAGCCACGGGAGCGAGCCAGTAAGCAGTGGTCTTCAGCTCCTGCCTCCAGGCTTCTGCCTAGAGCTCCTGCCCTGCCCTTTCTATATGATAGACTGTAAGCTAAATAAACCCTTTCCTCCTCAAGTTACTTTTAGTTATGGTGTTTTCTTGCAATAGAGACCCAGACAGCTGAGGATGTAGCTCAGTAGCAGAGCACTTGTCTAATATGCGAGTCCCCAACTTGTCTTCATCTGTCTTAGATATATTTTAGGTAAGTACACTGTAGCTGTTTTCAGACACACCAGAAGAGGACATCAGATCTCATTACGGATGGTTGTGATCCACCATGTGGTTGCTGGGATTTGCTGCTCAGGACCTTCAGAAGAGCAGTCGGTGCTCTTACCCGCTGAGCCATCTCTCCAGCCCTCTGGTTTCATCTTTCGAGTACTGGATACCTCCCATGTGTGATGCGTGCAGAATGTTTTGTGTGCAGTGCTGGATGAGGTCAGGAGAGGCATCTCTCCACTGAGTCATCCCTCCAGCTACTCCTCAGTCCCTTTTTGAACTTTTAATTTTGAGACAGGGGGTCATCAAGTCACCCACGCTGGCCTTGAGTGCGGGATACTCTTGCCTCAGCCTCCCTAGCGGCTAAGGTCTGTGTGGGGTGTTTACAATAGAAAAATAAATGAATAAATAAATAAAGTTATTTCCCATAAAATGTGAGCTTAGGCTGGGCAGTGGTGTGCACGGAAACTGCTATAACAAGCTCTCAGAGAACCAACACTCTCCTAACTCCACACCGGAATTGAGCTGTGATCCCTGCATGAGTGTGCACACCACAGTAATAAGTATTTTTTTTAAGAGATCGGAAGAGAAGTCTTGAGAAATAAAACCCATCTTATTTGTATTCAAATAAGAGGGATCCAACAGAGAGAGAGAGAAAAGGAAACAAAACAAAACAAAACAAAATCTGCCAGGAGCCCAGAGAGGGAGGGTTTCCGAGCCATGCCCTTGAGTAATGAGAGGGGATGGGAGCGAATGAATGAGCAGAGGGCTGGGTTTTGATGGAGCATAGATGATTCATCCCTAATTGCAAGCAGGAAGCCAGAGTGTGGATTTAGAGAAGGATGGATGGGTAGGGGGCTGGAGGAGTCCCTGCAATTTCTCTGCTGATTGCGTCAATATTCACGACGAACTCGGAAAGAAATCCATCAACCGAGAGGGAGCGCGACCGGGGGGAGGGGGGGACGAGGGGAGGAAGAAGGAAGCGTCGGGAGGGAGGCTGGAGCGGAAAGCCGAGGTTGTGAAATAACTGGCTGGAAAATGAGGAAAGAAATTAGCCGGGAGAAGTGGTGTTGTGCGATTGCCAGGAGGCATTGTGGGCCCGCTTGAGGTTTGTGGTCACGCATTTGAAAGTGGAAATGGCCAGCCTCATTTGGGCGGCAGGTGCAGGTGCCTTCCAGTAGCATTTGGAATTCCCATCGAAGCTGTGGTTTTGCGCAGGGAGTGTCAAGAGGAGGACATTGCTAAGGGCGTGGACGAGGGAAAGAGCGCTGGGCAGACCACCGGGTGGAAACGGGGCCGTGGGGAGGAGGACATCCATTATTTGTGTCATGACTCGGGTTTGTTTTAGGAGGATGAGAATCGTCCTTTAATGGGGAAACACCTAAGCTGGGCGCGCAGCATGCCTGGCATCTTAAAGCACAGCAAATTCAAGGCCAGGCGGATGCACAGGAGACCATGTTTTAAAAGGAGGGAAGGTCAGGGCGGCTGCGCAGTGCCTGCTCTGTTCCTTTATCCCCAGTTTGATCTCTGGCTGGAATTGACGCGGTAGAAAGAGAACCAACTGCCACAAGTTGTCCTCTGATCCCCTCTGTGTGCCCTGGTCTGTAGGCTCTCAATAAGCAAGCATCTCTCTCTCTCTCTCTCTCTCTCTCTCACACACACACACACACACACACACACACACACACACAAATAAATGCCAAAATTACTATTTTAAACTTAAAAAAAATAAAAGAGGCCAGGGAGCTGGCTCAGCGGGTTAAAGTGCTTATCACGCAAACCTGGCACCCTGAGTCGGAACAGTGAAAAGCTGGTTGAGGCTGGATATGGTGGTGCGTGCCTTCAGTCCTGACACTCAGAAGCCAGAGGAAAACCCAACCTCTGTGGGTTCCAGGTCTGACTGATCTACACAGCGAGATTCTGTTTCAGCAAAATAAAATGAAACAAAACCCTCAAACCAAAATATAGACTCCGAGGCTAGGCACACAACACAGTGGAAGAGTGCTCGCCCACCATGCACGCAGCACAGCAATCCGATACTTGCCCACCATGCATGAAGTCCTGGATTCAATTTTCAACACTATAGAACAAGGAATAGCAGTGAATCCTTTTATCTCAACATTCTGGAGTTGGAGAAAGAGCAGCAGTTCAAGGTCACCTTTAGCAACATACTGGGTCCCAGCCAGCAGTGATCACCACCATGGCTAGTGTCATAGGTGCAAGGAAGAAACCCAGAGAGCTTCATGCTGTTGGCAAGCACTCCAACACTAAGCTACAGCCCCAGCCCCTCTAATTGTAATTTTTTTATTTAAAAGATTATTTTTTATGTGTATAAATGTTTGTTTTTCTGCATGTACACATGTGCACCGTGTGCATGCCTGGTGCTCTTGGAGGTTTAGTTTTATTTATTTATTTTTGTTTTATGTAAGTACACTGTAGCTGTCTTCAGACACACCAGAAGAGGGCGTCAGATATCATTTCCAATGGTTGTGAGCCACCATGTGGTTACTGGGATTTGAACTCAGCAGAGCAGTCAGTGCTCTTAACCGCTGAGCCATCTCACCAGCCTCTCTTGGAGATTTAGAAGAGGGTGTTGGCATACCCTGGAACTTACACAGTTGTGAGAACCCAAGTTGTCTGCAAGGGCAGCCAGTGCTCTTAACCACCGAGCCGGCTCTCCGGCCTCTGTAATTATTATTGTTATTGTTGCTGCTGTTATTTTGAACAAACTGACTGCAAATGGTCTTTCGAAGTACACTGCAGTTACTCATAGTACATAGATCTACGGTTTGAACATGGCTTTTTCTCTTTGAAACTCTTGTGGATATTTGGTCATCCAGGAGGTGGAGTTGTCAGGGGGGTAATTAGGTCATCAAGGAGGGTCAATGTCCTTGAAGAAGTGTGTCGCTCTCATGGGAGGAGATTGCTAATAAGAGGCTGCTTCTCCGGCCGGCCCGCACCCTCCCTTGCTGTGTTTCCATGATGACCTCTAAGCTCTGCCGACAAGTCCAGGCAGCATGAGCCTTTACCAGAGGCTGAGCAGATGCAGTAACATATTTTTGGAATTCTGGAGTCCAGAGCTGAGAACTGTAAACAAGCATGCCGGCCTCTCCCCTTCGTCCTTCTCTTGCTTTGTATGTGCTGGTAATAGGCAAACCAGAGCACAGCCTATCTCTATTAGCATTGTTTTAATCTGTGTGTGCGTGCGTGTGTGTGTGTGTGTGTGTGTGTGCGTGCATGTGTGCGAGAATGTGAATGCACGTGTTTGCGTGCGCCCGTGTGTGCGCATGCGTGTGAGAGTATGCATGTGCGCATGCGCCTTCGGATTCTGATGCGCATGTGCTCTAGCATAACCCCGGTGATAATCCTCAGCGTCCACATTGAGAGAGGTTCATCATTAATGCTGTGTAGGCTGAGCTAGCTGGCCTGAGAGCTTCACAGTGTATTTCTGTCTCTGCCTCACGTGTAGGAGCTTTGGGATTACAGATGTGTGCTGCCACACCTTGGTTTGCATGGGATCTGAACTCCAGTCCCCACGCTTGTGTGTAGGAGGCGCTTTTGCCACTGAGCCACTCCCCAACCATAAACCTCTATTCCTAATCTAGGGCCCTATCTCAAATATTCGTATAGCGACGTCGTCGAAAGGAACCATTCCTCCCCTCCCCTGGCCTCCACAGGAAACTGCCTTGCCTCTCTTTGTAGAAGCTGTTGCCTTGGGACAGTTTGGTTTTGCATATATGACAGTCTTCAGTGACCAGGACAGGGCTGAACTGATTCAGTTTCTCCCCCTCAGGAATTTTAACTAGGAAATGCCCGAGTCATGAGACATTTGGCAGAAGCCGCTGAAGCTGACAAGCCGCAGGCTACAGGAAAACCAGAGAAGCCAAGAGAGACCACATGAAAGGGAGGGTTCCGAGGAAGTTGAGGCCCTGAGAGAGCTGGGGCTGTGGGGTGGGGGAGGGCTGCCTGGGGCAGGGTCTGCTGGGGGAAGGTGAGTTGGTGTTAACGCAGCAGGGAGTGGGCTGTGTTCCTGTCCTTCCTGTGTCCCAGTTTCTAGTCTCTGCCCTTCCTGAGGTCAGAGTGCAGGCTCATCAGGCTCCAGGAGGGAAGACACACATTGCAAATCTGTTACTTTTTGTGTTGTTTGTTCGGGGTGGAGGTGCGGGTGTGCAGCGGCTCTTGTATGGAGGTCACAGGACAACCTGTGGAAATTGGCTCTCTCCTCTGCAGTGTGGGTCGGGGGATTGAACACAGGTCTTCAGACTTGCTAGTCAGCATATTTACCCACTTGCCATCTCCAAGGAGACCCTCTCTCACACATACATGCATGCTCTCACACAGACACGGATGCATATTTATGCTTAAAAATAAAAATAAATTAAAATGTTATTACAGAGCCAGGTATGGTGGTGCACACCACCTTTAATCCCAGCACTTGAGTAGCAGAGGCAGGTGGATCTCTAAATTGAAGGCCAGCCTGGTCTACAGAGTTGAGGTATCTCGAAAAAACCAACAAGTACATTTGTTATTACATTTATTTATTTATTTATTTATTAGTGAGGCGTGGCTGTGGCAATCGGAGGACAGCTTGCAGCACCCCGTGGGCTCAGGGGGTCGACCTCAAGTTGTTCAGCTTGGGGACAAGCGTCTTTTACTTTCTGAGACCTCTAGGCAGCCCCTCCCCCGCCTAAGACAGGCCCTTACTATAGACTAGGCTGACTTTGAGCCTACAGAGATCCACCTACCTCTACCTCCCACATACTGGGATTAAAAGCACACACCACCATGCCCAGTCAAAAATAAATCGTAGGAAGAATATTATTAGTGATGCGGAGGGCGGGGCGGCTCGTGTACCACGGAGCGTGTGGGGATTGAGTCCCTGCGGGCTCAGTTCTCCTCTCTCAGTATAAGGTAGGTTCTATGGATTGAGTTCAAGGTGCCAGGTTTATGCAGCAAGCCCGTGTACCCACCTGCTGAGGCTTCTCCATAGCTGTATTTATTTATATTGAGTTAGCGTCTTGTGGAGCCCAAGCTGGCCAGGAGTTTACTAAGTAGCTGAGGATGACCTTGAACTACTGATCCTCTTGTCTCCGTCTCCGCGGTGGAGCGCTAGAGCACTACCATGCCGGGGCCAGGGTGCCGGGGGCCAGGGTGCCGGGGCCAGGGTGCCAGGGACTGAACCCAGCGCTTTGTGCATGCTGGGTAAGCACTCTACCAACTGAGCTATGTTTCTAGGCCCGCCTAGTGCTCTTAGCTGTAAGCACCTCTCAGCCTTCTGTATCTACCTTTAAGCTATCATCAAGAATAATAATTTTCAGACACACCAGAAGAGGGCGTCAGATCTCATTACAGATGGTTGTGAGCCACCATGTGGTTGCTGGGATTTGAACTCAGGACCTCTGGAAGAGCAGTCAGTGCTCTTAACCGCTGAGCCATCTGTCCAGCCCCAAGAATAATAATTTTAGCCCCTAGAATCCCCACTGCTCTGCCTGGTCACCTTGTTCTCTCTACCAATCTTTTACTGTCTTTCTTTTCTTCCCACAACGTTAAATAATTCGAATCCAATGGTCTGGTTTCCTTTACTCAGTGGTATGTCCTTAGGCGTCCTCTGGGCCTTCGTGTGACTTGACGGCTTGTTCTTTTTATTGTCAAGTAACATGCAATGATGTCTTTCCCAAGGACATCTTGGTTGCTTTCAAATTAAACACTCTCCTCACTTTTTATTTTGGAGACAAGATCTTGGTATGCAGCCTTGGCTGGCCTGGAATTCACTATGTAGGACAGGCTGGCCTTGAACTCTTAGAGATCTGACTGCCTCTGTCTTCAAAGACTGGAATTAAAGATGTTCACCATCACCCTGGCCAAATTGCTGCACCTCTTCCTCTTCCTCCTCTTCCTCCTTTTTAAAACTGGTATCGGGATTGAACCCAGGGCCTCTCATACGCTAGGCCAACATTCTACAAATGAGCTATATGTCTCCCCACATAAACTCTATTTGATTATAAAAATATGTTGCAAACACACACACACACACACACACACTCACACACATACACCCCTATCCCAGACTTTGGGTCTCAAAGACTATATACTTCTTTTAAGATTTCAAAAATGTGGGACTGGCCCAGAGGCTCACTGAGGAAAGGCATAGCTACCAAGGCTGAGGATTTGAGTTGTGTCCCAGAGATCCAAGAGGTAGAAGATGAGAGTGCACAGGTGAAGTAGTACACTTGTGTCCATCCCCCAAATAAGTCAATAAAACATGTGCCAGTCACGAAGGCACACACTTAAATCTTAGCACTTGGGAGATAGAAGCAGGCAGAGTCAGAGCCCTATGAGTCTGAGGCCAGCCTATTCTACAGAGAGAATTCCAGGACAGCCAGGGCTAGGCGTGTGACCTTGTCTCAAACAAAGCCCTACAGGATTCCATGGCTTCTCTTCCGGCAACAGGCACACAGTGGCAGAGACACGCATACAAGCCAAACATCTACGTACATAAAATAAATACAATTTAAAAAAAATGTAAGAGATTGTCTGGCTGAGGGTTCAGGGGTGGAGCACTTGCCTATCAGGAATGGGGCTCTGAGTTCACCCTCCAGCACCACACACACACAGAGACACACACACACACAGACACACACACACACATACACACACACAGACACACACACACACACATGCACACCACTGATAGGGTGCCATTGACACACACACAGACACACACACACAGACACACACACACACACACAGAGACACACACACACATGCACACCACTGATAGGGCGCCATCGACACACACACAGACACACACACACAGACACACACACACACAGACACACACACACAGACACACACACACACAGACACACACACACAGACAGACACACACACACAGACACACACACACACACAGACACACACACACACAGACACACACACACACACACACATGCACACCACTGATAGGGCGCCATTGTACTTGGGATTGAGCAGAATGGAGGAGACTGACCTAGATCTGACCAACCTGGACATTACAGCTTGTCTGGCAGAGATGAGTTTTGCTGCTCTTCCCACATCAGAGAGTAGTTCTGCCCTGTCAGGTATTCAGTTAAATTCTGGGCTCCTTAAACGTGATTTTAGAAAATCCTGTTAAGGGAGGGAAGACTCCTTCTAAAGGCCCCTTTGTCTTGTTTGGCTTTTAGAGAAAGTATGGTTTGTGCACAGTTATGAGCACCAATTATGCCCCTGTTATCCCTAGAAAACAACACCTTCGACCCAAGCAATCTACCGGAGAGGGGGAAAATATTTATCTTTAAACACAGCTTCCCCGAGGGTGGAATTCTCCCGCTTGGTGGCTCGTTCAGTTAACAGTGGACAGCTGTTTCTAACAGGAAGCGTGGAATCGCATGGCTCCCCGAAACGAACCGGCAGGAAGACAGAGGGAGGAGGGTTCCTAATTATCAAACTTGGATCGGGGCCAAGACAATGAACCTCCTTGTCTCCGCCCCTCAGTTCTTTTCACAAGTCCTACGAGACTCTTAATAACCACAAGTGGTCAGATGGGCTTAGGTCTCATCTAGAAGGCATCCTCGTGACTCCAGTTCAATGTGACTCAGGAGGAGAGCGGCAGGCTACCCCAGCTGTGCATGCAGGCAAACAGACCGTAAAATAAAATTCAGCAGAGTGAGCGGTTGACCGGGGAACCTCAGCTGCTCCGCACAATCAGACACATACGAACAAAGGAAAGGGGTTTCTCATGCCCCTTCTAAAAAACATTTTATTTTTAGTTTTTTTAGATAGGTTCCCATGAAATCCCATGCCGATCATCTACTCACTATGGTGGCTGAACTAATAATCTTCCTGCCTCCAGGTGCTGGAATCACATGCATCCTCCATCATGCCCAGCTTACGTTTATGATTGTGGTGTGTGTGTGTGTGTGTGTGTGTGTGTATGTCTGCTCACATGCCATATTGTGACACATCTATCTATGGAGGTCAAAGATCCCTGTGGATGTGGTCTCTCTTTTCAGCGTCTGGGTCCCAGGGCGGGTGGTGGTGGTGGTGGTGTGGAACCCTATTCCTTAGGCTTGGTAGCAAGTGCCTTTATCTAATGAACCATCTCACCAGCCCACATCTTCCTTTAGAAAAGCAATCTCACCTTTCCTGAAGCAAGTACAGTGAGCGCACCCATCTCCCCCTCCCCCGCAGTGCAGGGCAGGGGTCACTTGTCTGGTTTGTGAGCCAGAGGGACTAGAGAGGAAGGAACCCTGAAGTGCAGTGAATCAGGTGAAATCCCGCTGTGGCTACCTAGACGCTTGCTCTGGTTTCAACCCGAAAAAGTGCAAGCGGAGGTAAAGAAAGCACATTATTGGCTTGGGTTTTCCCTGCACAAACTTGGAAGCCGATTCCACAGGAAAGGCCCGGAGAGCTCCAGTCTGTGGCAAGGCTTGCCGGGGAGGAGTCGCTCTACTTCTGCTTCAGGCATTTTAGGGGGGGAAATAATTTACATGTTCCAAAGCTTGAGTACTTCTGGAAGATTAGGAAGGCTAGTGACCCGCCATATGTTCAAAGAACTTGCATTCTTTCTTTCTTTTTTAATTATAAAAATTATCCATGCTTGAGATGAAAAGGAAGGGGGGGGGGAAAATGAACAGAGCGGACTCTAATGAAGTCAGAAGTCAGCCCTCGTTCCCCCGCTCACCACGCGTTTATTCCTCGCCCCGTGGGCTCTTTGGGAACATTCTGTGAGGACATCTTGAAGCATGGACACACGTGTCCTTTCATATTTATTTTCCCTGGGTAGTGGGTGTGTAATACACACCTGGAGGTCAGAGGACAGACATCCTCAGGCTTCCCTCTCACCATGAGGGCTCTGGTTGTAAGACTTAAAGCAAGCGCCTTAACTCTGAGCCATCTCATGGCCAGCAGTGAGCTGCACTCCTGCCCTTCCTATGGATGGACTCCATACTTGTTCCTTTTTTTTTGGTTTTTGGTTTTTCGAGACAGGGTTTCTCTGTGTAGCCCTGTCCTGGAACTCACTTTGTAGACCAGGCTGGCCTCGAACTCAGAAATCCTCCTGCCTCTGCCTCCCAAGTGCTGGGATTAAAGGCGTGCGCCACCACCGCCCCGCTCCATACTTGTTCCTTTAAAAAATAAATGCAAATGGAAGCCAGGCGTGGGGACGTATGCCTTCAACCCCAAGGCTTGGGAGGTGGAGACAGGCAGTTAGCTGTGCGTCCAAGCCCATCCTGTTCTGCATGGCAAGTTCCATCCAGGCCAGCCAGTGCTACATAGTGAAAAAAACAAAACAAAACAGCCCCTTTCTTTTTTCTTTTTCTTTTTTTTTTTTAAGATTTATTTATTTTATATATGTGAATACACTGTCAATCCCGTTATAGATGGTTGTGAGCCAATATGTGGTTACTGGGAATTGAACTCAGGACCTCTGGAAGAACAGTCAGTGCTCTTAAACCACTGAGCCATCTCTCCAGCCCCCAAATAATTTCTTTAATTTAAAAAAAGGGGGGGGCTGGAGATTTGGTTCAGTGGTTTAAGAGCACTGACTGCTCTTCCAGAGGTCCTGAGTTCAAATCCCAGCAACCACATGGTGGCTCACAACCATCTGTAATGGGAGCTGACGCCTTCTTCTGGTGTCTGAAGACAGCGAGAGTGTACTCACATACATAAGATAAATAATTCTTTTTTTAAAAAAAGAAAAGAAATAAAATTAATAAACAAGCAAACGAAAAACCCAACTAGAACCAGGAACGCTGGTGCACCCTCAGGCTACCCTGGACTATAGGAAACCTCCTTCAAAAACCAAACTGTACAAATAGCAAGGGAAATGGTCTGTGACTTGATTTCTCACTTAACTTGTGACCGATATTCTTTATCAATTGAGATTTACCCTACACTACCAGTCACCTTTCTCTTCGCTTTGGTAAAAGATCCTGACCACAGTAACTCTGGGGAGAAAGGGTTTATCGTGACCCACAACGCCTCAAGCAGAGTTGTAATGGTGGGATTTCATGGCGGCAGGAGATTGAGGCTGTGGCTTGAGCTGCATCCACAGTCAGGAAGCAGAGAGAGATGAATGCCGAATGCTGGTGCTTGCTTTCTCTGTTTTATTCAGCTCAGACCTCGGGGAGGATTGATGTGGTCCACACTTAGGGCGGGTCTTACTACCATAGTGAATATAATTTCAAGAATCCCTCAGAGGCAAAGTCAGGTCTGCCTCCTAAGTGGTATTAGGGAGGCAGCGTTGATCACCAGGGCATCACTAAAGCTGCATCCCTTTCAAAGGTGATGCTAGATACTGTCAAGTGGATGATCAATACTGACCATCTTCCATCCTTCCTTCCTTCTTTCCTTCCTTCCTTCCTTCCTTTCTTCCTTCCTTTTAATTTAGACAGGGTTTCCACATGTTGACCCAGGCTGGTCTTAAGTTTGTCATCCTTCTATCTTAGCCTTCTGTCTTAGCCTGCTGCTGGCATTGCAGGCACGTACTACCACATTCAGCTTAAAATAAATGTTAGTGTGCATCCAAAATGGTAGGTTTCATTATATTTTCTTTTTAAGAAATTATTTAATTTTACCCGTATGTGTGTGTGTGCCTGAGTATATGTATATGCACCGCATTCATACAGGAGCTCAGAAGAGGGTACTCAGTCTCCTGGAACTGGAGTTCCAGGCTGTTCCGAGCTGCCATGTGTGTGCTAAGAACTGAAACCTTGTCTTCTGCAAAAGCAGGAAATGTCCTTATATCCCGAATCTTCTCTCTAACCTCCTATTGAAGCTCCTTCTTTCTCTCTCTTAAGAACTCTTTCAGATCTATTTATTTTTAGATGCATGAGTGTTCTGCCTACACATATGTATGTGTGCCACAGGCGTACTAGTGTCCCTGAGGCTCAGAAGAGGGCGTCAGAGCCCCTGGAACTGGAGTTACAGATGATTGTGAACTGTCATGTGGGTGCTGGGAACTGGACCCAGGTCCTCTGCAAGAACGATTGATCTTAGCCACGGAGGCATCTCTCTGCCCCTTCATCATGATGTTTTCATACACATACACCATCCTTTGATTATATTTACCCAGCCCTCATCATAACCCCTGCCTTCTCATGTTCTTTCAGCTTGTCCCTTTCTTTCATTTAAATACTCTCCTTTCTACTTCAATGTCATATATGTCTTTGTGTGTGTGTGTGTATGTATAGGATCACATCTCTGATTTGATTTCTATATGTACAAAAGTAAATTTAAAGAAATGACTCTGGGAGAGAAGGCTCAATAGTTAAGAGCATCAGCTGCTCTCCCAGAGGATCCAGGTTTGACTTCTAGCACCCATGTGACAGCTCACAATTGTCTGTAACTCCAGTCTCAGGCAATTTGACAGTTTCTTCTGCCTCTGCAGGCACCAGTCATGCAAGTGGTCCACAGACATACGTGCAGACAAAACATCCGTACATACAAAAATAAAACCAAAAAAAAAATCTTTAAAAAAAAATCCCTTCTTAGGGATGTGCGATGGTCCTTTTTAGCTGTGTGGGGAGTTCAAAGCCAGCTTGGGCTCAGTGATTCCAACAACAATGATAATAACAACAGAACTGGCCTGTATTATGGTTGTAGAACTAGCAAAAGTCTTTGATGTTTTTAGATTCGATAACAACCATTCCCATTGCCTAAAGCTTGCTTACAAAAAAATGAGGAAAATTGTTCTAATTCCACATGAAAAAAAAGATCCCTACTAGATGTTTGCCCTCTTTAAATTATTTAACTTCCTTAAGTCCTCGTTCCTTGACCTTTAAAGTGAAGGTGATAATAATACACCTCATGGCTGTTGTCAGGACTAAGTGGGCAAAAGAATGTAACAGGCTGGGCACGGTGCTTGGGTCACAGTAAGTTTTCAATCATGGCTTCTTAGTTGTTCTTATTAAAAGCTTATTTCATTATCAGAGTCTGAGTTCCTAGGAGGGAATTCTGCACCATTTGGCTCTGTGGCTGGACCACAGTTCTTGCATGGATCTGTTTAGTTTGCTAATTTTATGACCCTGTAGCATATTGTACTTTATAGTGGAATTTGGATACTTCTACCTACATGCACATCTGCATTAATAAAAAAAAGGCCCCAATCCCCAGCTCTTAGGAGGTGGAGGCAGGGGGGCTCAGGGAGTAAAATTCACTTGCTGTGCCAGACTGAGTTCGGACTGCTGCCTTAGGTAATTTTTTATTCTTGTGATAACACATCTTGTAGAAGAAAGAGTTTATTAGGCTTGTGGCTTCAGAGGTTTAGAGTCCATCATGGTGGAGCAAAGGCACACCTTGATCCACAGGTAGGAAGGAGAGGGAGCACACTAGGAACAGAGAGAGATTTTTGAAAGCTCAAAGCCCACCCCCAGAGACACACCTCCTCCAAGAAGGCCACACCTCCTCCAAGAAGGCCACACCTCCTCCAAGAAGGCCACACCTCCTCCAAGAAGGCCCCATCTCC
Organism: Tokudaia tokunoshimensis; assembly: GCA_036184795.1. Classification (NCBI taxonomy): domain Eukaryota; kingdom Metazoa; phylum Chordata; class Mammalia; order Rodentia; family Muridae; genus Tokudaia; species Tokudaia tokunoshimensis. Next base: position 131,642,224 of record BTHU01000005.1, read on the forward strand.
TCCAAGAAGGAGGCCACACTTCCTAATCCTTCCCAAACAATTCAGACTGGGGACCAAGTATTCAAATATATGCATCTGTGGGGGCCATTCTCATTGAAACCACCACATTCCTAGAACCTGCATAATAACTGGGTTTGTCCTTTGACTTCCACATTCATGGTATGCCATGCATATACTCTAACATACACGCATATACAAGAAGTACTTATTTATTTATTGGATTTTTTAAAAAAAGATTTATTTATTATTATATCTAAGTACACTGTAGCTATCTTCAGATGCACCAGAAGAATGCATCAGATCTCTTTACAGATGGTTGTGAGCTACCATGTGGTTGCTGGGATTTGAACTCAGGACCTTTGGAAGAGCAGTCAGTACTCTTACCTGCTGAGCCATCTCTCCAGCCCTATTTATTGGATTTTTATTGAGATGGAGTCTAGCTGTTCTGGAACTCACTATATAGACCGAGCGGGCCTTGATTCACAGAGATCTTCCTGCCTCTGCTTCCCTAGTGCTGTGATTAAAGATAGGTGCTTTATGCCTGGCCAGTAAACACATATTTAAAAAAGGAATTTCAATTCTTTCCTCCATAACTCCAGTCTGGACTACAAGAGATCCAACTAAGAAAAAAAGAGCATACCTATATACATAGATTTTGATAGATACTCCAGCCATCTAATTAGCTTTATCTTTCATTATTTTTATGTGATGTTAATTAGCTCCATCCCTACGTACAAGGTTGAGTGTAGTTTACTCATTGAAAAACTACTAAAAAATTTAGTCAGCTAAAATAAATCATTAGCTAGCTTCCCCATTTCTCTTTTTATCCATATTTATTTATTTATTTATTTTGGTTTTTCAAGACAGGGTGTCTTTGTATATCCCTGGCTGTCCTGGAATTAACTCTGAAGACCAAGCTGGTCTTGAACCCAGAAATCCACCTGCTTCTGCCTCCCCAAGTACTGGGATTAAAAGAATGTGCCACCACTGCCTGGCCCTTAGCCATCATTAATTTATATTTTATTTATGTATATGCGTGTATTTCTTAATTTGTGTATGCACATATGTGTGTAGGTGATGCAGAGGCCAGAAGAGTATGTCAGAGACCCGGGAGCTGAAGTTCCCTGCACTTGTAAGCTACCTTACATGGATGCTGGGAACTGTACTCCAAACCTCTGGGAGAGCAGCAAATATTATTAAATATTGAGCCAGCTCTCTATTCTCAAGTTCTCATTTTATTTGAAAGCAAAAAAAAATTTTCTTGTTGAAAGGTAGTAGCAAGGCTTAGTTGTGGGCCTTCGGGACTCAGCAGGTTAAACAGCACTTACTGCCAAGCTTAGCCACCGGAACTGCAAACCTGGGGTCCTGGGAGTGTGCAGTAGAGACCCAAGACCCCTGAAAGCCTTCCTGTGATCACCACAGGAGCACTGTAGCATGCACATACCCCTTATGAAGAAAAAAATGTTAAATTAAAAAAACCCAACCCATTTCCTTTCAGACCTCTTGGGCCGCACAGTTCAATGACATCTGTTAGTTGAAATTATTCTTAAAAGGAACTTTTAGATGTGGAAATTATAATCTGAATAGACATTCCAAAGAGAAAATTATCCTTTTATTTGAAATAGATGGGTGAATTATTTTAAGCTATGCTCTATCCCTTAATTATTCTATTATATACAGACCTTAACTCCTCTGAGAAGAGTGTATGGTTTAAGGACACCAATAAGCATTTACAGAATATTAACAAACTAACAATAGGCTGATGATTCGCCCTGGATTCATGCCAGAGTCTGTGAAAGGACTCAATAAACATGATATGCATTTCAAAAACTGGTAATTATAATTAAAATTCCAAACCCCATGATCCTATAAATTATATTAAGTAGAATGGGAGCGTTTGGCTTGCCCCTACTCAGGTTTATAGTATGCTGTACACATGGTGATTATGTCTTTGAACATAGTGGGAATATGGTAATACTGTTTAAAGGTGATAGTTGGCTCTTTCCTTTTCTGTTGGCAGTTTTGAGACAGAGTTTCCAACTGTAGCTCTGACTGGCCTGAAACTCCTGGTAGACCAGGTGGGCCTTAACCTTTAATTAAGATCCTCTTGCCTCTGGCTCTTTAGTGCTAAGATAACAGGTAGGAGCCACCGGGCCCTGGTGAAACTATTCCATGTCTCTCCTCCCCCATTACAGCACAGATACTGCTCTCTTTAAAAAACTCGGTCGTTGTGGTCTGTTCTTTATTACTATTTTTTTTTCATATCAGATGGATGTGTGTGTGTGTGTGTGTGTGTGTGCGTGTGTAGGTTTGTGCACATGGAGGCTAGAGGAGCTGTAGTTACAGGCGGCTTTAGCCGCCTGATGTGGGTGCTGGTAATCAAAGAGGGTCTTCTGCAAAGAGCAGTATGTGCTCCTAACCACTGTGCCATCTCTCGAGCCCTGTTCTTTATTACTTAATGAGACCTTTTATTATTCTCATCAAATAAGCAGCACGATTTCCCAATTCGCCTTTTCTTTCTCCCCTTTTATTTTTTTCAATTCAGTTTTGGTCAAACATTATTTTAAAACATTATAAACTGCCCATCAGAACAAATATTTTGAATCCACTCTGTAGCTCCCCTTGGACCTCAAGGGATAGGAATCTGTCTCTTAAATGACTGAAAACAGCAATTATGACCCTGGTAATAACAAGAGCAAGTGGACAGTCGCCAAGCCCACTCCTAAAACCTGCCCGTTTGAGGTAGACCATCCTGGGAGGGTCAGTCCAGGGCTGACCACTGGGAGTTATGCTTGCGGCAGGGCAGGGCAGACCAGGCACAAAGCCGCGCCTGGGGCGGGGAGCCCATCTCCCTGGTTCCGGCCGCCGCCCGCCCGGAGCCTGCACCAGGGGCTCGGCCACGCCGCCACCAAACCCTAGCCTTTCCCCTTGCCTTGCCTTCTGCTCATTTTATTAAAAAGGAAAGAAAAAAAAAAAAAAAAAGAAAAGAGGGAAAAAAAAAGAAAAAAAAAGAAAATGGAAGAGCGAGCCGGAGCAAACATCCCGCCCCCCAGGCCCGCCTTCCGCCTCCTATTGGCCCATCCTCCACTGGCGTCACGTCCAGACGCACCAATGGAGACGCTCGATACTGCGAGGTGGGCCGGGCCCGAGCGCGGAGTGGGCGGCGGGTCGGCGCAGCAGCCCCGCGGCTCCGCCACCATCGCGGAGGTGCCGCTGCTCCCACAGACGCTCGCGAGCCGCCCCCCGCGCTCCGCAGCCTCTCGCCCCGCCGGGCCTCGGTCCCCGCCTCCTTCCCCGCGCCTCGTCCCCTCACGCGCTCCTCACCTTGTCTCCGCCTCGTTTTCTCTCCTAGTTGAGGGGAAGGAAAAAAAAAAAAAAACAACCTACCATCCTCCTGTGGGAGCCACTCGCCCTCTGGGGGGGAAAAAATCCACAAAACCAGACATGGTCCTGGGCTCCCACTGCTGAAGGCTTGGCCCACCCGAGGAGGTCGAAGTCCCGTCCGGGAAGCCCCGCAGGCCCCCCGGTGTCGCATCCCCGCGGGTCGGCTCCTTCGGCCCCGCGCCCGCCGCCCTCGGTCCGCCGCCGGCCCCCGCGGCCTCCCACCCGGTCCTTGCACTTTCCCCGGAGCCCGGCCGCCATCCCTCTCATTGATGGTGTAGCGCCTGTGGGGAAGGTAAGTGTCCAAGTTGTCCGCGCCTCGCCGCGGGCTGCCCTCCTCGGGCCCTCGTGCCGGGGTAGGAGTGCTCTGGGTGGGCGGTGGGGCTCGATCGGGCAAGCTGAGGCGGAATGCAAAGGGTGAGATTGGAGGCGAGCCCTCGGGGAACCTTGGGCTGGACGCTGCCTTTGGTCCTGTGCGGCCAGGTGACCGTACTACGTGCCTCTTGACCCCTGCTCGCTCTCGGCTTCTTAGGCAAGGCTCTTGAACTAGTCTGAGGTTAAACTGTTAACACGCCACTAGCTGAGCAGCTCAGAGGTGAGAGAGGGAAGGACCCGAAGCTGTGCATTTCTTGGATATTTGTGAATGTGGGGGTCTGGGAACTGACTCATTAAAGTCTCATTTTCACATTAGGAGGAAGATTCCTCCTTTGTGTTCTCAAGTCTCTCCTCTCAGGCTCTGTGATTCCAAAATTATGGAACCAAATACCACTTGCAGCGGCGTAGAATTCTGTCGTGATTTAAGTTCTGCTGTCTGAAAGAGGGTGCCTTGTTTATTTTTTTAGGGTTGTGGGAAGAAGGTAGTTTTACATCGAATGGGGTGTGTGTTGTGTTGAGGGAGTATTGCAGGTTTCCTTTGAAACTGTTTGCTTGAGAAGTTGTTGAAAGGAAAATAAAATGATTCATTGTTGAATATCCTCTGTCTCTTTTCCAAGGTTTGCTTACATTTTTTTTTTTTGATTACAGACTTCAAACATTGATTTCAGCTTTCAGCAGAATGTGCCCTTGAGAAACTGGGTGCTTTAAATGTTTCAGTATGTGCTGCTATTTTAAGGTGGCTCTGAAAAAGTAGTTTTGTATGAATCTTGAAATAGCCTTTTGCAAAGCAATTCTTTAAGACAAAACAAAACAAAACAGATTAACTCGTGAGTGTGAACTTGGTGGATTACAAAACAGACATTTAGTGCAGCTCAAACGAATACATCCTAGGTTTAGATTTCAAATAGCTTTTATAATTGCTTTCCATTTAAAGAGAGACCTTTTTGTCTGGTGTACACTGGTTTCTTTAGTCTCAGTCTGATGGGGGAGGGGAGAGAGAGGATGGATCTATACAATAATAAAATCATCTTTGGCTAGATGTTTCCTTCTATGGGTTGGTTTGCTTGCTGAGTTAATTCCACTCTAAATTACAAACCATTTTTGATTTTGATGGCCTAGTCTGGGTGAAAGCTCGGCTTCCAATTCTCTCTGTTGTTGAGGTCGAAGGGAAGAGGCAGAAGCAGACACACACAGAGATACACACACAGACTACACACTCACACCACACACACACACACACACACTCGCACAAACCAGGCAGAGGGCTCATTGTTCTTCCATACAGACATTCATTCTCTCTCTCCCATATTTGGGACTAGGTTTGCACAGACAAACACAGCTCTTTTGGGGAGGGAGGAGAGAAGATGGGGGATGGGAAGATGCTTTTCTTGTTCAGTTTTCTTTCACCTATTTTCACGTCTGCCTTTATTTATTTATTTATTGCAACCTTGCAAGGCAGATGAGTACGTGGGACGCTACAGGACACTGTGGAAGGCGTTCAAAAGACTCCTGCCTCCCTCCCTGCCTTTGCAGCCCTGATTTCTGCTGCTTGCTTTTTTCCATCTGTGTAAAGATAAACTCTGTCATGGTCTCACACTCGCTGCTTTCCATTCCTTGAAACCCCTGACTCTGTCAGGGACAGATTTGTTCACTTGATTTTTATTTTGCTGAGTGTGACCAGGGCCTTTCTAATTAGAAATAGGTTGCCTCAGTTAAAATGATAAAGACTGTATTTGAGATTAATATCTAGCAGTATTGAGTGAGTGAGTGAGTGAGTGTGTGTGTGTGTGTGTGTCTATGTGTATGTGTATAAAAGAGAGGGAGAGAGGGAGAGGGAGGGGGAAAGAGAAATATTGATTTGGTTGATGGTCCTTGACTTATCAATATAGTTTTTCCCCCTCAATAGTGTTTTAAGAAAAGATCTGGTTTTCTGGCTGGGGACTGAGGTAGAGGCCCTTTGGAATGCTGGACTGAGCTGAGGGTCCACCTGGCTAAATCCTGCTCTGGGCCAAGGATGGAGGTTAGCGTGAATACATGTGGCTTGCAGAATAGCACCTTCTACTGGTTAATTGCTTTGACGATCCAGTGAAGAGGATGGGGGAGGGGATTAACGGCTGAGGCTTAATGATTTTCTTTTAAACACAGCCGCTGTGCCTTCTGCAAATGCCACTTCCCCAGGCTGCTAATACAGATGCCCTTTGACAGGCACACTTGCATCGCAGCCTTATTATGTTATTGGCTGTGTCTTGACATTAATTTGTTCTGTTATCAGGGGTATTTTCACATTGTGACTTCCAAGGACTCCTTTGAAATGATGCTCTTTCTTTTTGTGAGAAATGTAGTTTGTCTTAAACTAGAAAACAAAATAGGAGCTTATTTGCGTTCCAGGTGTAGGAAACTATATACACCAGCAGCTCTTTAAGAAATTTTTAGTATCATTAAAAAAATAAACTTACAGAAAGTAAAATCCTAGCATTAGAGATTTTCTCTGGGATTTAAACATCCACTTCCTGCCAAAGAAACTGAGAAGTTGGCTTGAGAAAAATCTCACTAAAATCAGTAGTTTTATGTAGGTAGTTGTGCTGTATTTCAATGCTCTTTTCAATAATCATATCAATATTAATAAACAGAAACCTGATAGAATGGCTTGTGGCTTCAATTTTTTTAAGATTTATTTATTGTTATATGTAAGTACACTATAGCTGTCTTCAGACACACCAGAAGAGGGCATCAGATCCCATTACAGATGGTTGTGAGCCACCATGTGGTTGCTGGGATTTGAACTCAGGACCTTTGGAAGAGCAGTCCTTTATGCTCTTAACCGCTGAGCCATCTCTCCAGCCCCCAATTTTTTTATTTATTTTTTATTTTTTTTATAAACTGGAGGCTAGCAAAAATTTGACTATGTATACAGATTAACACAGAAGGTTGTGGATTCTGCCTCAGTCTTCTGAATTTATGTGCAATTTCATAAATAATCTGTTGATAAATGCCTCACAGGAGTTTATGGTCATTGGTGCAATGATCAGAGTGGGTTGTAGCTGTAAACGTCTATTCTAGACTGGTCATTCTTAAGAAAGCCATTGTTAATTTGTTTTAGTTCTGAAAGCTTGATGCATAGTCCTTAAGGTTAAGCACCTTTTACAGTGCTGTGTGAACAGTTCAGATGTATTTATTTAGTGGGAATATACTCAGGTACCTTCAGTTCAGTGTAGACTCTGTCAGGGTTTTGTTGAAAACAGACTAGAGTATCCAGAAGCCAATTTGAGCCAAAAAGGTTAAATCAAGAAATAAAATATTCCAGTATTTTTTCACTTAGTGGGTAGTAAACCAAGTTTTTACAAAACAAGACAGCAGGGCAGTGATGGCGCATTGCTTTCATCCTAGCACTTGGGAAGCAGGCAGATTTCTTAGTTCGAGGCCAGCCTGGTCTACAGAGTGAGTTCCAGGACAGCCAGGGCTATACAGAGAAACCCTGTCTCGAAAGACCCCCAAAACACCAAACAAAACCAAGCCAATATCCGCAGCCAGGTCCCTCCGTAATATACATAATATCATACTATTGAGCTTGATACTGAAGAGCAGGGTCAGGAACTGGAAGAAGAGTCGTCCTGAACATGGACTGCACCTAAGACCTGTGTGTGGTGAGCATTATTATGGATATCCTGAGCACCTAGTGCTTTAAAATTGGTTTTGAATTTTTCACATCTTGTTCAAATCTCAGTAATCAGTAAAACATTTAAGTAGTAAAATAAGTTGTATATACTGAGTTCCTTTGGGAACTGTGTGCTTTCCTGCTAACTGTTTTTGGCAGCTACTTTTACAATTGATTTAAAGGTTAAGATAGCAGGAAATTCATTTTTTTTTTAAGTGAGTCGTTAGTGTAACCTAGCTGTGAACTTCATCTCCCCCTCCTCCCTGCACACCCCTCCTCCAAATACACTCAGTGGGGAGAGAGAGAACACTACACTGTTGTTCTGTATAGGTTTTCTGATAACGCTGGACTCAAGACTAGTTGATCATAGGATCCTAACCTCCAAAAGTTTTTCTTGAATTATGTGTAATTATTAATTATTGGCACCCTGATAGTTATCCCACAGTTGAAGCTTTGCATATCCTATTTAAGTGTGATTTTTGGAAGCGTGATAGTTTGTGCTTAGGTTGTCTAACATGATTCTAGTGTTTTTAAGTGAGAAATGTGCATTTAAATATTTGTTACAGTATTACTAACATCACTTATGCCATTTCAGTGAATATCTGATTACAGATTACTCAGGTACACCCAAATATTTACCAGCTTGGAGTTTTGGTTGGATTTTTAAAATTAATTAATACATACATACTTTTCTTTAAGGCAGGGTTTGGCTGTGTAGCCCACATGCTTTGGCCTCCCGAATGCTGAGATTATAGGTGTGTGTTTCCATGTTGACCTGGAATTGTGATTTACATAAATAATTTGTTGGTGTGCCAAGTAATTACGATATATTTCATGTCCTTATATTAGGTAACTAGGTCAGATAAAACTGCTAACATAAATTCCTTAAACATTTTTTAATTTATTTTGGGCTTACTGGGTGCTCTTCCAGAGGGCCCAGATTCAATTTCCAGTTTCTACAGGGTGGCTTCCTACCATCTATAACTCCAGCCCTAGGGTATCTGACACCCTCCGTCTTCACACCCTCTTAGAACACTGCACTCAGACTCACAAGGAGGCAAAGCACCCAAACACATTCAATAAAAAGTAAAGCTTAAGACATTTTTTAAATACTTATTTTATTGAGGTGCGGTGGCATTTGCTTTCAATCCCATGAGCCGAGGAGGCAGAGGCAGAGGCAGAGGCGACCCTGTCTCTCTCGTCTGTCTACACAGTGAGTTCCAGGCTGGTCAGGCTACTGAGACTTTCTCTCAAAAAATTATCTTATTTATGAAACTGTGTGGGGTCATGGCGGGATACATACTCATTTGTGTGGTCACCTTGCATACATGTGGAGGACAGGAACACCTTTTGGAAGTCAGTTCTTTCTGCCATGTATGTCCTCACTCTGTCAGGCTTACTGGGCAAGCAGGCTCCGTTACCAGATGAGCCATCTTGATGGTTCATGAAAGGTTTTTTTATGTGTGCAAGTAAAAGGATCTGTTTGTGCCAGTGTAAAAAGAAAAATATTTTTTTCTTCTTTTTGAGGCAGGGTCTTGTGTAGCCAGGCTAGTGTCAGACTCAGTATGTAGCTCAGGAAGTGTCAAACTCAGTATGTAGCTCAGGAAGTCTATGAACTCTTGCACTTTTTGTGCCAGAATTACATCATTAGATTTCTTGTTGTGGTTGATGTTTTGAGGCAGGGTTTCTCTGTGAAGCCCTGGCTATTCTGGAATTCACTCTGTAGTCCAGGCTGGCTTCAAACTCAGAGATCTGCCTCCCTCCCAGGGGTGGGATTAAAGGTGTGTGTTACCACCTGCCTTTTTAATTTGGAAAAATTTGCTAATATATTAGCAACCATAAGCAATGTCTTTTCTGTGAAATCTTTATGTGGTTACATTACAAGATAGTATTTCTAGTTCATAAAACACTTGTTTGAGGAATCACTGTAGACTATTTTGTCTTGATGTTGAAGGTATGGACATGTCCTAATTTTAACCTAGTTATTATGTGATTTTTAAGGGCTTTGGTTAGGATGTTGTGATTGCTCAGAACATAAAACATTCAAAGTCATTTCAAATACTGGGGAAAAGTGGAACAGAAATTTAAGCTCTTAAAGGTCAATCCTCCCCGAAGAATAAAACTCTAGATTTAGCAGTGCCTCTCAGCGCTGGAATACTGTCAGGGCTGCTGAGCCTCCAAGCTTCAGCAACCTAATATGTTTGGTCTCCTTAGCAGAATTTTTTGAGCCTACCACCCTAGAGAAGGGCTGTGACTAGCAGTAAGGGCACCATTCTAAAGAGGACAGTGTTTCCACCGTTGGCTTGAGCTCACCAAGAGAGAGCTTGTGAGCAAGTGTGGCTGGCCATGCAGCATTTTGAGATAGACTTTAGCTGCCGAGAACCTCTCCTGCAAAAATTCCATGCCAGCATACATACACTCATCACAACATGTAGGGGCACATTTCTTGGCACCTCTACATGTCACCCAGTCTACTAGAGGACTGATTTCTTACATCCTTTCCTGTGTCAGGAGTGCAGTGTGTGTGTGTGTGTGTGTGTGTGTGTGTGTATCAGGCCGTTCGAGTAGGCAGGAATGCAGGCTTGTGTCTGCATGTATAAACTGTCTACTGCACTATAAACTGCTTGGGGCAGCTTGGGAAACCTCCCTTTGTGACAGAACTTGGCAGTGCCGTGAAGTGTATCCATCTTAGAGCAGTTCTGATTAATGAGTAATGGGATGGAGAAGCACTGGCTTGTAGATTTAAATATGTTTCATGTATGAAAGCATCATTTAGGTATGTGTGTGTGTGTGTGTAATAATTTATTTATTTTATGTACATTGGTGTTTTGACTGTGTATGTCTGTATGAGGAAGTTGGATCCCTTGAAACAGGAGTTAGACAGTTAGGAGCTGCCATGTGGATGCTGGGACTTGAACCTGGGTTCTCTGAAAGAACAGCCAGTGCTTTTAACTGCTGAGCCATCTCTCCAGCTCCCATTAGGTATATTTTAACTGGTGCCCCTTAGTTCATTTTTCAGTAATGCTGGCGATAGAACCCAGGGCTTGGCTTGTGTTTAAGCCGAGCCCTCAGCACCTGGATGGTCCTCACATCCAGACTCAGTGTCCCTCGGTTGCCCTGCTCTTCTCTCAATTTCTTTTCTGTGTGGGTCACAGAAGGGTTGAAATCATGTTAAGCTGCTGTCCTGTTTTCTCTGACAGGGTTGCTGCATAAGCTAGCTGGTCAGGTTAGGCAGTAATAGTCCAGCTTTGATTTTTTTTTTTTTTTTTTTTAAGTGAAGGAAGTCATTTTGCTCAGAGCACTGGCTAGCCAGGGCCCTTCTCCTAATTCTTTGCCCTTAACCCAGCTGTTTATCTCTGCTTCCTTTGTGTGGTTATGCTGTGTTTCCACTTCCACTAAGGACTCTATCTGTAATTAAAACTTCCCAAGAGACATCTGATAGGCCCTTCGTTATTGCTAGTGTTGGCTAAGGGCTTAGGGTCAGGCTGCCTCATAAGCTGCGTCAACCCTCCAGATGGGCTACTCTCCTGCTAGGTCCTCACCTCTCTCTGTCAGCTCACGTGCAGGGGCATGGCAGTGAAAGTCGTCCTGTGCATGTGCTCAGAGAAAGGAATTTCTCTGGTTTTGGTTAGAACCCCATTGATTTTGTTCCCATCTTCATTTCTGTTGATGTCTTGTATGGTTGCTGTTGGCTTTTCTAGCTTATTCTACTTAATAGTTACTATGTTTTAAGAAGTTACGTAGTCATCACTAATCACACACTTTTAGGTGAGGCTTTTTGCTGGGTTTGTTTTTACCTTTTTCTTTTTCTCTGTAAATCTGTTCACCTGCATGCTTGTCTACCTACTTGCTTTTCTAAGTCAGTGTTTCCCTAATTGGACTAAAGGCATCCTATTAAACTGCAAGCTTGTAAGTATTCTGCAGTCAAATTGATGTATAGTGTATATTAGCCCATTAAAGTTTTAGAAGTGGCATGGTGTCCAGTTGAGATTTTTTGAGACAGGGTCTCATTGTCTAGGCTAGGTGGGCCTCCAAACTCATCCTCTTGAGAATACGATTTTCCTGCTCTTTAAGAATGTCTGTAACCATATTGTATACTAATGTTCTGTAGGACATATTCTGAGATACATGTGTAAAATTCAATATTGTCTTCACCTGAGACTGGTTCTTTTTCTCCTTAACAAAGAAGTTGGTTGTGTGTCAGCACAACTGTCAGCAAGATGTCTTAGAGGATAAAAGTGCTTACAAGACTACAACTCAAGCAGGACTCGTGTACTGGAAGGAGAGAACAGACTCCTGAAAGTCCTCTGACTTCTCTATGTACTTTATGGCATATGCTCCCTAATAACTAATTTCCTTTTTCCAAGATAAGATTTCTCTGTGTAGTCCTGATTGTCTTGGAACTCACTCTGTAGACCAGGCTGGCTTTGAACTCATAGAGATCTGCCTGCCTCTGCCTCCTGAGTGCTGGGATTAAAGGTGTGTGCTACTATGCCTGACTAGAAATAAAATAAAAAAAAAAATCTTTAAAGCATAGAGGTTATGATTATTACCTCTTTTTTGCTTTGTTGCTCTGAACTTCTTTTCTTCAGGCAGTTTACATACGTCCAAGGTGGACAAGGCCCTGCTCTTTCTTTCAGATCCTTACGGTGTTCTGTGGTTATATTTGGGCACAGTATTTGTTACCTTTTATTTCATGTTTCAGTCTGATGAATCAAATCAGCAGTTTCCTTTTTTTAAAAGATTTATTTATTTATTATATGTAAGTACACGGTAACTGTCTTCAGACACACCAGAAGAGGGCATCAGATCTCATTATGGATGGTTCTGAGCCACCATGTGGTTGCTGGGATTTGAACTCAGGACCTTTGAAGAGCAGTCAGTGCTCTTAACCGCTGAGCCATCTCTACAGCCCCCAGCAGTTTACTTTTACCCCACTCTCTTATGTAGATTTCTTACTAGTGAGAGTTCAATCACTTCAGTTTCTACAACTGCAGTAAGTCTATAGGCATTGACAAGAATCTTTCAACATACAAAATTCTTGACTCTTCCATTGATTAGGTTAAGGCTAAAGATATGTAGAGATGAAGACTAATGTTTATATTGGCCATTGGTCCTAACTGAGCAGATAAGTTAATTTAGGGACAAGCTACCCTAGAGCTGTATGGCTGTATGTGTTGCTGTATACAGAGTGCCTCAAAACATGGTCAGAGCACAGTGCTTGGGAGTGGCTCAGCTGAGCTGCTTCTGCACAAGGATTTCTTGAGGTTTGCGGATAAGAGATTAGCTAGGACTGGAGGATCTGCCTCCATTATGTCTCAAGTTGGTTTGGGCAGGGAAGCTCCAGTGCTGTCCACATGGGCTTCTCTACAGTGCTACCTGAGGCTTCATGATATAGTATTTGACTTTGAACTTGGGAACACAGGCCTGCCTCTCTCTTTTTGTGACTAGGTCTTAGATATCACCCCACACCCATCTTCACATTTCTTTTTTTTTGTTTGTTTGTTTTGTTTTTTCGAGAGAGGATTTCTCTGTGTAGCCCTGGCTGTCCTGGAACTCACTCTGTAGACCAGGCTTCATATTTTGGTCTTCACATTTCTTTGAGCAGGGTCTCACTGTATAGCTCACTGATTGACTTGTAGCTGGCTATGTAGACCAGGCAGGTCTCCAACTTATGGAGACCCACCTGCCTCTGCCTCCTGAGCGCTGGATTAAATGCCCGTGCTATGATGCCTGGCAAGCATGGTCTCTTCTGCTGTATTGTACTAGTTAGAATCAGGCCCTTCAGACAAGCCCTCCTCCAGGGGGTGAAGGGACGGCTCTTGGAAAGAGCAGCATCACAAAGTTTGTGAGGGGTTGGGGAGATGGTTTCACCAGCTGATCTTCGAGGGGTCCCTGGTTCAATCCTCAGCATCCACACGGTGGGCAGTAACAGCCTGTGACCCCAGCGTTCCAGAGGATTTGGTGCCTGATGCTGGTCCCTGCGGGCATTGCATGCACATGGTGTACAGACATACGCAGGAAACACGCATAAACGAAAATGACAATCTCAAAACAAAGTTTTACAAATTGCCAATTTAATTTTAAACTTCCATAGGAATTCAGAGGAGAGAGTTATGGCAGGTTAGATGGCTTTTTTTCTCCTTGGATGGTTATTGTGAGGTACTTGGCTTAGAGAAACTGGAACTAGTTATTGCTGGTTCTCAGGAGAGTAACCCAACTAAAACCTCTCACTAGTCATCATTTTTCTTCTACCCTTGCCTTGTTGAAGCATCATTTATTTTGTTCCTGGATTATTTCTTTATGTCTGTGGTGTGTGTGTGTTTGCATGTGTTGTGGGTGTATTTACATTTGGTGTGCATGTGGCTGGAGGCCAGAGATGCTTCTCTTAATTGCTCTCTGCTTTATTACTAAGGCATAACCTCTCCCTGAACCCAGAGCTAACTGATTTAGCTAGGCTAGCTAGTCATCTTGCTCTACCAGCTTTTTATATGCGTGTGGAGGGTCAAGATGCTTTGGCTGTGCAAGCAGAGAGCTAACTCCTGTTGTTCTGATGTCTGCATGCACACACGGGCTCCTAAACACTCTTTCCTCCTCCTCCTCCTTCTCCCTACCCCCAACCAAACCAAACCAACCAGTATGGTTTCCTCATTCCTACTTCCTAGTACCTGTTCTTTTTTTTCCCCTGAGGGTTTCTCTGTGTAGCCCTGGCTGACCTGGAATTTGCTCTGTAGACCAGACTGGCTTCGAACTCAGATGTACCTGCCTCTGCCTCCTGCCTTAGGGTTTCTATTCCTGCACAAACATCATGACCAAGAAGGAAGTTGGGGAGGAAAGGGTTTATTCAGCTCACACTTCCACACTGCTGTTCATCACCAAAGGAAGTCAGGACTGGAACTCAAGCAGGGCAGGAAGCAGGAGCTGATGCAGAAGCCATGGAGGGATGTTACTTACTGGCTTGCTTCCCCTGGCTTGCTCAGCTTGCTTTCTTATAGAACCCAGGACTACCAGCCCAGGGATGGCACCACCCGCAATGGGCCCTCCCCCCTTGATCACTAATTGAGAAAATGCCTTATAGCTGCATCTCATGGAGGCATTTCCTCAAGGGAGGCTCCTTTCTCTGTGATAACTCCAGCTTGTGTCAAGTTGACACACAAAACCAGCCATTGCACCTCCCAAGTTCTGCTTTAAAGGCACATGTCCCCACACTGAGCTCCTAGTACCCATTCTTGAGTTCTTTAACCTTCTTAGCCGTTTTGTCACTTTGTTTTCTTAATGTTTATTTTATATTAAAAGTTGTATTTTAGCTCAGTATAGTGACATATACATGGAATCCTGGCATGTGGTAGACAAAGCAGGAAGATTGATGCTAGTTTGAGGCCCCCCCGCCCCCCCTGTCTTCATAAAGAGTTCTAGGCCAGCCAAGGCCACCATAACAAGATCCTGCTTCAAAAAAAAAATAAACAGACCAAACCAAACTAAACCCCAGACCAGGCAAAACATTGTATTTTGGTGTTAAGTGTTTCCTTCCACTAGATTATAAACCCTTAAAGGCAGATTCAAAATCTTTGAATTATGTCAGTCTACAGACTCATATTTAAAATTAGGTGTATTCTAGAGTTGCCTGAATCAAGAATGGGAAAAATGCTGTCAATTGAGCCACATTAGACCACTCTCTAATTTATATATTATTTATTTTTTTTTTAATTTATATGAGTACACTGTAGCTGTCTTCAGACACACACCAGAAGAGTGTATCAGATCCCATTACAGATGGTTGTGAGCCACCACGTGGTTGCTGGGAATTGAACTCAGGACCTCTGGAAGAGCAGTCAGTGCTCTTAACCACTGAGCCGTCTCTCCAGCCCCCGACCCCTCTCTAATTTAGTGGTGTGCACATAGAGAGCTCTGTGTGCCTTTTCATCATGCAATATGGTCCATCCATTTTGGCTGCCTTCCTTTCTCAGCTCTACATTTCCTTGAAAACATGTTTGAGGACAGATTTTAAAAGCAAATTATTTTCTCCTAAAGGAACATTGTTATAGGCAGTATTTTGCTTAATGATATAGTCTGAACAATCTTAGTCATAGCCAACAGCACAGGAAAAAATGATGCTGTCACACACCTGTAGTCAAGATTGCCAACTTGTGTTCTAATTCCAACAAGTAGGTGGGACCATTTTTAATCTTTGTTTGTAATATGTATCATAATACCAAAATATTATTCCATTTCATCATTTTCACCCAAAAATGTGTTAGCTTCACTTAAATTTCCTGTGCTTGTTTGTGGTGTGGGGGGGGCGGTTTGGGTGTATTGCATATGTGTTTGTGTGGAGGCTGGAGGTTAACCTGGGTGTTGTTCAGTTTTTATTTTTTTTTATTTTTCATTTATTCATTCATTATGTATATGTGTAGGTAAGTGCATGGCATGGTGTCTGTGTGTAAGTTAGAGTTGGTTTTTCCTTTTTCCACGTGGGATCCATGGATCTGATTCAGTTTGTCAGCCTTGGGGGGCTATCTTACTGATCCCCACATTGTTCTCTTTTTCTCTTGATGCAAGGTCTTACTGTGTAATTATGTCTGACCTGCCTTGTCTCCCAAGTGCCAGTGTACCACATCTGTGCCTGGTGCCTGCAGAGGTTAGAAGAGGACATTGGATTCACTGGAACTGTAACTGTGAGCCTGATGTAGGGGCTAGGGAGGGAACTTGTATTCTTTACAAGAGCAGCGAGCACCCAGCTGAACCATCTTTCCAGCCCTGTGAGAATGTTAAGGTCTTTATGGGCCCTTTAAAAGTTTTGCTATGCATAAACAATTTTGGGGACATATCTCCTTAGAATATATGTGCTGTAATTTTTCCTTTCTTTTACCCCTTCCTTCCTTCCTTCCTTCCTTCCTTTTCTTTTTTTTAATTTTTTAATTTTTTTTTTTTTATTTCTGTCTTTTCTTTTGGTTGTTCAAGACAACCAAAAACTGGAACTGGAACTCATTCTGTAGACCAGGCTGGTCTCAAACTCAGAAATCTGCCTTCCTCTGCTTCCTGAGTGCTAGGATTAGAGGTGTCTGCCACCATTGCCTGGTAAATTTTCTGATAACAAATAACTTTTATTCTCATAGCTCATGTACCTTAGGTTTTACAAGATAAGATATTTAACTTTTCATAGACTTCTTTACCCTAGCATACAAATAAACTCTGGATAGTTACAGAGTTGTCATAAATTTTGTTTTTACTTCTGTTTGTAAATTGTCAGCTTTGATCCTTGCAAGGTTCTGAATGTGCAATGAGGTTCTAATTTCTAAGGACATTTATTTGTTTATTTATAGACAGTCTCATTTTGTAGTCCAAGCTGGCCTGGAACTTGCTAGTAGATCTGATTGGTTTTGAACGATTCCAATCCTTCTGCTTCTATCTTTCTATGGCTCCAAGGCCTTCCTAAAACCATATATATGTATTAAGGACTGTGAAAGGCCTTAGTCATTAAGAGCACTTACTGCTCTTTCAGAGGACCTGAGCTTGGTTCCGAGTGCCCACACTGGAAAGCTCACAAGTGATGTAACTTCAGCTACAGGGAACTCAGTGCCCTCTTCTGGTTTCCATGGGTACCTGCACCCGTGTGAGCTTCTCTCTGTGTGTGCTTGTGTGTCTGCCTGCCTGCCTGCAAATGCAAGCCAGCTCATGTGCTAGGACGTACCTTTAACCTCAGCATTTGGGAGGTGGAGGCAGGCTGATTTTTGTGAGTTTGAGGCCAGCGTGGTCTATAGACACAGTGAGTTCTAGGACAGCGAGGGGCTATGTAAGACACCCTGTCTCAAAAACCACCACCACCACCACCACCACCACCACCACCACCACCACTACCACTACCACTACTCTTCCTTTCTTTTTTTTAAAAAGATTTATTTATTTATGTAAGTACACTGTAGCTGTGTTCAGACACCAGAAGAGGGCGCCAGATCTCTTTACAGATGGTTGTGAGCCACCATGTGGGTGCTGGGATTTGAACTCATGACCTTCGGAAGAGTAGTTGGTACTCTTACTCACTGAGCCATCTTTCCAGCCCAACAACTCTTTCAATAAGTAAAATATCTTGAAAAACATTCCTGTATTTGAAACTTGTCATAATCTGGTTGAGAACTGAGGTGAAGTTATTTTCAGGCACTGGTAACATCTCTTCGCACGTGAATAGTCATAGACCTTGCTCAGAAAGGTCTCTGTGTTTGTCCAGTGCTGTTCCAGGACCAACCTGGTCATTTATAAAATCACCTGAGTTTAATCTGAGAGTTTGGGAGGCAGAGACAGGTGGATCTCTGTGAACTCAAGGCCAGCCTGCTCTTCATAGTAAGTTCCAGGCAAACCGTAGTTACACAGTGAGATAGACCCTCTAGAGGTCCTGAGTTCAATTCTGGGCACCAATATGGTGGCTCATAACCATTTGTAACTCTTTTTCCAGGGAATTTGATGCCCTCTTCTTGCCTTCATGGGCACAAGGCATAAACATGGTACACAGACATATACAGGCAAAAACTCTCAATACACATAAATAAAAACATTTAAAAAGTTAAAAAAACTTCTTATAGTAATCCCCTTTGTAGCAGGCAGCGTGTATAGGGGAGGGATCAGAGAGGGAGGATCCCTAACCTTTCATACTTATGTATTATGTCACATGCAACCATGAGCTAATTAAATAACATGATAAAAACCTGTCCTTTACATTTTTTTTTGGTTAGGTCTTTGCTCTTCCCTTTCTATATGCTTTAGTGACATAAGACTTTTATGTATGAAATGGTGCCTACGAAATAATCAAGACACAAATTGTGCCCTTTGCAGCTTTTCCTATGATGAATTTCTCCATAATGGAAAGATAAGACGTATATACAATTGGATCTCCGTGAGGAAGTCACCTTGAGAGGTGGTAATGCTGTGGTTTAGGGAAGAGATGATCTCTGACTGGAGGAGTCAGGGAGGATTTGGTGTAGGAGGTGGTGTTTAACCTGTGCTTTGAAGGATCGGCAGTATTTGGACGTGTGGTAAGTAGCTAAGAGGATTTTAGGCAGGAAATTGCAGGGAGCAAAGGCACAGAGGCCAGAATTCGGGGATGTGCTGAGTGCTTTGCTGCTTCTGTGATGAGGATTATCAGATTGTGTTTCGATTTTTTTTTTCCCTCTTCCATCTCTCATCTTAAATTCTTTTAAAATGTCTTGTAGTGGATTCAGGCAGGCGTAGTTCTTTCAACCTAGATCATTTATATTTGAAGCTGTGGCTGGTAGCTGGTCAAACCAAGCTGAAAGCATGTGGGGTGTGGGGAAAGAAATGCTCGGACTGACTTCTCAAAGGAGGCGTAAACTGGCCTGGCCAGGACTTAGCACACCAGAAGGGACAGTTGGATTATAGTGTGAATCACTTTATTTAATAACTTCACATTTTCAAATTATGGTCAAATTATGGTTATATAACATGTATCCATTATGGTCATACTGATGTAATTAAAAATGGGTGTGTTCATTCCTGGAAAACTGTTCAGAAGGTTTTTGTGCATATTTAAGCATATTAGCTTTGATTTTTGCCTTTTATTTAATGTATTTTTGTTTAGGTTGGTGTTTTTGTTTTTGTTTGGTACTGGGTGTGCCACACAATACCTCATGGATATTAGGCAAGCACTTTACCAATGGTACTACATCCCTAGCTCCATCTAATATTTCAAGTACGTATTTTCCAATTCAGTTCTTTTTTTTTCTTCAAGATTTATTTATTTCTTTTTTGTATATGAGTACTTTGTAGATGTACAGATGGTTGTGAGCAATCATGTGGTTGCTGGGAATTGAACTCACCCTCTGCTCGCTCCAGCCCAAAGATTTATTTATTATTATATGTAAGTATACTGTAGCTGTCTTTAGACTGACCAGAAGAGGGTGTCATATCTCATTATGGATAGTCGTGAGCCACCATGTATTTGCTGGGATTTGAACTCAGGACCTTCGGAATAGCAGTTAACTTGCTAACTTGACATTAGCCTAGTCTATATAAGTCTATATAAGTGAGAGTTCCAGACCAGGCTGGGCTGCATTGAGAGATTCTGGCAGAACCCTGTCATGTGGTAACTCTGAAGACCAGGCTGGCCTTAAACTCAGAGATCTGTCTGCCTCTGCCTCTTGAGTGCTGGGATTAAAAGTGTGTGCCACCATCTCCCTGATTTTTTTTTTTAAAGGTTTATTTATCATGAGCATGGGTGTTTTGCCTACCTGTCTGTCTGTACATCACATGCATGCCTGGCACTCATGGAGTCTATTAGAGGGCTTTGGAGCTCTTGGAATTGGAGTTATGGATGTCTGTGAACCACCACATGGGGTGCCCCATGTTCTCTGCAGGAGCAGCAAGTGTTCACAACCAGTGAGACTCTCCTGCACCCGAGAGACGTTGTCTTAAGCAAAAACAAACAGTGCTTTGGGGCTTGGTGCCAGCATTCAAGAGGCAGAGGCAGGCTTATCTGTGAGTTTGAGGCTAGCTTGGTCTACATAGTGAGTTCCAGGACAGCCAGGGCTATGTAGAGAGACCCTGTCTCACCCCCCCCCCCCAAAAAAAAAACACCACCAAAAGAAAAACCAAAATTCAAACCAACCAACCAAAAACCTAAATCAAAACAACCAGATAACAACAAAACCCTCCAAACTCCACCAAAACCAAAATATAAACAAAAAACTGTATTATCCTGTAAGATTTCTTTACTTTCTCACCAACCTCAAATATTATATAGCCACTTAATTGTTAATCTCCTAGGTTAGTGTGCAGTATTTTATCTTAATTTATATTTTTTGACCACGAGTGAAACTGATGATACATAAGAATTAAAAGGCAAGCTCTTTACCAATGGAGTTACATTATTATCAGTAATAGAGCACTTACCTGTGAGTGCCGTTTTCTGTTGCAGTGGTTCTCAACCTTACTAACGCTTCTACCTTTTAGTACAGTTCTTCATATTGTGGTGACCCCAACCATAAAATTAGTTTCATTGCTGCTTCATAACTGTAATTTT
This sequence comes from Tokudaia tokunoshimensis, assembly GCA_036184795.1. Classification (NCBI taxonomy): domain Eukaryota; kingdom Metazoa; phylum Chordata; class Mammalia; order Rodentia; family Muridae; genus Tokudaia; species Tokudaia tokunoshimensis. The sequence continues at coordinate 131,662,665 of BTHU01000005.1, forward strand.
GCTATTGTTAAGAATTGTAACATAAATATCTGATATGCAGGATATCCGATACTTGACTATTGTAAAAGGGTTGTTGGACTTCCAAAAGGGTTGAAACTCACAGATTGAGAATTGCTGATCTGTGTGATTATTTGGGCGGGGTTTAAGTAGCCCAGACTGACCTTGGACTTACCGTATGGCCAGATGTGGTCTTGATTTGTGGTCCTACTGCTCCACCTCTTGAGCGCTCAGAGTACAGCCGCGGTCACGGTGCAGAGTACAGCCGTAGTCACGGTGCAGAGTACAGCCGCAGTCACGGTGCAGAGTACAGCCGCAGCCACGGTGCAGAGTACAGCCGCAGCCACGGTGCAGAGTACAGCCGCAGCCACGGTGCAGAGTACAGCCGCAGCCACGGTGCAGAGTACAGCCGCAGTCACGGTGCAGAGTACAGCCGCAGTCACGGTGCTTGGCTACTTTTTTACTTTTTAAAAAACACTCAAGAAATGGCTAGGGTTGTGGCGTAGTGAGTGGACATGTACTTAGCATTTACAAGGTTCTAGGACCAATACACAACAGCAAAAATAAGTAAGTAAATAAAAATCTCCAACACTGGGGCTGGAGAGATGGCTCAGTGGTTAAGACTGCTCTTCCAGAGATTCTGAGTTCAAATCCCAGCAACCACATGGTGGCTCACAACCATCTGTAATGGGATCTGATGCCCTCTTGTGGTGTGTCTGAAGACAGCGACAGTGTACTCATACACATAAAATAAATAAATCTTTAAAAAAATCTCCAACTAAAACTTAATATTTAGATAAAAATAACATTGAATGACAACTGTTATTCAATGAAGAGAGCCTGTGGTCTTCTCTTTCCAAGCTCATTCAGAGTAACAGCTCCAGTGAGAACTGAGGTGCCCAAGCCTTTTCTGGTTTTCCAGTCCGAGGGTTTTCTTGATAGAGAGGGCGGCCAGCCTGGCTGGGTTCTGAAATGGAGTTATGTGTGACAACTGCTTTGGAATCTTGATGGTGCTTTGGTACTGGATAGGGAGTGGGTGGGGAGTGATTTTTTTTTAAAAACTAATTTATAGTTGAAACTGATTTTCAACTGCTCAAGGTGATAGAAAGTCCTGAACTTTTTCTGAAAGTGAGGAAGATTTCTGAGATGAGAAGATTTTAAAAAAATAGGGTAAGTGGTTTAAAATTAGCTTTTTAAAAAAAGCACAGTGATTAAGTCCCTTGTTACTTTGGCCTATTTATTTATATTAAAATTTGAGATTTCTTAGTCCTTAGTAAAGTGTTTGTGTTTCTAGTGAGTTGACTAAACTGCCCCACTTCAACAGCAGCTGTCTGCCTGAGTGTCTCCTTTGTGAGCCACACAGATATCTTGTGTGTAAGTAGTTTGGTTATCGGAGTCAACTGTCTCTGTCCTCTAGCATCAGCTCCTGTGTCATGTTAACTCCAGCAGCTCTTGTTAACTGCTCCGTGATCTCATACAGAGAAGGCGCTCCGCACAGTGTCTGCCTCTGATCAAGTTTGTCACACTCTGATGTGAGTGCCAGGTGTAGTGGTGCACACCTCTAGTCCCAGGACCTGGGAGACAGGCAGATAGAGAGCTAGCTCTGTGAATTCAAGGCTACCCTGGTCTACACAGTGAGTTCCAAAATGGCCAGAGCTACATAGTGAGACCCTGTCTCCAGGAATAAAAGAAAAAAAGTTGTCGAGTCCTGTCAGAAATGGTTTCCTGTTAACTGATGGAACCAAGCATCTAATCCCATTTCCTTTATTGTGTATAGACCTAAATATTTAGTTACCAATTCTTTTTATTAGTAAAATATCCTTAAAATTGTGTGACTTGACATTTTTTGTGTGTTTTTATTCTTTTCTACTTGAGTTATTTATTTTTAAAAAAGACTTTTTACTTTAAGATTAAGTGTGTGTGTGTATGGGGGCTGGTGTGTATGTTTGTATGTGCATGTGGTACAGCTGCCTCTGCCGGCCAGACGCCTGGAGCCCCTGGGGCTTTGAGCCTTGGAAGCTTGTGTGTGCTAGGAAAGCTCTCTACTCCTGAGTGGACCTCAAATCACCTCATTGCTTTGCGTCTTGTCCTTTGTAGTGCCGTGCCAGCCTCCTCTCAGTTGTACCAGTTTTACTCTGTGTGCTGCCAAGGTGGGCTTTTGTTTTGGTGGTGTTTGTGTATGTGGGTGTATTTATGTATTCATTTGGGGTGTGCACATTTGCATATAGGTGCTTGTATAATGTGGAGGCCAAATGTCAACTTCAGTGTCTTCCTTGTTTTATTTATTATTATTTTAAATCTCATTTCATGTGTATGAGTGTCTTGGCTGCATGTATATCCTTACACCATGTGTATGCCTGATGAATGTCATAAGAGGATTTAAGATCCCTTGGAGTGGAGTTCAGATGGTCGTGAGCCACCATGTCAGTGCTGAGAATTGACCTTAGGTCTTCCGGAAGAGCAGCTGGTGCTCTTAACTCCTGAGCCATCTCTCCAGCTCCTCTTATATTTATTTTTTTGAAGCAGGGTTTATTAAAAGATTATATTATTTATTTATTTTAATTTTATTTTATGTATGTGAATACACTGTCCTCTCTTCAGACACACCAGAAGAGGGGCATCAGATCCCATTACAAATGGTTGTGAGCAGCCGTATGGTTGCTGGGAATTGAACTCAGGACCTCTGGAACTGGTACTCTTAACCACTGAGCCATCTCTCTAGCCCTGTATTTTTTATTTTAAAAAAAAGATTTAGTGTCTGTCTGTCTGTCTCTGTCTCTGTCTGTCTCTCTGTCTCTCTGTCTCTCTGTCTCTCTCTCTCTCTCTCTCTCTGTGTGTGTGTGTGTGTGTGTGTGTGTACACACATGCTCTCTTGCATAAATGTATGTATGATGTATGTATGTGCACTGTTTGCATGGAGTGCCCAGAGGCCAGGAGAGCATGTGGATCCTCTGGACCTGGAGTTACAGGCAGAGTTGTGAGCTCCCTGGTATGGGTGCTGGGCACTGAACCTTGGTCTTCTGGAAGAGCAACAGAAGTGCTCTCAACCACCAAACCATCCCTCCAGCCCACATTAATAGATTTTAATGTAGATCATCTTGTTTATGGGACCGCATTTTACTGACTGAGCTCCCTCCCTAGCCTGTTTATTTTAGATACAGGGTCTCAATATGTAGAACAGGCTGGCCTTGAACTCAGAGATCACTTGCTTCTGCCTCCTGAGTGCTGATACTAAAGATGTGCCTACTCCACTTTGTCCTGCTTGCTGTTTTTTGAGACAGTCGTATAATATGGCTAAAGCTGCCCTGGAACTAACTCACTGTGTAGCTCCAGTTTGTCAAAAACCCATGTGAGTTCTTCTGCTTCAGTCTTCTAAGTGCCAGGAGTACGGATGTGAGCCATGAAATAATAATAATGACAACAACAACAATAATAATAATTGTCTGTTTTGAGACAGAGTCATATAGCCCAGGGTGGCCTTGAACTTGCTATGCAGCTGGGATTAAACCTTGACTAGCTGATCCTCTAGCCTTTACCTCTTTATGTCTGGGATTACAAGTGTGTGCCTGGCTCTTGGAAGTCATTGTTGATTGGTTGATTGTTCTTTATTAGCATCTATTGTCTTGTTACCAGCTTTCCTGTGTGTCAAGCCTTTTTTTCTATATAAGTCCTTCATTCTTTTAGTTGTGGTTTTGATTAAACTGGATTAGTGGCGCCCCCCCCCCCCATCCTTCCTTTTCTTTCTTTAAAGGTAAATGTTTTATTTGTTCATTTTTACATTTGAAGTAGTCCAAGAGAGATTTGTATTACTTACCACTGCGTAACCGCAGACGGAGTGCACTGCTGAGTCGCCCTTCTCGATCACTTTTGCAGCAACTACTCATTCCCGGGACTTTTGTCAGTGTTAATTAGGCTGATTTGGATCTCTGCACAACCTGATACACAGGCTCACAATGGAATGCCAGCACGTAGAGATGGCTTTGGTGCTTGTCTAAAGCTTTGGCAGCTGTGCCACTGAGGATGAGGATGTCTTCGGCACTTCCTGAGAAGCAGTGTTAACTTTCATTAGACCTCCAGCAGCAGTGTCTTTGGCCATGGTGGTGGGTTACATGTGAGGCAGTGTCCTGAGTGTGCCGCAGGATTAGTGGGACAGGACAAGGGTTTTTACTCATACCCTCTTCCATCCTAGCTCTTCATAGGAAGATTGAAGGTGATTCTGATTTTACACTTGGGTCACCGGCATGATTATATAGATCATTGTGCAGTTGAGTTGCTGCAGCGTAGTATTTAACTACATTTGTACATGTCTCTGTACTTGGAGGCTGTTCACTTGCTCAGAAGTGTATCCACAAATAAAAATAGTTGACCAAAGTGAAGACACTTCCTATGTAATATGCCCATTTGAGGTTGACTCTTAGAGAGAGCATTTTGCTAGATGTGCTGTTGATTAGAGATGAGAAAAATCAGTTTTTTAAAAAAATTATTTTATGTGTAGTGAATGTTTTGCCTGCAAGTATGTCTGTGTATTACATGCATGTAGTGCTTGTGGAGGCCAGAAGAGAGTGTTGGGTTCCCTGGGGCAGGAATTCAGATGGTTGTGAGCTGCCATGTAGGTGTTGGAAATCAAACCCTGGTTCTTTTCAAGAGTGGCAAGTGCTCTTAACCATTGAGCCATCTCTCCAGCCACAAATTTACTTTAAGAAGCTTGTAAGCCTCCTAGTGGACGCAAGGGTCCAGAGCCCGTTTTCACCTGGGTAGGCTTGGCGTATGAGCCTGTGCCCTGCATTCTTAGCTGCTACATGACATGAGGACAGTAGTATATAAGTATAGGTGAAAAAATAGCAACAGAGTGGCTGGAGAGATGGCCCGGTGACTCTAGGTGTCTTCTCCTACTGCTCTCTAGCACAGTTTTTGAGGCAGGATCTCACTGAATTTGGAGCTTACTGATTGGGTTAGACTAGCTGATCAGCAAGCCCAGGGGTCTTCTGGTCTCTATTTGGTCATGTTGGGATTACAGATGTGTGTCTGGTACCTGGAGAGCTAAAACCATACTTGTGTGGCAAGCATACCACCAACTGACGCATCTTCCCAGATGTAATTAAAAAAATATTATTATGTATTTATTTTTCTCACATAAAGGTGCTAGGAACTGAACCTAGGTCCTCTGCAAGAACAGTATGAACTCCTCTCATGCACCTCTTCAGCTTCCTTATTGTCTGTTATTATTGTGTGTTTGAGCATCTATGTCATCATGCACATGTGGAGTCTAGAGGACAATTTTGTAAGGTTGGTTCTGTCCTTCCAACTTTAGGTTAGTTCTGGGGATCAAACTAAACTTACCAGGCTTGCTTGCATATGTCGTTGGCCTTCTGGGCCATCTCACTGGCCTCTCCTCAGACTTCTTGTTTTTTTTTCTTTTCTTATGACCAAAGATATCAAAGGAGGCTGCGGGTAGGGTTCATCTATTTCATCCTGGCCTTGAGCTTTTACTTCCATTTCCTGAGTGCTAAGATTATATATTTGCACCCTCCCCTGCACTTTCAGTTTATGTGGTGCTAGGAATTGCATCTAGGGTTTTCTTTACACCTAGCCAACCACTGTAGCCCAGCCGGGCTGTACTCCAGCCCCCTCCGTTTTGAGACCATGTTTCATGTACTCCATGATGACTCCAGGGATCTTCTTGGCTTTAGTTCTCTCTCTGGGATCATGGTTGCCTACCACCCTGGCTGGCTTTCTAAAAGGTATCTTATTCCCAGCATGCATGCGGCTCTGGGTTCAATTTCCAGTACTGGCAGAGGAAAAGCAAAGCATTTAGAAGAGTGGTAAAGCCTTGTCTGACTCTGCCAACATCTTCAGGTATGTTTTTAGTCTCAGAACCCTGTAAATGTATTGTTTGTGGAGAAATATGGTGGGAGATGATGGTTTTAATAGATTGAACTAGAAATGGGAATAGATAAAAATTCTTCCTGTTGAACTCTGTCAGGCTCATAAAAATACAGAGAGAGCTAGAGTTAGCCTGTAGCTGAAAGACTTTGGGTTTGGGGTTCAGTAAGGACATGGAGGTGTATTGGTATTTGGATAAGAAACTTACTAAAGGAGTTATTAGCTCCATAGATCTTTTGTTGGCACCATGGTGGGTTCTGAGGAGAGATCAGGCCTACACGACATGAGGACTCTTTCTCTTCTGTGTCACATGATTGGTCTATGGTATACACGTGCAATCAGGCTGTCTCTGACTTCAGACTGGCAGGGGAGAAAGTCTGTTAGCCTGGGGTCTGTATGTAGACTTATCTAAGGGTGGGAGAGCAAGAGTCTGGAGAACAAGGTACTCCTGCCTTAACACAATGTGACCCTGGAGAGATTGCAGACTCCCCACCCTAGTCAAGCCTGAAAAAGGGAGCACCAAAGGCCCGCCCCTCTCCTGTTTTCCTTCTAGGAGTCGAGAGTCAAGATTAATTTGTAATTTGAGTACCTAGTGGATGCTTTGTTGTATGTATGTATGTATGTATGTATTTGAGGCAGGGTTTCTCTGTGTATCCCTGGTTATCCTGGAACTCATTCTGTTGTAGACCAGGCTGGCCTGGAGCTCAGAGATTGACCTGCCTCTGCCTCCCAAGTGCTAGGATTGAAGGTGTGTGCTACCACTACCCAGCTTAAATTTTGTTTTATTTAAATTATTTATTGTTTTACAGCTTTGAACTACCCTGAATTAGGGAGGAGAGCTGTCTGGTTAATTGCTTGTTCTCATGAGGTGATCATGTACATTTTCTTACTTTTGTTTAGGATATTTGGGGTAGTGTGCCTTCCTTCTGATATAAGTGAGCATATTTTTATCACTTTTTAGAAGAGTGAGTGTAAGTGCTCATTAATTCCTCACACTTGCAAGTCCATTTTTGCTTACATCTTGTTCTTACATGTTTCCAGGATGATGATTCCAGGATGCCTTGCTGGTGTGAGAATGACTTTGAAATCCAAGGCATCGTTTGAGGTGATCAAGTGACTTGTGGAGGATGGAAATGGGAAGGCTGCAAAACATTTGCAGAGTACCACATGCTGTCAGTGTATTCGCTGCCGCGCTCTGAGCCTTTGGGATTCTCCAGCTTTTGATGCAGCTGTCAGGACTGCTGGGCTTCTTACCGTAGCCGTTCACTTTACGCTGCTGTATAAAATAGATCCCTCTTTTCTATGTTCTCACCCTTCACAGCTTCTTCAGACCCTCTGAAGTTTGAGGCAGATGCTTGGCGTAGGACACCTCTAAAAAGCAGTTGTTGTCTAGAGAGAGCGCTGATGGCCTGAGTGTCCCTAAAGCAAAGGATAGAGGAGTCCGACCTATTTGCACTCAGTGTCTGAAGGAAGGTGGAAGATGCCTGCTTCCTTTAGCAAAAACTGCTGCCACACTGAGTTGCATCACCAACTTTATGAGGTTTTCTGGTCTGTATAGTGACAGTTGTCTCCTGGCAGGTGATCGTTTAGGTGTAACCATGTATGCATGTACGTACGTATTACTGGAACCATATCACAGTCATTATGGGGTCTATTTTTACAGAGTTGATTGTGGAGAACTTTAGCCTCCTACCTATGGCGTAACTGAAAAAGCAGTGGTAGCCACAGGATGTAATTGCTCACAGCAAGTCCCGCTGTTCGTGTACTGCTGAATTGGAGGTCAGTGCTTGGAACTTTTGGTTTGAGTGGTCATTATAAGAAGGGTCTGTAAGCTGGGCAGTGGTGGTGGCACTTGGGACACAGAGGCAGGCCAATCTCTTGAGTCTGAGGCCATTGAGGCCAGCCTGGTCTACAGAGGGAGGTCCAGGACAGCTTGGGCTGCACAGAGAAACCCTATGTCGAAAAACTAAGAGTATGAGAGGAAGAAGGGCCTGTAAAGTAATGGTAAGTATGGTTAGCTAAAAACATAGCTGGATGTGTGTTTCTCAGAGAAAGTTATATGTACTCGGCTGTATGAACTCAGTGGGTGTGAGAAGTCAGTGAGAAGGCGCCTTTCCCGTTGGTCTTTCTGTGTGAAGCTCCCTGTGTTCTGTTCAGGATGTTCAGATCTGTAATTCTGGCATGAGCTCTATGTCTGTTTAATTTTAGGTGGGTTTACGCCCTCTGTTTTCACTCTGCTTGGCTTTTAAAGAGTGGCAGATTGAAACAACTTTTTTTTTCTTGTGTGGTTCCTACTAAGGAACCACAGGAATTGTATGTTTAACTTGAAGAAAAGATTCAGGAGAACCATCTTTCTATGGATTTATTACATTAATTGTGAGAAGGTGCTTATCATCCTTTGAGGGTAGGTCAGGTGATCAGTATGTAATAACTGCTGTTACCACAAAAGCCTTTAATTTCAGCCTGTATCTTCAGGGAAGTCTCCAAGTCTCCCTCTTTCTGAGGCTGAATGTGGTGGAGCACACCTGTAATCCTAGCACTTGGGAGGTAGAAGCAGGAGGATCAGGAATTTAAAATTATCCTTGGCTACATAGCAAGTTAGAGGCCAGTTGGGCACCATGTGATCCTGTCTCAAAAAAGCAAAGCAAAAACATTTTTTCCTCTTAAATCTTCACTTTAGTGAGGTTTTCTTTAGCTACACTGCACTACTGGGGAGTATGCTTTGCTTCCTGTGCCAGGGGAGCACATAAATCCAGTCCTAGCTTTTGGTACTTACATCTGTAGTACCAAAACCAGCCGGACACTGAATGATGTCTGGTTTAGCCTTCAGTCCAGGACCAGTCAGGCTACAGGTATTGGATATGTAGCTTTCAAATTTAATGCTGAATGTAGCAGATTAAAAAAAAAATGAAAGTTAGTACCTTTGGTCTCACAACAGAAAAGGAAAGGGCTGCAGGAATGCAGCATTGAATGCTGTCCAGGACAGAGACAGCAGATAGCTAGCTGCTTAGCATAACATGTCAATGCAGCTTAATTTCATAGTAACTTTATCTATCAATCAATCTATCTATCTATCTATCTATCTATCTATCTATCTATCTATCTATCTATCTAATCTATCATTCACTCATTCATTCATTCATTCATTCATTCATGGTTTTTCAAGACTGGGTCTCACTGTGCATTCTTGGCTGTCCTGGAACTCACTCTGTAGACCAGGCTGACTTTGAACTAGATCTGCCTGTCTCTGCATCCTGAGTGCTGGGATTAAAGGTGTGTGCCACTACAGCTTAGCTGATACTTTTTTTTAATTAAAGATTTGTTTATGTATTTTATGGATATGGATGTTTTGCCTGCATGTATGTCTTACACACCAGAAGAAGGTGTCAAATTACGTGAGAATTACATGAGACTACAGTTAAAGATGATTGTGAACCACCCTATGGGTGCTGGAAATTGAGCTCCCAACCTCAGGAAAAATACCAGCGCTTTTAACTGCTGAGCCATCGTCCCAGCCTTGAGATGATTGTTGATTAAAGAAATGGACTAATGACTTGTTAGGAAGCTAAGAATGGGTGAATACTATTTGAACAGGAGACTGGGAGAACAGGTTAGGACGGTCAAGCATGTGTCAGCCTGAGGCAGGAGAGTTACAGAGCCAAGCAAAGAGAGCCTGCAACCCGGAACAGAGACGTGAATTAGGTAGACCAGATCAGAGGGACTGGAATGCTAGCCACAATTTCTGTTGGCGTCTGAGTGAATGGGGGAGAGGTAATGGAGTCAGGACTCTGCCAGAGCCTGGGGATGGAAAGTCAACTTTCTGATTTGTGGCTAAGTTTGCAGTGGGTCAGAAATGGCTGAGCAGGTGTCCTGAGCGATGTGTGGTGTATTACAGTTGTTCTCTGCCCCACTCCTGTTGGTCAGACAGCAGAAGCTGAAGGATAAAAAAGGACAGATTGGCTCAGAGACCTATCACCAGTGTTCCTTTAGAAATGTCATTTGTGCAAAGCCAGCTCAAAACTACAATTCTATCTTGTCTCAGCTATCTGTGTATGATTCTGTTTTCTCTTGTCTCTCATTCCATAGACCCCGTGAGTTTATTACACCTCTGTGTCCCTCGTCTGCTTCTGACTCTTTCTCTGTTGTTTACTCACCAAGCCACAGTCCAGGCATTTGACCTCGTGACCTTCCCTTGGTCAGGCACCTCTTGGGGTGCTCTCTGATGGTGCCAGTGTGTCCCATGACATTTCCTGTCATGCTGCCCTGCTGAGAAGCAACTGGTACCTGTGAGCTCTGCGAGCACTGGGAGGACCTGAGAAGTAAGTGGTGAGCGGGTGTGAGCACTCTAGGTAAGATTCCCCCCATTCACATAGAAGCTGGACGTGGGGGCTCCCGTCTATAACGCCAACTCTTTGAGTAGGGGGTGGTAGTGCACGCGCGCGTGCGTGCGTGCGCGTGCGCGTGCGCGTGTGCGTGTGTGTGTGTGTGTGTGTGTGTGTGTGTGTGTAGGAGAGCAGAGGCAGGCAGATCCTGGAGGCTTGCTGGGATTTCATGAAGAGACCTCTCACAGAATAAGGAGGAGGGCAGTGGAAAATAGCACCTACTGTTGTTTATCTCTGGTTTCAACATGCACACATAGCAAGTATTCGTGTGTTTACATCCCCCTCACATATTTTGAATTAATAATACAGGAAAGCTATACAACAAAGCATGTATTTAGTTATTTATAGGAGGTGTGCATGTTTGTTTGTATATTAAGGCTCACTTCAAAATGGATAGCTTATAAAGTAGCATTTGCTTTGCTCAGATTTCATTTTGAATAAGGAAGTTTATGCTTTGCTTCTTAAATTATAAGATGAGGCAACAGTGCTTGCTGGGAGAAGGCAGCAGTGCAGAGTGTGGCTGTGCTGCTCTGAGTCAGTTATTAAGGGCAGCTCTTGATGTGACATTGGAGGAGGCCTTAACCCTGCAGAGATCTGGGGATCGACCATTGCAGGCAGAGGGGATCAGTGCCTCCGGGTGGTGCTTGCTGCTGTGCTTAAGGAGCAGTAGAAAGAACAGTAGTACTGAGGGAGAGAGAGGCATGGGCCAGGGCACAGGTCCCTCTGGACCACTTTAATCCTTCTGGCTGTCATTCTGCACATAATGGGAAGCCATTAGAAGGTTTCATCAGCTGCCAGAGTCGCACTTCTAGGTTAAAAAGAGCCCTTTGGCCACTGTGTAGTTATGTTGCTGCCAAGAAGAGTGGGAGCTAGGAGAGACCTCTCTGGAGGTCTTCATGGTAATCTGGGTGAGATAGCAGTGTGCCTTGGGTTAGGGTGATGGTTTACCAGTGTAGAGGCTGCCAAGAGTGATTGGATTTGGATTTTGTGATTTGATGTATCCTGAGAGTTGCAAGTCTTACTACCAGTTAAAACTAGCTCAAGGGAAAGTGAATCAGTGTTGAAAATGCCTTTCTGTTAAGAATGTTTTGTACATTCTGTATCTTTGAACTTTATTAGCTGAGAGTGGAAGGAGGGAAGGCAAGGGTCAGGACTTTGCTGTATCGTGAATTCATCTGCTAATGCAATGTTTCTCAGCCTCTGGGCTGTAACCTCTATAGGGGCCACAAATCAGACATTCTCATATCAGATGTTTACATTATGATTCATAACAATAGCAAAATTATAGTTGTGAGGAAGTAGCAAAATATGGTTGAAGGTCACCACAAAGTGAGGAGAGCTGTATTAAACTGTGTAAATTTCTCATCTGTAATGGCCATTTCTTTAATGTAAAAGGTGTGTCTGTAGACTGTATGATTGGATAAGTAATATGCTGAATTTGGCATTTAGTGTAATTGTGTTCAACTAGACCTGTTTAATACTAACTGTGAAATAGGCTGCAGCAGAAATAAGGGAGGCAGTGGGTGCCTATCTACTGTTAGGGAAATCCATTAACAGCTCTGGCTGTGCTTAGCTGCGTCTCATTGTTACGCTTTATGGTTCATTCAAAAGCCCTATGTTAAATGACATGCATTCTGTAGTGGTTTCTCAAGGCGTTACAAACGGTGAGGTTGTATTATGAGAAAATGTCTGTTCGCGTCACATTGTTGATGGCTGTTGTAGAGGTCATGGTTTCTCTTGGGTCTGCTCCCCAGATTTAGAGGGGATGCAGAGAAAGGTCTTGGGTAGTGCTCTTGAGCTTGCAGAACTACACTGGATGTTATGAGTGTTTGACTGATGGCCACTGGGTTTTGTTGCCTTAGCTAGAGAGACACATTGAATTAGCCCAGGTAGTTTATAAAGGAGAGCTGTCAAAAGTGGGTGAAGGTATTCTAGACCATTAAATTGGAGGGATCCTTCCCCCCCCTTCACCTCCTTCCTCTTTCTTGTCTTTTCAGAGTTGGTTTTGGGAGTATGAAATGTTAACTTTTGGCCCCTTCTCTTTACAAATTATTAAGTCATAGTATTAATTGAGGGGGGGTGGTTTCAGGGCCTTGTAAGATAGAATTTTTAGAAGCTTCTTTCCTATAGTCATTTAAAGCTTGAGAATGAAGACTTGGAAACCTTAGTAGCATGCTTTATTAATCTGATGAATACTGTGAATCTTTTCAGAAAAATATATGTGCATATCCAGTTAAAAATGTTGTCATTACTTATTAAGTACCTAATACCTGCCAGACATAGTTTATAGCGATAAGATATACTAATGACCAAAGTAGGGAAGAGGGCTTATGACTCTCAGCAGGTAAAGGAGTTGATTTTGCAAGTCTGGCAACCTGAGTTTAATTCTTGAAACCACTGGAAAGGTTTTGAGAACCAAGTCCGCAGAGTTGTCCTCTGGCTTCCACATGTGTGTCATGGTACATAAATACCCACACACATATCATATATATGATAAATAGAATAAAAACCTATTATAAAATAGGGAGCTTGTGCTTGCTTCAAATAGAAGTACAAAGCAAACACAAACTCTGAAGCCTGGCTTGCTAGAGCTTATGTTCTGATGGAATTAGAAAGCAAAAAACAATAAGTAAGACTATTATTTAGTATATTTAGTATTTGATAAGCATTATAAAATAGAGTATATTAGAATGTTTAGAAGTAGGAGAAAGTTCATCTAGAAAGAATAATATTTATCAAAAGGTGAAATGGTGGCTGCCTACTTGTCGAAGATTGGACACTTCAGACTAACGGAAGTAGCCAGGAGGAAGGTCCTAGGGAAGGCACAGAGAAGAAAACTCACCAGAGCAGAGAGCGAGGGGGAGATTGGGTGTCAGCTTTCAGGGACCAGAGTGCAGGCCAGAAGTCTGAAATCCAAGTGTCTGCAAAGTTGATTTTGTTTGGAGGCCAAGGCAGGCAGGAGTCTGTCCTGTGCATCTCTGTGGCCTCCTGGCACACCTTGACTGTTGTCTTCTATCTCCTCCTTGTCAGGACAGTTAGTATTGTGCTTATGACTCACTCCTTCCTGCCAGAGTCCTACCTTGACATAATTATACGAGCAAGGACAACGTCTCCAAAATAGGACACACAGGAGCTCAGGGTCAGGACTTTTGAAGGACCAATATTTGGTCTCTGCCATCTGACTTGCTGCAGATACAGGACAGATACAAAATATAGTATGTACTGGGAAGGTGGTAGGTAGGAGCTGGCAGGTAAGTTTCTGGTGTCCCTGGGGCCATTTAAAGGGACAGACATGTGATTTGTATTTTAAAAGGAACAGCAGACGTAAAGCGAGGCTGTGGTAATAACAAACCATGTGAAGCACACCTGTGGTACACACCAAGGTGGTGGCAGTGTGTTTGACTTTTGAATTCGTTTAAAAGACAGTAATGGTAAATTCTGATGAATTTTTGATGTAGGGTGGGGCAGGAGGGAAGAGGGGTCAAAGATAAGTCTCAGACTTCAGTATTTAGCTATTGCTAAATACTGAATCCAGGTCACAGACTGACCTGGGATGGGCTGCCCTCAGATGCCCCTGAACAGGTTTTAATTTTTTTATTTTTAAAATGGGTGGAATCTGGAATTCAAATGAGAAACATGGACGGGGAGATGGGCAACTGGGTGTCCATGACAAATGTCATTAAAACTGGGAAACTGGAAGATATTAGTTACAACTCGAGTATAGAGACGTCCAAAAATAAGTCATTGGAATAGTAAAATCAACGACAGAAAATAAGGTAAGATTAGCAAAAGGAGAAAACCAAAAGATTGTAGACTATCTTCTTTCAAAGTCATACAAAGACTGCTAAATCAGGACAGATTTTTACTGAGAATTGGATTAATGGATTGGATACAGTACTGTGTGGGTTTCAGAGATAATCTTTTCAAGATTAATCTCAGTAGAGCGCTTGGATTAACAACTTTATTAGGGCAGGGTACTGGTGGCACACACCTTTAGTCCCAGCATTCAGGAGGCAGAGTTTGAGGCCAGCCTGGTCTAGAGAGTGTTCCAGGACAACCAAGGCTACACAGAAACCCTGTCTTAGAAAACAACATGACACAACAGAACACGAACAGTATTGGGCTGGGGAAGTGACTCGGTGGGTAGAACACTTGTAAGCATGGATCCCTGAGGCTGGCCTCTGTAACTCACCTAAAGCTGGTGTAATAGAAGCACGTTTACAGAGACAAGGGAGGCAGAGACCGCCAAAGCTCTTCGGCCATCTGGCCTGGTCTGTGTGCGCAGTGGTGAGCAACCAACCAACCACCCACAGTGCTTCTCAGGGCTCTAGCATTTATATACCCTCTGAAAAGTTTCCAGAATCCAAACGCCACACACTTCACAGACACCATCTGCAGCTGACAAAATCACACCCCCGCTAGAGCAGGAGGCAAATCACAGTCAGCCGCTGCGGACAGTCAGCCGCTGCGGACAGTCAGCCGCTGCGGACAGTCAGCCGCTGCGGACAGTCAGCCGCTGTGGACAGTCAGCCGCTGTGGACAGTCTGAAGCAGCCCCGCACCCACACTTGGGATTAAAACAAAACATATTCTCACAGTATTTCTGTGGTTTTTAAAGAAACCAAAATTCCAGAATTCTTACTACACTGCTGGGCATGGGGCCCGCCGTAAAGAGTGGTTTGTGTATGCAGTGAACCTTCATAGGAGAAAACTAAATTTTCTTTTGGGAGCAGCTGTCAATTGGAGATGGCTTCTGGGTTAGAGATGGTGGCTTGTGCCCACTTCTCCTTTCAGCTCTAGGACCCCACTGCTGAGACCCGAGTCTCTGTGCATGCTGCTACAGTCTCTGCGAGCGCGTACGTTCCTTGGTACTGCTGTGTTTAGAAGGCCTTGTTGAGCTGGTGTCCTCCAACCCCTCTGGCTCTTAAACTGTTTCTGCCTCCTCTTCCATAGGATTCCCTGAGCCCTGAGGGGAGACATGAGACATCCCGTTTAGGACTGAATGGTTCAAGGGTTCTCTCTCTTACTTTCTGCTTATTGTCCAGTTGTGGGTCTGTGTATTTGTTCCCGTCTAATGTAAGAGGAAGCTTTTCTGATGATGGCTAAGCAAGACATTAACCTATGAGTTTGGCAGAATATTGTTAGGAGTCATTTTATTGCCATGTTCCTTTAGCAGAACAGAAGTATTTGGTCTTCCTGTAGGTCCCTCACTACTAGTCTCAGGTTCTTGACCACCTGAGCAGTGTCAGGGATGGGTTCTAATCACATGAAATGGCCCTTAAATCCAATCAGATAGTGGTTGGCTACCCCCACAAACTTTGTGCCAAGATTGCTCCAGCTAACTTGTAGGCAGGTCACCATTGTAGATCAGAGGGTTTATAGTTGGGTTGTTGGTAGTGTTGGTGCGCTCTCTCACTCACTGTCTCTGTCTGTCTGTCTGTGACTGTGTGTGTGTGTGTGAGAGAGAGAGAGAGAGAGAGAGAGAGAGACACAGAGACAGACACAGAGACAGAGACAGAAGAAAGTGCACACTTATGCCATGACTTGCATGTGGAGGTCAGGAGACAGCTTTATGGTATTGGTCCTTTCCACCTTTATGTGGGTTCTGGAGAGTGAACTCAGATTGTCAGACTTATATGGCAAGCACTGTTACCCACTGAACTGTTTGGCCAGCCTGAGAAAGGTATTTCATCTTCATTTTGAAACTGGGAATAGGGATACCTAGAAGATGTAGAGTTGACTGTGGCACCTGAAGTGGGTTGTAGAGGCAAGCTTGCACGTAGGCTGCAGACCTGTCTCTGCCTTCCTAAGCACCACACACATTATGTCTTCCCGTGTCCTGCTTTAATGTGGGTGTTAATGACTATGCGAGTGTGGAGTAGGGTGTGGACTGGGCGAAAGTGACTTGGGAAGCCTGAGAGATTTCCATCTGGGGTTCTGCAGAAGAAGAGCAGCGTCTTTGAGAATTTGCCTCAGGTGATACAAAATGAATGTCAAAGATGATAGTGCTTGTTTTTTTTTAAGGTAGTAGTAGTTCTCAATCTGTGTGTGTCGAATGACCTCTTCACAAGGGTAGAATACTAGATGTCCTGCATATCAGATATTTACATTGCAATTCATAACAGCAACACTAAAGTTATGAAGTATCAACAAGCATGATTTTATGGCTGGGGTCACCACAACATACAAGAGAACTGTATTGAAGGATCGAAGCGTTAGGAAGGTTGAGAACCACTGTTCTAAGGATATGAGGACAGTGGAAACGTAAGCACCCTTCTGTGTAAGGCTTGTTGACTGGCACAGAAATTTACCTTTCTATTCGTTGTAGGGAAAATCAGTTCTTCACCTGAATCTTGTTTGTTGTTATGTTGCCAGCGGGGCTTGTTGGGTTGTTCTCTTGATGTCCTTGTTCTCTTGGGTCAGATAACCTAAATTACTGGCTGTCTACTGCAGACTACTTCAAGTATGTTTGGAGAGTTTTGAGCTATTGTAGGACTCACAGTCCGAGGGGCTTGAGTTGAGGATCTTGCATGCATGCTCTTAACCACTGAGCTATTTCTCCAGCGCTCATATAATGCACCTTTTCTTAAAAGTATAGTACTTAAAGCTGGATGTGGTAGCATGCACCTGTAATTCTAGCATTTGGGAGGCTAAGGCAATGGGGCATAGAATTGAGACAAGCCTAGGCTATGTGGGACTGTCTCAAAAATAAAGTTCTGTTTTCAAACTGACCTGTCTAAAGTCGTACGTTTTCTTGGAGATCCAAGGCCTTGTGCAAGCTGGGCAAGTTTTCTCCTACTTAGCCATACTCCTAGATCACTATTATGAAATTTTAATGAAAAGAAACAAAGCCTTTGGTAACTTTTGATATACTATCTTTTTTTCCCCCTAGAAAGGCAAAGGATTCCTTAGATATGTCAATCCCCAATATAAATGGAAACAGTCATAATACTGCTTTAAATAGGCTGCAGTACAAATGTTAGCACGTGAAAGATTGATAACTTTTTCTTTGATTTCAAAGGTTGAAGTGCATTTTTGGCTTCATGCAGAATAAACAGTTCTATTTTTTGACTTTGATGTTATCTTAACAGTAATGGAGAAAATACTTAAGTGGAAGCTCAAATACTGATCGCATGTAGAGAGGGAAGAGCCAAGGTTACCTCTTCTAAACTTTGGCTAATTGTACTTGAAAACTTACACTAGGAACTCCACTTGGAGGGAAGAAAGTACCAGATAATCAGAAAGTTACTGAAATGTTTCCTAAGTGACACCAATTGAAGGAATTTACATAGAAACTAGTTGTAAGAATCGATTGGATCGAGGTGCGGACAACAGGGTCATTACTTTAGGATGAGTACTGAGTGTGAGGACTAACACTGGTTGGAGGTTTACTAGATTCTGCTGAGATGAGTTGTTAATAGTTTGCACTGAAAAGACTGCTCAGTAAGGGGAATCTTGGCTGTGGGTTACACAATGTGGCTTTAAAACACAGTTCTGCCACGTAGAAGCTTTAGGTAAATGAGGAAGTCACTTACCTTCCCTAGGCCTCAGTTTTCTCAAGTATAAGATGCGGATAATAATGTCTCATAGGAAATGAGTCCATGTATGCAAAGTGTGATTGACAGGGCAGCTATTCCAGCTTGTAAGTACGTAGGTGCTGGACCGTGCAGGCATGGCGAGTTGAGAATGGAAACCACTGTGGGGCACACTGCTATAACTGCACTGGTGAGACAGAGGATGAAGATTATGAGTTTGAGGTTTGAGGCTAGTTCTGTCCCAAAGGGAGAAAATTATATCATGACCAAATGTATGGGAATTAGATAGACATTTACCATGATTGAATTCTACTCTTCTGGAATAATGACATGATTTTTAGGAAAAGCAGGTGAGGATTGGATTTTTCAAGAATTACAGTAATACCAATGAACAAACAATTCCATGTGTATCTCCTTGAGATGAGATGGTTCTCGTCTCTGTGGTAGAGCAACTCTTACTTGACTTTTTGAAGTCATTAAAGTGAATTAACTTGTATATAGGTTGTAAATAATTTGCCAAATGAAGAGAGAAATTGGGAACTTGCAGAAGCAGTGAGTGTAAGCCAGAGAAAGGAAAGTGGTGTCTGAGAGAGACTGACAAAAAACAGGGTTAAGGAATGTTCTGTTCTGTTGGGCCCCTGGAACAGGCTGGTCTGCAAGGCTATTGCTGGATTGCTAGGGTGCTATCTGTTGAACAGTGTCTAGAATGGGTGATCTTAGTGATCGGTATGTTGTGTCTGTGTTGTGGTGAGTCACAGAAATAGGACCTCATAGAGTCTCTGTTGTTGTCTTTTTACTCTGCATGATGGCAGAACATTATTGGGAGGAATTCTGAATAGATGGGACTTTAGAGATGAGGAAGGGTCACCACGGATCAAGCCTTCCTTGTTCTTTGGCTTTCTTCTTGACTTTAGGTAACAGTGACACTAAGTGTGTGGGCTGTTCTGTAACCTACCTTAAACAAAACTTATATTTCCTTAGTCTGTGAAGTGATTGTGTATGTTCATTTAGGAAGCTAGCAAGCATGCTTAGAGTAAAGAAGGGCTGGGAGATGACTCTCCCCCTCCCCAGGCAGAGCGTGTGCATGAGGACTGGAGTTCAGATCTCCAGTGCCCATGTGAAATACATTGTGTGGCTTGCTGTAATCCTAGCATGGGGAGGCACTGAAGGAATCTTCAGAGCAAGCTGTCTAGACTAGCTGAGTCAGCAAGCTCTAGGTCTAAGCCAGAGATCCTGTCCCATTTTATCAGCTGGTGAGTGGTTGTGGAAGCCACCTAAGGTTGACCTTTGACTTTCACACCATTTGCGTTTCTCTCTCCCCTCCCCCCTCAAAAAACAAAACAAAAACAAACAAAAAAGCAAACCAAAACTCGCTAAATTAGGCAGCCATAAGCCAGGAGAGGTGGCAGCACATGGCTTTAATCCCAACCCTAAGGAGGCAGAGGCAGGTGGATCTCTTGAGTTTGAGGCCAGCTTGGTCTGTATAGCAAGTTCAAGGCTGGGCGGTCTTCATAATGAGAACTTTTCTTCAAAAAAAAAGCATAGATAATTAATGTTAACTATTAGTGATAAATTCCTTGAGACTTTTTTACATGGAAAGTATATATGTATATTTGAGTCAGTGTGTTATTATGTATCCCCTGGTAGCTTGGAAAGAAGTATAAATGTATTTTTAAAACAGAAATATTGGAGTTCTCTTTATTATACGAGGGAGAATCTCAGAGCGATTAATAAGATTATTCAGCCAATGGGTTCCTTGTGGTCTGGGATCCCATTGGCTGCATAATCTTGTTAATCGCTCTGAGATCTGTCAACATCCTCCATAGAAACACACTAGATATATTTTTCAGTTACTGTGTTCAGTACAATAAGAGCATTAGCGTCTTTCGGGTTGTTAAATGTGCTTTGATTATTGTAATGGTGTGTGCTCTTCTGTTAGACGGTTTTGCTTTACTTTGCTGGCAGAATTCAGTATCACTGAGCATTTCTGACATCTGCTGTTTTCCCTACCCAGGCGTGTATTGTCTTTAAGTTAACATGGCTTATGATGGAGGTGTCGTGTGTCTGGCGGGGCAGCGAAAGGCTCTCTCTATCCCTGACCTGAGCTCTGACTCAGCAGCATGGCTGTGGCTACACACATTACTGTTTTATCTGTAATCCGAGGATTCGCTTTTCCCCCTGCCAGAGAAGGGCCGAAGTTGACCATGTTAGCCTGGATCGCTATGCTTTCTAGATCAGATTTCTATTGGATTTGCCTGATGCTTAACAGTTGGAATTCATTTTGTCTTGTTTATAGCAAAATATTCTTTGTTTGGTTTTGGTGTTTTTGAGACAGCCAAAACCCTTAGCTGCCCTGTAACTCGTTCTGTATGCCAGGCTAGACTGAAACTCACAGACATCCACCTGCCTCTGCCTCCTGTGTACCGGGATTAAAAGTCTGTACTACTTGCCTGTCCTAGCAAGATATTTCTATTTTTCTTTCTAAAACAAAAAGAGTGGTTAGTCCCTGAGTCTCCCCACCCCAAGTTAAACATTGAACCAAATTGAGTGCTTCCATGATATGAGAATCAAGACAGTGGCAGAGTGCTTGTGTTTTGTTGTGGGAAGTCCTTGAGAGCTGTGTATGTGTTTTGCAGAATGCCTTGGTTGAAAATATTTACACAGAAAATGAGTTTGTGGTATGAACACATTGGAATAACGAGTTTATCACCCCTAAAATAAATTTCAGTGTCTACAGCATCCAAGGACTCCTAAAAGCTGATGCTAAAGATAGGACTGGATAGGAAAGACGACTGATCTTTTTTTTAAAACATGATTTCCTCAGAGCACTTTTCTGGGATGACATTTGTTAACTTGTTTATTATTTTCATAGCCTTCCCTATACACACTAGAAAGCAAGCCAGTCTTTCTTTTCATGGCACCCACCAGTGCCCAGTGAATAGGGATTTGTAGAATAATGAATGACTTGTGTTAGACCTGCTCTCTGTCTATTCAGTATTTCTGAGCCAACTAGGAGAATCATTTTCCAGACATACAAAATGAAATGAAGCATTATTTGGATTGTTCATTGGTGCAGAAAGATAATGTGGAAGCCTGCTTCTCCCAGAGAACGATTTCTTCCTCTACCATTTCAGTTCTCCTTCATCTCTGCCGCTAACATACCACTGACCTGGAACTCAGAGATCTGCCTGTCTCTCCTCCCAAGTGCTGGAAATGAAAGGTGCATAGCACCATACCTGGCTATCTCCCCCCCCAACCCCCGCTATTTTTTATTTTAAAAAATATTTACTTATTTTTATCTTATGCATGTGAGGGTCTTACCTGCATGCATGTGTGTTCACCATGTGAGTAGTCCTTTTGGGGTGCCTGCTGGATCCCCTGGAGTTGGAATTAGAGATGGTTTTGAACTGATGGTTCCCAAGCAGGTGCTTGGTCCTCTCTAAGAGCAGGGGGTGCTTTTGACAGCCTAGATTTTTCTTCAGCTCCCTTTTCTAAGTGGGAGAAGAAAAACAACAATGACAACCAACCAACCAACCAACCAAATAAAACCCCACTTTTTTTTTAAACTTTTTTTTTTTGTTTTGTTTTTGTTTTTGTTTTTCAGGACAGGGTTTCTCTGTGTAGCCCTGGCTGTCCTGGAACTCACTCTGTAGACCAGGCTGGCCTTGAACTCAGAAATCCACCTGCCTCTGCCTCCCAAGTGCTGGGATTAAAGGTGTGTGCCACCACTACCTGGCTAAAACCCCACTTAAAAAAAAAATGAAATGGCTTCTTGCTACTGTACCCATCCTAGCCTCCCAGCTGATGGGTTCAGACGAGCCTCCTCCTTTAGATCACCTCACTAGAAACTAGCACTACAAACTGTGTTCCTGTGCCCGGCTGTCTGAGTCGGACTCGGAAATGGTAAGACTTATTCTGGTGCTAGTTTACGTTATCTAGAACAGTACTGCCCTAGGAAGATGAGATGTGCTTTCATTTTAGCAACATACACACTAAAACTTGGAAGAGTGTACAGAAGAGTACCGTTGCCCCTGTGCAAAGATGACGTACAAGTCATGCAGCATTAAAAAAATGAAAGATGAGCTTTAACATGAACCATAGATGCAATTTTCACTTTCTGGTAGCCACATTTTAAAATAAACAGGTGAAAGAGGTGGGCAGTGGTGACACATATGAGTCAGAGGCAGGCAGATTTCTTTGAGTCTGAGACCAGCTTGGTCTACAGAGCTAGTAACAGGACAGCCAAGGCTACACAAAAGAACCCTATCTCAAAAAAAAAAAAAAATAAACAAAAAAATCAAAAAAAAAATAACCCCCCAAAAATAGATATGCATGTGTTCTCGTTCTCTCTCTCTCTCTCTCTCTCTCTCTCTCTCTGAAACCTAGTATTTTATATCCAAAATATTATACTTTTAACCATAGAATTAAAACAATTAGGAACCATAAAGCTTAAGCACTTCTAGGTCCTTTAATAATTAAAAAAACAAAAAAAGCAAAAACAGGAGGTAGAGAGTAATTACATCTGCACTATTATTTTAATTGCTTTAGGGGAAAAGATCTGAAGCAGACATGGCCATGTGTTAGCATTTGTTAAATCTTAATGGTTGATGCATACTGTCTCATAGTATTCTTTAACAGTTATTTATCTATATGTTGTTTCATTAAAAAAAGTAAGGATATATAAAATTGATGTGAAGGATTAAAATGTGAAGAAAATAATTATATGCTTTGTTATAAATGCTGAAGGGGACATTGTGCTTAGTTGTTATTTATTTATTCCATTGACTAGTGAATTTCAGAAAAATGGCAGGTTATTTTCAGTATCTGCTTTGTGTGGATAAAACTTCTTATGAAAGACACACCATCTGGATACAATTTAATCCAATTCTAGCTTATTGCTATCATCTTTCAAAGAATGGAATATTTCTTGAACATCTCTGTTCAGACAGATGTTTGATTTGTAGAGTTTTACATTGAGGTGTCAAATAGTAACATTTTTGGAGTTTAAGAATTTTAAAGCGGTAATTCAATCAACAAAATTTCTTTTGTTATTTATTAGACACTGTATTAAAGGTGCAGACCAGATGTTCACTTAGTGTAAATTAGGCAATTTCTTTATCTTCTAAACCCTGTCCGCCGCCCCCCCCCCCGCCCCCCACTGCCTGGCTTTTTTTTTTTTTAAAGATTTATTTATTATGTAAGCACACTGTAGCTGTCTTCAGACACTCCAGAAGAGGGCGTCAGATCTCGTTACGGAGGGTTGTGAGCCACCATTTTTTAGACTGAAAACTTCAAGGCTAAGATAATATTCTTAAGAAAACAAAGCAAGGCATACAATCTTATTAAATCTTTTGCTTGATGCTTGCTAAATTTAATTTAAAGATATTTTTCTTTATGTAGGAATGACTAATTATTGTGTCTCAGATAGTCAGAGAGACAGATGACACGCAGACAGAGGCTGTGCCTATGGAGACCATAAGTCAACCTTGGTGTTGTTCCTCAGGAAATGTCCATCCCCCACACCTCTTTTAAAATTTAATTAAAAATTACTATGTGTATGTCTGAGCATGTGCTTGTGTGGGCGCAGTACTAGTGGCGACCAGACTGGGGTGTTGGATTCCTTGGAGCTGGAGTTCCAGATCACTTTGAGCCACCTGATCTTGGTCCCTTCGGACGAGCAGCAGGCATTCTTAGCCACAGAGCTCCAGTGTTCCCCTACTTTTTTGAGACAAGAAAACTCACTGGGCCTGGGGTTTGCCAATTGGTAAGGCTGACCGACTAGGAATCTCCAAGGATCTGTCTGTCTCTACTTCCCAAGCACTGGGGTTGTGATTTTACCAAGTTTTTTACTTTTTGGTGCTGGGGATCAAACTCAGGTCCTCATGTTTGCTTAGACAACAGGCACTTTAGAATGTCCAGCCCTTAAGATGACTTTATTTTTAAACTGTTAAATTATCTCGTAATATTTGTTGATACATTTTGTTTTCTTGAGACTGTTTTTCTGTGTAGCCTTGGCTGTCCTGTAACTCACTCTGTAGACCGGGCTGGCCTCAAATTCACAGAAAGCCACCTGTCTCTGCCTCCCAAGTGCTAGGATCAAAGGCGGGTGCCTCCATGCCCAACATACTTGTTGATGTTTGTCTGGTAAAGCATGACAATTCTGCACTTGTCTGTTGTGGTAGTTTACTCTTGTGTTGGTCCCTGTTAGTTAGTGGCTTACTTTGATTCATTCATTATGGTTGGGCGTGTGTTGGGTCAGCTCAGGTCATGGCCAGATGTGTGGTGGAAGTAGTTCGCGTGATCGACAAGGAAACTGTGGTTAGAAGCAGGGGTCAGATAAACCATTTCAGGGCCTGGCTTGCCTCTTGGATCTATTTTGGTTGCTAGACCTTCCTCCTAAAGCTTCTACAACCTCCCAAATAACCTTTTTTCCAGTTTCTGGAAACAAGTTCAGAACAGAAGCTGTCGGGTGGGGCATTTCAGGGTTAAATAGTAGCAGTGTGGGGTGTATGACGATCAGATCAGGGTAATTGACATTTCTCTTTCCTCACACATGGATTGTGTCTATGTTTGGGAAACTCTGACTCTTCCTGTAAGTATAAATGAAAGCTCTCCTACTCTGCTGTGCTGTTGACTACCAGCTCTCGTTTTCTCCTATAGATGGAGCTTTACAATTTGAAGTTTAGTATTGAATATTTAAATCCTTAAGAGTCTTTAAAATTTTTAAAAGATTTATTATTTTATGTGTATGAGTGTTTTGCCTGCATGTGTGTATGTACACCACATGTGTGTTTGGTGTCTATGAGGGAAGAGGGTATCAGATTCCCTGGGACTGGAGTGGGTGCTATGCATCAGACCTGAGTCCTTCGGGAAAGCAGCCAGTGCTCTTAGCTGCTGCCAACTCTACAGTGCCTCCTGTCTGTTTTAGTACCCATTTTGCAATCCCTGTCTTTCTCCTCTTCCTTTTCTCTAGCAATCATTATTCTGTTTTTGTAAGATCAACTTTTTTTGGCTCCTATAAGATAGTGTTAACATGCTGCATTTGTCTTTCTGTGCTTGGTTTACTGCACTTAATGTAGTATAATAATCTCCTCTAGTTCGATCTGTGTTGTTGCAAATGACAGGATTTCAGTTTTTAAACGGCTAAGTAGCATTCTTTATGCATGTGCACATTTGTTTTAATCCATTCATCTGCCATGGGTTGAGCCCATATGTTGACTCTTGTGAACAGTGCTGTAATAAGCATGAGAACTTCCTCTACCCTTTGTGAAACAGGTTTTGCCTGGCAGCCCAGACAGTCCTAGGAGTATTGATGTGTGTACCCCGTTCCTGGCTAGCTGTAGTATGTTAGGATGCACCTTTTTATTACATGCTTGCAATTTCCGTATAGCTGCTTCCTTGTTGTCACTGTGATCCTTCCATGTTCTTCATAAAGTGTCAGAGGAGGACTGTGAAGACATAGCTTATGTGAAGGAGAGTTTAAGTGAACTGGAAGGCGCTTTCTGTGTCTGTACTGTTACCATTTAGACTTGGCCAAAATATCTGGTGCTTCTATACGATGGGACATGCATGTTTTTGTTATTGAGACAGAAAAGCCCTAAGGATCCCTGATGCATGGGGAGTGATGTTTTCTGGACGATGGTCTGTGTCCTCCCTGTGTCAGCGTGTGCTTAAGTGTTGTGGTGGCATTCTGATGTGTCAGTGCCAAACAGCATTGCTCTGAACATGTGTTTTCATTTCTCTTGGGTGTGTACCTAGAAGGGAAATTGTAGATTTATGCTAGGCCTCTTCATTAGTATTTTGAGGAACTGCCAAACTATTTTTCAGACTCACACCATTGACAGAGACTAGTTTCACCTAGGAAGAGAGGGTCTCAATTGGGGAATTGCCTCTATCAAATTGGTCTGTGGGAGTGTGTGTGTCTCATTTCTGGATTAATGGTGGATGTGGTCCATCCTACTGTCAGTGGTACTGTTGGGCAGACAAGTCCCACTGAGGACTTAACTGCAGTTCTGATTATCTGCATGCACTCCTGTGTTCCAGAAGAGGGTATCAGATCCCACCATGTGTTTGCAGGGAATTGAACTCAGGACCTCTGGAAGATCATCTAGTGCTCTTAAACGCTGAGCCATCTTTCCAGCCCCCCCCCTTTTTTATATCACAGAAGTTTATTTAGCAAAAAAATTCATATGAAAATGTACATGACCTAATTCTCTATCACTGACAGAGAGGTCCTTGGGGAAGGATGTGGACACCACTGCACAGCCATTGTTTAGACGATTTCCAAGGCTTCTGACACGATGCTGCTGTTTCCTGTGTGACCACCATTCTGATGTCACTCTGCTGCCCACTGTTATTCTGTCTCCACACACTCACCATTCACAGATTCATAAGGGATCAAAGCCCTGGAGCATTCTGTGTACGTCTGCCACCGTTTAACTTCGGCGATAGCCCCTTGTCCATAAACTTCTTACATTCCAGAGGGTCAAGTTTGAGGGCCTTGCTCATAGTGACTCCTCAGCAGGCTTGGCATGATGGCAGATTAGTGTCTTTTAGTATTTTAAAGAACACAAGTCTGGGGCGGTTAAGAGCACTGACTGTTCTTCCAGAGGTTCTGAGTTCAAATCCCAGCAACTACATGGTGGCTCACAACCATCTGTAATGAAATCTGATGACCTCTTCTGGTGTGACTGAAGGTAGCTACAGTGTATTTACATATAATAAATAAATAAATCTTTAAAAAAAAGAATACAAGTCTGAGTTTTATTAGTTCAGAAGGTAAAAGCCTTTGTAGTAAACATTACTCTCTCCAACTCTTTGTTTTGTTTTTGTTTTTTTTTTTTTTTTTTGGTTTTTCGAGACAGGGTTTCTCTGTGTAGCCCTGGCTGTCCTGGAACTCACTCTGTAGACCAGGCTGGCCTCGAACTCAGAAATCCACCTGCCTCTGCCTCCCAAGTGCTGGGATTAAAGGCATGCGCCACCACTGCCCGGCTCTCTCCAACTCTTAACTTAAATTTTCAGGTTTCATTTTTGCTGTGGTTTGAAATTGTCCAAAAGGCTCATGTATTTAAGGTTTGCTCTGTGGTCATGGGACCCAATGGAAGGAAGTTGGATTATTGGGGACATGTAGGAGAGGAATATTGGGACACTAGCCCTGTCTTCTCTCTGCTTCCTAGCTACTGTAAATGAATAGCTCTTTTCTGCCACACTCTCACCATGATGTGCCGTGTGCCATGAAACTGTTAACCCAAGTAAACCTTTTCCGCCTTGAGTGCTGGTGGTCTCAAGTATTTTGTCATAGTGGTGGGAAGCTGGCTGACAGTTTAGACATAATTTCCCTGGGGAGCCCTTCCTGAACCCCATTGTTAGCACTTGCTTCACTGTGTTCTTACTGCTGACCCATGCTCCCACCATGGAAGTGCAGTCACAGGGAGTGGGCCTGGTCCATGGTTGGCAAAGGGATGCATAGATGACTGTTGATATAAAACAGGTCAGCACACATTAACTTTAGAACAGCTCTCTGTGAGGTGTCAGTTGGCTGTTTGTGCTTTGCTTTCTGTTTTCTAGCTGGCACTAGAGCAGCGCCCTGCAGAGAGTCTCACATTCTTCTTGTTGTATACCCTTAGGGTAGTGGCTCTCAGCCTTCCTAATGCTCATGCTGTGGTGACCCCCAAATATAAAATTATTACTTTTTGTTGCCACTTCATACTGTAATTTCGCTACTGTTATGAATCCTAATGTAAACCTCTGGTATAATGTAAATCTCTGGTGTACAGAATATTTGATATGCAACCCATAGGTTGAGAACCACTGTCCTAAAAATAGGACAGGTAAAACTTTTCTGCCCTCTGAGCCAGGTCTGAGTTCAGAAGGGCAACACCTCAGGGGTTCTTTGACTTGCAAAGGCAGATGCAGGAAATGGAAGACTGAGAAGGGAACTTCAGTGTTACCTAGAAGTACAGAACTCTGGAAACAGGCTCCTAAAATAGGTACCTGGCTGCTGGTGGTAGAGATGTGTCTTTACTCAATTAACTAATACCTTTCCTTCTTCAGTTATAGAGTGGATACTTTAAAAACTGTATAGAAAATGACATGAATAGGTTTTAGGAAGGACCTCTTGGAGGGCAGTGGCGGCGCACGCCTTTATTCCCAGCACTTGGGAGGCAGAGGCAGGTGGATCTCTGAGTTTGAGGTCATCCTGGTCTACAGAGTGAGCAGGACAGCCAGGGCTACACAGAGAAACCCTGTCTCGAACAAAAAGATCTACTTCGAAAGTATCAGGCTAGCCAAACACACAGATATGCACACAGATACACACATAGAGATATAACCACACACACACCCCTACCCTCAAATCCAAGCAACAAAATGAAGAGAGGGGAAGAGATGTGGAACAGCTCTTTTAAGACCCAAAACAGAACTTTACCTAGGCTTACAAGGCGTTCTTCTATTTCTTCTTTAGTAAAGAGTGATTTTCCTAAACTTAACACGGGGAAATACCCCTGGCAGTCTTTCCTGCTCCTGACTGAGTTCACACCACCAGGTGCTCTAACTTGCATCTTTGGTATTTATGGAAGGCCCATGTGTTGAGGGATTACAAGTTTGCATCACTATGCCTTTTTTTGTTTAAAGTTTTAAAAATCTGTCTGTTTTGGAGATCCATCTCAGGTTCACCCAAGCTTTCTCCTTACTTCCTAATTCTGTTTTATAAAACAGTTGCTTATAAATTGTTTGGGGACTTGGCGAGATGGCTCAGCAGTTACAACTACTGACTGTTCTTCCAGAGTTCAATTCCCAGGAACCATGTGTGTGGTGGCTTACAACTGTCTGTAATGGGATCTAATGCCCTCTCCTGATATGTCTGAGGATAGCGACAGTGTACTCACAATAAACAAACAAACAAATAAATCTTTAAAAAAGTTTTGCTTGATCTGACATAAAATTGATTGTGTCTAGCACTGACTTTTTCCCTTTTTGCTTTTTGTTTGTTTTTATTTTTCAAGATAGGGTTTCTTTGTGTAACAGCCCTGGCTGTCCTGGAACTCACATTATAGAGTAGGCTGGCCTCAAATTCACAGAGATCCATCTGCTTCTGCCTCCTGAGTGCTGGGATTAAAGGCATGGACCACCACACTAGGGATTTCTTTTGCTTTTTGTTATCTGCCACAGTTTAGAGTTGTATACTTTGGAAACATTTCTAAATTCATTTTATAGACTTGTTTGCTGGCACATGCTTTTGATCCCATTACAAGGGAAGCCGAGGCAGGAAGATCATGAATTTCAGGCCAGCCTGGGCTAGGGAGTCTGTCACAGTCAAAGAAAGAAACCAGAAAGGCTTTGGCTTTGTTTTCAGTCGTCTGCAGCTGTCAGTTGTGTGGTCAGCATTACCAATTTGTATTCTTTGTTCCATGTGCTACTGGGCGAATGTTTACATTGCCTATTTTTAAAAAAATTGCTGTTTTTATTTTACGAATATGAGTGGTTTGCTTGCATGTATTTAAGTGTGTGTATATCATGTGTGCTTGATGCCCATGGAGGGCAAAAGAGAATGTCAGATTTTTCTGGAACTGGACAGTTGTGAGCTGCAGTGTGGGTGCTGGAAATTGAACCCAGGTCCTGGAAGAGGGACTGAACCATCTCTCCAGTCCTACATTGCCCCACTTTCTCTCTTCCTTTCTCTCCCTCTTTCCCTCCCTCCCCATTTCTCATGGTTTGTTGTTGTTGTTTGAATCATGATCTCTTACTGTAGCCCTGACTGTCCTGGAACTCAATATGTAGACCAGGCTGGCCTGAAACTTAAAGTGATCCTCCTCCCCAGTTCTGAGATGAGAGGTGTGCGACACCATCCCAGACTTCTGCATTGCCTTTTTATATTCCCCAGAAGGGAAGGAAGTGAAGGAAGCCCAAAGCCAAGGTGCCTTCACTTGCATGCGTCCCTTGACATCTTACATACTGGATTTGTAGGTTGTTTTTTTCCACCCTTGAAGTATGCACTCCAAATGGTGTAAAAACCAAATTCCACAAGATCTATCTCTCTACAATAAGAAGACTATAGGGAAATGAAGAGCAAAAGGAAATGTAAGTTTTTAGTTTGCATTTAAGGTGAAATGGGAATAAAAATAGAATAGTGTGTGTAATGTCAGATTTAGTATATCATGATAGCCATCAGTGGTGCACTAGATGTGTTGACTGTATTTAGCTTCATATTAAATTAAGCACAGCCAGTGGCCTGCAAAGTTCATCTGTACAGCTGACGGGACTTACGTTTGTTACTAATGCTGTTAGATTTTCTTGCCATGATATTTGGGCTTTAAATTGTTCATGCAAAGGTGGGTTTTTGTATTGAATTGAAAACTGTATTCTGTAAATCCACTGTGCTAAATAAAGAGGCTTTTATTTCAATAGGCAATCAGTTTTTATCTTTGGTTACTTAACAAAGGAGTGGAAATAAATAAATAGATCAGTTAGGGGTTTGTTGAAGCCTGAAATCTAGAGAGAGGAAACTTACAAATACCAGTTAAACATGACTTCTGACTTCTTGGGCTATATGTATGTGTATAAATGTATATGAAAACAACCTATTGATTTTTGTCACAGAAATATGTCATGGAGCTGCAAAGTCTATACTTTTATCAAAATCAGTGTAAATCATTGTAGTGCTTCGTATGGACATGGGGGTGCTTTGACTGTTTCTCGATACCACTTTATAGGCATCACCAGAACCAGGCCTGTTCCCCTGGGGTCAAGACGGGTAAAACATTCTTCTCTATGTTCCTAGCAAGAGGATCCTCTGAGAGATGGCAGACCTTGCAGATCACACAGCCTCTACCCTGCCGTGCCTTTCCTAGAACAGCATTTTGGACACCTTCGGAATTAGATCTGTAAAGTGTGGTTAATGCCAAAATAATATCTTGAAATTTTTATCATAATGTTGCTTTTTAAAGTCCTAAATGTCCTCTATTTAACAGGAAATTCTTTTGTATTAACCTTCTTTCAAATGCTAGCTTTCACCAGACTGCAGAATTGCCTGATTTGACTTTCTAATGTAACTGTAATGAATCTTCTGGGAAGCCTAACGATTGAACGCACACATTCTGCAGCTCCATTGTAAAATATTCAGTCAGTACTGTCAGATGTTGCTGATTAAAAACGAAAAAGGAATCGGGGGCTGGAGTGCAAAACAACCCCCTCCCCCAAATGTGCATTAAGGCTTAAAACCAAGCATCTTCTCTTGGGGATTCTGGCCTTTCAGACATCATGATGTGCTAAACCGATTAGATACCTTCAGTAGTAATACCTTAATAAAAACATGAGGTGGGGTGGAGGTAGTGTTTGCTTTGGAAAGCCAGAATTAGGGCATATGATAATATTCCACTGTGACACGTTTATTTTGAAATCCTGCTTGGGAAAAACAAAACTGAC
Source organism: Tokudaia tokunoshimensis (assembly GCA_036184795.1). Taxonomy (NCBI): domain Eukaryota; kingdom Metazoa; phylum Chordata; class Mammalia; order Rodentia; family Muridae; genus Tokudaia; species Tokudaia tokunoshimensis. The sequence goes on from BTHU01000005.1 coordinate 131,693,883, forward strand.
TCCATTGCACAAGTATTACTCTGTGTGCTGTGTGTGAGCACACAGCACTGTCAGATATTTGCTTGTCAGTCAGTCTGGCACGTACGTATACCAGAGTTCAGACATTTAATGGTGAACTTTGAGATATGTGTGTCCCTGAGACACTTGGGTTCTCATTGAACAGCCAGAGTATCAAGAGAAAGGTGTTTCCACATGTAAGTAATTTATACTAGATATTTGTAATTGTAGCAGTGTGTGTTTGGCTTATCTGTGTGAAAGAAATTGAACAACAGGATTTAATAATTAAGGATTTATTAGTTAAAACCAAATGTTGTAATGAGCCAGATGCTGCTGCATTAAAACACCCATTTGCATTAGCAATTTTAAATATGAGAGAATTGAATTTCAATTTGGAGCATCTTGACTTTGATGAGTGAACATTTTAAACTCCACCAGGTAAAGGTCGATTTCTTTTAATTTTAGCCAAAAGAACTCTCATAGGAAAATACCAGAATAAGTGAATCAAAACCTCTGATTTTAAAAGTTTCTTGTTTTGATTGAATACTATTAATAATCTTAACTGGCCCATGAAAATAAATGATTCCAACTATGCAGAATAAAGAATTAACCTTGCTTTTGACTGAAAAAAGTGCGAATCACTCAAGTAGAAGAGGCAGCCGTAAGGGGAATGAGAAAGTGCATTTTTATTGTTCTGTTAAATTTTTCCCTCCTTTTGTCACAGGGAAGCATCCTTAATAATAGCTTGAGTGGTTTGATGCAACACCAGAAGGGAGCTCCCCAGAGAGGACGATGACAGTGGAGGGCCATCTCCTATGAGTCATTTACGGAGCTTTATGCTGAAGCACAGCTTGCATTTTTAATGGAAGATGATTGTGTTTCATAAACAGACCTTTAAAAAAATTAAATAATATTGAGTCTTCCTCATTCAGGCCTATTAAAATAACACAATATACATCTTTTTTTAATAGCCCAGGGCTTCTGATTATTATTATTGTTGTTGTTGTTGTTATTATTACTGTTGTTATTATTAAACTATTCAGTTTAATAATAGGTTTTTTTGAGTATTTGAGTAAAATACTTTTGGAAAGTGTTTTGTATAATTATGAAAGCAAAATATGCAGTTATTTAGTTTGGCACTTTTCTTTTGTAATTTCTTATTTATGTGTATGTATGCATGTCAGTATACATGCATGTGAGTGTCCTCAGAAGCCAGAAGATAGTGTCAGAGACCATGGAGCTGGAGTTACAGGCAAGTTGTGAGCCCCCTCAACATGGGTCGTGGGAACTGAGCCTGGGTCCTCTGCATGAGCAGCAGAACAGTCTGTTTCTCCTAGTTCGGTACTTTAAATTATTGTCAGCAAAAATGATCTGGAATGATTCTCTCTCTCTCTCTCTCTCTCTCTCTCTCTCTCTCTCTCTCTCTCTCTCTCTCTCTTCTCTTTCTTATTTTGGTGCCATCGGTTTCTTATAAAGGAAATGGGTTTGGTTACTTGAAATACAGGAAAGGAGGCTGTTCATCTAGCGTACTCTGTGGAGCACCACTTACATTGCCCTTCAATAAGTTGTGTGCAGTTGCTTTGGACTTTCCTGAATTACTGCTTCTTACTTGTGTTGGATAGACTTCGGTGATCCTGAACTGCTCTTGAAAGGGTCCTGGAAATAGTGTATTTTAGTTCTTCCCCGTCTCTCATTGTTAGGAGACAATGTTCCTCCTCCTCCTCCTCCTCCTCTCCCCTTCCCCCTCTCCCTCTCACTCCCTATTCTATTTCTACAAAAACTTCTTTTAGGTAGAACGATTAGAAATAAGGGGGCTGGCCAAGCAGTGGTGGCGCAGACCTTTGATCCCAGCACTCGGGAGGCAGAGGCAGGCAGATCTCTGAGTCGAGACCAGTCTGGTCTACACAGCGAGTTCAGGACAGCTTGCCAGACATTCTTATAATCTGAGTTCTGTCCCTTGATCCCACATAAAGAGAGACTCCAGAGTTGTTCTCTGACCTCCAAATGTGGCTGTGTTGTCCCCCCCAATGAACAAACATAGATTTTGCTTTTCTTAGAGAAAAGCCACATATAAAGTTCAGCTTCATACATTTTTCTTTGGAAAGACTTTTTTAAAAAGCTCATGTAAAGAGCAGCCCAGCAAACAGTTAGGAGGAGAGGAGCCCGAGTCCAATGTCGTGAAAGTGCTCTGTTTGCTGCTTCTGACTGATGGAAAAGCGGTTGCTTTATCTCTGTGTCTTCTTCATATGTACAATGGGATAATAATGGTGACTCCTGTTAGTCTAGGTTAGGTCCTACTACATAATTAGGAACTATGTGCATTTTACCTTTTGTTATTTTGAAATAGTTTTCTAAAATTTTAGACCATCCTTAAAGTAACATTAAGAGCATAAAGTGTATCAGATCTGTGGTTTCTTTTATTTATTTATTTATTTATAGCTTGGTATTGATCTGGTATATGACTAAATGATGTAATCATTAGTATCCCCTATGGACCCACCCCCCTTTTAAAAGAAAGGACGACTTAATGATTTGGTGTGAAAATACAAACTACAAAGGAAGGATTTTCTGAGATTGCCTGAGAATCACCACCAGTCTCTGGTGTTTCTGTAGGAACAAGCAGAGGTAGCCTTTGAGGACAACAGATGGGATATTCTGCATATTCTGCATTTGGTGCTGAGAAACACTCATCATGCTTGACTATGTTTGCTGGGTGTCTTTAGGAGCTTTGGAAAAATGGGATTTGTTCTTTTTGACTTGCATCCGGGAAGTTTCTAAGTAAGTCCAGGTAGTGTAAACTTGCTTTCTGTAAGAACATAGTTCTTGTTACCATAGGTTGTTCTTTATCAGGACATAAAATAGCTTCATGTTTAAAAACATAACACACACACACACACACACACACTGCTTTTTTCAAAAGTTTAATTCCTTGTGGTCAGGCTGAGCTTCATGATGACTCTGGAAGTGCTGGCTGCTGAGCGGTGAGGGGTAGCTCCTTGAGATCCCACCTCTTGGGGAAGGCCTCCCAGCTGTCTGGCAAAAGCATGCTGTTTCTGTAGGTGGAGAAGAGCCCTTCTCTTAACCTTTTGTAGTGGCCGTAGGAGAAAGTGTGCCCAGCTTCTTACTAGGCTTCTTGACATTATGTTGAAGAAGTTTACCATTGTAACAACACTGTGCAGCTAGGTGTGCTGGCACATGCTTTTAACCCAGGACTTGCGATGCAGAGGTAGGTGGATGTCTGAGGTTAGAGGCCAGCATGGTCTCGGTAGTAAGTTCCAGGACAGCCAGGGCTGTGTAGAGAGCTCATGTCTAAAGAAAACAAAACAATGACACCATGAGTGAAGTAGATTCCCGAGATGGAGATGGTAAATAAAGGAGACACAGTGCTGGAAAATGCTGAGGCAGGGGTTCACACTGCCACGTGCGGGGGTTCGCTCTTTTTCTCTTTAGGTTGGCCCACATTGCTTCAAATCAGCCTTTTACAACTGACTGCTTTTCCATGTTCTTACCCTTCCTTCCATTCTTGTAATTTCCTGGCTAAAGGGTTGATTCTGGCCAGCAAAGACTGTAGTGACAGTTTTGGAATTTTGGTTTCTTAAAAAGACACAGGAATATTATAAGAATATGTTTTTGTTTTAATCCTAGGTGTGGGATATGGGGCTGCTTCAGACTCTCTACAGCAGCTGAGTAGGATCTGCCTTGTGCTCTTTCAAAGATGTGATTTTGTCAGCTGCAAGATAGTTTCTGGGACTGTGTGACATTTGGAATTCTGGGGACTTTTTAGAGGGTAGATAAATGCTAGGCAGGACCCTGAGAAGCGGTGTGGGTTGCTGGTTGTTGCTGGTCATGGTTTGTTAAGTACTTGTGTGAAAACAACAGCAACAAGAAGAAATTAGAGAGGGCTGGAGAGATGGCTCAGCAGTTAAGAGCACCGACTGTTCTTCCAGAGGTCCTGAGTTCGATTCCCAGCACCCACATGGTGGCTCACAACCATCTGTAATGGGATCTGATGCCCTCTTCTGGTGTGTCTGAAGACAGCTACAGTGAAAAAGAAAGAAGAATTTAGATATTCTGATAGCAAGATAGCAGAGATCAAACTTGCCTCAAGGAACTCGAGGCCCCTAAGCAGCAGGAAGTAGTTTAATGATAACATCACCCCCTCCTTTCATCTCTCCTGTGTAGTTGAAAGGGTGGAAGAAGGAAGAACCCACAAACTAGCCAAAGACAGCTACAAAAATGGTTCAGAATGTAAGAGTATTTGCCTTGCTAGCCCAGTGACCTGGATTTGATCCATGGAATCAGGGTTGGACTCCCAAAAGTTATCCTCTGATCGCCACACATACACACACACACACACACACACACACACACAGAGTAAGAAATAAGTTTAAAAAATTTAAATGAACACATTTCAGAGCATGAAAGAAAAATAATTTTGTCGTGATGATGCCAGTTTTTTCAGTCTGCACTTAAGTATTTAGTTTTACTTTATCAGAAACTAGAGCAACTATCACCTCCTATGTACAAGCCAGAGAACTCTGGTAAGATAGTTTCATGTTTCTTACTTGGCACTTAAATATTACCTTTTCTGTCAGGAATGTTGATGCACTAGAGAGGCATTAGATCTCTGAGTTCAAGGCCAGCCTGCTCTACAGAGTGAATTCTAGGACATAGTAAAACCCTGTCTCAGAAAAACCACCACCACTGCCGCCTCCGTCTCCGCCTCCGCCTCCTCCTCCTCTACCTCTTTTCCTTCTCTCTCCCTTCTCTTCCCTTTTCTGTTCTTTTTATTAGATCTCACTATGTAGCACTGGCTGGCTTAGAATGGCGTAGACCAGGCTAGCCTCAAACTTATCTTTTTGCTTTAAGAAATCTTTATTTTGGGGTACTTAGAAACCAGAGCTAATATTTGTGATTTCTTTAGGTACAGAGAAGCATTGAAAAACTAAGTGGAACTTTGCAGATATAGTTGCTCATTAGTGTTTAGTATGTTGTTGATGATTTTACCTCTTTTTCTTTTTGAGAATTTATACATGCATGCAGTGAAATAAACCTACCTCTCAACTTCTCCCTCCAACTCCTTGCAACAGATCTCTTAATGCTCTGTCCTCTCCCTTACCACCAAGGCTGAGTGCAGTTAGTGCTGCCCACGCGGGCATTGCTGTGGAGCCATTCTCCGGATGGAGCACGGGAACCTGTGGCTTGATTCTTCCTCCCCAGCAGCTGCCCGGCGCTGATAGCTCTTCAGTCTGGGAGAAAGTCTGGAGCTTATCTGCTGCTGTGCTGCTGTCTGGCTTGATCTTGTGCCAGGTCTTGTGCAGGAGTCACGGTTTCATGAGTTCTTGATTGCAGTAGCCGTGGATTGGCCGTGGCAGCGCTTCAGAGAGGCTCTTCTTCTTCCTGTGACTCTTACAGCTTTCCCTCCTCCTTTTCCAGAATGGTCCCTTGCCCTTGGTGATGGTGGTGTTAAATAAAATAGATGTCCCGCTTAGGGTGGAGCATTCAATATTTTATTCTTAAAGCACTTTAAGTGCATCTCACTGTGAACTGCTGACCACAGCCGAAAGAGCTTTGACCACGGCTGAGTATAGCCTAGGTAGTCAGAACTGGGCACACTTGGGGAGGTTTGGTGAGATTCTTTCTTGACAACAAGACATTCTCTGATAATCTTCCTTTTATATAGTGATTAATTTTGTATGCTGTGTCTGTGGCTGTTTCCTTTATAAATCTTGGTGATCACCATAGAAGAGATACGTGGGAGGAACTGTCCTTAGAAGGCGCACACTTTTTTTGTAGTTCAGTTTGTGTTCTACTATTATTTAAAATATTTGCTGTTTTCTTCTCTGTCATCTTTTTCTTTCTCCTTTCTCTTCCCATGCTACTGTTGTTTTTCAGCATAAACATTTTTACTAACAATCCTCATCAAGAGCCAAAAGATTTTAAGTAGCATTTACTTAATTATATTATGCATGTACTAGAGAATGAAAATATGTATATGCATATATTAATCAGAAGCATTTAAATTCATTTTTGAGAAATTCTGATTAAATTATTAGTCTCCTTTTTGGGAAAATGTCTGGCTAGTGGGGGAAAACCTTGTTGAAAATTGGTATGACATTTTTCTTAGTATATTTTCTGTCTGCTCTGTAAAGCTTTTGGCAGTTACAGAAGATCCAGAGAATGTAGCCCTCTTGGGGAATTCCCTGCGGTCCTGACTTTGATGCATTGTGGTTGCTACAGTTACCGTGATCTGTGCTGCAGGGGACATGCACTGAGTTCTGTTTCTAACACGAGGCCTGCCGCTCGCTGCACCTCTCCTTTTCTCAGCAGTTTGTAAAAGGCATGCTTGGATGTTCACTGTCTATACCATGTAAGCTGTCATGCTAGAGGAAAGCAGCATCCCAAGATTCTGTGCTTAAATAACAAACATTGTTTGCTTTTCCCATCTTAAGGAATTGGTACTAAGTGTGATCCATCAGAAGGTGAAACTGTATCTTTGTTTTAATTCTGGTTTTAAAAGCACTGCTATGTGTTTCATGTTACTCAGTGGCAAGAGTATGATTGTATCTGGTAAATAGAAAAAAAGGAAGGCAGAAGAGAGGGGCGTGGGAGGGGTGATGCAGAACTGCAGAACGGAGCCAGCAGCCTGACAGGGCGTCACTCCCATGTGCCTATGGCCACCGAGCCCCTAAGAGGTGAGTGTTTTCCTCTTCTGAGTCCTGATCAAAAACTGGGTGTCCCTCTCCTCATCTTTCTCTTCTCAGCTTCTGGGAGGACAGAGTCTATTGAAGGCACTCAATAGTAGACATTTTAGTATTTAATTGGAATGTTTAGTAGCTCTGAAAGGGAGCAGAGTAGGTTTTCATGGAAACTTAAAACACTCAGGCAGGACGACTCACTCTTGTACTTTCAGTAGAGCAGGAGGGTCATGAGCTTGAAGCCAGCCTGGGCTACATCGTGAGACCGTGTCTTTGTAAACAAACAAGGAATTTACTTTTTCAGTGTTATTCTGGAAAAAAATAAGTGTTATACTTCCCCTAATAAGAACTAGTAGAGACTCTAGAACTACTGTCAAGATCACAGAGAGCTGAAACTCTCTCAGCCGTGTGTGCATAAGAATCAGCAGCGTTGGTTGTTCCTTGTAGATGTTAATACTGTAGGAGTGTCAGAAACTTAACTCTTTAGTCACAGGCATTAGGTTCTTTGTGGCTCTCTCTGTGGCATTTGCTAGAAGCAGCACTCAGTGACAGAATGTTGAGGCTGAGGAGAGGAATACTGCTGCCCCGGTGGTGATAGGATGCTGAGGCGGAGGCAGTGATGGGCAGTGGGCGGTGGGGAGGAGAGAACTTCTTGAAAGGAAGGGCATAAAGATCTGAATTTAGTTAGACCATCCCACAGCTCGAGCTTTGGCTCTGGCCTGAGTGGACAAGAAGGCGTTGAAGGAGCTTGGGCACATTCCACTTGGCTCTTGTAAGATGGCTCGGTTTACACACTCAGTACTGTGCTGCTCAGAGGCATGCTGTGCCGCGGTACCATGCCTTTGTCTTCTCCAGCAGCATCTGTGCAGCAAATCCCTATTGACTACAGTTAGTCTCTAAGTATGGCCTTCCCTCAACATCCTCATTCAGCTTCTGTTTTCTGCCATTCTGTAATCTGTTTTTAATGGCAGGATATGTGAGCAAGCTTTTCAGAAATGTGGATCACACCATTCTCTTATAAGACCTTTGTTTCTCTTCCCATTTGGAGCACAAGTTATATTTCTTGCTGTGGCCTTAGGCGTGTTCTGGCTTTTCTAGGCTTCTCACAGAACCTCTGGGCGGTGCCTGTCTTGTACTCGGCTATGGTTAAATAGGTGTCTACTCTGTTGTGTGAGGAGCTGACTGACAGACCAGGGCTCCCTTCAGTGCACTACTTTTACTGTGACCCCCTGTCTGGAGTCCTTCACCACGGGGCTCTTGGTTTGGTTTTCTGTCTTAGGATTTAGACTCCATTTCAGTCTTGGTCCGCAGGAAAGCTCTCCAGGCCACAGTCTGAAGTGAGGCTGTCATCTGTTACTCTGCCTGGTTTTTTTTTAAGTTATATTGATTGCTTATGTAAGTGTATATTGTCTTCCAACAGTATATGCCACATATGCCTGTAAATTCCATTTAACTTTTAGCTATTTTTGAATTCTTGTAGCAGGAAAAGTTGTCCACACTCTCAGCTCCCCAGACAAACACAACAAGCCGACGCTGCTGCTGTGTAATTGAGTTACAGTTGTAGGAAGTGGTTTGGAACTCTGGGTCTGGGCTTTTAATCCCGACATCACTTGCTATGTGACCTTGGATGTGTTACTTTTAAACTTGTTCAACTCTTATCCTTGTCTAAAAGTTCTCGTAGTAATAGTTACTGTTCTGTTCGTTTTGTAGAGTGAAGGTGATATTTCAAGGAGTAGAGGATTAAATGTTGGAAGACAGAGTAAACACTGGGCATGTAGCACTTTACATCTTAATTAAAGATTAGCCATTATTATCACCATCATTTTTACCCCCATGGCCCTGAATTACCTGATTAGAGAACCATTTATTGGCCAGGCTGTGGTCATGCACACTTTTAATCTCAGCACTTGGGAGGCAGAGAGGCAGAGGCAGGTGGATTTCTGTGAGTTCAATGTCAGTATGATCTACAGAGTGAGTTCCAGGACAGCTAGGACTACACAGAGAAACCCTGTCTCAAACTCATCCCCCAACCTTAAAAAAAGAGAATCCTTTGTTTTGTCAGCTCTTCTACAGTGTGTGTGCTCTGATATTTTATTACAGAACACTAATCAACAGCAACAGGAATTACTTGGGCTCTGTAGGCATGGCAGAGTTATTTTTCTTTCAAAAGTTAATATATTTTTTGCTTTATTTATTTTTAGATTTATTCATTTTATGTGTGATTGGTTTGCCTTCATGCATGTATTTGTACCATGTGTATGTTTGGTTTGTAGGATCCCTTGGAACTGAAATTATGAATGTTTGTGAACCATCATGTGGGTACTGGGATTGGAACTCAGGTCCTCTATAGAAACAACAAGTGTTTTTAACAATGAAGCCATCTCTCCAGTATCTAGCCTTCAGTCCGTCTGTCCATCCGTCCGTCCGTCCGTCCGTCCATCCATCCATCCATCCATCCATCCATCTCTTTTTGAGACAGGATCTTGCTGTGTTGCCCTGGGTGGCCCAGAGCTTGCTGTGTAGACCAGACTGGCCTTCAACTCAATCTGCCTCTTCAGTCCCAGATCAAAGACCCGCAGTACCATGCCTCGAATTTATGTATTCATTTTTCTCACTGTATGTGTATGAGTGTCTTACCTGCTATGTTTTTGTTTATCACATTCATAAGATTCCCGAGGATGGCAGAAGCAGGCATCAGGTGCGCTGGAGCTGGGTCACAGATGTGTGAACCACCATATAGGTGCTAGCCCAGTCTGGAAGAGCAGACGTGCTCTTAACCACTGAGCCACCTCATCATTCTGTTTGTCCTTTTTATTATTTTTTTGTTTCGTTTTGTTTTTTGAGCCATGGTCTCACCATGTAGTCCTGGTTGGTCTTGATCTCACAATTCTCCCCTAGCCTCTTGAGTGCTGGATTTTAGGCTTGTACTATCACATCAGACAGTTTAGAAAAAGAGAGAAGGACCTGGAGAGATGGGTCTGCAGTTAAGAATGAGCGCTGCTCTCACAGAGGACCCAAGTTTGGTTCCCAGCAATTATGTCAGGCAACTCACATCAGCCTATAACTCCAGTGCCAGAGACTCTGGCGTCCTCCTTTGACGTCTGTGGCATGTGCATATGCACAGCCAGAAATTAAAGGAGGAGGAAGAGGAGGAAGGAAGAAGAGGAAGAGGAAGAAGAGGAGGAGGAGGCGGCGGCGGCGGCGGTAGCTGCAGCGGCAACAGCAACAGCAGCAGGGAATGGTAGTACATGCCTGTGAGTTTAGTACGTTGGACACTGAGGCAGGATAATTGTAACTTTGAGGTCAGTTGCATAGAAGGACCATGTATTTAAAAAAAGAATTTGAGAAGTTTGGAAGTAGGTGACGTTCAAGCTTTTATGATTTGAAGAGGCTAGGTAGGGAGTTGGGTAAACTAGAATTTTTCCCCTTCCATCATCTCTCCCCTTCTCTCCGTGGGAATGCTAATGAGAGTCTTGAAGGTAGTATGCATGCTACTGAAAGCATATATTTAGCTGTTGGACCTGGAATTCATGCATATCCATGTGGAAAGCTGAAAACATTAGCTTCTGACATTTGGAGCTGTTTCTCTGGAGTTTTCAGACTGTGTTTGGGCTGGAGCATGGAGGCTGTGTTTGGCAATGGAGGATGCATCTGTCAATGCTTTGGAGATAGAGTGGGGGCAGGGCAGTTTTTGAGACAGCAGTAAACTGAGATTGTAGTAGTGATCATGACCAAGACCAGAGACTTCAAGCTTTTGAGCTAAGGCAGTAAGTGTGTTAAAATGAACAGGAAGAGATCTTTGAGGGGTGAGAAGAATTTCAGGTAATTTCCAGGAGAGCCAGTAGCACGAGGACTCAGCTCCACATTTCCCCGCAGAATGTCTTTTGACAAATAATTTCACTTTTGTGTTTTCATTGCCTAAAAATTAGTCAAGATAAATGATGGTGGTTTTCTCAAAGAACTGGTTTCGATTGTAGGTGAGAGTTTATGTACTGGTGTAACAAGGTGTTGGTATGTGCGCTATGCATCTTATCATCTCTAGTGACACTGGGGGTGGGGGAGGGTGATAGTAACAAAAGAGCCAGATGAAGGACAAGGGCCAGGTGGGCACATGCCTATAATCCAAGGTTGGAGGACTGCGTGCGGCAAGGCTAATCTGGAATTCCAAGTATAAGAGGAATTCCAAGTCAGCCTGGACTGCATACACAGGGCAACCCTGTCTCACAGAAACATGAAAAAGAGCAGGTTTGATGCTTAAATGTGTATGTATGGAGTACTGTTAGTGAACTCTCGTGCGCTGCTGAGCATAGGAGAGAGTTACTGGAGTAGAGAAGGCGATGATGTAGTCAGTTCTGTTCCCTGTTGTCTTAATGACTTAACGGCACGGCCGGGACTATATAGTGAGACTCTTGCTTAAGAAGAAGGGAAAGAGGCTGAAAAAGCAAGCTGTAAAACTTACTACCTGTCTTAGTCAGGGTTTCTATTCCTGCACAAAACATCATGACCAAGAAGCAAGTTGGGGAGGAAAGGGTTTATTCAGCTTATACTTACACATTGCAGTTTGAATGAAATGTCCAAGCCAAAGTCTTTGTCCTTTAGTAGCTTTTTTAGTGCAGTTGGTGAAACTCATCCCGCTCTCTTCCCATTTAGGACTGACCTGATAGCTTATATCCAGCATTTCCATTGTTCCAGAAATCTTGCTAATACTGTTTGGGATTTAATGTGGTGAAGAGACTTTTCTTGACTTCACAGAGGTGGATAGGTCTCTGAAGCATATGAGGTGAGGTAGTTTTGGTAGCATGTGGTATCCTGAACATGGGGAAGAGCAGACTCTGTTAGGTGACTCGCAGTAAGAGAGAACTAACTTGAGACCTGAAGGATGGGTAAGGTGATGGCTAATCTTTGTTGTCATCTTGATTATTGCTGGGATCCACTGGGCTCAACTGTGAGGGATTTCCTTAATTGGATCATTTGAGGTAAGAAGACTCATCCTAAGTCTTGGTCATATCTTCTGGTTGCTGCCCACGTGAGAGAATATGGAAGAAGGAAGTGATGCTTTTTGTGTGCTTGCCTTCACTCTCAGTGGCAAGTCTACCTGTCCTGTTGCTGGTCCGTCCGTCCATCCTTCCTTCCTTTCTTTCTTCCTCCCTCCCTCCCTGGTACTAGAACCTACTTTTTAGGAATTCTAGCATGCAGTGAAGACCAGCAGTTCTTTAGGAATCCTCTGTAACTCCAGCACCATATTGAGGCCGTTGAGGCATCCAGTCTTGTGCCGTGAACAGTTACTGGTTTCTTGTCCTTTGCTTCGGGAGATAGCCATTGTTGTACCATCTAGACCACAGCCTTTTTATATAAGAATTATATTCCTTCTGTTCCTGTAGAGAGCCCTGACTGAAAAGTGGGTATCACAGTGAGGAAGATGGAAGTTTGTTTGGACAGAGGGAACCCATGTGTTATGGTCCAGAGGCAGAACAGGATAAACAACCAAAATAGACATCGTTGCACATGTCAAATTCAGAGCTCCTAGTTTCTGGAGCAAAGATGTGGGAAGGGAGGTTCTGTGTAGGCTCCACTCTTATCTGGAGTTCCATGCTGTTCTGCATTCTCTTTCCTACATTTATAACCCACTTACTGATGTTAACAATGTTACACTGTGTGTGGTGGCACACACTTGTAATCCCAGTACTAACAACCTAACCTAGTCTACCCAAAGAGATCTGTCTCAAAAAACAAGGAAGCAAAACCCTCCAAACCCCTTAACCATCTAGAACTATTTAAAACGTGTATTTAGTCACTGACTGGCTTAGGGTTGCCTGAGTGAGAGCTGAGGTGTGCTGTGCCCTCACTTCCTGGCAGCTTGACTCTGACACACTCACAACAGTTGAGAGTGATCAGATCACATCTCTTCCACTTACAGTTCTTTTGAACAAGTTCAATAACCAAAAAAAATGGCAGATGTGGGATTCCTCAAATCTGTATGCCTGTTTCCCTCAAAACTAATTTTCTTCACCAAGGAAATAGAAGTGTTGTAAACTTCAGATTCTTTTGAGGAAAATGGTCTTTTAACCTTGAAACTATAATTTATAGCATGTTTCCTTTTCCTTTTGCGAACTCCTCTCTTTAGTTTTTTCCTTTATTTACTGTCACTTGCATGTGTGTGTGGAGGGCATGTGGAGGTCAAAAGACAGTTTTGTGGAGTTGTGTGTTATCCACTGAGCCGCCTCTTCTTCCTCTTCTCCATCTTGTTGGTTTTTTTTTTGTTGTTGTTGTTTTTTTTTTGTTTTTCGAGACAGGGTTTCTCTGTGTAGCCCTGGCTGTCCTGGAACTCACTCTGTAGACCAGGCTGGCCTCGAACTCAGAAATCCTCCTGCCTCTGCCTCCCAAGTGCTGGGATTAAAGGCGTGCGCCACCACTGCCTGGCTGCCTCTTCTCCATCTTAGAATATAATATGCAACTCACGTGTCAAATTTGCTAGGCTTTTCCTATCTTTTTCGTTTTGTTTTTATTCAAGACAGAGTCTCACTGTGAAGCTCTGGTTGTCTTGAAATTCTCTTTGTAGACCAGACTGCTCTCAAACTCGGAGAAATGCCTGCCTCTGCCTCACTAGAGCTGGGACTAAAGGCGTGCGCCACTGCACCTAGCTGTTTTCCTGTCTTAAATCTGTTTTGAGACAGGATCTCGCTATATATCCGTAGTTAGCCTGGAATTCACTATGTAGATCGGGCTGTCCTTGAACTCAGAGACCTGCCTGCCTCTGAATTCTACATGTTGACTCATATCAGACTGTTACTCTAGGTCTGATGCCCTCTTCTGATCTCTAGGGGCACACATGCAGACAAAGCACTCATACACATGACATATGATAATGATAATAATTTGTATTTTCAAGACAGGTTTTTTTTCCATGTAGCCCTGCTGTTGTGGAAATTGCTCTGTAGACCAGACTGACCTTGAACTCAAGAAATATGACTGCCTCTCAAGTGCTGGGATTAAAGGTGTGTGCCACCACTGCCCAGCAACTAAAATAAAATATGCGTGTGGGTGTTTTGCTTGCATATGTATTGCAGGTCTCTGTGAGCCACCATGTGGATGCTGGGAATGGAACCTGGGTCCTCTGGAAGAGCAACAAGTGCTCTTCACCATTGAACCATCCCACAAGTCCCTGAAATAATATTTTCCCCATTTTTTAAATTTAATTTTTATTTTTTTAAGATTTATTTGTTTTATTTATATGAGTACACGTCACTGTCTTCAGACACACCAGAAGAGGACATCAGATTCCATTACAGATGGTTGTGAACCACCGTGTGGTTGCTGGGAATTGAACTCTGTAAGAGCAGTCAGTGCTCTTAACTACTGACCCATCACTTCAGCCCAATAATAATTTTTACAGAAGAAAAAGAAAACACTGAGCTCATTCATCGAGTCTCTTTAAAAGCCGAACGTGGAGACTCCTATTGAGTGAGTCTGTGCACTGCCAGGCCTTCGTTCCTGGGAGCCCACGTCATTTCATTAGGATATAGTGGACGTGGAGCTCATAAGCATGACATCCTTTTGTCAGTCTGGAGGAGGCTGACAGAGCTGTCGGTGCTGGCTGTAGCCCTGCAGCCAGGCGCAGTCTCAAGTCTGTCCTTGTGGGAGAGCGGACTTGTGTAGGGCTTTTTTTTTTTTACAAACCCAGTGACCTGTGGCCCTCTCGGGCATTTTATCTTTCATACTCACTCCCTCAGCTCATCTACTTCGATGCAGTGGAAACTCAAGATTACATTTTTTTTTTTGTTTTTTGAGAAGGGACTTCTCTGTATAGCCTTAAGCTGTCTTGGAACTCGCTCTGTAGACTAGGTTGCCCTCGAACTGAGAACCCAGAGATCTATCTGTCTCAGCCTGCTGAGTACTGGGATTAAAGATTACCCAGCTTCAAGCTTTTATTAGGCTACTTTCAAAAGTAATAATAGACATTTAGGTATGAAGTATTAGTTTGGTTTTCTATTTGAAATATTTTTGGGGGGGGGGAGTTGAATATAAAGGTCTGGGCCCCTCAATGATTTCCCTGAATTCCTCTGAAAGATTTCTTTTGTGCACTGGCAAGAATTAGGATGGCTGTTCAGTAACAAGAACACTGCCAGGAGCAGTGATGGTTCTCTATAAACATTTTTTTTTAAAGGGCCCCACCCAGTACTGCCAGTGGTGCACATTAATGAATAACAGTAATGAATAACTTTTGATAAGCTCTTCAGTATCAGAGGCTCGGGCTGTCAGAGATGCTACCGAGTTCCTAGATTGGGGCATTTCGGCTTAACTTTCCATCCATACCAGGTTGCTTATTGCACACTCAGAGAAAGTGGGCATTGGAGTGTGTGCTTTAATGCAGGTCTTAGTTGCCATGGCCTCTCGTTAGCTCCTTAAGATCCCTTTGGAACACTGGTTGCCTGGCAGGAAGAAAGGCAGGAGCTGTGAGGAGGGCACGGACAGATGAAAGCTGCCGGAGAGTTCCCTGGGGAGCTGGCTCTCTTGGCTGGGCTGTGAGCTCCTGGCCCTGTGAGGTAATTAGTTTATGCTCCAAGAGGCCTTTGTTTTATGGATATCTTCAGTTTGAGTTCTTTTAAAACTTTTTAAAAGAAATGCAAATTAGAAAATTTTGTTTTGGGTACAGTCCTTTCTCTTTTGGCAAGTATTTTGACCTTTAATAATAGTAATTGAAATATTATAGGCTTTAATAACAACTACTACTAATCCATTAAAAAGGTCAGCCTACAATATTAGAATACTGAAAACTTGTGTAATTAGAAGAGTTTTATAATTAGAATTTAATTATTTCAAGGCTAAGAACAGTATCAGAAGGAGACTCTAGAGGGCAGTGCAGCTCAGCATGTTCGTCCCCTCGGCTCTTAAGTTCTCATTTGGAAAAAATAATCCAAGTGTTTGCTTTGGAAATATAATCTAGGTGTTCTGAATTCTTTACTACCACATGGTTTTCCTGTTTTCTTTTGGAAATGTGAGTTTGGGAAAGAAGTGATCTGGTTTGGCTTAGAAGGTTTGGTAGATAATGCATCATAATTATTTGACCTTAGAGAATATCTTTGCTTGGTGTAAACACCTGCCATATGAAAGCTGGGATTTTTATTGAGTTCACTCATTTGAACTGAATTTGACTTTTGGGCATTTGTGGAGCAAATGCAAAAGGAAGGGACTGGCTGGTGTTTGAAAACCTTTTTAAGTAGGAACTGAGTATACCCTCTGCTAGAAATTTATATTTTCAGCAACTGAGTAGAAATTGTTGAAATTAAATGCCTAATGGGTCAATGCCTCCCAGTGCCGGGTGTTCCAGGATCTCTCACGTACTATGTACTGGTTCAAGGTCTTGAGCCAGTCACTTTCCCCTTTAATTTATTTACCTTTAGGGGTCTAGGGGTTGAACTAATGGTCTTACCTATTGGCATAGGCAGGTCTAAGACTTAGAATCCTTTTTCCTTAGCTTCCTACATACCTGCAATTACATGTGTGCCAAAAGGCCTGGCCTTTCCCCTCAGAGTCTTAAAGGCGTGAATATTTTCAGGGTCTAATACATGCATTATTGTTGTTGTTAGTGCTATTATTTTCTTTATCACCACCACCACCGCCACCACCGCCACCACCAACAGTAAACTGAACCTAGGGCCTTGCAGTGTATGAGGCAAGTGTTTTAAGCACTGAAGTATATCTTTAGCCTTTTACAAATTTTATATTGGGACAGAGTTTTGTTAAACTTCTTTTTGATCTTTGCATGTAAGTCTAGATTGTCCTCAAACTTGTGGTCCTGCTCCCTCATGTACTTTGGACTCATTTATGAGTAAACCATCAAGTCTGTCTGGAAAGAACTGTTTTGAAGTCTAAATGAGCCTTTAAAAATTATTACATACGTTTATTTATTTAGAAAATGCACATAAACACAGAGAGAGAGAGAGAGAGAGAGAGAGAGAGAGAGAGAGAGAACGAACATGATTTGTTTATTTCTAAAGAAATGATTATAACTCTTTTAGGTCAGAGCTCTGTTAGGTCTAATAACTACCTAACCATAGGTAGATAGTGACAGTCAGAAGACAGCTGGTGGGAGTCCATTCTCTCCTCACACCACGTACCCCAAGGAATCAAGTTTAGGTTATCAGGCTTGGTGGCAAGTGCCTTTACCATCTTGCCTGCCTCTAAATGAGCTTTTATGTTAAAGTGTTTTTTATTTTTCTGTGTGTGTGTGCGTGTGTGCAGCATGTGTGTAGGAGTGTGTGGAGGCCAGAAGAGAGTGTTGAACCCCTTGCAGCTGTTGTTACAGGCTCTGGTGATCTGCCTTGGCATGGGTGCTTGGAACCAACCTTAGGTCTTTTGGAAGAGCAGAAATTGCTTTAATCACTGACCCAGCTCTCTAGCCCCATATGATTTAGTTTTTTGGGGGATAGAATTTCACATAGTCCTGGCTGGCTTTGAACTCTTGATCCTTCTGTGTCAATCCTCTTAAGACTGTAGAGATGTGTGCCATCATGACTGGCTAGAGTGAAGTTATTCAGTTGCATTTGTTTGCTTTATCTAATTCAAGTTTATCATTCTTGCTGGAAAGTCTGCCTGTAAAGGCATATTAATATTTTTGGACTGAAAATTCCTGTACAAGTACAAACAGAACAAATATGCCAGACCGAGAGTCTGCTTCTGGATCTTCACAGGAAGTTCGTCTGGGTGCATTGTGTCCTGTGTCTTCTGTTTTGCCCACTCACATAAGAGACTGGCCCCACCGTCCCTTCACTCAGTACCTGTGGTTAAACTAAGTCGTTGTTAGACCTATAACAGGTACAACCATTAGGAGTTAAAATGATAATCCTATGTGGGACTGTTCCTATGGAAGACCCAGGTTCTATTCCCAGCACCCACATGGCAGCTCACAAGTGCCTATGGCTACAGTTCCAGTAGACTTGTCACTTTCACACAGACACACATGCAGGCAAGAAATAAAAAACAGTAAACTCTGTTTTATAAAGGTAATTCTGCGTGTTAGCTTTGGTTATTGGCTAGCAGCTTCAGAACTCTGTCTCGGACTGACGACCTGTTTGCTGATCTTTCCACATCTTAAGCACAGGAAGTACATCGAGTAACTATCAGTTGTTCCTTCTCCTCCTCCTTCCTCTCCCCACTTCCTTCTCATGTGTGTCCCCTCATGCCCCTTTACCCTTCTCTATTCATTTTTTCTTAGAAGGGGTGAAAAGGGAAGTTGATTGAAGGCTTTTAGAGAAAGGAAGTTGAATATTCATTATATAATGTCTACAGTAGAAAGCCTTTCATGAGAGGGGACATGGAGGGAACAGCTTGGGCTTTGCAGGCTCTGTTGTCTACATTCCAGTTTCCAATCCCCCATCCCCCTCTTTGTTTTTCTTGAGAGGATTTCTCTGTATGACAGCCCTGGGTGTCCTAGAATTTACCTAGTAGTTCACATTGGCCTCAAACTTACAGAGATCCCTCTGCCTCCGCCTCCTGAGTGCTGGGATTAAAGGTGTGTGCCACCACTGCCCAAGCAACCTTCCCCCGCCCCTTTTTATTTTTAAAGATTTAATTTATTTCATATGTTTTTGTGTTTTGCCTGGATGTATCTGTGTGTACCATGTGCATGTCTGGTACCCGAGGGGACTAGAAGAGGGTAGCAGATTCCCTGGAAATGGTGTTAAGGATGGTTGTGAGCTACCTGTGGGGTGCTTAGAATCAAATACAGGTCCTCTGTAAGAGTTGCAAGTGCTCTTAATGACTTAGCCATCTCTCCAGCCTCCTTTAGCCTTGTCTTTGACATACAAAAGTTGCCATAAGCAAATGAGTAAATGAACAGGCAAGGACATTTTCAATAAAAGTTTACCTATGAACATTATTGACATGTGAATTTTCTGTCATAAAATATTTTTCCTTTTTAAATCCATTCTCACAGTTATTTGTATATACAGAAACCATCATAGCCCACTGTCTACTTCTATACAGCCTATAAGCTATGATGGTTTCTGTATTTACCCAGAAGTGACATCTTCAGGCTATGCATATAAATAGGGTTGCTTTTGTTACCATAAAGAATGAATGTTCTTGCTAGTATAATAGATGATTTTTTTATTATGTGCTGCTCAGGACCAAATACAGGGCCTTATGACTGCTTGACGTGTGTCCTGCCACTGAGTGTGTCTCCAATTAAGAACAATTTCTGATGGTAACTTTTGGGTTCACAGGTAGAACACTTGGTGGTAACAAGATTAAAACTGGTTTTCTGGGGCTGGGGGATTGCTCAGTGGTTAAGAGCACTACCTGCTCTCCTGGGTTCTGCCTCACATCATCTGTAACTTAAGTTTATAGGACCTGATATCTCCTGGCCTTCACAGGCACCAGGTATGAAGTTCAGAGATATACTTGTAGGTAAAACCCTGATACATATTACAAAATAATAATAATAATAAAAGATGAATAAATATAGTTAGTAAAATATAAAGCTACTTTTCTGTCAGACTGGAACTTTGACAGAGGCTGAGAGGAGACTCTTTGGTACCAAGTTGAGGAGTCCATTGCAGCTATGCAGGTTGATGGGTTCCTGGCTGGAAACAAAACATTCTGTTTCAGGGTGTTCTGTCCTGTTGGTTTGTGCAGTTTGTAATAGTGGTCTCCCAGAACTGGGAAGCAGGTTGTCTCAAATTTTTATGTGTTCTCAGCAATAAAGCCTTTTTATTTGAAAGAACCAAACTGTCCTCTATAGGAAGAGTTCCTTTCCTTCCTGGGTTTCATCTTAAAACATATCCTACTTGTTGGAATTTGTTGGCACTAAGTACTTCATGGCAGACACATCTCTTCTACTTTGAAGAGTAGGCAGTTGCTTTATTTAAATAACGGTTACTTCTGTTGATCCTGGCTATGACAAAAACCAGTTCCTCTAGTATAGTCTGGGTTAATGGAGCTTTAAGTCATTCAGCTATGAAAGTAGTTTAATCAAAGCGAACTCTTTAAAGGCCTTATTTGGTAGTATCATGAAACCTACTTAATGGGTGGTGAAGGAGGTGGAAACTGGTTGGTACTTAAAAATACCCCCCCCCCCCCCATGCCCCTAGATTCACTATTCCTAATTTTGAAAACTCACTTACCTCCTTAGGGAGAACATGGAGTCTGTGTACTTTATGATGACCTGCAGGCAGAACTATCACTGCCTTCTGGGTAAAAGCCCTTTCAGACCCTGAATTGTTTATTCATTCTTATTTCTAACCCAAAGTTATTTTTGGCTAAGTTGTTAGGTTTTCTTCTTCTGAGTTGTCTTTTTGTAGTTTTTTTTTTTGTTTATTTTTTTAAAGATATATTTTTTTTTGTATATGAGTATACTGTAGCTGTACAGTTGGTTGTACACATGGTTGCTGGGAATTGAACTCATGACCTCTGGAAGAGCAGTCAGTGCTCTTAACCGCTGAGCCATCTCACCAGCCCCTTTTTTGTAGTTTTATTTGCTGTTCTCCTCCATTTTGATAATGGATAGCTTAATTTGATCAATAGGATAATTTAATGTGGGGTTTTCAGGATTTGGTGGCCCTAAGAGCAGATCAGCATTCCTTACTTAGCACCCTGCCTTTTATCTAAGAGCGCTCTGATTGGTTTGTGATAGGCAGGTAAAGGGTCAAAGGTGGAAGTCTCTATTGACTGAAAATTTGAATTATTGTGCCAGATAGCCTGTTGTTTTGGCATGCAGGGCCAATTTAAGTCCTGCTGTGCAGTTAGGTGACTGCATTGACCAGATGTGGTTTAACACCATTGTCTCTTGGTTTGCTCACTGACACATGGATATAATGAGAGTATTCATCTATAGGAATATGGTTCTATACATATGTAAAATTCTTAGAAGATTTATATATTATTTGTGCATATATACAAGTGCCTTCTCCATGATTTTATGTGTATCATGTTTGCGCAGGTGCTAGCATATGTAAGAAATATCAGATCCCTGGAACTTGATATATAGGTTGTTTTCTAGCTGCCATATATGTGGTAGGTGCCAGTCCAGGTCCTCTGCAAGAACAGCACATGCTCTTAACCAATGAGTCAGCTCCCAATCCCCTATATGTGAAGTTCTTAGATAGCAATATTTTCTTAATGAGTCTCTGTTTTGTCATTACTTCTAATGTCCACCTCTGTCTAAAATTTCCCTTCTGTACAGTGTCTGTCATCTTGGTATGATTCACCCAGTGACCTCATTTTAGCTAATTACATCTGTAATGATCGTTTCCAAATAAGTGTTCTAAGGCAGTTCAAGAGAAGACTTGTAGGTCCTCTGGGTTTGGAGGCCCAATTCAGCACATGCTTGTCCTTCTGCCTCTGTTTTTGCTCACCCAGAGACATATCAAATTTTATGTTGCTTTAAAAAAAATTTTTATGCCAAATCTTAATTCTATTAATTTGCCTTTCCTATTTAAAATATCAACTGTTGGGGAGGGAGAGATGGCCCAGTGGGTAAGAGCTCTGGCAGTTCTTTCAGAGGACCTGGGTGGAATTCCCAGCACTAACTTGGCAGTTCACAACCATCTGTTAATTCCAGTTCCAGGGGGTCTGATGCTTTCTTCTGCCTTCTGTGGGCATCAGGTACTGATGTGGTACATAGACACGCACACAGGCCAAACATACACATAAATTAAAAAAATTACATTATTTTAAAAATGCAACTGTTGCTGGTGATAGTGATACTGTAAATGATATTTATGGAGTGCTAACTGTGCCCCAGATATATCTGCCTAAGAATCACAAAGCTGAGGAGGGTGGCTGGGGCCTATAAGCAGATCTGTTCTCACAGCTTCAGAAAACACCAGTCCTGTGGATATGTTAATGTTGGGCTTTTATTGTCCAGACTGTGAGATAATACATTTCTCCTATTTGAGTCATTTAATTGTGGTAGGAATAGGCACCAGGCAGATAATGAAATTGTGAACTGAGTCACGATGATAGCTCTACAGAGAAAGTGAAAAGAGATCTTTAAAAAGCAGAACCATGAGCAAGGCGGTGGTGGTGCACGCCTTTAATCCCAGCACTTGGGAGGCAGAGGCAGGAGGATTTCTGAGTTCGAGGCCAGCCTGGTCTACAAAGTGAGTTCCAGGACAGCCAGGGCTATACAGAGAAACCCTGTCTCGAAAAACCAAAAAAAAAAAAAACCAACCAAAAAAAGCAGAACCAATAAATAATTACTTTTGGGGGGTATGAGGAAGTGAAAGTTATGTGCCATGTCAAGTTTGTGGCAAACAGTAGGAAATTTCACTTCTAAGAATATTATTAAAACTAATTATTTTTCTTAGTTCCTAATAGATTATTGCTAATTTTTAAAAAAAGTAGTTGGATTTGTTGAGTAATAGTTCTAACCTCGTGATACTTCTAACCTTTTTCTTATTTATTTTCTTAAATCATATCCACTTAAGCAGTTTTTTTTTCCTCTTAAAAACAAAGAAAATCCATCTGGAGAGTTGGTTCAGTGATTAAAGGCATGCATTGTTCTTCCAGAGTACATAGGTTTGATTCCTAGCACCCCCCCCCCCCATTATGCTCATAACTGTTTGTAGCTCCAGTTTTAGAGCAAATAATGCTATGTGAAAATACTGGGCTTTGTTCAGTGATAGGGTGCTGCTGGCTTAGCGTGCCAGAGACCCTGGGCTTGTCTTCAGTTCCCTATTCTCAACACAGCAAGAATTATAGTATATATAGCCTTATTTTATTCTCAATTCTTTTCAATTTTTATATTCACTATGATGTTGAGTACTGGTTTAAAATCATGGTAATTTTTATTTTAAGAGAGTATCTCATGCTATCCAGGGTGGTTTTAAGCATGCTATCTAGTCAGATATCTAGTGCTAACTGATCTTGAGCTCCTGATTCTTTTTCCACATGTACTGGGATTTCGGGATACAACCTCACACTCAACTCAACTCATTGATGTTTTTATGAATTGCCCTTCTTTTGGAGGGCCGTGGTCCTGAGATAGGTTCTTATATAGTTCAGCTGGTCTCAAATTCATGATCCTGGTTGGGGATTTAGCTCAGTGGTAGAGCGCTTGCCTAGTAAGCACAAGGCCCTGGGTTCAGTCCTCAGCTCAGAAAAAAAGATAAGTAACAAAAAGACCAAAAAAGAGTGAGGAATCAAATTCATGATCCTCCTGCCTCAGCTTTCCAAGTGCTGGGATTACATTGTGTGTACCACTGCACATGCCCAGCATCTGTTCCCTTTTTGGCCAGGTTTTCCTGTGTGTTCTTTTCTACCCATTTGCCCAGCTCCTCCTAGTTATGAGTGGAGCATCTGTGTGTCTTAAGTTCCACAACACGGCAAGCTTTGGTTGGAGTCTTTTCACCATCAGAACTTTGGTGGAGTCTCTGAGGAAGAGCATACAGACTCTAATTAGTTAATTTGCCCAAATCTACCTAACTGGATGTCTTCACACTTGAACCCGGTCCATTCCACAGTTAGAGAACCGTAATTGAGAGTTTGTAGTACTAGCTAGCTGTCTAGAGTTAGGTGGACATGCCTAGGGCTGTGTCTTCCTGATGGATTGACGAACACTGTCCTGGGGTCATGCTGATTGCATTGTTCCCTGGGTGAAGCAGCAGTGGCTCCCAGCTGTCCCATTTCATCAGATGTTTTCATTGCTGTATGCAAATGCAAACTGTAGGTTTGTGGATATGTATGTGGCTAGTTGAGGGACAAGCCAGATGGTCCAGTCTTGTGGCCTTCCTGCCCCCCATCCCCAATATATGTGCACCAATTATGCAGGGCTGCAATCCATGCTTATGGTGATTTGCTCATCGATTTTGTTTCAAAAGGAAAGAGGGAATAACTTTTAATGCTAGATCTCTAGCAGAGAATTTGTTAGAGTTGTGGTTGTTATAGTTCTTTGGCTGTTCCCAATAAGTTTGTGTCCGTCTGTCCATCCACCTGTGGAAGTCATAATACAACCTTGGCATCATCCTCAGCTTTCAACCTGTTAGAGACGAGGTATCTGTTTTTCCTCCTTCCTTCCTTCCTTCCTTCCTTCCTTCCTTCCTTCCTTCCTTCCTTCTTTCTTTCTTTGTTTTTGTTTTTTTTTTGTTTTTCCGACTATGCCAGGTTAGCTGGACCATGAGCTCCTGAGAATTCTTTTGTCTCTGTTTCCCATCAATGATAGGAGTGCTGGAATTATAGAGGACTACTGGGTTTGCAGATGCATATGACTCAACCATCCATTTACATTCCTTGTAGGGATCCTAACTCCTGTCCTCTTGATGTCGATGCAAGCACTTTATACACTGAGTCATTCCCCTTTTAAAAATGCCTTCATTTATTTATATTTGTTTTCACAGTCATTTATGTATATAATATATGTGTGCCATGACATGTGTGTGGCAGTCAGAAAACAATTTTGTGTCAGTTTACACAGGACATAATGCAGACAGTGTCAGGTCATCTTCCCTCCCCACCAAGTCAGTTCCATGGTTTCTGGTTGGTATGAGTGTGCGTACTTGTGAATGCAGGTAGCTGTGGTGTCAGATTCCTGCAGCTGGAGTCATAGGCTGATGTACACTGTCTGACACTGGTGTTTGGAGAGGAATGATGTTTTATTTCAGTTTGGTACCAGCTAGAGTCACCAGAGACAAGGGAGCCTCTGTTGAGAAAATGCTTCATTAGATCAGTTGTAGGACATTATCTGAGTTAATGATTCGATGTGGGAGGGCCCAGTCCATTGTTGGTAGTGTTACCCCTGGGCTAGTGGTCCTGGGTTCTATAAGATAGTAGGCTGAGCAAGCTATGGGGAGCAGGCCAGTAAGTAGTACCCTTCCATGGCCTCTGCTCCAGGTTCCTGCCCTGCCTGAGCTTCTTCCTAACTTCCTTCATTGATGGGACAGTGATATGCAAATGTGGGACCAAGTCATTGAATCCTTGGTCTGGTACTTCTCTTATACCTGAAGAGAGTTTAAGAGTCTTTTGGGTAGAAACCCCTTAAGAGTCTTGGAGCTTTCCTCCTCCATGTCTTAGACCAGGCTGGCCTCTAGACCAGGCTGGCCTCTAGAGATCCACCTGCCTCTGCCTCCTGAGTGCTGGGGTCATAGATATGCGACACCATCATCTGATTTTGAATATATAGTTTTAGGGATATGTGAGTGGCCCATTCTTTTCTAAGGTTAATTCTTCTTGCTTCTTTCATTCTTTCTGCGAAAAGACTTGGAGGATATAGCCAAGATTGTACCATTGATCAGAAATGATCTTTCTTTCTTGAATTGTGTGCACATACTGTCTTGTGTATTAACCATGCCTAGCAACTCTGTTTACCATTGAAACTGGAAACTGAGACTTTGATTATAAGTTGGCTGGGGGTTTTGTTTTATTACTTATTTGTTTATTTGTTACTGATCTCTTGTAAATTAATTATTTTAGTTTAAATTTTTGCTGCAAGCCCTTTCCCATATTTAACTGGCTTTTCATTCACCCTGCGCATGACAGAACTCCCAGCGGCACTGAGCACACGCTGTGTAACCAGCTCAGTAATGGTTTCTGTGTAATTACTGGATTCTTTTGTGGCTCTTATACTAAAAACTGGATCCTTTCTGCTGCTTCCCAGTCCTCTGATGGAGATCTAGAACTGTTTGTTTTTCTCCTGTCAAAGCTTACACTAATGACTCCTGGTAGTCACAGTGCACTCACTCATCTGAGGCCTGCAGACTGTAGTGAGCCAGGAGTTCAGGGCTTGCCCTACTGCTAATGACACCTCCATCTAAGCCTGCAGTACTTTCAAAGCATAGCCTTTGAAGTGTTTTTCTACCTCTTAGTTTGCACATTTAGTTTGAGCAATCAAGAACTAAAGCAAAAGTTATTTCAAAAGAAACTGCAAAACTTTTAATTTAGTCTTTAAAGGATTATTAATGAACTTGTGAAGTATAAACAAACATTTTACTGATAAAACAATAGCATTAAATTTTAGCAGTGTTTTCAAAGCAAGTCATTGTACTTTAGAGATACTCAAACTAGCTAGGTTGACTTAATGGTTAGCTCAACATTTCCTTTTGTATCCATTGTTCTCCCTCCTTCCCCCTTCCCTCCATGTGTGTGTGTGTGTGTGTGTAAAACATATGTTGTATGTTGTCTTAGTTACCGTTTTACTGCTGTGAACAGACACCATGACCAAGGCAAGTCTTATAAGAACAACATTTAATTGGGACTGGCTTACAGGGTCAGAGGTTCAGGCCATTATCATCAAGGCAGGAACATGGCAGCATCCAGACAGGCATGGTGCAGGCAGAGTTCTGCATCTTCATCTGAAGGCTGCTAGCAGAATACTGGCAGCTAGGATTATCTTTAGTATCAGAATATTGACTGGGTTGGCTAGCTTGTGGCCTTAGGTATCTGCCTTCCTCTGTCCCTTCTTGGTGCTGGATACATGCACGCACGCACACATGTGCACATGCATGATTGGCACTTGTGGAAGCTGTGGGACATGCTTGTGTATCAGGCTCGTAACTGACTGACTCATAGCCTGAGCCTCTCGGTAAAGTTGTCTCAGTGCAGCTTTTGGTTTTGTCTGTCTGTCTGTCTGTCTGTCTGTCCGTCCGTCCGTCCGTCCGGCCGGCCTGCCTTCCTTCCTTCCTTCCTTCCTTCCTTCCTTCCTTCCTTCCTTCCTTCCCTTTTCGTTTCGTTTCGTTTCTTTTTAATTTTTTGAGACAGGGTTTCTCTGTGTAATCCTGGCTATCCTGGAACTCACTCTGTAGACCAGGCTGGCCTCGAACTCAGAAATCCGCCTGCTTCTGTCTCCCAAATGCTGAGACTAAAGGCGTGTGCCACCACTGCCTGGCAGCTTTGTTTTTCTTAAAAACAATTTTGTTGTACTTGTGTATGAGTCCCCCAAGTTCTGTGACTCTAACTTGGGGATCAAGCCCAGGGCCTCATGCACATAAGCCTGTATATACCAGTTAATTATATATAACTCACTCTGTCAGTGGTTTTTTAGTCGGTAATACCTTAATTTTATTATTTTCATATTTAATGAATGTGCATAGACTTAAGAATCCAGACTAAGAATCAAGCCGTGTTTCAGTGGTTAAGGACAATAATTCTTGTAGAGGTCCTTGGTTTAATTCTGAGTGCTCACATAGTGGCTTTTACAATGATCCATAGTACCAGGGGATCCAGCCCCTTCTCTGACCTCCTCAGGTACCAGACACACATGTTGTGTACATATATACATACATGCAGATAGGATACTCATACTTATAACAATAAATACATCCAAAAAAAGTAATAATCCAGCAGTGTTGTAGGTCTATTCCTGGTCTCTCTTGCCCATTTCTTGGCTCATTTTACAGAGAATTCCTTTTAGCTTTTATTGGGGACAGTTGGCTGTGTTTAATTATGTTACACTGGCCAGCCTTCTGAAAAACTGTGATTCTGAGTGTACTGCCCTTGTTCTAACTTCAGTCTGTTAGCTTATGGATATGGGTGTTTTGCTTGTATATATGTCTGTGTCTATATATATATATATATATATATATATATATATATATATATATGTCTATGTATTATATGTCTGTGCTATATATTGCTTGTATGCCTATAGAGACCAGAATAACAACTAGTGCTTACATCCTGAGGCATCTCTCCAGCTTCTTGTTTTAAACTTTATAACTGTTTCTTTTGTTGCTTATTTCAGTATTATTGAATGACACTGTTGTGTTTTTATATTCTAATAGCGTATTTATTTTCTTTGTGGGAAAAAAAGGGGATGGGAGGGAGGTGGCTGCTCCGTCCTGCATGGAGAAACACTTGTAGGCAAAGCCAGCATGGGGGATAGGGGGACACTGGCAGGACCTTGCACCATACTGCAATAGGGAGTGCTGGCGCCGGAGTACCTGTGGAGCATGAGACTGTCTGGCTATCAGAGAGGGAGGTCCCGCTCAGAAGGCGGTGTGGTGCCGTTCTGGCATAGACCTCCCGGGTACTTGTTGAGGAAGCTACTTGGCTGAGACTTGACTTGGCTGTGATGAGGCTTGATCCTTCCCTGGTGGCTGGAAACGCTGAGGCCTGCTCCATGCTTCTAAGTGGCAGATTTTGACAAAAGACAGTTGATAGTTTTAATGCTTTATTATTAGGAGAGTAAAAAGAGAAAAGGAGATAGAGAAGTAAAGAGAGAAAGAGAAGATAGAGAGATGAGGGAAGGCCATGACCACGTGGAAAGGTGAAAAAGAATAGAGAGAGAGAGGCCAGAGAGTTGAGAGAGATAGAGAGAGAGAGAGAGAGAGAGAGAGAGAGATAAGAGATCGAGGAGGGGCAAGAAGCCTCCATTAATAGTGGGCTGGGTTACATGGCAACAGCTAGGTAACCGAGGGTTGGTGAAAGCCTGCCTGTAGCCAGGTGACTGTAGGGGTGGAGTCCAGCCAGAACATTAGGGGCCTGGGGCGTGGCCACACGTGACTGATGGCCACAGGATTATGGAGTTGAGGAGTCAGCAGTCTGGGAGCATAGTTCACGGGTTCCGTCCCTTGTAGAAGTGTTAGACCCAGAGTGGCCTTGCTCAACCAAGCTACAGACTGTCTCACACCACGGTCCCAAGTGACTTGTTGAATTCATTTAATAAGAGACCTGGTTTCTCATCCTCTTTTCTTCCCAGTATGGTTATATGAACAGTTTGTGGTTAATCAATATTGATTATTCATGTTATTATTAGAATATACATATTGCTATAACAGAAAAATACATTGTACTTGGATTTAATTTTGTTTCTTCAAGGATAGATAAATGTTTGAGTGGTTAAGAACAGTATCTGTTCCTCCAGAGGACCTGGGTTTGATTACTAGCACCCATATGGTAGCCCAGAACATTTGTAACTCTAGTTTCAGTGAGTCTGACTACTTCTTCTGGCCTCTACAGGCACCAGGCATGCATGTGGTGCACAGACATACATGCAGGCTTGCTTATCACCCCTGCACACCATGGAGTTCTTGTTTCTTTTGTCTACTTTTGTCTGCCATTGTCTTAAATTTTCCAGCAGATCTCTAGAAAATGTCTTTTAATGTGATAGAAACTGCTAAATGATCTAGCTTACTTTTGGTGGTTTCTGCCTAGAAGCCTTTGCCTTGCTTTTGTGTGGGACCTACCACCTCACTGTTGACAGCTCTTATTTTGGTGTTATTTTGTACATCCCTGTAGGAATAATTTTTTTGTTTGAATTTTCATTTGTTCATGGAGTATCTTCTCAACCATGAACATTAGAAGTAAAATTTTTAGGCCAAGTATGACTGAGATGTCTTAATTTTCATTTTTTTTTAATGTATATGAATACACTGTTGCTGTCTTCAGACACATCAGAAGAGGTCATCAGATCCCATTATAGATGGTTGTAAGCCCCTGTGTGATTGTTGGGAATTGAACTCAAGACCTCTGGCAGAGCAGTCAGTGCTCTTAACCACTGAGTCATGTCTCCAGAACCTAAATTTTTCATTTTTTCGTATGGTAATTTGAAAATTATATTTATGGCTAGGAGGTGATAGAGGCAGAGGCAGGCAGGTCTCTGAGTTCAAGGCCAGCCTGGTATACAGAGTATGTTCCAAGACAGCCAATGCTACAAAGAAAAACCCTGTTGTGACCC
The DNA here is from genome assembly GCA_036184795.1 of Tokudaia tokunoshimensis. Taxonomy (NCBI): domain Eukaryota; kingdom Metazoa; phylum Chordata; class Mammalia; order Rodentia; family Muridae; genus Tokudaia; species Tokudaia tokunoshimensis. Next base: position 131,723,187 of record BTHU01000005.1, read on the forward strand.
CCTCCTCCCCAATCTGTGTGTGTGTGTGTGTGTGTGTGTGTGTGTGTGTGTGTGTGTGTGTGTGTGTGTATATATTATTCTTTTTCAACTTGGCATGTGAGCCACAGATTTCAGATGCAGGAGTTTGCCTCCCCAGTGAGGGTGGAGCTTATATGTACGGTTGTAATTGTTTCTGGTAGCTTTTATTACCATTTATCTAGGCCACCTTTGTCTTCCCTCAGCTTTTTTTCTTTTTGGCATCGTGCTTGGCTACAGGAGAGAGAGTTGTATTTATTTTGTAGTGGGACAGCAGGATTTCCTTGTCCTTGGAAATAATAACCTTGGCTAACTTTCAGCTTGCTCTATAGACTGGGCTGGCCTTGAACCTGTATAGATCACTTGCTTCCGAAGTGTCTTTGTTTTATACTCATATTTGAGTCAGTTTGCCTGGCTGTGGAATTAAACTTGAGGCATTGCTCAGTGTCTTCCAGTTTCAGTAAGATGTAGCACGGTGGACACTGAACTTCAAGCCTTTGAGGATGAGTTGTTTCAAGTGATGCCTTTGGTCAGATTGTGTGTTAGAGTACGGCAAAGGTGATGTTGAGTGGAGACCTGTTACCCGTGTATGCTCATCAAGATAGCTTAGTTCCAGTGAGAACTATCCTAGATGAAATAGTAAAATGTTGTGCATATGCTTGTCTTCTCTGAGGGGAGGTGGGAGGATCAGGACTTTCAAGGCCTTTCCTGACCACATAGGGAGCTGGAGAGTTCTAGACTAACTTGAGATGCATTGAACCCTGGTCTACAGACAAACAAATACTTATATAATGATTACTAAAAATGTGTCTTATTTATGTGCATGTATGGATGCATGCCGGTGTCTTCAGTCTATGTTTGTCACAGTGTGCAGCGACCTGCAGAGTCCAGCTGAGGTCACCCATCAGACTGTGAGCCTCTTTGTGAGTGCTGGTCCTTAGTAAGAGCAGTGAGCTCTCTACGCCCTTTATGCCCTTTACAATGATTAGAATCAGGTAATAAAAACAGGTATCAAGTGGCTAGTATCAATTCTTAACCTCACTGCTAACTGCGTTTAAAAAGCCATAGTATTTGTTACTGTGATTTTTCTTTAGCTTTTATCATAAAAGACATATCATAAAAGTTCCTCCTCTATTTAATGTTGAAGACTATCTTTCAATATTTATGATTCAGTTTTTATAATGTCTTTTTCTGGTGTGCTTTTCTAGTTGTTTGGGAATCATTTTAACTCTTCTCTAAGTATATTAGTCCTTGGCTGAAAAAAAAATATTTGCTATTATTTTATTGTAGGTTGGGACCATGAGACTATATGCTGATAAACATTCATCAGTGTCTAGCACCAGATTTCTCGTTTTGTTTTGCTTAATTTTGTGTTTTTGAGACAGGGTCTTTCTAGCCCTGCCTGTCTGTGAACTCACTATGTAGACCAGGCTTTTCTTGAACTCACCAAGATCCTCCCTCTTTCCTCTTCCCTCCTGCCCCCACCCCCCACAAACAAAAACAAAAAACCAACCCTATCACAGGACTCCTGCGATACTTGTTAGGTCTACAGTAGAAGACAGTAGAGAGAGGTCAGCTCCCACTAGTGTCCATTGTTCAGTGTCGCCTACAATACGCATATCAGGAAAGTCGCATGGTAAGGACCTGCCCTGGCCTGGAGAGACTGTAAAGGAGGCATTGGGCCGTCACTTCCTTTCAGGACTGGGACACGGTTTGCATTGCACTCCTTTAGACACACACACACAACACACCCAGTCAGTGATGGTTTTCATGGTTTTTCATTGTGGTCAGCTTACTCTGAGGGAGTGATCAGTGTTTGGTTTTGTTGTTAGGATTAATGAAATGGTGTAAACACAAGAAGTTAGCCTGAGTCTTCCTTTGTATGAAGCTGAATTTCCTGTGATTTAAAATATTTGTCTTTTCTGGTCAGTTGAAGATTAAACTCGCAGAATGGGTGTTGAGCATTTGTCTTCATGAGAGCCTCCCTCCCTCTCAGCTTCTCCAGCGGCTCTGCTTTGTTTTTGTGGAGCAGTCTTCTTACTGTGGTTTTGGACTTTGTTTTAATCAGTGTATCCTGGCATGCTTCAGTACATGGTTTGAATTAGGCTAGTCAGACATTTCCTGTAGGGAAGTAATTGTTCTTTATTCAGAGAATTACTGACTCAGTAATGCTCCCTGTGATGTTGAACCTTGTAAATAGTACTCATTTAATTTTTTGAAACATTTAATAAGTATTTTTTCTGAGAAAGATGGTGATTTTATTTTAAAAGAGGTTGGTTTGTTAGACGCATAGTACTAGAAAAACCACAAATCAGAATAACAACAAAAAGACAAAAGCAGTGTTGAAAGTTGGTATGTTACTTTAATTTTACAAATATCTAGTTAATATTTTCAGTTCTTGGTATAACGATTCTGGTTTTTTATTATCTTATTCTTACTTCAGTTAACTTTGCTAGATTCCCCCACTGAGACACCCAAGGGTGTCCAAACATCCCATCCAGCATCAAGGTCTGTGTTCTGAGCATGTCCCCAGCCTCTCCTCTCAGCTGCCTCTTGTCTGTCCTTATGCATTGAGACCATAGTGAGTCTGCCTAGAACTGCCTTAGGAGTTTGTTTGCTCACTTTGGGGGAGACGCTCACTTTGGGAATCTGTGCTTCCTGCCTGACCCTTGTTTACATTTACTTTTCCCTTGTAAATAGATAAGGTAATAAAACATCTCACTTATGTTTTTTCCCTAGAATATATTTTAGTAATGTTGATACTTTTTAAGATTTTCCAAAGTAATACTTTTAAATACTTAATAAGAAGTTATTGTTTGTTTAATTTATGTGAAATATGTTTAGGGCTTTATTAGTACGAAACATAAAGAAAAGCTTAATTAGTGCCTAGCCTTAATGTTGTACTTACATATTTATAATTTGATACCATTTCTAATTACTTTCCAAGAGTATGGGCCTGAGCTTGGTGATGCATATCTTTAACCCAGCTCTTAGGAGACAAAGGCAGGATGACTGTTTTGCATCCTGTTGAGTCCAACCAGGGCTACACAGCAAGACCCTGTTTCAGAAAATAAGAGAGAAAGTCTGTTGTCTTGATTGCAATAATGTTTATCTAACTTTATATTTAATCACAAGCTTATTTACTAGAGGCAAAATTAACCATTAAAATGATGACCTCAAAGTACATAAACTTTAACTCCTTTACTGTTGCCGGTGTACTCACAGTTTTCCCTGGATATAATTATTAGCAGTGTACTTGATTTAATGGCTTATATCTCTACTCTTCAGCACGTTTGCCTACTGAGGAGCGTAGTGAGCGCCTCACCCTGTGCTGGCTGTATGGAGGGGATGTGACAAGTGAAGGCACAGTGCGGGTCACAGGTCAAGGAGTATCCCTGAGAACTAGTACGGCTTAGGCCTGACCTTTCTTTGCCGCTATGGCTTTGTAGCAATGGCATAGGTAAGAGTTACTATCAGAATAGAGTAAGAAGCAGTTTATATTTAATATGTTTATTATTATTATTTTATTATTATTATTTTAAAGATAGTGTCATGTATTTCTAGGTTGTTCAATAGCACTTGATATGTAGAAACAAGCAAGGCAGTTAATTTTACATGTACTTTATAATTTTTTGCCTGCCTGCCTGCCTGCCTGCCTACGTGTGTGTGTGTGTGTGTGTGTGTGTGTGTGTGTGTGTCTGTCTGTCTGTCTATCTATCTATCTATCTATCTATCTATCTATCTAAGCATGTTTTTCAAGACAGAGTTTTCTCTGTGTAGCCCTGTCTGTCCTAGAACTCACTCTGTAGACTAGACTGGACTCAAACTTAGAGATCTGCCTGCTTCTGCCTCCTGAGTGCTGGGATTAAAGGTGTACGTCTCCATGCCTGGCTCTTCATTTGAAACAGAGGCTCACTCTTAGTCTTGGCTTCCCTGGAACTCATTATTGTAGGCTTGGCTGACTTTGAACTCATAGAGATTCACCTGCCTCTGACTCACAAACACTGGGAATAAAGGTATGTGCTATCATGTCTGACCAAGGATTTTCTTTAAAAAAGGAAGAATGTGCTGTTACCACTTAGCATTAGAACAACAGGAACTCTGGAATCTTTTTGGGGAGCCTGGAACCTAGCGACCATTTTGATTTGGGTTGGGATGGGTTGTGAAGGTCCATCGTAGCTCTTGTACTCCGGGGTCAAATGGAAAATAAAATTTTGGAATTTAACACCAGAGCAGCTTCATAGTGAACTTTTTCACTCATAAGAGATACCAGAATGTGTTGAGGAAAGGGTAGATATGTCTAGGACTAGGTACGTTAGGAGGAGTAATCAAAGGTACCTGAGACTAAGGAGAGTTTTCTGGCCAGTAGGTAGGTGTGTGCCAACAGCACCTCCTGCGGCTGGTCCAGCCTTTAAGCTCTGACCAGCAAGGTGAACTAAGAGTCCCTAGTTCCCCCTCTATAGAATCATTTGTGCACCAAAACAAGACTTCTCATGGAAGTTCATTGTAAGAGTATTTATAACAGGAAAAAGCAAATCCAGAAACTCTGTGTTAACAGCCTCAGGAAGGAATTTCCTAATTACTGTACCCGCACACGGTACAATTCTGTGCAGTTGTGATCAGGGATGGGGTGTTGATGGCCAGGTGTGAAGCGAGAAGAACACGTTGCTATAAACAGTGGGATTCTATTTTGTGAAATAAACATCAAGGGAATGGACTATCAGACAAATGAGCATGCCTGGTCTTAGAGCTGTATGCAAATTTGCACACAGAAGAGAACCCGGAGAGACTTGAGGCCATTGAGTAGAGCTGGTTAGATTCTTTTATAGGAAGATACAACATTCTAATTTAAAAAAGTCTAAAAGAACTTCAAAAAGAAATAGTTTTATGTTTTGAGAACTGTTAAGATTTTCAAGCTGGCCAGGCGGTGGTGGCGCACGCCTTTAATCCCAGCACTTGGGAGGCAGAGGCAGGTGGATTTCTGAGTTCGAGGCCAGCCTGGTCTACAAAGTGAGTTCCAGGACAGCCAGGGCTACACAGAGAAACCCTGTCTCAAAAAACAAAAACAAAAAAAAACAAAACAAAACAAAAAAAAAACAAAAAAACAAAAAAAAGATTTTCAAGCTGGTGACATTTTGGTAGGTTGGAAAGGGGAAAGGCAATTTACATAAACTTAACTAATATATGGGCATAAGACCATATATTAGAAAAACTTAAATTTTTTTTTGTTTTTGTTTTGTTTTGTTTTTTGAGATTGGGCTTCTTTGTGCATCCATGTTTGTCCTTGAACTTGCTCTGTAGACCAGGCTGGCCTCAAACTCAAAAATCTGCCTGCCTCTGCCTCCTGAGTGCTGGGATTAAAGGCGTGCGCCACCACTGCCTAGCAACTTAATGCGAGTTTTACTTCATAAAGCATATACAACTTTTCTAGGTTTAAAAAAAAAAAAAAGACATGGAGCTAGAGAGATGGCTCAGTGATTGAGAGCACTTGTTGCCCTTGCAGAGGACCTAGGTTAATTCCTCCACTTAAATTGGATAACCCATAACTGCTGGGCCTCTACCTCCGGAGCCCCTGACTTTTCTGGTCTCTGTGGCAGGCGCGCGCGCACACACACACACACACACACACACACACACACACACACAGAGAGAGAGTGAGTGAGTGAGTGAGTGAGTTAAGTGTTAAAACTGAAGACAAGATTCCATAATCCGGGAAAAATACAGTCAATAATCATCTCTCCCCTTAAAATTAGTTAACTAATTAATTGAGAGACAAGTCTCACATTATAGTACAGGTTGGTCTTGAACTTGCAGAGCCCCTCCCCTCTTCCTTCAAAGAGTTGGGACTACAGATATGTGCCACCAGTTCTGGCTTCCTTTTATTCATTTTTAAAGTTAGCACTGCATAGTCATATATATATATATATATATATATATATATACACACACACACACACATACATACATACATACATACATATATATATATATGGATTCATATATATATATGAATGTATATATAAAATATGTATATTTATTTATTTATTTAAACAGGGTATCTTTATGTAGCCATGGTCCTGGAATTTGCTATGACACCAGGCTGGCCTGAAATTCAGAGAGATGTGACTGTTTCTACCTCCTTAGTGCTAAAATTAAAGGCCTATGCTACCGTACGTGGGAATAAATCCATATTCTACATAGTAATATCTTAAAAAAATTTCCCTTTACTGACTGGTACTATAGAGCTGATTTAATGTTTGCTTGACTTGGGTATTTTGTTTTTCTAGTTTTTCTACAGGAGATCATGAAGTCCTGGTTAACTTTGAACTTGTGGTTCTCTTTCTCTCGTCTTCCAAATGCTGGGATTACAAATTTTCACCACCTTGCCTGGTCAGTGGTTGTTGATGTTGTTGTTGACCATTGTCTAAAATGCTGCATTAAATAATATAACCTTCCTCCCTCTTTCAGTGGTCTTGAGGACTAGCCAACCCTTCCATCTTCCTAAGTTGTAGTTAAGATTCTTCTTTGCGTGGCAGAGGTAGAGTGTGGAGAGGGTAGATGCGGAGCAATAGTAGGAAGGTGAGGGTCTTTAGTAATATGGGGTGTGTTTAGCTGTTGACAGAGTGTGTGTGCTTCATGTTTTCCCTGTGGGCAGGTCCTGGTCATAGCTTTAATGTTAGTTTAGGAGACCTTCGATTTAATTATAACTGCTAGGATAAAGTCAGATGCCAGCTCACTGGGCTGCATGCTGAGGCCTGTAGAGCATGGAGTGCTTTGCTCCTGACTGCATCTGCTGTCTCCTCTCATTATCTGTTAATGGTATTTAATTTGACAGGGTTGTTTTGATAGGTGAAGGTTATTAGGAAACCAGGAACTGGATTTAGTGTGGAGTGGAGCTTAGGGCAAAAGGAAGGGATCCCTGATGTGGCCAGAGGGAGATCCTGTGGGCACCAAGTGCTGCCCTCCCTGTGCAACTCTGAGAGCAGCCCCGGAGAGAGTGTCTGGTGGGCCTGGGCATACCTAGCATTGTTTCATCCATACCATGCAACAGTCTTTGTCCTGTGCTAAAACACCTGAAATGTGTGTAGTTTTGTTACATTAACTCTTAGTTCCCTCTGCAGATGCCTTAATTACAAACTCCTATCAATTAGGTGTAAGGCAAATTCTTTGCTTTGAGTGGTGTGGAGGGAGGTTTGGAATGGTCTGTGACCACTCCTGGGAGCTTTTAGTCAAAAGAGCCTTTGGATAGGCTTCCATGACAGGGAAAATAGAGGAAAAAGTGAACCCTAAATCCATTGCACTCCTCTTTCTTTGAGCAGAATTTGCAACAGTCATATTCAAAGAAACTTGGAAGACTGAATACGTGTACAAACTGCTTTCAAAATTTTGTATTCTGTTTACATTGCTCAATATGAGTACCTATTGCCTAAATGTCAGAAGTAGCAAGAGCTGATTTTGAATCAATAGTGGCTTCTGGGCCTCATTAACTCTTGGCTTTTGGTTAAGTGTTTTTTCGAGAGGATCTCACTATGTAGCTCTAACTGGCTTGGAATTCACTGTGTAGACCAGGTTTTCTGCCTGCCTCTGGTTTTCTAGTGCTGGAGTTAAAGTCATATGCCATCCCTCCTAGCTCCTCATTAACTCTTAAAAATCCTGTACTTGCAAATAGGATACTAGTTGGGCCTCAGGGTTTATATAAATCACTTTAGGACCAATGTTTGCATCATTATATATAACATGGGTAGAAAATCTTGCTTTTTAGTGGGCTTTTCCTCCTTCTCTTGTAATATTTTACTCTGTGCGAGAGCACATTTGTGCCATGTGTACACTTGGGATGGTCAGAAGACATCCTGCCTGGCAAGTCAGTTCTTTTCTACTGTGTCAGTCCCAAATATTGAACTCAGGTTGTCAGGTTTGGTGCAAATGCTCTTAGCCATTGAGTAATCTCCATAGCACCTTTATTAGACTTTTATAGGCCGAGAGAAGATATATTAATTTGCTGGAAGCTAGTTATTTGAGATGCTGGTCTACATGTGAAAGGGGCATCTGGGAGATCATTTCTCTCACAGTGGAAGAGGCAGTGCAGGCTTATGCTAGGGAAATGGAACGACTGGTGTGACTGGGTGCTCTGAGTATGGGTGGGTGGGAAGAGGCTATGGAAGAAGAGCTAAAGATTTTTGTCATCAAATTCTGTAAAAGCCACTTCTGAGGTGGATCAGTGATTTAAGGTACATGCTGCCAAGCCTGATGACCTAATAAGTTCCATCCCCAGAACCCACATGGTGGAAGAAGAAAGCCAACTTCTACCAAGTTATCCTCAGACCTTTATATGTGTGCATGTGCACCCCTCACCATATAATATAAATTTAAAATAGTGTGCTATCAAGGCGTGCAGAACTCCTAGAGACTGGTCTAGTAGGAGCTCAGAATGTAGGAGTTCAGTTACTCTTACTGCTTTCAGACTCACTGACCCAGCCCTTCTAGGAACTGGGTCTGTCAGAAAAGCTTTGCTTGGCCCTCACCAGACACTTGGTGCTAAGCACACAGACTTCTGTTGTGAATATTTGATTATTGACAGTGACTCTATTTTCTCATTTTGTATATTCTCTGTAAGTTTTCTTGGCATAGAGAAGCTTAATCTTAGATGTCTCTGTGTTTGTGAGTTATGGGAACAAATCTTCGATCGGCTTTGCCATGTGTCTGGATTTATCTGGCTAGAAACTGGAACTGTGTTTAAGTACAGGAGTAGCTTTGTAGGTAGGCTTTGGATTGATTGATCTCTGATTTATATGGAGATTTCTCAGAGTCACTTAGTTATGAAGCAGATTTTCAGGCCTCAGGATGGTTTCACGGAGGAGTGGTGTTTTGTTGGAGCTTATGGCAGATGTAGATTCAAACTGCCGAGCACCTCCAGTTAGTCCTGACGGTGGCCGCCTTGCAGGGCAGCAGAGGCCCTGTGCTTCACCTGCTCTCAGAAGCTGTTTCAGTTACTTGGAGCAAAATTCCCCTTAAAGGTAGATGGTCTCTCTCCCCCGGCCAGAAGTTCTTTTTTTTGTTTTTTTCGAGACAGGGTTTCTCTGTGTAGCCCGGCTGTCCTGGAACTCACTCTGTAGACCAGGCTGGCCTCGAACTCAGAAATCCACCTGCCTCTGCCTCCCAAATGCTGGGATTAAAGGCGTGCGCCACCACCGCCCGGCTCGGCCAGAAGTTCTTAACTTTGTTTTATGTGTGTGGGTGCTTTATATGTACGTATGTATGTCTGCCACAGGCCAGAGAAGGTGTCAGATCACTTGGGACTGGAGTTAGTCATCAGCAGCCTTATGGGTGCCGGGAATCAAACCCGGTCTCTGCAAGAGGGTCATCTTAACCGCCGCATGTTGTTGTGCCAGGAAGCTTTCCTGAACCCCAACCGACCACCAAGGAGCCATCTCTGATGTAATAGCATTAGGGTCTCTTTCTTACAAGCTCTGGCTTGGACTCTCCTCCAACCAAATCCTGACAGCAGGACAGGTTGGGAAGGTGGAGCAGCCTCAATCCCTCAGCAGGAAAATAGGAGCAGATGGGGTGTGTGTGTGTGAGGGACACACACTCTGGCAAGCATCTAAATAGAATGACTATAAACTGACAGGTGGGTGCTCTAAAGCAAGACTGTATATAATCACAACTGATCAGAAACAATCAGACTAATCTTTGATTAACTGTTGCTAGGAAGTAGCTAGGGAGTAACTTGGGCCAAGGTCAAGCCATGGGTCCTTCCTGGTATGCAGGTGTAGCTTGGGTTCTGCTGCAGGTCAAGCTTTCAGGTTATTTTTCTTTTCTTTAAGATGGAGGCCAAGATGGAGTTGGTTTGGCCTCTCATGTCAGCTTCATGATTGGTGTCAACAAGGGAGAGCCCTGGATTCTACCCTTACTTTCCTTCTACTTTGTTTAGACAGTTTGAAAAAGAATTACTTTAATCTTGTCTAAAATTCTCTGCCTAAAAATATACCCCGTAAATTAGAAGATTTATTCTGCCTTTAGAAGTTGAATTAGCGTGCATAAAATCATTTGAACAAATTTGCTTGACGGTGACAGGTACACTAGTGAAGACACCAAGTGACCATTTAAATGTGGAACATGCTACTTTTTAATTTGGGTCAATAGCTAGGTTTGTACTTTAAATCCGTATTCTTTTAGGAGTTCTTAAAAATTCCTGGAATGTTGTATTTATAAGGACCAAATAATCTTTGCTATTATTACTAAGCAGTAGAGTACTTGGTATAAGTAAAGTTAGATTTAATCTTAATAAAATTTATCAAGTCGATAATGTTTTGAGCAGATTTCATTGGGAGTTGGGGAAGGAAGTAGTTTGAAATTATCAGTTGATAATTTTCTTCAGATGAATTTAGAAGTTGAGTTAATGATGAATCCTGGAATCTAGCTGATGAGTTGTTTATTTAAAACCACATGACAAAGAATGTGCATTTTATTGGCTTTATTAGGTGAGTTTCGATCAAACCCAGCTTAACCTACATTCTGTGTAGCAGAGGGATCATTCTTTCCTTTTGGAAACGGTTGGGAGAGATTTAGTCAAGTCACTTAGAGAAATTCTTAGATTTTAAGAAAAATGGGGGTCAGAAATGTTTGCCACCAAACAGTGCTGCTCTCCTGTGGTCTTTGAAAGCCAGTGTTTGGCTGTTTGTGGACCTCGGTTGTTTCATCTACATTTGTTAGGCATCAAGGCGGTTTAGCATTGGTATTCCTGGTTGAAGCGGAGGCTGCTCTAAGGATGTGCGAACTGCTGATCACAATCGGGGAGGCGCAGCCTCTTTAATGTCTTGCTTGCAGATGCATTTTCTAGCTGACCACGCTATTAAGAGCTGCCATCAATCACGCAGCCTTGCTGTTCAGGCTGTTGGGATCGCTGGGAGGATTGGGGGAACCTGAGGGTGGCGGGGCAGGGAAGGAGCTACAATTGCGGCGGGCATTGTGTGTGCTAGCCCCATGGTGGCGGCCTGGGCGCGTGCGGAGCCGGTCTCGTTCCAGCCCGGGTTTTGCTGGCCGCCGTCGCGCTCAGGCGGCTCTTTCTCTCCCGTCTGGGTCACAGGCACGTGGCAGTGCTGGCCAGGCCGCCGGGGCTGAAGGAGTTCGAGTGAGCGCTGTGGCCTTGTGGCCCAGCGCATCTCCAGTCGAGGGCCGGCGCCTGTAGCAGCCCGGACCCACCCGCGCGGCCGGCGCCCGGCCTCCTTTTGTTTGGAGGTGCAATTCACCGCCCAGCCCTGCCGGCCCCCTCGGCTCCGCCCGCCCGACTCTCTCGCCCTGGGGTTTGCGGGATCCCGCGCCCCTGGAGGAGGAGGAGTAGGAGTAGGACTGGCCCAGCCGCGTAGGGAAGTGGCCGGCGGCCTTGTGCGGCGAGGGGACCCTGGTCTCTGGCTGGAAGTTGGACGGACAAGTGTCGTGTGGGCTCCCGGAGGTGGGTGTTGAGAGGTGAACTGGTGAGTGTTAGAAATGGGGAGTTGGTTTTTGAAGTGTCCCAGTACATCCGAGTTGGAATTTGTGTCTTTCCAGTTGGCAGCACTGGAAATTTCAACTAAAATAAGCCGAATAGTAAACATCTTTGGGGCAGAGAAAAGGCAGCTTAAAAATGTTTCTTGAGTATGTTTGTTTTTTCCTTCTGAAAGTAAAGCGTTTGAAGATGAGCAGCATGTAATGTAAAAGAGGCTGTTTTAGCTGAAACTTCACTGCTTGCTGGGGAGTAAATATAAGTTCACAAGTAAAATTAATGGATTTGGTAGTAAAGAAATGCTTTGGCCAAAATAACGGCAGTATAGGGTTCTTGAAAACGATTACATTTAGTTTAAATTGCCGTGTGTGTGTGTGTGTGTGTGTGTGTGTGTGTGTGTGTGTGTGTGTGTGTGTGTGTGTGTTGGTTTCCCCACCACTTTGCTTATTCAAAAGTTCTTTGCTGCCATGAGACCTGCTTAACCACTTAATGTTTGCCGAGAGAAGCGCCTGTAACAGGCTACATTGTCTTACTCTCAGTCTTTAAGAGTTCCTGGCACACATGTGGCACTGACTCCGGTGGGGGCATTGTTTGGCTGGAGGCCTCTCAGCCATATGGACAATCTCAGAAATGGTATGTGAATAAACATGGGGGGTCAATGAGATTACATTTTCCCTTTGAAATTGTGTTCCTGGATGCTTTCAAGATTGAGACATTTAAGGAAAAGCTGTGAACAGGGTTGACAAAGACCTTAAACTCTGCCAAAGTGTGGTATTGAGTTCTTGCTCCTTTTTCCCAGGGAACTCCAAATTTAAAGTAGACATGATTTAAGACCTTCCTTACACATGGGAACAATATCCCATCCATTCTGTGGGCAATTATTTCCAGAAGCACAGTCAGCTCTTCGTTTTTAAGCATATGAGACTCGGGCAGGAGAAGACCGTTGCCTTTCTGAGTATTTACATTGCTTAGGAAAATAACAGGAGGCAGGTGTGCAGAAGCCCAGCAGCGGCCCCGCAGTGGTGTGTGGGGTCTGAGGAGCCTGCTTTTGTTTTTTTGCCAGCTCTAATTTAGTGGTGTTGAAGCTATTCTGCAAGGACCTCTGGGCCGGCGGATGATGCATCTCTCCAGAGCCCTGGGTGCTCATGTGCTCTGGCCGGCCCTCAGTTTGGCAGGCTGCTCCTGGAGTGTTATCTGATCTCCTTGCAGGATAAAATTGACTAAGATTACATGTTCTCCTCCCCTTGGCTTCCGAATGTGATGCATCAATGAGACCCGTTCAATAATATATTTAAAGACCTAACCCATGTTAATTCATCCTGAGATTTCCAGAAAAAGGCTTTTTAGATTTTGGCCTTGCACTGCGGTTTTGCTTTTACGAACTGAGGCAAGAGCTGATGTAATGTGGCTCTACTTCCTTTGTGTAGTGTTTTTAATAGTCCACAGGACCATGCTCTGTTTTGTATCGTTGTGATCATTTCTGAAACGCTCACGCGTGTGTGTGTGTGGGGGGGGGGGGCATTTAGCTATCTCTGATTTACTTTCTACATTACAGGCCAGAGCAGGGAAGAGTGTGGTGGTGAACTGTGACAACTTGGCAGGAGGGCTCAGTGAATTGCCTGTGTGTTATGTAGACTAGCTTTTCATTTTAATTAGTGCGACTGTGTACAGCTGTTAGGTCAGGCGACACTGGCCGCTCCTGCAGGGTAGTTTTATCTCATGTTGGAGCTTCTGTGAATTTGCCTGGCTGTTTCTTAATCCCTCGCCCATTGCCACCATGATTGCTTTTCAGTAAACGATAGAAACAAAACAGGATTTTGTTTGTTCGTGTAATAGTTTACTTGTGAGAAATGTATTTTTGGTTTTGAGGAACATGTAATGTTAATAGGTTTTATATTTACCATTATTTCCCAAGGTCAAAAGGTTTTGCTTGCTATTATATAGTCCAAGAAGCCAGTGGAAACAAGGGTTTATAACAGGAAGTCACTATACTGTTTAAAAAAGAGGGAGGAAGGGAGTCTTTGTTCTCTAGTGTTACTTTGTGAAACTCAAACAAATGTTAGCGTCAGTGGCATTAACTGGACTGTTCCCTCTTTGTCTTTTATCTCGTCTCACTGAACCAAAGGCCCTGAGAGAAGAGATGGTGCCCAGTGCCTCAGCGGTGGGTTCATAGAAGAGTTTAGAAATGTTTCTGTTGAGGGGCATGTGTTTACTAATGCAAATTTAAAAGTGTGTCACCGGTACCAAGTTCTTAGAAAGTATTTCCTCAAGATTTAAGATTGAATATCTTTGTCTATAGGCCTGTGATGAAGTGAGGTTCTGAAGGCTGAGGGATAGATTATATTATAATTAGGCTGGCCCCTTCCTCTGCCTGAGTCTTTTTACTGTTGTCATCTTGGTGAAAAGATAGTTCTGTGCAGCACTGTTCTCATGGGCTTGTAAGACTGTCGGGAACATAGCCATAGCAGCAGACCTGGCAGGGCAGGGGCAGTTTGCTTATAAATAAAGGCAGTGTGGGATCTTCTTACTATACTGCTGAGGGTGGCAGAAAAGATTATCTCAGATAGACATTCTTTTTAAGTGATCAGAGCAGTGGATTCTTGAAATAACTTGGGGTGAGGAAATAAGAGTACACTTTCTAGAAAACCCTATAATGTATCTGATTGAGGAAAATTGAAAGATTGATGTTGACAGCAAGAGAATGCTGAGTTAAAATGGAAACAGAAGAGGTGTGTCCTAGGTCCAGGCTGAGCAGAATAGTTCACAAGTCCTTTTGCTAGATGTTTGTTATTACTGACACAGGTCTTTGGATATAAACGTTAATAGTGAGTGAAGTGTTAGACTTGTCCTTTAAAGGCCAGTATATCTGTGACATAGGTGACAGATAACATTTGTAATGAAAAACATTAAAACAGTAATGCTGACATTAATTATCGGAAGAACCAACAGACTCTTATTAGTTCAGTAGGAAAACAGTGAGTCTACCCAAAGGGTGTGCGTCGTGTCATGGTCTGCTGAATAATTTACTTAATTACTTTTTTATTTTTTTAAAGATTTAACGTGTGTAGGCATTTTGCCTGCATCTGTCTGTCTGTATACTATATGCCTGCCTGCTGCCTACAGAGGCCAGAAGAGGGCATTGGATCTGCTGGTACTGGATTTACAGGTGGGGGCACTGTGCGGGTGCTGGGAAATGAACCCAGGTCCTCTGGAAGAGGAGCCAGTACTCTTAATCACTCCAGCTCACTTTTTAATTAATTATTACTGGTTTTGAGACAGAGTCTCCAGAAGTGCAGGCTGGCTCAGAATTCCTTATCTTCTTGCCTCCACCTCTGAGGGTTGGCATTAGAGGTGTATGGCAGGATGCCTTGTTTAGACTGGGTAATTTAGAACAATTAGAAGTTTATTTGGCCCATGTCCTGGTAACAGCCTTGTTCAGAAGCTGAAGGCCAAAGGGTTAGAAAACAAATGTGGGAGTAAGCAGGATTGAGCAGGAGTGAGCAGGTGTGGGTAGGAGTGGGCAGGGCAGGGCATGGGGAGGGCAGGAGTGGGGCAACTTTCAGAAAGTTAGCCTGTTCCTCATCAGTATACTCACGCATGGCACAGTTAATTCCTACTAGGACCTTCCTGCACGGCAGCACCGGGGAGTAAGGCTCTAGTGGACCAACCATAGTCAAAGCCCAGTGCTCCACAGACGTGCCGAGGATAGACCTGGCACTCCTGCGTGCGGAGTGTAGCACGTGTGTAAGGATGTGCTGCAGCACAGAGAGAGCATCGGAATTCATGAGATGGAGGGGACAACGTGGCTGATGGTGGTGGCTGACACTGGTAATCTCAGTATTTGGGAGGCAGAGGGAGGTGGATTCTGAAGTTTAAGGCTAATCTGTGCTACATAGTGAGATCCAGGCTAGCCTGAGTTAGAGAGTTGAGACACTGTTTCAGTGACAACAAAACAAAAACAAACAAACAACCAATCATCAAACAATAAAAAACAAAGTTAATCCATGAACACGGCAGTGCTTTGTTTTGAAATATAACATGATTAAGCATCACTATTTAAGTGATTTGCTTTTCCTTGTGTGCTAAATGCAGTTCTCATGTCAATGGACGGATTTCTTAGCTACATTTTGGCTCATCTCTCAAATACAGAAAGAGGAAGAGGATTTGAGAAGAAAAGAATAAAAACATCCATCAAAACAGACATTAAATAAATATAGTGATTGTCAGTTTTAAGCATCTAGTATTAGAAATGAAATGTTTGAATCATAATCTGTCTATGCAAAGAGTATGCAGTCATTTAAAGTCCTGATAACTGGGGCTGGTGAGACGGTTCATTGGGAAAAGTGCTTGCTGCACAAGTGTGAAGACCTGAATTCAGGCCCCAGCACCCACATAAAAGCTGAGTGTAACTCTATTACTGTGGTACTGGAAAGCTAGAGACAGGAAGAACCTAGGGGCTTGCCCCCTTTCCTGTCTAGCTAAATCACAGGATTACACATTTATTGATGGAGAGCCTGACTTTAAAAAGTAAGGTGGAAAGCAGCCAGGCAGTGGTGGTGCACACCTTTAATCCCAGCACTTGGGAGGCAAAGGCAGGCGGATTTCTGAGTTCAAGGCCAGCCTTGTCTACAGAGTGAGTTCCAGGACAGCCAGGGCTACACAGAGAAACCCTGTCTCGGAAACAAAACAAAACAAAACAAAAACCAAAAAGTAAGGTGGAGAGTGATAGAGAAAAATACCCCAAGTTCCATTTAATACATGCATACACTGAAGGAGGGAAGGGAAGAAGAAAGGAGAGAAAATTAAGATAGCTTTCCCCCTTACGTTAAACAGTGGCTGTTTAACTCTGTACAGTATGGTCCTAAGAACATACCAGTGCTTACTCAGCAGGGTAAGAGGCTAGAAATCAGCACTGCAGAAGCGGTTGCTACCTTTCTCTGGACAATAGGATTGCAGATAATTCCATTCCCTTTGTGTTATTCTTTTTGGCCCTGAGTTATTTCGTCCTTGTAGGCGTAAGACAGATCCGTGCCAGAGCCAGGAGACCGAGGCGTCGGGAGCTTGAGCACTTGGCCAGGATTCCAGGTTCTTCATCCTCTGCTTTTAATTACATTCATTGTATGATGAATTAGTTTTATTTAATGGGTGTTTGTATGTATATGCAACACACGGAGGTCAGAGGATAACTTATGGATGTTAGTTCTTGAATTCCACCATGTAGGTCCTGGGGATCGAACTCAGATTGTCAGGCTTGCTGGCAAGCACTCTTAGTCTCTCTGATCTTCAAAACTTGGTCATTTCTCTAGTCAATCAACTCAGTTTGTTTGTGCCTCAGTGGCCTTATGATCAGTCATTTCTCTAGTCCTGCATTGATGTAAACTTTGATTGTAGTGTTTTGTTGTACAAATGCAAAGAGGACTTGTAGATACAGTTCATTACCCATTCCTTTCTTGTTCTCTTTGTGTGCAGGTATGAAACTGTTGGTTCCTAATGTTTCATTGAAAGTTCTGTTGATAAGACGATTAGGCAAATTAAAATTCCTTGATGATAACTGAAGTTGAAGAAAAATCAGATAACATTTGTATAAAATATTTAAAACATTCCATCAGGTAGAATGAAGAAGGATCAGTTTTTTGTTTTTTCTTTCAAATCCTTATCCTTTAAAAGTTTTTTAATATTGTGTGTGTGTGTGTGTGTGTGTGTTGCACATGTCACAGAGCATGTGTGGAGGTCAGAGGACAGTGTTCAGGAGTTCTCTCTGTGTAGATCTAGGAGCTTCTCATCTGACTTGGTGGCAGGGTACATTTACCTGCTGAACCATCTCGATGGCCCATATAAGCCTATTCTTTTTGAAGTTGATGCGAGTGCTCTTAGAAGTGAGAGGTTTGGCCTCAGAGCTGGAACAAAAGGATGGTAGCAAGAGAAACTGCAGCTTAATACTGCTACCTTCTTAGTACATTAGAAGGACTGTAGGATTTTATGGTGGTTATATGTCACCCATGTTTGGGTTTGGTGGGTAAAATTAGGCAATAACTAAAAGTAACATTAGAAAGAAACATTTTAATTTTGATAATAATTGTAAGTTCTTTGTGGATATTTTAAACAATTTGTGCTATGTTTAGATCTTGATGTGAAAGCCAAGCGTTCCTGCCATTAACATTTGAACTCGTTGCTCAGTTCTGCAGCGAACAGACCTGTTTCCCACATCCTGCTTTTCCAAAGCCAGTGAGCTCCTCGTGATCTGGGTTTTAAAGGTGGTAGTTTCTGTGTGGCTGCTGAGCTTTAGAGGAGTAAAGTAGAACACACACTCGCTGTGCACTCGCCACACTGTCAAGTCAGAAGTCTCCAGTGGTGTGTGCTGCTGTGTTCACAGCTGCTTTAGCCACGAAGCCACCGGATTATCTGCTAATGATTTAAAAATAGATGGGTGGAAACAGGTCTCTGCTGGGCTTGAGTCTCAGCCTTTGAATAAAATGACAGTTGAAGTTATGCCCTCTATACAGTCTTCAGGATGTCTCAGGCTGATTTATTCTTTGCATAGAGAACAGGAGGAGTTAATTAGGTTCTTTTTATATGACCTTCTTTCAGGACCAATATTGGAGAAATTTTCATTGTATGTGTATGGGTGTTTTGCCTGCATGTATGTCTGTGTATCACGTGTGCCTGTGCCTGAGGAGGCCAGAAGGGAGCCTCAGATCCCTTGGAACTAAAGTTAGAGCCGATTGTCTGATGCCTTGTATGCACTGGGAATCAAAGCTGGGTACTCTGCAAGTGCACCCAACTGCTGAGCTGCCTTTCCGGCCCGGGAGAGTCTATGGGTGGGTCATTCAATTTACTCATTAGTCTTATCCTTTTAAACATTGAAACAGATCATATGTAGTTGGCATGTCATGCATGTGTAGTGTGTAATGAACTTTTTGGAGTTTTTGGTATCACCAACCAGCCAACAAAGACAGAAAATTAAATTTCTGTCTTAGTTTCTTTTTATATTGCTATGATAAAATACTTGGCCAAAACAACTTAAGGGAGAGAGGTTCTATTTTGGCTCGAAGTTCCAGGTTGCAGACTGTCATGTATGGGGGGGGGGGAGTCACAGCAGCATAAGCTTAGAGACCTGGTAATGTCAGTCATGAAGCAGAGGAGAAGACCAAGGCAAGCAGCTGTTAAGGCCCCTTTCTCCATTTACACAGAACTGGATCTCAGCGAGGGAAGGGTGCTGCCTGCTCCGTCCTCACACCTTGAATACTGTAGTCCAGATAATCTGCAGGTGTGCTCAGAGGGCCATCTCCCAGGTGATTCTGATTGTCAGACTGATAGTAAAAATCTTAAAAATGAGCATGTTTTTTCTATTATGAAGATTTAACAAGTATTTTTTGGAGGGGCTCAAATAAATGCATCTTTTTAATTATACATATTAATATTTGTTTAGTAAAAAATGAACAGTTTAGGGACAGGCATAGTGGTGTGCATCTTTAGATGCTAGTACTTTGGAGGCAGAGGCAGACGAATCTCTGTGGTTTAAAGCCAGTGAGTTTCAGGCCAGGCCTGACTAGTGATAAATCAGTGGAGGAAAATGAGAGAACAGACCCAGCTTGACCTCAGAATGGTGAGAGCAGCTTTTCCATCTGAGAGAACTTTACCACAGTTCTTGTTCGAGGGTATAGGATGTGTCATGTGCTCATGGCCTCCAGAGGCCCAGAAATTGCTTTTCTGAACTGTAGGGTGGAAGATAAATCAGGTTGCCTGTTTCTATGATCTCAGAGGTCCAGGGAGTGTAGTGAGGGTTGGCTGCTTTCTGAAATTCCATGGGTGGCAGGAATGTTGAAGCCTTGGGCCTGTTTTGGGCTATGATTTTGGAGTGGGGTGTTTTCTTTCGTGAGATGCTATTTGAAAAACAAAAGAAACAATAAAATGAACAGTTTTTCCAAAAGAAAGAGTTTATTCTGGGATTACCATTCCAGAGAGAGAAGGAAGTCCGTTGTTGACACACCAGGCAAGCACTGTAGCTGGCACACCTAAGAACTCGTCCCTCTAACCTCAAGCAGTAAGCAGAGTGAGAATTTAAATGGTGCAGTTCCCAGCGACACTTTCTATAGCATGGTCAGATCTAATCCTCCCCAGACAGTGCCACCAACTAGGCACAAACATTTAAGTGCCTGAGGCTATAGATGTATAGCTTTCATTCAGATCTCTGCATCACCACCCTGACTCTCAACCCCTGGTCCTAGGGATAGGACACAGGGTGCTCAAGGAATTTTAAATGTGTGTTGGGATCTGCGTTTAGTGTCACATGCACTACTTAAATAAGAGGCAAGTAGAACTCTTGAGTTTGAGACCAGCCTGATCTATGTAGTAACACCCTGTCACGAAAAGAGAAGGAAAAAAAATATGTGGTTTGATCAAAGATGTGTGTGAACATGCTTTTTTTGGTGTGGCAGTGCTGAGGGCTTGAGGACCTCTTGGCATGGGAGACAAACACTATCGATGAGCCACACCTCCAGCCTACTGTGTGAATGTCTGCCAGCCTGGTCACTTGTCTTTCACAGGATGTGCTCTGTCCATAGAGTATCCTTCTCACATTCAATATATTCAGTAGCTGGGCGGTGGTGGCGCACGCCTTTAATCCCAGCACTCAGGACAGAGAAGCAGGCAGATTTATGAGTTCGAGACCAGCCTAGTCTACAAAGTGAGTTCCAGGACAGCCAGGGCCACACAGAAAAACCCTGTCTCGAAATACCAAAAAAAAAAAAAAAAGCATGTATATATATTCAGTAAATGTTTACCCCTCCTAGTATTATTAACCTTTATTTCTAGATAGATATAGACTTAAAGAATTGTATCATTTTCTTTATTGAGGACTTTTCTATTTTCTGAATAATAAAAACTGAGAAAAGAAGTCTTATCCTTGGAGACTATAATTTATATAAATACAATTGGAACAGTCTGTGCTGTACATACTATATACTTATTGTCTGCTTTTTAAAATTTTAATTACTACTGTGATGTAGATGTGTATATGGAGGTCAGATCACAATTCTTGAGTCGTTTTGCCTTTATATGGATTTGCAGGGTGGAACTGAGGCCCCAGGCTTCCGCAGCAGTGTCCTCTCCCTCCACCATTGCTCTCACCCGTGCGCCTGTTTGTTGAAATAGGGTCTCATGTAGCATGAGCTGGTACTGGCTCTGGTGCAGAGGATGACCTCGAACCCCCTGCACTTCTGTTTGCTGAGCGTACCACATCTGTCTACAGTTAGAGCAATGTCTGGCGCTGCTTGTTTAGAGCGTTTCGACTTTGCATTGATCCAGCTTTTGTCATCATCAGAATTTCGAATTACTCTGTGTTCTGTTATTTCCCAGAGCCAGGCCTCCTTATTTCTGCTTTTATGTTTGTTTGCTTTTTTTTTTTTTTTTAATGGAGTCCTGGTTGGCCTGGAACTCCCTATGAAGACCAAGTTGTCTTTAAACATGTGATTCCTCTGGTGGGCCTTCCAAATAGTAGGTTGTGCTCAGCCTCACTTGCGCATGTACACTCGCCCCCTCCCTTAAAAAAGATTTGTTTATTTAATATATGTGATTACACTGTCACTGTCTTCATTAGAGGACATGCAATCCCATTACAGATGGTTTTGAGCCACCGTGTGGTTGCTGGGAATTGAACTCAGGACCTCTGGAAGAGCAGTCAGTGCTCTTGACTGATGCGCCAGAGCCATCTCTGTAGTCGGTGCATGCAGTCCTGCTCACTCTTCCCCATCTTCTCTCTCCTCTTTTCCCAGCTAAAGCACTGAGTGAATTATTTCTTTTTTTGTTTTTTTTTTTTTTTTTTTGAGACTGGGTTTCTCTGTATAGCCCTGGCTGTCCTGGAACTCACTCTGTAGACCAGGCTGGCCTCGAACTCAGAAATCCTCCTGCCTCTACCTCCCAAGTGCTGGGATTAAAGGCGTGCGCCACCACCGCCCGGCAGAGTGAATTATTTCTTCAGCCCAGGTTCTTTGATTTACTTTATAGGCATCTTTAAGTATTTCTGTAGGGTGTGACTCGTGTCCTGGAACAGTATATAACCATTTGGATACATACCCACTGCTTGAGGTTGCTGGTTTATGGAGCCATGAACCACTAGTGAGGCCTAAATCTGAGCTTGAATTACTAAGAAGGTTTTGTAGTTTTATTTTTTCAAGATTTATTTATCTATGTATTTTACAAAAAATGAGTACTCGTTTTTTTTTTTTTTGTTTTTTCCTTCTTTTTTTGGTTTTTTTGAGACAGGGTTTCTCTGTGTAGCCCTGGCTGACCTGGAACTCACTCTGTAGACCAGGCTGGCCTCGAACTCAGAAATCCGCCTGCCTCTGCCTCCCAAGTGCTGGGATTAAAGGCGTGCGCCACCACTGCCCGGAGTACTCTACTTGTATATATGGCTGTATGCCAGAAGAAAGCATCAGAAAAGAGGGCATCAGATCCCATTTCAGATACCATGTGGGTGCTGGGAATTGAACTCAGGACCTCTAGAAGAGCAGCCAGTGCTCTTAACCACTGAGCCATCTCTCCAGCTCCGGTGTTGTAATTCCTATTTCTTTCAGATTTGTTTTACTCGAGTCATTTATAGCCCCTGACTTGTCGAGACTTGTAAAATACTTTATGTGTGGGATTGTTTGTTGGGGAGGGGTGTGGCCCATAGGCTACTGTGCCTTGTGTCAGGCTTCTCTCTGTTCTTTGCATCTTTTGGTACAGAACGATCTCTTCTCCTGAACTAAAGAGCTTAGCCTCCTTGAAACTGATCCATTTTCTTCTGCACCTTTGAGCTGTTTCAGAAACTCATGAAGTTTTGCTTCTCAAAGCAGGTATAGAATGAACTTCAGGGTAGGATTATGCAGTACCTCATCCCTGCTTTCATCTTAGTCTCCTTCTTGTCCTGCAGTTTTTCCTTGTCAAGGAAAAGAGAAGCTTTGTAATAGAGTGGGGGATGGACGCGACAGTGGACTCTCCTCTTTGTACCGTGCTTACTTTTCAAAGGTGAAATGGAACATTGTAGAGTAGTACACCCTAGGTAACTCTGAGACACTGCTATCAGCCCAGTACCTTTATCTATCTGAAATTTCATTTTCTGTTTCGTGTACTTCAGTAAGAAGCATTTAAACACATTTAAAGTAAACCATTTTCAAATCTTTTAACTCACCCTGCCTCTCTGTAGATGGATACAGATATAAAAATAAATACAAAGATTTCATTTCTGCCAAAGACAGTCAGTGTGGTGGTTTGTATATGTTCGTCCCAGGGAGTGCCACCATTAGAAGGTGTGGCCTTGTTGAAGGAAGTGTGTCACTGTGGGGTTGGGCTTAGAGATCTTCGTCTTTTATGCCTGAAGATGCCCAGTCTGTTACTGGTTTCCTTTGGATAAAGGTGTAGAACCCTCAGCTCCTCCTGCACCATGCCTGCCTGGATGTTGCTATGCTTCTGCCTTAATGACAATGGACTAAACCTCTGAACCTGTAAGTCAGCCCCAAGTAAATGTCTTTTATAAAACTTGCATTGGTCATTGGTGTCTGTTCACAGCAGTAAAGCCCAAACTAATACAGTCAGTAAAGAGTTTGTGTAGGAGGATACTATATATTAAATTGCGTTCTGGAGTCCAGACTGTCCAGATCTAACCTGGACTTGATGGCATTCAGAGATATGTTATGTGGGATTAGTAAAGAGAAGAAGGGAGAGGGGGGTGCAGGGAGAACAGCCACCACTCCTGAGAGACCTTGAGTTAAACCTCTGTGCTCTGAGGCCAGATTCATATGCAAGCTCTCACTGGAGACCTGGGTGAGATGAGTTTCTGTTTTTAATGTCCCCAGCATTCTGTTGTAGCAGCTGGAGCTGATGAATGTGGAGCACATCTTATAGAGTTAATATCAAGGCCCTCCGTAGCGTATGATGGAGACTGAACTTTTGGAGAATGAAATGGACATTGTATTTCTCTTGGGAGAAGTTGTTATACCTACTGAACAACCTTCACTGAACTCTGTTTCAGGCCCCATGACGGCATTATGAAGAAAGCAGGGTATAGTTTTCTGTGGTTTCAAAATAAAAATTGTGGGCCAGTGAGATCATTCGGCAGGTAAAGCACCTTGCCGCCAAGCTGGGTGATTGAGTTCCTTCTGCAGCCCCCACGGGGTAGAAAGAAAAGAACAATCTGCAAGTTGTCCTCTGACCTCCATGTTTATATGCACACCTGTAAACATACTTTCACATACATCCACACCAAGAAAACATGAAGAAAATAAAAAGAGGGTAAAATCCAGGTCTGGAGAGGTATGTTGATTGGGTTTCCCTGCCCACCACTTTTGCAGGTGGCTAACCCCCGACAGGTGTGCTTTCTGATGTTTCTACTCATCGGTTCCTCATGGGTGACTCCATATTTGCACTGTCTTGCCCTGTCACATTTTAATCTCTCTTCTAAGATCAAAGCCAAGTCATACATAGACCTGTTTTACTAGGTACTCAATAATTTATTTGGGTTTAATTTCTCCCTTTCTCTTTTATTTTCCATTTCTTTTTTCTTGACAGTAGCCCCGGCTGTCTTGTTAACTCCATCTGTAGACCAGGCTGGCCTCAAACTCACAGAGATCTGCCTGCCTCTGCCTCCTGAGTGTTTGGATTAAAAGCATGTGCCACCACTTCCCGGCTGGCTTTAATTTCTTTTTAACTTCTGTAATATTCATCTGAAAGAAATTTGTTTTCTATAGTAATAGAAACAAACAAACAAAAAATGTACCAGGAAACTGGTTAGCTACATTCGTAGTGGCCTCTAATCTACCAGTGTCTGCTGTGTTCATTTGCCATTGCCAGAGTGGAAGGTGGGGAGGAACATTCTCTTTAGTTTTGTAAAGATAGGGTCTCTTACGTAACTCTGGCTGGCTGATAATAGCTCATCAAATAGAGGAGGCTAGCCTGGAATTTGTGATGATCCCCTATTTTAGCCTCTGGAGCGATGGATTATAACTGTGGGGTTAAAGGTGATCCACCACTGCCCTTTTGCTTTTGGTATGATAACAGCTTGATACCTGAGCTTGTCTTTGTTTTTTCATTAAGCCCATCATGTGGAAGGAAGTCTTCTGTGGAGTAGGGAATGTTGAGAAGGGTGTGTTGTAGCTGATGCTGACATTACATTCCTCATCTTTCTGCTTCCAGCACGACCTGTGCAGATTGTAGACCAAGATACCTGTCTCAGGAGGCAGAGGCAGGCAGATCTCTGTGTGCTACTATGTCTGGCTTTGCACAGTGTGATTCTGCGTTTGAGTATGAGTGTGTGTGTGTGTGTGTGAGTGAGTGAGTGAGTGAGAGACAGAATGCACAGAGAGAACAGGTATGTTACGATAAAAGTAGGATGGAACTTCCGAGAGAAAAGGGACTTTCAATGGAGGAGTACCTATGGGATGCGTGTATGAGTATATATACTTACTTAAAAGAATATGTTTAATCTTTGATAATACCATACATGTATCTGTGTATTCCAATTATGTCCACTCCTGATTTCTCCAGACATCTCCATCATGACCCCTTTCTACTTTCATGTTCTGTTTTGTTTTGTTTGTTTGTTTATTTTAACATTTCTTTATGCATTTATTTTTGTAATCCACAGAGTTCAGTTAGTTGGAATGGGAGCTGATCTTGTTTGCTTGATCTTGTGCAGATAACTGTAGCCTCTGTGAGTTAATGAATGCAGGGGCCACATCATGTTCACAAGACAGCATTTCACAGCATCCTTCCCCATTCCCCAGCTCTTGGCCATGTAGCGGAATGTGTAGTAAGCTCTTTCTAGGACCGATGCCTCACCAGCTGCGGGCTGTTGACCAGATTTACAGTACCAGGCATGAGCTCACTCTTCTGGAGCAAACCTCACGTCTAATCAGAAAGCGGTTGGTTACCCCATAAGATGTGACGTGTGCCAGTATTGCACATACAGCACAAGTTTTTTTTTAAATGAGAAATCCTTTCTTGCTTTATGATGCTTGGCGAATCTGGATTTTGTAGCAAAATTTAATGTCTAACTTGTTCAGTGCATTTTATTGAAAGTGTAGTTGATTAATAAAATATTTTAAAAGGCTTTTGATCCTCTTTGAAGAATGACAAATTTAAGGTTGTGCATATAATGTGGTATGTGCTTCTCATTATAAAAGTCTCAAGTGTGATAATGTAAGACCAGTGTTGAAAAACAGTGTTATTAGCCTACCTTTGAAAGAGGGCCTGCTGTGATACTTCTGTTTCCAAACTAAGATTATTTTGGTATTGATGTTTTTCGAGGGCAGAGAGATGATCTGGTTAAGAGCGTGGTTTTCTATCAGTGACCCAGATTCAGTTCCCAGCACTAACCTGTAATTCCAGCTCTTTTGTGGCCCTGTGGGCACTTGTACACTTGTGCTGCACATAAACTCACATAGACAGACATAAACAAAAATATTAAATGCAATCTGAAAGTCTTAACAGATAGATTTATAAAATTTCTTTCATAATGAAAATTGGCTGTGTTTTCTATCTTTATTGGTATTTTGAGAAATACCTATCGCTTTGCCGGGGCTATTCATGTCTCCTTTTCTCCTGTAGAAAATAGTTTGTGGAGGTTTTCTAGTCTTGGAGTTGATTTATAGAAGAGTGATTTTCTTTCTTGTCTTCAGCAGGGTTAGCTAATGAGTTTCTTTAGTCTTGAATAGAATTATTAGATCTAAGTAGTAGTGCCCTTTGATGCCTCTGTTTCTAACAGACCAGAAAAAGAAGACCAAGCCTAAAGTGGGATGAAGGAGAGGGCCTTGTGGAGCTGAGCTGTGCACTGAAGGTAGTCTGTGTCACTGCCTTCTTTTTTTTGTGTGTCTTGATGAAGATCCCTACCACGGAACTCTATCCCAACCTTAACATCTCTGCTGATTCTTGTGTTGGCTTGTTACTTATTATTTATTCATTCATCTCTTTTGAGTGTGCGCATGTGTGTCACAGTGTGATTATGGAAGTTGGAGGAAAACTTGTGAAACCAGTTTTCTACCACTTTGCTGTTCTGGGTCTGAGGATGGAACTCAGGTCACCAGGTTTGCCCAACAATCACCTTTTGCTTGATGAACCATCTCATGGTCTGTCTGTCTCTGTCTCTGTCTCTGTCTCTGTCTCCCTCCCTCCCTCCCTCCGTGTGTGTGTGTGTGTGTGTGTGTGTGTGTGTGTGTGTGTGTGTACACATACATACCCACTCTCGTTTGTTTGCTTTTCTTAATATTTTTTGAGACTTGGTCTTACAATGCAGCCTGGCTAGCATGAAACTCAGTAGGAACACTAGGCTTGCTTTGTATTCCCAGGGATCCATCCACCTGCTTCTTCCTCCTAATGACAGGTTGGTAAGTGGGACCCAGAACTTGAAGACCGAGTGTGCCTGAGAAAGGTGGATCTCCTGCTTATCTAATTGTTACCCAGGTTATGTTTCCACAGCCAGTTTTTTCCTTCTGGGTTTTAGATGGCTCTCATTTAACTTAGCCTGCTTGGAAGTCTTGGTGTATACCAAGGAAGGGTGTCAAGGAACTCTTGGTTCTCCTCCAGGTTCCCCCTGCCCAGCAGAGAGTCAGGATTCTTACATAATAATCACATACCTTGTATTCCTGGATATAGAGGTGTTAGTGGGATTAGGAAAGTTACTTTTATTTTGTAGGTAGCAATTTTCATCACTGTATACCTGGAGTCTAAGTGAACATTTTAATCTCAAACCAGGAAAGCGTTCATAAAATAAGTGATTGAAGTAATTTTCTGTAAAATTCAACTAGATGGGTTATTAAAGTTGGTACAAGGACAGTTTTTTATAGTCGCTCATAACAGAAACTGATTGTGTAGCAATTCCAAAGGCTATGATTGTTACCACAACTTATATTGAATTTAGAAGAATTTATCTTGTCAGAGTCCATATATTATTAGTCAAGAAATTAAAAGCACACAGACTGGCTTTGTTCACACTGCCTGTACTCTAAGGAAAGGAACAAATCCCTGTCACACAGCAAACTCCGTTGGTGAGGAAGACAGAAATCCCTATCTGTCATGGCCTAAAGTCAGTAGTGCCAAGGTGAGGAAGTCAGCGCATCTCATGGGGACTTCAGAGACTGTGATGATGGGAGAGCTGTGGAAGTCTTTGCTGTGGTGTTGATAGTACTTACAGGCTTATTTCAAAAATTGAAAACCTAGTTGGATTATTGTAGTTGCCCAAATCTTCTAATAAGGATGAGGATTCTCCTTCATTCTGGGTCTAATGGCCTTAGAATTCCAACCAAGGATGTTTCTTATTTCTACTGAAACATTGAGATGTGTGTCCGTGGAGATCATACGGCTGACTGTGTTGTTCTATGGTAGAGTCTTTGCCTAGGTGTGAGGTCATGTCAATCCTTAAACACACACACACACACACACACACACACACACACGGGAGGGAGAGACTGACATGTAGATTGGTACCCAGCTTCATAATTTTGTTTATAAATTTAAAAGCACATTTTAATCTGTGCTCAACTTTAAGCATGGATTTTAGGTTTTACCTTACATTTTGTATTTATAGGGGAAATAGAATAATATAGAGAGAATGATTAAGCCAAGTAAATATTTGCCTTTTTGCCATAATATTAGATATTCTAAACTTAAATATTTACTATGGAGAAGAAAGCCTAGTTAAAGTGAAGAACCAAGTTATCTTACCCTTTAAAACAAATAGGTGAGCAGTGGCTTCTAAAACCCTAGTCGCAAAGCATTTGACAAAAATATTAATGGAAACATTCCTGGTTATTATAAATAATTTACTATCTGAACAGTTGCCCATGAGATTGCTATAATGTATTCCTTTTATGTCGTTCCTGCCTGGTTATGGCTGTGCTGCCTACTTACTGCAAAGCCTTGTCCCCAGCTTTCTGCTGCCGTTGCTCCATCTTCCAGGTAGTTTTCCTTTCTGGGTGGTTTCTGTTAGTGTTATGGAAGTTGGCAAAGACAAGTGGTTTTAAAAGCCTAAGAAATCTATTTCTTGGGAATTCCCCATTTTTAGTATTTCTTTGTGTTAGTGTTTATAATTATTTTATAAAGTGTTTTCAGATTTTTATTTTGTTCTGTTTTATCTTTTCTTCCATTTTCTGACTGCCCAGGTAGGAGGTTAAGCCTTTGAAAATTTTAATCTGTATTTTAAGATTTGTACAGATTACTTAAAAAAAAAAATCAACCAACCAACCAACCAACCAACCAACCATGTTTCAATGCAGAACGTGAGATTTTCTGGCTCTTATAATATTGAGAAGTGATGTGCATGTGTACATATGTGTATATATTTGTATACATATACATGTGTGTATATATTACTATGTATACACATGCATGCATGCATGCAATTTCTAACCTGAGCTGGATGTGAGCAGTGGATAAGGGTGCTCTCACTTCTAAATCAGGACCTGACTTCACTCTGGAGGGGTGTGGTATAATACTTTTCCTTTCATCCTGACTGATTTGTTCCACCCTCCCCCCAAGACCCATTTAAGCAGTGCTGTTAAGTTTTATAGACTCTATATTTTTTTTGCCTTGGAGCCCACAGTTTTGGTCCCCTGCCTACTCAACTTAGTTCCCCCTAGACTCTCCCCCTCTCAACCCCCCCCCCTTTTAAATCTATATCCTTTTCTGTCTTGCTCTTAAATTATTCCTTACTGTTTGTCAAAGTCCTACCCAACTCTGCAGTCAAGCTAGACTTCCCCAGGTAAAGTTTGTTTTCCACACCATCATCTTAGTTTTGCTTATTTTCTCAGATTCACAAGGTCTTTGGATAGAATGAACAGTTACTCATGTTTTGTCTTCTGGTGACAGGTGCTGGCCTTTTTGCTCCTGCACCATCAGTATCTGGAACTTGAGGGCAAAAACAAGTAAATGCTCTAGAGAAATAGAGCTTAGACACTCAGTGTATTTTTCTGCTTGTAATAAATGAATAACCCCAAAAGTCAGAATAGAAGCCCTGAACAAGAACAATTTTATCTTACTCCCCTGATTCCCACTGGCTCTGTCCCTTGGAGGGAGGTCTTGTGCATGCTCCTCTTCTCATATATATGCCCTCTAAAATTCTTTCCAGGTTCTTGTTTTTAAGCCTCTACTGGTGTATTACATCATGAAGACTTTATAGTTCAGGTTCTTTGTTTTTTGAGACAGGGTTTCTCTGTAGCCTTGGTTGGCTTCAAACTTGCAGAGATTCCCCCACCACCATTCCTGGTTCTTCTTGTTCAGCTACTTGGGGACAGTTTTATAAAGGATGTGAGCTCAGAGCCTTGAGTTCTTCTGTGCCTTTCTTCCTCTGCATAAGACCTCAACTCCACGGCAGGTCACACTGGTGTATGCTCTCAACTCCACGGCAGGTCACACTGGTGTATGCTCTCAACTCCACGGCAGGTCACACTGGTGTATGCTCTCAACTCCACGGCAGGTCACACTGGTGTATGCTCTCAACTCCACGGCAGGTCACACTGGTGTATGCTCTCAACTCCACGGCAGGTCACACTGGTGTATGCTCTCAACTCCACGGCAGGTCACACTGGTGTATGCTCTCAACTCCACGGCAGGTCACACTGGTGTATGCTCTCAACTCCACGGCAGGTCACACTGGTGTATGCTAACAGAGTGCTTCGTAGTGTGTAGCATTCTTGAGCAAAAGCAATGGAAAACACATGTTCTCAAAAGCTTCAGTCTTACAGGAAAGCAGAACTTTCCTTATCATCTTGTTTTATGCATACAGAAGGAACTTACCAACTTTGTAGAAATCAAGGCTCTGTTTTTATGATGCAGGAAAATGGGCAGTCTCCTGCACCACCACAGGACTGTTGTACAGGATCACAGGGATCCTCTGAAAATGGACAATCTCATGAGTTTTTCAGATTGTCATTGCTTACAGCCCGTCTGCCAGAGACTCTCAGGTCTGCTTTAAGAGTAATAGGGGAGCGTGTTTAGGCATCAGAGGCACTTGGTATGGGAAGGAACATTTACAAAGAAGAGGTGCTGAGCATGAAAGATAATGGAACTTGGGACAAGATCCCAGGTGTGGCAACATTGGATAAGGTATAGTGGAGAAAATGCAGCCTTGCTTGTTTTTCCACAGGTCAAGTTGTGGAAACTGGTGAAAGAATGGAACACTAGAGATTCAGATTGCCGTGGGACTCTCTGACTTTCTTCTTACAATGATAATCTATTGCCTTTGCGAGAGACAGCAGTAAAGCCCCAGGGTTCACTGGAAGCAATTAGGATGGATTAAAAGAGAGTGGTTTGCTGATGAAATAGGATTATTGATATTTTTTTCCTCCATACATTCATCTCTAGATCAGTGGAAATGGATTTTCTGTAGTGACAAACATGTTCTGTCTATGATATGATAGCTGCTGGACACACATGCTTGGCTAGAAATCACTTACAGTTTGGGGGGTGTGATCAAGGAACAGGTTTTTACATGTTGTTTAACTCCATAGTCCTGTAGCTAGTAACCAGCTATTTGCCATCACAGCCCTAGAGTGACCTTTGATTCGGTGATTTGACCTTGAATGAGTCACATCTGAGACCGTCTCTTTTTTGGTTTTTTAAAGATCTATTTATTTTATGTATATGTTGTTGTCTTCAGACACCAGAAGAGGTCGTTGGATCCCATTACAGATGGTTGTGAGCCACCATGTGGTTGCTGGGAATTGAACTCAGGACCTCTGGAAGAGCAGTCAGTGCTCTTAACCACTGAGCCATCTCTCCAGCTCGTGGACACCTCTTTTATTATTGTATTTTCTTTTAGAGAAATTTGAGATGAAGGAGGAACATAAAGGTATTATTATGTGTGAGATTGGCAGCTACTGCTTAAGATAAAACCTCAGAGTAGCCTTTTAAAAGTATTTAAGAAAAGAGGACTGGAGATCGCTTCGTTGGTAGAATGCTTGTGTAGCAGGCACAGAGCCCTGGGTCTCCTCCCATCGCTGCATAAACTGAATATAAATCTACAATTCCAGCTCTTGGAAAGCAGAAGCAGGAAAATCCCAATTTCATGCCAGCTGTAATCACGTTGTGAGCCCCATGTCAGCTGGGCTACACTGTGTAGAGAGACTGTCTCAGAAAACAAACAGGCTGGAAGATGACCTAGTGGCTAAGAACACTGGATGCTCTTGCACAGAACCTAGGTTTGGTTCCCAGTACCCATATCAGGCAGGTCATAACTGTCTGTAACTTCAGTTCCAGAGAATCTTACACCCTCTATTGGACCTCTTTAGGCATAGCACAGATAGATAACAGGCACACAAACATACATATAAATGAAAATAAGTTTTTAAAGAAGTCTCAAAAACTGTCAAAGAAAGAGGGAACTGAAAGAGGAAAACTTGTTAGTGGCTAATGAAAAACAAAGTGTAATGAATAGCACTCAGCAAATGTTTGAGTGCTTTCAAGGTAAATATAGCTTACTGCCTGCTCTTGTGGCTTTAAATAGAATCTTGGAGACCATGCTTCTTTAGGCTAAGGGACTTGTGGCTGCGAGGGTCTTTTAGAGGCGTGAAGGAGGCAAGCTTCTTACTAGTAAGGTAAATGTTCCCTGGAGGCTTCTGCTGATGTTCACTGGAAATTTTTTTTAAAAAAGAATTATTTATTTTATGTATATGAGTTCACTGTCGCTGTCTTCAGACACATCAGAAGAGGACATCGGATCCCTTTACAGATGGTTGTGAGCCACCATGTGGTTTCTGGGAATTGAACTCAGGACCTTTGGAAGAGCAGTCAGTGCTCTTAACCACTGAGCCATCTCTCCAGCCCCTTCACTGGAGATTATTGACAGCTGATTCTACAGATAGGAACCACCCAGTTTCTTTATCTTCATTTTGGTTTAGGAAAAAAGAGAAGGGGCAAACCCAAGCACGGGGTGTTCCCAAGAAGGCTTGTGTTGTCGAGGTTGGGAGGAAAAACGACCAGAGTAGCCTTGTCCTGAAGGAAGACTCAGTATTTTGTATATGAGCTATGGAATGAAAATAATAAAATTTAAGATAGAAGACAGGTAGCCTTTGTGTATAAAGTGTAAGAATTGAGGCCTGAGGTGATAAAGACGGTTAGTAGCGCTTCCCTCAGTTTTGTTTGTCTGATAGAGGCCCCAGCAATGGCCCCCGCACGCTACCCTCTCAGTCCTATGTGGCAGTCCTCTGGTTGGTTGGAGGCTCTGCCTTTTCCACTGGTGAAGAGCCTAGATTGAAGGCGCTGAAGCCAGAGCTAGTCTCACTAGCTCTAAGGTTGACGTTTGGATTGAAGACTTTCTCTCTTAAGTACTGGATGTCCTCTTCCCCTCAGTACTCTGTTGGCTGTTTATGCATTTACTTATTTATAATCTGGGGGGGGGGGGGTTGAACCCAGAGCTTAGCACATGGTAGGCAAGTGTTCTATGCAGAGCTATACTTCTTACTTTTGATCCTTTTCAGACAGACATGGTTTCCCTATGTAGCCCAGGTTGACTTTGAACACACTATCTGCTGATTGGTAGGGTTTCAGGCATGTGCTCTCTGTAGTAA
Organism: Tokudaia tokunoshimensis; assembly: GCA_036184795.1. NCBI lineage: Eukaryota > Metazoa > Chordata > Mammalia > Rodentia > Muridae > Tokudaia > Tokudaia tokunoshimensis. The sequence continues at coordinate 131,756,220 of BTHU01000005.1, forward strand.
GAAAAAATACCTGGCTTGGCATTTAAGAGTGGTGTTTCTTTTGTTGTTTGTTTTTGTCTTGTTTTTCCTTTTAACAGAGCCATTCTTCAACACAGTTGTTTAAATTGAGCCAGGAATGTGCTAACAAAGGTCTGTTGACCTGTTTATTACCTTTTCAAACCTGTTCAGTGGGTAGTCACGGGGATTTGGTGGGTATCTGGGAGTCCTACCAAGCTCTCTTCAGATTGCTTCTCCTCCCGTTCCTCTTCCCTAGTGACCAATGACAGTGACCGTTTGTAAGCTTTGTAGTGCTGATGCAGCAGCACTGGGATTTCCGAAGGCTTTCATTTTGTTGATGACCAATGTGAAAGTGTTCTTACCTGTGAACTTCGGAGCTTTTTGTATGGCAACTTACAAAGTAAATATTAAGGATATTTATAAGTGATATGTGCTGTACTCACCTTTACATGGTGAGTACATGAATTTTTTGTTTTTATTTGTTTTGTTTTGCTTAATGGCTGGAGAGACAGCTGTGGGAACCAAACTCTTACTTATATTTTTGGTTGTGAGCCTAGCCTTTAACAGCTGAGCCATCTTTCCAGCCCATTTCTTTGGATTTTTGTTATTTAGAAACAGGGTCTCATTATTTATACTGGCTTTCCTGGAACTCACTTTGTGGAACAACATGGCCTTGAACTCATAGAGATCCACCTATTTCTGCTTCCTGAGTGCTGGAATTAAAGGCGTGCACCACAATGCCAGGATACACAGAGGTTTTTGATAATATTGTGCTTGCTGGTTTGAGGTTACCTGTCAGAAGGTCTCTGATAGTTTTAAAAGTGTGTGTGTGTGTGTGTGTGTGTGTCTGTCTTTCTGTCTGTCTGTCTGTCTGTCTTTTCCTGAGCAATCTGGCTTGGAAAAATGTTAAAATTTCTGTGCCTGGCATCTCAGGCATAACATCCATTCATTTGGCTTTATTTTCTTTTGTGTCTCTAAAATATTTTTCTGTTCTTGTCTTTTCTGGATTCAGATTGTATTTTCTGTTGTCTGGTAGTGAGTCTAATGAGAGCCTGACAGTAAGCTGTACCCCACCCACACCCCCATTCTTTTTTACTTCATTGGATTTCTGTTATTACCTTGCTTACCAGCAGCGTTTCAAATTCCAGACAGGTCTGGGCTTTATTCCATCAGGTTGATGGCCAAGCCTTACACTTGCAGGACATTTATGCCTTCAGACTACAGCACCTTATTGTTGTCGATCTTAGTGGTGAGTAGGACTCACTTATGTGAAGCTTGGAAATGGGGCTCCTCAAAAGGCTTTGAAAATCTTCTTATCTACTATTGGTGATTTCTGTGCTTTTTTCCACAGATAAGAGCTACCTTTTAATTTTATGTTCTTCATAAGTCTACAGTTCTTTGTACTCTGAAGTACTCCGTACATACTCTATCTTTTTATTTTGTTAAAATATTAGATGTGACAAGTCCATAGGGAAGACACATCACACATCATACCTAGCTGGTTAAAAAATACCATGAATTACTGATTACTGCAGATGGCACAGTGTCTAGGTGGTTAGTCATATTGTTCATTAGTTTGGAATTTATGAGGTAAATTAGGGGGAGAGCAAGGAAAACGATCTGTGTATTTTCCCAAGTCTCATGGACATGATCAGATTAACTTGAACCAAAAGTGACAATTTTCCATTGAAAGCTTTCCCTACAAAGTGCTGTTTCTTGGTGTGTGTGAGAATTATTCTTGAGAATGCTTTTACGGCTCTGTTCCTGTTACATTTCAGTCCTCCACTACAGGTCGCTTGTCAGTTGTTTTGGCAATTTATGTTCTGAAGTGTTGCTTGCGTTTTCCAGCTGCCCTTAAAAGTCACCAGAGCCTGGAGCTCTTCAGTATGCTTTTACACTGGGCAATAAACTGGGCATCTGGTAATTTTGTGATGGGTTCTAGCATATGGAATGAGTATTAGCTTATAGGTTTAATTCAGTACAAAATTGAGGAAGTTGATCAAGTATACTTAGCTTTGAACAGTTGGGATCCAGGCTGCATTTAATTACCGTATCTGTCCATTGCTCTACTGTCTTTTTATGTTGCTATATGAGATCAAAGCTTAGAAAAAGCTGTGTGGTATTGATTAAGCCTGTCAGCAAGCACATGACCTGTGCCAATCTTGGTGGGGGATCTGCTTGCTTGTGCAAGTGTGCTGTCCCCGTGCCTGCGCACACGCGACACAGCGTCACAGTTACTGTTCAGCTGGGATCCTGTGCTGCTGCTCTGACTTTCTATGGTAACTGAGGCTAGTCTGCATTCCCAGTCTTTCTCTCCTCCCACGCCCAATTACTAGGTCTCCTTCTCCCCTTCCCTTTCTCCTCCTCCCCCTCCTCTTCCCCCTTGTCCCATTCCTCCTCCCCCCCCCCCCCCCCCCCCCAGTAATTAGGTGGTTCAGACTGGTAAGGACATAGCTATTTCTTTTCATTTTTAAACCTTGAAAAAGAAATTCAAATGAAATTATCTTGTAATGATAATGTTCAGTTCTGTGAATCCAGGAGCACTCTCTTTGTTTGCTTTATCAAGACTGGGTTTCTATATGTAACAGTCCTGTCTGTCCTGGAACAAGCTTTGTAGACCAGGCTGGCTGGCCTTGAACTCAGAGATCCACCTGCCTCTGCCTCCCGAGTGCTGGGATTAAAGGCACCATGCCTGGAAAGAGGATCTCTCTTAACCTAGTGATACTAACAACCTGTTGTTAATAATTTATAAATGTCAAGATTGATGCCTTGCTTAAGTCACTGGTTTGTGGAATAAGTTATACCTTTGTTGATGTTATTAAACTAAAGCTGACATTTAATATCATATTCTACTGATTTAATTTAGGCTTCTTTTTTTTTTTTTTTAATTCTTAAGTTTTGTTTTTTTGAGACAGGATTTCTCTGTATAGCCCTGGCTGCCCTGGAACTCACTCTGTAGACCAGGCTGGTCTTGAACTCAGAAATCTGCCTGCCTTTGCCTCCCAAGTGCTGGGATTAAAGGCGTGCACCACCACTGCCCAGCTAGGCATATTTTAATATAAAAATATTTACAGTGTTAACCATTCTCTACTCTTTAAAGAAACAATGTTTTTCTCCTTTTGGCACTTATCTTTTGGAATCCTTTGTCTTACAAATTAATGGTTTTTGAAGTAATAGTGTCTTTACAAGATCTTGACAGATGGCTTTAGGAAGGAGTTACATTTTTGTTGGAAACTCATGATGTGGTCTTGTAACTAACTGGCTTCTTTAAAATCGCAGGTGTTCTGTTTGGAATAGGGGCTAAAGAACTTTTCATTGGAGGCTGTGTTGCATGCTGAGCAGAGCTGGGGCCTGCTACCTGTGAAGGCATCTTATCATCCTACAAAGCTAGTAATTACAAACAAATTACTGCTGTCATGAGGATGGTGAGATTGTTCTTGGATTCAAGGGTAGACATTAAAAATTCTTCCATCAGGGTCTAGACTTGCTGCCTCCCTAATGCTTTTACATTACAGATTTCAGGTTCCTTCACTCTTGCAGATCTCTGGTAAACACCTGATCTAAGGGTGCTGCCATCTTTCTTCTTATTTTGTTAAATCTGACTTATTGATACTTATTTATTGTGTTAATTTTATTTTGACAATAGACATGGAAAATGGAAATACAGTGGGCTTAATGTTTTGGATCAGAAGCAAAGTGTAGCTCAGGCTGAATATTTTAGGAATATTCCTGTTGATACCAGGCAGTCAGTTGAAGCCTTAGCTGGCATTCGAGGAGGCTGTCTGTCCAGGGTTGCTCATGCAGTTTCCTTCTAGGAATGGGCGTACTCCCCAGTAGGAAGGAGAAGGTAGTGTATTCTGCATTAGCTTCCTCATTAACCACTTTAGTCTTTTAACATTGCCATGTAGACATCCAACCTACAGGTCCTGCGCACCCTCTTCCACATCCCTCAAGTGCTGGTTGTCAGTCACCATGGTTGGTTTATACAGTGCTGGGGAGCCAGTCCAGGACTTGAAGGATATCGTACAAACGCTTTACCAACTGAGCTGCACCCCAAGCAATAAACCCGCACTTCACTGTTGTACATCACTTTTAGCCTTTTCCTGTTTAGTAAATAACTTCTACTGTTAAATAAATTGCATATAGATTTTTTTAAAAAAAATTGATTAAAGCTCTTCTCATCAGGTATTTAAGAACTGTTATTATGAAGATTATGTCAGCTTTTCCGAATTTCACTCAGTCCTTTCAGATTCAGCTTGTACATCAGTTTTTTACATCACTGTCAAACCTATCACTCTCTCATTTCACTTGTGTTTCTGTATACACATGTGCATGTGGAAGCTTGAGAACCCCCTTGAACACATTTGACAGTGCTGCCCAGTCTTCTCCCTTATATTGTGTGCACATCTATAGTGCATGCCTGGGATGGGGGCGGGTCTGCATGTGTGCACCGTGTGGATAGGTGCTCCTGTCACAACACACATGTGGAGCTCAGAGAACATCTTTCACTTTATTCTCTCCTACCATGTGGGGTTCCAGGCTTCAAATTCAGGTCATCAGAGTTTTGTGGCAAGTGCTTTTAGCAGTCAATTGCCCTGGACATTTTGTTTGTTTGTTTGTTTGAGTCCGTCTATCACCCTCTGGGATTGGCCCAGTAGGTCAGGTTAGACAGCCGAGAATCTCAGAGATCCACTTATTTCTGCTTTTCCAGCCCTAGGATTGCCAGGTCTGCTCTCATCCCCACCGGGCTAGACGCATGCACGGCTGCTGCTTTACTGACAGGGCGTCTTCCCAGCCCACAACTTTGCTTTTCACTTACTTACATGTTTACCACATTAAGTAAATCTTAACATTTTCACCCAGGTTCTCAAAATATAAGAAAGCTGTTTTTTGCAGTCTTGTAACACTTTTTATTTTGCAGTGTGAGAATCATTCAAACAGTTTTTCCTCTTTAATTTTTCTAACTTGGCAAAAGTTTTCATTTGGGCAGCTGTTGTATTTCCCTGAGAAACAGCAGGGGGAAATGTTTCTATCCGATCTATCTTTCTCCAGTGGGAACCAGCCAGGACTGGAGCTGCCTGGATTTTATTAAATGTAGCATTTGGTAACAACATTAATCTGGAATTTGTTCATAGGCACTTGTTAAGTATGAGAGTTTCTCTGTGAATAGACGGGTGTGTTGTCATGGTTTCCAACGATACGCACTTTCCATCACCCTGCCATTGCAGGTGCCTTGACTCCCCCTCCCCCAGGCCCCTTCACAAACTCACTGGCCTGCCCATAATACCCTATTTGTTTCAGTAGTTTTTTATTTTTCTTCTCTTTCCCACACCCTTTGTTCTTAGGATCCTCCTGCCTCCACCTCCCAAGTGCTGTGCCTCCATGCCTGGTGTATGCAGTGCTGGGGGCTCTGTGCATACTAAGTAAGACTGTATCAGCTGATCCAGCCCCAGTGTATTCCTTTCTACCCCGACTGTTATTCCTGATAGTTTATTTTAATACTGTTGGTCCTGTTTCTGTACTGAGGACTGCTAGCTAGGTTTATATGTAAGTCAAAGCTTTCTGACCTTTTCCCTCATGCCTTTGTCTTATCTGTGAGGCATCTGAAACCTAACACCTAATGAATTCCCCTTTTCTTTTTTCTCCTTGAATGGGGACTGAACTCAGTTCCAGTTGTTTGCAGGGTGGACACTTCACCAACTGAGCTACTCTGGCAACCCAGTGCTTTGTTCTTTTTTTTTGGTTTTTCGAGACAGGGTTTCTCTGTGTAGCCTTGGCTGTCCTGGAACTCACTCTGTAGACCAGGCTGGCCTCGAACTCAGAAATCGACCTGCCTCTGCCTCCCAAGTGCTGGGATTAAAGGTGTGCGCCACCACCGCCCGGCCAGTGCTTTGTTCTTAAGTCTTCCTTCTTAGTGACCTCAGTGCAGTCGTGCTATGCAGACAGGGCTTCAGACCAGGAACTTGGCTCATAGGCATTTGACTTCTCTTTTCCTTGGCTTCTCATTTTCTTCTGAGTTGTGCAGCAACAAAAGCCCTTCCTGGCCCCAGAAACAGAATGGGTCACCAAAGGAGCGCTTGCTCCTAATAACCTTCAGATTTCCTGGTTCAGCTTGAGACATCTGTATAATTACTGTTTCAGGCAGTTCAGTTTATTTTAGAGAACGGAGAGCATGGCACCTTAGAGCATGTGTAATGCTGCTGCCCCTCCCCCACAGCTAGGAGGACAAGGAAGTAATGTGAGGGGTGAGGTCTATGGATTCCATAGTCAGGCGTAATTTTGAATAAAACAACACAGGTATTTAAGTTCTCAGTTGTGGGCAAATTTGTTTCCCAGAGATTATGTGGTAATATCTGGAGAGATTTTTCTTTTCATTTTGTAATGCTGATTAGAACTTGGGTTTGTGCTAGCAGACCCTACGTGGGTATAGACCATGACTGCTACTAAGTATCCAGTAACGCAGAGTGCACCCTCTCCCACATACACACACAATGAAATATCTCGTTCCAGTTATTGAAAGTACCACTGTAGAAAAACCTTTGTTTATCGTGAACTGTGAATTTTTCTTCTTGGGCTGAATAGAATAAACAGCTATAGGCAATGTACAAGGCAACACGGTTGTGTATGTGATGACCAAAGGCTTCCCATTTGAAGGTGGGGAGCGGGGCTGGGAGATACGGTGCTTGCTGTATGAGCCTCAGCATTCTTGTGAGAAGCCAGGTGTGGCAGAGCAGCACCCCTGTAACCCCAGATCCGGGATGCAGATGGGTTTTAGAGTTTACTGGCTTGCTGGTCTGGCCAAGTCAGTGAGAGATCAACTGAAGAAGACACACGATGCCAATGTCTGGTCTCCATCCACATGTGTACTGACATGGAACATGTGTATATATACACACAGACATACATATGTACACAAACATATACATGTACATACACATACAAAACTTTTGAGGTTTTACAATTTTTGTTGGAAATATGCTAGGACATCTCATCCATGAACATTTCTGCTTCAGTTTATGATGATACAATCGTGCCTTTGTCTTCTTTCTTATTTATGTGTATGAGTGTTTTGTGTGTATGTATGTCTGTACACCATGTGTATGTATGTCTGTACACCATGTGTATGTATGTCTGTACACCATGTGTATGGCTTGTGCCCTAGGAAGCCAGAAGAGAGCAACTGATCCCCTTAAACTGGAGTTACAGAAAGTTAGGAGCTGCCTGTCATGTGGGGTTGGAAACTGAGCCTGAGTTCTTTGGAAGAGTGCTCTTAACTATGGAGCCATTTCTCTGGCCCCTAAAATACATAGTTTTAAATTTTGTAGAGCTGTTAATAGTGTGCTAAGGTTTTGCTCTTTTATCCTTAGGGAGGGATTTTAGGTGCTCCATTCGATACTCCACCAGACTTAGTTCTCGTAATTCTCCTCCCAAAGCCTATTTAAAAAGTGCCATTCAGTGTCTCGCCTTCTTGTGTATGAAAGCAGACGCTTTTGCCAAGGCTTCCTGCTTCCTGCTACAAAGTCTGCTCTCTGTGTTTGACCCCTTTGTGCCGGGCATTGACATTGGGGCCTTGAATAAGCCCTGGACTCTGAGTGTATAAGCCCCCAGCGGGATTGATGGTGTTCCTGGTTACTGACCGCACACAGGTAGAGAGTCGCTACCTCACGTGGATGGTTAGGTTGGCCAGGTGGACCAACCTTACAGCATGGAGAAGCTACACGAAGCACATCAGTTTCAGATGAGAAAGTTTCCCTTCTCACCTGCTGAGTTCATGTTCAGTCATGAGGCCTTCTCCACAGCAGGATGCTGTGTATGAGAATGCCTGATGTCTCACACGGTGAATGCAAGTGTCAGAGTGACGTTTCCTTTTCTGGAGTCTAAGTCATTACATTTTCTTTCTCGGGCATGTTGGTATGAAAGAGAACAGGAAAAGAAAATCGATTTCCCTTTGAAAGCAAGTCACGCAGCTGTAGCAGCTCCTGTGGCTCCTGTTCCATGTTGGGTCTGCAGCTGCTTTCCTGGCACTAAGGACTTCCAATTCGGCCTACTCATCTTTATTTTTATTTTTGAGACAGGGTCTCTAGTCTTTGCTGTTCTGGAGTTTGCTGTATAGACTGGCTGGCCTCAGACTCAGAGATCTGCCAGCCTACTGCCTCCCAAGTGCAGGGATTAAAGACATGTGCCACCATACCTAACTCCCTTTGTTCTGAAATGAGAATGCTAAAACAGTTTTTAGCATTTATTTTTATTATACTTAATTATGTTTACTTTTTATTTTTATATTCATTAGTGTTTTGCCTGCATGTATGTGTGAGCGTGACAGATCTTCGACATTTGTGAGCTACCGTTGTGGGTCCTGGAACCTGAACCTGGGGTCCTCTTAAAGAACACTGTGCTTAACCACTGAGCCATCTCTCCAGCCTCCTATACTTAATTATGTATAGGGGTGTGTGCGTGTGCGCGCGCGCGTGTGTGTGTGTGTGTCTGTGTGTGTGTGTGTGTGATATGAGTGCAGATACTCACATAGGCATCAGATAGCCTGGAGCAGGAGTTATAGGTGGTTGTAAGCAGCCTGAAGTGGGTACTGTTCCCAAACTCAGGTTCTCTGTTAGAACAGTACACACTGTAAGGACAGTATACACTTTTAACTGCTGAACCATCTCTCCTTTAGCTCCCCTCACCCCCCCATTCCTCCCACCAGCCTGAAATTCATTATGAAGACAAACTTAAAGAAATCTGCCCACCTCTGCCTCCCAAGTGCTAGGATTTAGAGGCATAAACCATCATCAGGCTTGGTCTGACATTCGACAACTTATGGAAAATAATCCTCACTGCCAGATAACATTGCCAGTTTCCAATGTTTGTTTGTTTGTTTCCTTCTTTCTTTTTTTTAACTTCTATTTTAATAGTCTGCAACAGCACTAGGTTTTCTTTGCTCACTATATGAGCTAACGTGGAATTTTGGGGCACATAATTTAAGGCAGGTTAGCTTTGTGGTTAAGGCATGGTGGTGTGCACCTTTATCCCAGCACTTGGGATGCAGAGGCAGGTGTATCTCTTCAAGGCCAGCCTGGTCTACATATCGAGACCCTTTCTGGAAAACAAACAAACAGAGATAGAGGAGAGGAGGGATGGGCGTCAGAGGAGGTGGGCTCTGGTGGTTGGTGATTCAACCCTCTGGGAGAACAATTGCATACCATGAACAAGCGCCTGTGTTTAATCTCAGCACCATAAGTGTGTTGTTGTAGGGTGGGTTGTAAGATGTAAGAAACATCACCTATGTGATTTTAGTGAGCTTGCTTAGCCCCTTTCTGTGCCTGCTTTTGCTGCTGTGGCATTTCTGTAACAGTAACACCTATTGAATTATATGAGGCTATAGTTGTTACCATGGCATGGTTTGATTTAGTTTACACACATTTTTCCTGCATAATTGTTATTTATGTCTGTTCATTCTCAGATGTATCTTGGTTCCAATGATAAATTAATACTGTTATTCTTGGTAAAGTGAAGATGAAGGGAAATAAAACATGGAGGATGCTTAGTACATAGTGACTGCTCGGCGAGGGAGTGCTGCTGTGTGAGTGAGTGCCCACCGGTGTGCAGTGTGCAAGGGAGTGCTGCTGTGTGAGTGAGTGCCCGCCAGTGTGTGTGCACTTCCCAGCCGTGGTCGCCATCAAGGACATCTATTAATTGGATAAATACCCTTTGTATTATTAAATTCCTCTCGCCTACAAGGCAGTTCTTGTTGCTTCTTATGATAGGGTTTTATGGTTTATCAGCCAGCTCAAGTACTGCTTCAGATATTCCCAAGTAAATAATTCCCAATCTTATAATGGCCTCTTCATAGATCTCGCTTATGTAAGAGAGTGAGAAGGAAGAGATAATTATTTATCCTTGGACTTTATATGTCAGGAGTGAATCAGAGTTGGTACCTCCAGGAACATTCAGCTTAGAGGTGAAGACAAAGTTAATAAAGTCATGCAAATAAATGCAAAATTTCAGTGTGTAAAATGCTATGAAGAAATTAAATCTCAAATTTTGGATAGGCCATTATATTTTTGAAGAAGTTCCTACTGGGCCGTAAGCCAAAGGCAGGAGAGAAGCCAGGCAACAGAAGGAGAGTCTGCACAGAGGAGGCACGGTTAGGTCCAGTGTGGATGTACGGAGAGTTGTAGGATGAGGTCAGGGAAAGACAAGTCTTAGAGAGTGTGCTGTAGCTATAGTGTGCTTTTAAACTGGGGAGACACCGGGGATTGAACGTGGGATTAACATGATGTTATTCTTCAAAGGAAACATTGGCTACAATGGTGGTGGGGTGTGAAGGGCAGAACTTGAAGAACCCACCAGAAAAGCCATGCGTGGAACCTTTGACAGGGAATAGTGCAAATGGATTGTGTGCTTTAGACAAGTGCATATACCCATGCAGAGTCTCATACATGTATTTAATAATAATAAAATAAATTATTAAAAACACTTAGTTGTATGATGAATTATTTGCATCTTTGTTACACCATCCTATGGAGGACTGTGAAATATATTGATCAGCTGCATTGGATGGAAAACTGAAAGGCCACCCCTCCTTTACCACCCAGAATCCTATTGTTCTAATTTCTGAGAGAATAGTTAGTGGAAGTGGAGGAGGGAGCAGTGAGGAAGTTACAGAGACAGTGCAGAAGAGCGTGTTTGGTAAACCACAGAAGCTGAGAATATCTTTTGTGTGGTTGAACATATGAAAAGTACAGGTATGTTTGCTGTGGTTGAATGAGAAACAATTAATTAGGTTTCACTGAGTGCATTTGGTGTCCTTTGGAGTCTGTCCTGAGCGACTGAGATGCTTAAAACTCTGGGACTAAAAACTCAGAAAAGGCAAGCTCTCATGATTCAAGAAAAAAAATTTTTTTGACTCTTTTCTTAATCTTGTAATTAATTTTAATTCTTTTTTAAATCTTAAGTTTTTCACATTTTATGGAGGTCCCTCCCCCCACCCCAATTATTGTATCTTCCCGTTCAATTCTACCCAGTCATGTACAATCCTTTGCAAAAGCAAGCTTTACACTGGAGTTGATATTTTCCTTTTTAGAACACTGTATCTGTCAGTTGTGACAAGAACCCATGCCTTTTCCTCTGTGAGATAATTTTTCCCCAAATGCATAGCCCTCATTGCACCAGAAAGGTAGGTGTGTTTATGTATACGTGTGCGCGCACAAGTGCATGTGTCTGATGTGTGTGTATGCATGTGCGTGTGTCTGCACCTATACGCATGTACTCAGGTGTGCGCTCATAGGCTGGGGGAGGACATTTGATGTCCTGCCTTTATCACCTTTAACCTTTGTTGTTGATCAGAAAACTCCTAAGAAAGAATTGAGCAACTCTTTGCTGAACCTTGAGGGCACTGCTTTGGGAAGTGTACAGTCTGTGCTTTGTATGTCCATCCCTCAGCAGGAGGAATGCGTGTTTCTGTGAAGTTGATCTGTCAAAAAGTTTTTACTTACTTTCTTGATGGTCTCCTTTGGTTTCATGCTTATTAACTAAATTAAAACCTACGTTTCTTTTAAAGAAAGGCTTATTTATTTTTATTTTATGTGTGTGGATGTTTTGTCTATTTACCATGCCTGTGCATACTAGGATGAATTCCTTTACTCTTCGTCTCCGAGCTGTCTCTCCAGCTACCAAACCTACGCTCAGACTCTTGTCTGTCTAGATCCTTATATGTGTGTCCTGTCTCCTCACACTGCCTCGCTGTGTGCTCTACCACTGAGCTCCCAGATATCAGAGAATGGCGGCTTCATCTGCCAGTTGTTCAGGCCACATTCCTCAGCATCGTTGGTAACATCATTATCACCGGAGTGACATCAGTTTACCTTTGTCTTAAAAACACCTAGAAAGCTGGACCTAGTGGTGCAGATCTAATCCCAGCTACTCAGGAAGTTAAGGTAGGAAGAGCCTAACCTAGGACCTGATCCTCTCAGACCCCTCTCAGAAAAAAAGGGAGAAGAGCTCTTGAGCTGTTGTTTTGCCGTAGATTGCTCATACATCATATACAGTGAGTGCCCTGAGTTCAGTCTGCAGAACTACAAAGATGAGCAGACAAAAATTGTAGAAACAGATTTGAAAGCCCATAGAAATCAGACATTTCCCGTTGTCTACCTCTACCATCTTGGCTGTTCCAACCTTAGCCAGCCCTTCTGCTTCGGATTTTCCTTTTCTTGTGGGGAGGTGGTTTTTTGTATTTTGCTTTTTTGAGGGAGGTCTCGCTGCTCGCCATGAGAGAGTGGTTGCAAATTTCTGCCTCCCATGTGCTTGGATTAAAGACATTCACCACCATACTTGACATGATTTTTTTAGAAAAGAAATATTACTATATTTGTGTGCCTTCCCCCTCAGAAGAGGGTTTTAGATCACTTAGAAGCTGGAGTTCCAGGAAGTTGTGAGACATGTAATGTGGGTGCTGGTCCTTTGGAAGAGCAGTGAACACTCTTGACTGCGGGCTTCTCTCTCTGGCTGTGGCCAGTGTATGATCATCGTTTCTTTACTACTCACATCCTTATTGGAATGTCAGCTAGAGTCAGTTCATGCCTTTGAGTGACAGCCAACACTTGTACAAGGCCTCCAAGTTCTCTGATGTCTGTCAGGTCCAGCCTTCTCTGCCCCTACCCCACTTGCCCTTGCCTCAGAGTCCACAGTCCTGGCCTTGTGGCTTCTTCCCTCACTGTATCATTGAAGTGTCTCAGGAGGTCATTTGCAGCCTTCCTGGTCCTCACTGGCTTTCCCACTTGAGATTGTTAGGTGTGAGCTTATTTGTGGTCTTCCACTTCCTGGGACACAGCTTCTCCCAGGGGAGAGAAGCTTGTGCTTGCGGTTTCCCGGCCTCCAGAGTGGGAGGAGCAAAGGGCACGCACTAGGCGTGTGTTCAGCCAATTGATAGATAGCACTTGTGATTCTGAGATGGGTTCTGTACTGGATTTTGTTTTTAGTACAGGATATGCTGCTGCCTGCCTCACTTGAGTAGTCAGTTGTACACATATTGAGTATTTGCAGCATTCCTGCTAGAGTCAAACACTGCTTTAAACATTCTTTTATTTAGTTTTGGAGGGAGAGGCAGTTTGTGAGAGCTGTGTGAATTAGCAGCGCAGAGCCATGCAGGAAAAATGGGCTCCTGTGGAAAGGCCTGGCAATTGCTGGAGAGGCTTGGCAGTGCCGGGGGTGGTGGTGGGGGTGGGGACGGCACTCGGCCCCGCTGCGGCTGCTTCAGGTCCTGCCTTTGCACTTGTTGGCCGGCCATGTAGAAATGATCTCTGCTTTATTGTGTATGAAGTGGGTAGGACAACTGGTCTGATACAGTTTACTGAGCTGTTGGAAGAATCTAACGAGGGGTGTGCTTTGTGAAGCTCCTGTGTGTCTTCTACTCTGAAGCCATTCCTAGCAAGCTGGTAGTGACACCTCTGTTCAGTGCCATCTGATTCCTCCCTGTTTTTAGATGTTACATATTGTTGTATATACAGTCATGATTTCTGTGTTACATGTAAAGGAACATTATTACATATTACCCCTGCTGAACTATTTGAGAGGCAAATGCACCTAGTCATTGGATTGATTGTAGCTTTCTCACAGTTGATTGTATAGGTAATTGCTGTGTGTATGTACACATTAGTAATATAGCAATATACCTGTGCTCTGTGTGTGCATACACAGGATTTTTTTTTAATGTGTGTGGATATTTTCTCTAGGAATTTTTTGTTTTTACTTTTACAAAAGCATCTGTTTTCATTTAAATAGAACATATAATTTTATAGTGAGTAGTAAAGTATAGTGAGTAGTAAAGTTTTATAGTGAGTAGTAAAGTATCTTTTTCCTCTCTGAATATTGAAGTAACATTGTTTTGTTTTGTTTTGTTTTGTTTTTTGAGACAGGGTTTCTCTGTATAGTTCTCCTGGCTGTCCTGGAACTCACTCTGTAGACCAGGCTGGCCTCGAACTCAGAAATCCTCCTGCCTTTGCCTCCCAAGTGCTGGGATTAAAGGTGTGCGCCGCCACTGCCCGGCACATTGTTTTTTAATTCAGTATTTTTGGAGAAATTATCTTTAGACAAACAAAAAAAGATTTGGCTGTTTTGCTAGGAGGTGTGTCTGTATACCATTCTGTACCTGTGGAGGCCAGAAGAGCAGAAGAGAGTATCAGATCACGTAGGGTGAGCTGCCTTGTGGGTTCTGAGGATCTAACCCATGTCCTCTGTGGAAGAACGGCCCCAGTTACTATTTTTAAATGATTTATTTATTTATGTCCGTGGAAGTGGTGGTCCTATGCACACGTTATTTCAGTTGCCCAAGAGGCCGGAAGAAGGTATCACGTCCCTGGAGCTGAAGGTCTGGGTGGTTGTGAGCCACTTGATAGAGATGCTGGGAACCCGACTGGGCTTCTCCCCTTCCAGGCCACTGGAACAGTTATTGCCCTAACATTGTTTGGTTAATCAGGAAAACATTGTTTTTCTTAAATGTTAAAAGTTTTCTGCCTTACATGGCAGAATCTAAGATCTTCCCTGTGGATGTCAAGTAGGCCTTGGTTTCAGTATCAGAGGAACTCCTTGACTGCTGTGTTTAGCTGATAGGCTTCTTCCTTTTTTATTTTGTTCAGCTTTATTTTATTATTTTGTATGTGGGGGTGCTTTGCCTGCATCCTTGTGTCTGTCTGTGCACCACATGTGTGCAGTGCTCCCAGAGGCTAGAGGAGGGCCTTGGATGTCCTTGGAGCTAGATTAGCTGCCGCATGAGTGCTGGTGATTAACTACTGCACCTCTAGAAGAGCAATGGTGTTCTTAATCCACCGAGCCGCTGTCCCTGTCCAGGCATTTTGCTTTATGATTGGCTTGAAGAGAGTAGGCCACGGGTTTCTTTATATATTTTCACCTGGTAATGCCATTGACCTAAAGGGCCTTGGGCATAGCAGATGATTCAACCCTGCAAAACTTTTAAGAGCACTAGGGATGGTTTTTCCTCTTTTGAAATATTCCAAACATTGAATTTCTACATGAAAAGCTTTCCATGTGGAAAGAAGTAATCAGGTTTGTGTTACATACTTAAGCCTTCTGCATTTATTGCTGTTGCTAGGCCAGTGCTATTGCACAGTCGTTTCTTGGAGATGGTTAACGTTTTCATTTTCCTGAATTAATTCCTGAGGCTATTTGATGTGATGATAGAGAGGGCCTTTCTGGTGTGTCAGATTTGATCGGTGGCTTTGGAGAGGCAGTGTGGTCATTTTATGCTTTTGGCATGACTGGAGAAAATTCCCTCTGCATCTGAAGCATATAATTGCAAACCGCTTTATCTGTTGTTGGCTAAGTAAACAGGACCGGTCTTTTGCTTGTTTGCATTTGTTGTTTCCTATCTGGCCCTGGAAGCACAGGAAGCAGATGGCTCTTAGTCTGATCACTTGCCTCCCTTTGTTGCAGCTGCTGGGGGAGGGCAGGGATCTGAGCTCTCTTTCGTATTTTTAGTCCCAAGCACCTGGCACCTAGACAATATTTAGTAACAATTGTTTCTCAAATGAGATGAGATTTTGGGGAAGATGACAGATGATTGTGGGAAATAAATTAAGTTATTAGGATTTCTAAAACTGACTTGTAAAACCTCTTTCCCTTGGTAGAAAAGTTTTAGGAATTATTCTGGGTTGGAGTTTAAGATTCATTCTTTTCATTGTAGACTCTCAACGTAAGGCTTGTGGTTAGTTTTGGAGAACTTCATTCAGGAGGCTATTAATAGTGGGAATTTGGAAAAATGTGAAACCACCCAATAAATAGTCCTTAAAACTGTAGATTGATGTTGTTAGTTTTTTTAAGGACAGGCATAATAAAGTTTTTTCCTCTTTAATCTTGAATGGAGCTTAGGAAATTTAGAGATGTAGTCAGTGCACTGAGTGAGTCCTGCAACATTTCCCAGAGCTGTGCAAATTGAGGTTTTTTTCCCACACAGAATTAATTTGTACTACAGGTTCCTTCCTTTAAATTTACAGGGTTGAAGTTAATTTTGCACAATACTCATTGGGGGGGGGGGCATACTTTCCTTTTTCCTTAAAAGGTCAAACCAGTGAGTTTATAGGAAGTTTAATGTATGCTCACCATTCAGCAGTTCTTATTTTTAAGTTAGGCAGCAAACTCCACACTGAGGTGGCGAGGCTTGGGTCTGTGTGAAATTGTGTATCGCTGGTCTGTCCTTTTCACTGTGGCCTCTGAGATATTTTTATATTGAAAAAACAAAACAAAAAAGAACAAAACAACTGCCTGTAAGTCCAGTTCCAAGGAGACTCAGTACCCTCTTCTGATCTCTATGGGTTCCTTCACACACGTAGTGTACAGAAAGTCATGCAGGTACACGTACACACATAAAAGTAAATAAAGTAAATGAATGAAAGATTCATGTGTCTCTTTTAGATTTATCAGTATTTTCCTTCATCTGTGTATACACACCTCATGCATTCAGTGCCGTTGGAGACCAGAAGGGAGCATCGGATCCTCTGGGACTGGAGTTACAGGAAATGTTACAGCTTACAGAGTAAGCTGCTTTGTAGGTGCTCCGAACTAGGAACCTAGCACTGGGCCTTCTCTCCAGCCCTGATTCTTAAAAGGCAGAATGTTATTTTAGGAAGAAAATAAGAGGCAACATTTAAGCATCAAAGAAAAGCCTATCTGACACCTTCCCTTTTCTCTCTCTCTCTCTCAGCCTTTTTGAAACGTTGGGGTTGTTGGAGTGGTTGGATTTTCCCTGGAATTGAGTGAGAAATTCAGAAGACTGAAGCCCAGGCTCACTGTCTACCTTTCACGGAGGCCTAGCCGTGAGAGGACAGAAGAAGGCACGTGGAGAATCATGACAGCTGACAAAGATAAAGACAAAGACAAAGAGAAGGATCGGGACCGGGACAGGGACAGAGAGAGAGATAAAAGAGACAAAGCGAGAGAGAGCGAGAATGCCAGGCCTCGCCGGAGCTGCACCTTGGAGGGAGGAGCCAAGAACTATGCTGAGAGTGATCACAGCGAGGACGAAGACAATGACAACAGTGCCACCACGGAGGAGTCCACCAAGAAGAGCAGAAAGAAACCTCCAAAAAAAAAGTCCCGCTACGAGAGGACAGACACTGGCGAGATAACGTCTTACATCACCGAGGATGACGTTGTCTACAGACCGGGAGGTAAGAGCAGCGCATGGTGTCTGCACAGGGCCTGGGAGAGATGTGGTCTCCTCACATGCGGGAGACTTGCTGTAGCTGTTAGAGAAGACCTGGACTCCAGACGAGCAGACAGCAGGGGAGGTAGCAACGTTAAGTCAGTGAGTCTGGAACCCCTTTCAGAGCAAGACTTATCACTCCTGGGTAAGGCTTCATCAAAGTAGTGCACTGTAGCTTATTAGTCAGTGGCAGCAGAGGACAGCAACTAAGCCGTGTGTATTCTGTATTCTTTTCAGTAGATATATTCTGGCCATTCAGTGTACTAAGCCATGACAGGAAGTTCATAGGAAGTCTAATCCACACACCGGAGTCTCACCCAGTCTGAAGTTTTCCCAACAGTGGAGTTACAAGATATCATTAACCTAGTGTAGTCATTTCACTGAGAAGAACTCAGCTTCTGAATTTGTTTGTAGAAAGTTGCACATTTTGGGGAGGCCGTGTAGGTAGGAGTTTATTTTGATTTTTCAGAAAATAATCAGCATTAGACAAACTCCTGTTTACAACTATAATTTTCTTGGTTGATAGTTGAGAAGAAAGGTGTGTGACATGAAATTGTCAATGATGGCGTGTTTAGGGGACTTGAGGCTCTACTGGGGAGCTCATGCAGGTTCCAATGCTGTGCCTGCTTCTCCTTGATTCAGACCCAGCAGTCGACCACCAGGATGTCTCAGCTGCCCAGTCTTTCAGACTATTACGGCTTTGCTTGCCCATTTAACAGGGTTTTGTTTGTTTGTTTGTTTGTTTGTTGTTGTTGTTGTTGCTTTGCTTTGGTTTTGGTCCGATAAGCATGGGCCGACATGGAAAGCCCTCTGTCACCTAGCCCTGTAGGGTTAGCCCTGTGATCTCTCGTCCTCTCCTCCTGGAAGCGGGGACTGTAGGCGAGCATCACAACACTAGTTTCCCATTCCATTGTAAATCATGAGAGGAGTAGTATGTGTTGTATTGTTTAGAGTAGATTACAACCTCACAAGGAGGTTGTACTTGTTTTCCTTCTCTTGATACATAACATGGGATGGATTGTTGGAATCATTGCCAGCTGCAATGTGCAGTGTCAAGTACCAGCTCTGCTCATCGCATAGAAGATGGAATCTTCCATTGCGTCATTGGGGACAGTCCAGTAAGCTAGGAGTCAGGTGCTTATGAGAAATGCTGCTCAGACTGTCCCTTCATGAGAGATGCACAATTAGTTAACTCTGAGAAGTCTTACAGCAAGACCTTCAACCACCTGCTGCCGCTTCTGCTCTTTATGAACGGTGACAGTCTCTAGAAGGAAACTAACTTCTTTGAGGAAACAGTGCCCCCTTTACGGCAAGTTCTCCTCCTTGATATTCTCTAAGAAATGTGAAGGAAATGGTTAAGGGCTCAGTTACACAACAGCTGACTCTGATGTATAAAGTACTTGGGATGTGTTGTTCATACCCTCTCCCCAAGTGCCTACATCCGTGGATGCTCAAGACACTTTTTTGTAGAGTGCAGAGGATCATAGTCCCACATGCTAAACAAGGTTTTACTGCTGCTGTGTAAACCAGCCCCTCCAGTCTCTTGTATAAATATGTGGAGCATTGAATCTGACCTATTCTTATTATCTCATACACTGCAGGCTACTTACGACTCCTAAGACAATGGAAATGCTGTTCTTGTGGCTGTGCTGGCAGTGTCTGACTTGCACAGTACTTTTTCTTTATGCTTGCTTGCTTGCTTGCTTGCTTGCTTGCTTGCTTGCTTGCTTGCTTGCTTGCTTGCTTGCTTGCTTGCTTGCTTCCTTCCTTCCTTCCTTCCTTCCTTTACCCCACCCCCAAACCAGGGTTTCTCTGTGTAATCCTTACTATCTTGTAACTGCAGATCAGGTTAGCCTTGAACTCAGAGACCTGCCTGCTTCTGCCTCCTGAGTGCTGGGACCATGCCTGTTGTAGTTGGATCTGTGGTTGGATTCACAGATGCAGAGTCAGCTGATGACCAGAGCTGACTAGAGTGCCGGACTGTTGGGAGTCGTTGTGATCTGAGCTCTGCTGGCCACCCTGAGCATTCGACCTTTTGTAAAGCTCTTGGTATCGAGTGGTCCAGGAAGCTTAGATTTCAACCTAAATGACTTTCCCAAATAATTTCTAAATGGAGGTCTGCTAAATTCTGCCCATTCTTCAGGTTCATGTCAACTGAAAAGTCAAGAGCAGGATTCTGACTAGATCCCCATACAGGCTTTCATATCCTGCCCCACCCACCCCTGCCTTTCCTTCCTGGTGTCTCGCTCTTGCTATCTCTGTTCTCTGTTGCCTTTGTAGTGGGAACTGAACTTGGGCTCTTTTTGCTACCACTGAAATACAGTCTCAGCTCTTTAAAAAATAGATAGTTTCAAATCAGGGTCCCACTGAGTTCCCTCAGCAAGACTTGAACTTGTGACTCCTGCCTCCGTCTCCTGAGCAGCTGGGCCCTAGGCATGTTATTGTGCACATCTGTCTTGCTCTCCTTTCTTACCTTTGAAGACAGTCTCATGTCGTTCAGGTTAGTTTGGTTTGAATCATTTCTGTGTGGTTGAGGATGAGTCTTGATCCTCCTGCCTTCACTTCCCAAGCACTGGAGGTATAGGTATGGCGCATGGCTTCGTAGTTGACTCTCAGACAGACAGTGCTTTTAGAGAATGTTACAAGAGAGTTCTTCAAGGGATTGGTAGGTTTTGGACAGATCTTTAAATTAGCTGTACTGTGTGGAAATTTTTAATTTTTAAGTATCTCCTGAAGTGTTATTAAGAATGAGCCCTCGGGGCTGGAGAGATGGCTCAGTGGTTAAGAGCACTGACTGCTCTTCCGAAGGTCCTGAGTTCAAATCCCAGCAACCACATGGTGGCTCACAACCATCTGTAATGAGATCTGACCCCCTCTACTGGTGTGTCTGAAGACAGCTACAGTGTACACTTACATATAATAAATAAATCTTTTAAAAAAAAAAAAAAAGAATGAGCCCTCGGCTGGGAGGCTGTGATATACACATTTAACCTCAGGACTCAGGCAGAGGCAGGTGGATCTCTTTGAGTTGGGGCCAGCCAGAACTACACAGTGAGAACCTGTCTCAAAAAAATACAACCAGCCAACCAACGAGACAGACAAATGAGCCCTGCAGTGGTTCTTTGAGGAGAGGCTGTGCTACTTACCCCAGGAGGCCGGTTCTCTGTTCAGGTTATTAGAAGCAAATTGGTATCAGAATTTGTTAAGATTTAAGTTTGTTCATTGTCCCACACGGAGGTGGTTTGGTTTTTTTTTTTTTTTTTTTTTTTTTGCCTTTGCTCTTCATCGCCGGAGTCACCGTGTTCTACCCTTGGGAGCTCAGCGCATTCTTGTTAACTCCACTGCTAACACTTCTGTCCAGGAGGACCCTGACTGCATCACCAGCTCAGTGGCGTTGTCTTCCATTCCCAGGCTTGCTGCATTTTCTTAACAGGCATTACATCCTGTGTCTGTGTGTCTGTAGTATATCTATATCATACCTTCTAAAATTTCTTTTACTTATATTTTAGAATTGAGATGTGATAGTTTCTTTTGATGTACATGGAATTAAACTGAGAATAATCCAAATGAGGCAAGAATTTGAAGCCTGGATGTCCATTTGAATTAAAAGAGAACATACATAGTAGCTAAATAAAAAGGAAAAAACAACTTTAAGAAGTTGAATAATTACAAAAGCTTAATAGTGTATGATTCCTTTTAATGTGACATTTCAAAAGAGGCCCCAGTAATCTTTGAAGTCAGGAGAGAGGTAGGTTATGGGCTGAGGTGTGTGAATTAGCTTGAGAGGAGTCCCAGGGTTCTGAGCGTGTTTTGTTTTGTTGGTGGTGCTTGTGTAAGTTTGCCCATTCTCTGAAGTTTTATCATGCTTATCCTTCCCTGTGTAAACTTACTACTTCAGTGTGACTCCCACCCTGAGACCTTGAGGCCTGGGGCTCCGAGTGTGCACCATCTCGCCCTGCTGTGGATCTCAGTCCGACTTGAGGAAGCATGACAGAACAGTGGTGCTTCACGAGGGCTTCAGTAGCAAAGCCCTGCTCCCAAGTGGGTTAAACATCTGCAGTGTCGTCAGTCAAGGAAGCACCAGGCTATAACCCCAGGACTGGGAAACTGGCAGGGCCATGTTCCCCCGAAGGAACTAGGGAGAAACGTCTAAGTCTCAATCCTGACTTCCGTGATGTGGCAGCATAAATCTAGTCTTCACTTGGAAGGAAGTATTATATCAGCGGCCTCCTCACACATGCGCCATGTCTGTGCTAAAGGCTTTTGGCCACCGTCTGGAGAGCGCTGATCACTGTGCTGCATTCCACATCACCGCTACCATTGAATGCAGGCTGTTTCAGCCATGACACTTGGGAGTGCTTTCTGGTACACACTCTGCAGGGCACAACTAGGCACCAGCTACCTGACTGACCCCAAAGACCCATGCACTGTGCACCAGTGTAATGTCCATCTGACTCATGCCCCCTTGTCTTAAACCCACCAACTAAAATTCCTCTCAGAAAACCTCTGCTGCTCTGCCCCTCCCCCTTCTCTCCTACTTTGTTTAGAGACCTCTGTGTTCTCCAGCCATACTCTGTGTCTTCCAAGAGGAGCTTGGAATCGTGGATTTATTTCCATCTTGTGCCCTAATCACTGAAGGGCACGGTCCATTTGAATAATCCTGAGAAGAGCTGAGGCTGTAGAGGTAATTTAATAGCTAACTGCATATGCTGTTCTTAAGGGGACCCTAGCACATGCACAGTGGCGCACAACCACTTGTAACTTCAGTTCCAGGGGATTTGATACTTCTTCTGGCCTCTTAAGACACCAATTACCCAAATGGTGCACATGCATACAAACTCACACATACACATAGAGTTCAATTGATCTTGAAAAACAAAATCACTATTGGAAAGAAAGGTCAAGTCTCCTGACTCTCAACAACTGTCTCACTCTACCCAGATTTTTAATCTACAGATCTCACCACTTTCCAAAGTCATTTTGCTCCTTCACACGTGCCCACCAGGTTCAGGCGGCCATTTCCTCATAAGTATTGTGTGCTTTCCCTTCTGCTTGTCTGTCTGAGCAATTCTAGAGAGCTTTCTCCCTCCAGGGTACTTCATGGTGTATTTCAGGTATGGATAAAGTGTCCAGTATTCCCCAGATTAGCACCAGCAGAGTCATGGGCTGTGTTTTAAGACACTACCAAATAAAAAAAAACTCATAAAAAGGCTTTCCTAGCTGTTGTGTGCCTGCCTGTCTATCTGTTGCAATCCACCCACCCTCCCATCTTGTGCTGTGTGTGGGTCAGAGTCCATTCTTTCCTTCCAGCATGTTGTTTGGGTATTGAACTCAGGTTGTCAGGGTTGGTGGCAAGTACCTTTACCTGCAGAACCATCTTGCCATCCCACACCTTATATTTTATTCAAGATTTAAAGTCATAATTTTGGCCAGGCATGGTGATACATGTCCTTAATCCTGGCACTCTGGGAAATATTTCAAGCATACCAGTTGAACAAATGGGAACTATTACAAAAATCAAGCAAAGGAAAATCCGTTCATGAACTTCAGGAAAGAATGTTGATGGGGCATGTCTAGCACTTGTTTATTTGTGCTAAAGCACCCAGAATCCGACAGCTGAATGAGAGAGCTAGTTGTCACTGTATACATAGCTGCAAACTGTAGTGGTCTTTAGAGGTGTTTGCACTGTACCTCTGGGTCTTTTTTGTGGCAGCAAGTTGACAGCATTTGGGAGACCCTTTCTGTTGTTCCTAGGAACCTATAGATACTTAGTGTGGAGAGAACACTGAGAGGGCGGAGGTTCTTTTGTTCAGATCTCCATGCTGGCTAGTCAGATCAGTCTACTGGTCTGTGATGGACAGCATCCCAATCATAGCAGGACGAGATTTGTATTTACAAATCTAGGGTATGATTGGACTGTGATCTCCTGCAGCTATGTGAAACCCTCTGCCTCTTTGCTTAGGAGTTTGAACTCCTATGCTCTGTAGTTCTGGCTCAGTTAATTGTTAAATGTTCCCATTATTATAATTACAGTGATACCTGCTTTGCGGTGGCTGAGGAAATTGCTGGAGGTCTTGTAGATTCTGTCATACGTTGACCATTTGGAGCAGCATGGTGGTGTTTGAATTGGGTACTGTAACTTAAACTGAGGTGCAAGAACCTGGCTCTGCTCTGACAGAGAGTGGCTGGAATTTGGTCTTATCCATGGGTCTGTCATCTTTCCAGATACTGTCTGCTATTTATTACAACAGCTTTACCAGCTGAGAAAATTAGACTTTACAAAATTAAAAATTAGTGTCTATATTTAAAACTGGAGTGGTATATTTATTTTGTTAGTTGAGTTTCTTTTTATACATTGTCAAGACTGATTTTTTTTGAAGCATTTAAATATTCCATAGTAAATACTTTTGTGAATAAGTTTTGCTTCAGATATCTAAATGTCCTAAATGCTAGAAACATTAAAGAAAAAATATAAATGACTATTTCTACTTATTTTTTACATTTTAGTAAAAATTTTATGGTGGATTTTTAAGAAATTAATTTTTTTGTAGTGGATAGTTTTACTGTCATAAAACCAATGGAGGTAAACTAGTTACTTTGCTCTTTTGGTGAAAGGTTTAAACTTTCACCATGAAACTTTTCACATGAAGATTAGTAAACTCCTGAAGTCACTTTACCCAAGTGCATTAAATTAATATATATTATCATCACATGTGATTTAAAACCTACTCTTTAAAGCATTATCATTTCACAATTGAAAGTATACTCAATCTAGTTAGCATAGTAAAGGTTGTTTATGATAGAGCTTTCATAGTTGTTCATTTAACCCTATATTGAACATCAGTTTTTACTTAAATCTCTACATTTCTTTATTTAATCACCATTTTAGGGACTCCCTGTTCCATAATGCAGTGTGGTGTGTGGCACAGAAGGCTGAGCGACTGACATGAAGGGAAGGCGAGCTCACCTGCACCCTTGACTGCCGCGGGTGCAGCTGTGGCTTTTCTGTGCTGGGCGGATGCTGGTGTTTCACGGGTGGAGTCGCTGTCGCAGTAGATTGGGCTGTGGAGACTTGGTACAGTTGAAAAAAAGTTGGAGGGTGTTAATCATGGCCTTTTGTAATTTTCAGTTTTTAATGTAAGATTTGAATTTGTGCTTTGCTAGTAATAGGTACCTGCTAGTTCTCAGGTGGTATTTGGTTTCAGACGTCACATGACCCTTTATCCCAGTGTGCTGCGATTGTCGACCACCTTGATGTTAGTAATGCTGTGTGTAATTCTGATTCTCTTGTTTATGGAAGAGACATGCCAACAGCAAGAAGAAAAGGATATTACCCAACATTTTGTACTTTTACTTAGTCAACAGTTACCTGGAAAGTGGGTAGCCCCCATTCTATAGTATAAAAACGCACTCGGCCGTTGCGCCTGAGGATCATTCTGTCAGCTCAAGCCTTCAGAATTTGCTTTAACCTTGCGTGGATGTTTGCACCTCCCCTTTTGACTACACAGTGGAGATCTGACTTCTGGTCTCTTCTCTATACTGGCTGGAAGACAGTGTCTTCCATGCCTTCAAACTAGAATGATTTTGAAGCTGGCAGTAGCTATCAAAAAAAAAAAAAAGATGGCATGAAGTGTGTAATCTTTTTAAAAGGTGCTCTTAGCATTCAGGATAGGACCAGAACAAGGCTGGTTATTTGAAACTCCCATCAGTTGTGCTATGAGTTTCTCTGAGCTGCCTGGTTCTGCGTGCTCAGCATCTGATACGTGAAGATGTGGGTTCCAGCTGCCTCACCAGTGTGCTTTACCCAAAACTCTGGTGGCTACACAGTTCTGTTTTTATGTTTGCATTTGTTCATTTATTGTGCTTGTAATCTCTCACTTCTGATTGCTTCCCAACCTGGCTCCTTTGCAGTGAACAAATGGTACATTTTCAAGAAAGAAAATTAAAAAATTCAGATATTCGAAAGTTCAAATTTAAAGCCACTATTAACATTTGTTGTGTGGTTACTTCCCTTAGTGCATACAGGTAGAGGTGTGTGGCTGCAGCTTCTTAATATGCCTTTGTTTTTTATAGAATGTCTCTCTGTAAAGCCTGTGCTGGCTTTGCCCAATAAGCTTCCACACAGAGCTTACTTATATTGTGCATCACGTGCTGTTAATGCTGGGGAGTATAACCTGGCACGTGGTTAACCAAAGAGTCTGAATAGATGGCAAGGGGTTGACGTTGGTAGGAGACAAATGCGCCTTTATTTTCATTCATTTATTACCTTTCTGATGACAGGCAGTAAGCCACGGGGACACTGGAACAAACCAGGCTCTCCTGTTGCATCATAGGGAGCATGCTCAGACATCTTATGCTCACCATTATTACACTGAGATTATGAATGCTCTTAAGGGAGTCATAGCTAGTAAAGTTTCTTAGTCAATTAAAAATATGCTCATTATTGTATTGTAAAATTTTTCTTGTGATAAGCAATTCAATATAGTTTTTTTTTCTCTTTACATTTAGACTTTGTCAGGGAGGGTCTTATTCTGTAGTCCTGGTTGGCCTTAAGCTCATGGTAACCTTCCCCCCAATCAGTCTCTGAGCCACATTATTTGGTTGCCATTTTATTAAAATTCTAATTTTAATATTTTAATTTTAGGAGAGGTATTCCTGTAAGGTACAGACTGACCTTTAGTTTCCAAGTAGCTGGAATATAGTTAGTTTGAATTTTTTTCCATTTGTCCATTTACTTACATGTTAATGAAAGGGTGTCTCTGTGTAACCCATGCTGGCCTGGAATTCATATTTAGACAGGCTAGCGTAGGATGTATGGCCTTCCTGCGTCAGCTTTCTGAGTGCTGGTATTACAGGTGTATGCCATCATCTTCCTGACCTAACTTTTCAGTGTTATGGTATTCCAGGAAATTTGCTCCCAGTCCCCATGCTTTCTGAGAAGGCACATCCATGAATTCCCTTTTGAAACAAAGTCATACAGGAACCAGAAAGACAGAGGGAGGATAATGGTTTGAGTCAACACCTGTGCTAGCCAGGGTGGGAGAAATTGTCACCCGCTATTGTTGTTTGTGAACCCAAGGAGTGGACTCCTCAGAGCCAGACTTTGCTGTGCTCTTTTCAGGGAAGGAGTTGTCAGCTTTGTTCTGTCTGGTCCCATCTGGTTTCATCTGCCTCTGGAGGATGTTTTTAAACCCTGGCAGAAGGTAAAGAATTGTTTGTGCTATCTCGTTACTACTGGGGTCCATGTTTTGTTTCTTTTGTCTTTTTGAGACAGGGTTTCTCTAGGCTGCTCTGGGCTGTCCTAGAATGTATTCTGTATGTAGTCTAGGCTGGCCTCGAACTCACAGAGACCTACCTGCCTGCCTCCACCTCCCCAGCGCTGGGATTAAAGGTATGTGCCACTACCACCTGGCTGTTACTGACTTCTTCAGTTTTAGTGTTTACTTTTTAATTAGTTTCTTTTTTTATATATTACATTGGTTTATTACATTCATATTTATTATGTGTTTGATTCAAAGTACTCTTTAAATTCATGAATAGCACATGAACTCAGGAAAATAATGGGTAAAATGGCTTAGTATTATCTTCCACATTTCCTCCCACAGGGAATAGCTATTATCTTGATACAAATACAGTGTATTTGATCATATCCACCCTTATCCCCCACAACTCCTTCTCAGAGCCTCACACAGCATCTTCCTCTCAAAGTCATGTCCTCTTCTGTTTTAAATGTCCACTGGAGTGTCGGCAGCCTGCCAGCGGCCCATCCCTGAAGGAAAAACTGGCCCCGTTCCCCAGGAGCAGGGGCGTGCCTGTCGCTCCTCAGTATGGCACAGGGTCTTATGAGCCCTTCACACACGTGTGCCTCAGGCCTGGCCGGCTGGCTTGGTCTTGCACAGGTCTCCTCAGGCACCCGCCGCTGCTGTGAGTTCACTGCTGAAGCACCCCTGCCATGTCCCGGAGACCCGCTTTCCAGCAGTCCTCCTGCTGGACGTGTGGCACCATGAAAGTTCTAACGCTGGGTGTGCTCGTTCATTTTCCATCAAAAGAGGAAGTTTGGGAAAGGAAGCCGCAGAGCCAAACTAGTCGCCCTCCTTGGGCAGAAAGCACCTTCCTTCCAAGCCTTTGCTGGCGTGCAGCCTCAGCTTCCTGCTGTCCTAAAAGACAGCAGAAGTGTGGAAGGGAAATGGACCTGGGAAGGCTCTACAGTAAACCAGTCAGACTTTCTCTAAGCCATCTGTGAGACTCCAGTACAACCATAGAAAAGCAAGGCCCTGGGAGGGACAGAAGCAGGCCTGTCAGGCAGAGAGAAGGGGACCTTGGGGGGAGCAGCAGTGACACGTGAGTGGGGAAAGCTCACCAGTGGCAGGGTCCCACCAGCTCACACACATGCTGCTCTTTGCTGGGAATATGGGGCTGGCTTGGGCTCTTTAATTAATTTCTTTTGAGGCAGGGTCTCTCTCTGTAGGCCAGGCTGGCCTGGAACTCACTAGATAGCTTAGGTTGATCTTGAACACCCAGTAATCCTGCCTCTTGAGTGTTGAGATTATAGGTGTGAGACACCACAAAGGTTCACAGCTTCAAAAGCATAATCGTGATAAAACTTGGCTGTTACCTGCTTTTAGCACTTTGTTTAAAATGGAGAAGTCTTTAATTCTTTTTTTCCTTTAAATTCTGATTTGTCTCAGCAGATGTTCAGAACATGGCTTTCTGAGGTTCAGATTACTAAAAGAACATGCAAAAGCAAAGCTCTCTCTAGTGTCAGATTGGCCCAGAGCAGCTGCCGCCCTTCATTGAAGGGTGTTAAATAAAGTTTTGGGTTTAAAAAAGAAAGAAACACAAGAGCTACCAGTGAATGAAATCTCCCATTTCCTTTGAGGATAGTTAGATATTTCGTGTGTCCTTCAAATCTCTGCTAATTTGGATTATAAAAGTGGCAGGTGGATGGCAGATTAGCACATAAGCGAGACCCTGCTGTCTTGCTTTTTATGTGGTACAGAACTGAGTATGTTACATCCCAAGGAGTCGGAGAATGGAAGTCGTTGTCTATGTGGAACATTTTCTTCAGATAATTCAGGATACTCGTAATCCACAGCGGGCTGAAGATGCACATTGGGAACGTGAGGGCTCAGTATTTGTCCAGTTATGTAAAAGTGACTAGGTTTTACATTTCTCTTAAATACCTGTACTTGGCTCAGAATGAAAAACAGAAACAACAAAACCAATCATATAACTGAAGCTGGAAACAGCATTGTTGTAAGGGAGCAGGGAGAGTGGGTTGCATTAGAGTTGGGCAGGTTTCATTGCTCTTAGAACTTTATATAAATTACATCAAATGATAAAAATTGGCAGGCCACTGCAAGTCCAAAGTAGACTTTGGACAAGCTTACATGGTTTTGGTGTCAGTTGGACTATCAACAGCACTTTTATAGTCAGTCCATAAAATAAGAGCACAGCCTTGTGTATGACGTACAAAGGTGGTTCTTAGAAGAATAGTGCAGAAGGGTGAAACCGTCGGGGCGGTGGTGGCACACATCTTTTATCCCAGCAGTCAGGAGGTAGAGACATTCGGATCTCTGTGAGTTCAAAGCCAGCCTGGTCAACAGGATAGCTAGGGCTGCACAGAGAAACCCTGTCTCAAAGCGGGGGTGGAGGGGTGGGGATGTCTTGCAAACCCTCCCCCCTTTTGTTTTCTGGGGGAGAACTTACTTAAATGAAGTGGACTTTTAGCAGACTATTACAGCCTAAAGGTGAGTAGAAGCATAGACTTTTAGACTTGGGTCCTGAAATTTGGCTAGGATTGTGTAAGAAGGACAGACACCTGGTGGGGACAGCAACACAAGCATGGATCTAGCTGGGCAGGGCTGATGTGTGGACCACCAGTCGGGACTCTAAGCCAGCCAGGAGAGAGAGAGAGAGAGAGAGAGATCTCCGTCTCCCCACCCCCCTTCCCTGCCTCCCTCCCTCTCCTTTCTTTCTTTCAAGAAGGTTCTCAAACTGGCCAGTGGTGGCACACGTCCCAGCATTCAGGAGAGAGGCAAGTGGATATCTGTGCTCTGTACAAAAGGACTTCCAGGACAGCCAGGGCTCCACAGAGAAACCCTGCCTCAAAACACCATAAGTGAATTGAATGAGAGGGAGAGGGAGGGGGAGAGAGAGAAACAGAGAAAGGAAAGAAAAGGTTTCTCTGAACATAGCCCTGGCTGATGAGGATTTTCTCTGTAGACCAGGCTGACCTCCATCTCACAGAGCTCTGCCTGCTTCTGTCCTGGGTGCTGGGATGAGAAGTGTGTGCCATCCTGCCTCGGCTCTTCTGTGAGCTGTGCTGATTCTGAGATGCTGGTAGTTACAGTCAGGGCACTAGGTCCTGGATGTTGATAGGACACATTTCTTTAAGTGTCTCTTACACAATTGTGAGGATGTGTAGGTGAAAGACTGATCATTTGAGGAAGGCCACTTGTGGGATGGTGGTGTCTGTAAACAAAACTGAGGAAGTTTCTGTTAAGTCTGAGAGCAATTCAGTTGAGCATGCATTAGTATGAGCTCAGTGTTTAGTTTATGTTTAAATCAGTGTGGCATACTTAGTCTGTTTTCAATAAATTTCATCTAATCTTGACATTATGATTAACTCAAATATATGAGAAATTATCCAACAGTAAACAAACGACAGGCAGAAATATTAACTTTGAGTTTTGCTTGTGTGAAGCAGCTGTCATGATAGAGCATCTGTTTGTCCATTCTGACAGCAAGACTTATTTCCCTGCACTTGGCCTGTCGCTAAGATTGTGGAATATAGGAGGCAAATATTAAAATGGGATGGAATATTGTATTAATACTATTGTATAAGGAACTACAATGTAGATGCTTAAAAAGTACAAAAGAGGAGCTGGAGAGATGGCTTAGTAGCTGCTCTTCCAGAGTACCCAGATTCAATTCCCAGCACCCATATGGCAGCTTACAACTGTCTGCAACTCCAGCTCTAGGGGATCTAACCCCCTTTCATAGAAATAATATGCATGGGTTTTTTATTTTTTTGAGCTATGGAAACTGCATGTTACAATTAACTGTCATTAATTCCATTGAATAGAAATATGTTCCGTTTGCTGTACAATCAGGAGGCAGGTTTGAATGGTACAAATAGATGAAATCTAAATTATACTGACAGTCCATTAAATGGTAGCAGAAAACCCTTAAGGAAAATGGATTATAATAAAGTCATTTGCCAAATGAGAGTGATAGCCCAGGCACTGTGAGTATTTCCAGCGATCACTACAAAGTTGATCTGAAGCATTTCTTGCAAAGCTGAGGCTCCCCTAGCATTGCTAGGCGCTAGCAGCCTCGCTTGAAACCTTTCCTGCAGAGCGTGGCACTGGCGCCTCAGCCAGCTCTCCTTGTGGGCCATAGGGAGAGAGGCCTTTCTGTCACCGCTCATCTCCCCTGTGAACACAGTGCTACTGCATTGCTTTCTCAGTTTACTCGCTTTCCACCTTTTTTATTTCTCATGTGATGCTTCGGGTGAATTCTAGAACCGAGTATGTGCTGGGTGAATGTTCGACCACTGAGCTGTGTATCCAGCAACTCTTGCCGCCTCCTTCCATAAACCTTTCCTTGAGACATTACTGTGTATCCCAGTCTAGTTTTAAAATCATGATCCTGCTGTCTCAGCTTTCCAAGTTAGTGGATTATAGGCATGATGTGTCACCGTGCTCGGCCCATAGTCCACTTTCATTCCTTGAGTTAAAGATCCATCGACATTTTGATTAGTAGTCAGAACAGTCCAACTTAATAGTCATTTTTATATCAGAATTTAACTTTTTTGTTTGTTTGTCCGGGGGCATTGATGTCAGGGACAGCCTTTTGAAACTGGTCCTCCTTCAGTCTGAGTGGACTTTGAACTCCATCCCAGGCTTTACCTGCCGAGTTGTCAGCTCACTGGCCCTCTGGGATAGAATTTTTCCTTCCGTGTTTTTATTATGAGCCACTGTCTTAGTCAGGGTTTCTCTTCCTGCACAAACATCATGACCAAGAAACTAGTTGGGAGGAAAGGGTTTATTCAGCTCACACTTCCACATTGCTGTTCATCACCCAAGGAAGTCAGGGCTGGAACTCAAGCAGGTCAGGAAGCAGGAGCTGATGCAGAGGCCATGGAGGGATGTTCCTTACTGGCTTGCTTCTCCTGGCTTGCTCAGCTTGTTTTCTTTTTTTTTTTTGGTTTTTCGAGACAGGGTTTCTCTGTGTCGCCCTGGCTGTCCTGGAACTCACTCTGTAGACCAGGCTGGCCTCGAACTCAGAAATCCGCCTGCCTCTGCCTCCCAAGTGCTGGGATTAAAGGCGTGCGCCACCACCGCCCGGCTCAGCTTGTTTTCTTATAGAACCCAGGACTACCAGCCCAGGGATGGCACCACCCACAAGGGGCCCTGCCCCCTTGATCACTAATTGAGAAAATGCCCCACAGTTGGATCTCATGGGGGCATTTCCTCAAGGGAGGCTCCTTTCTCTGTGATAACTCCAGCCTGTGTCAAGTTGACACACAAAACCAGCCAGTACAGTCACTGAACTGGAATAGGACAGTTTCCCGAATGTTTTGTCTTAAGTCACGTATAGTGTGCTGAGGGGGGCTGGCACAGGCAGCTGGGGCCTTCTCTAGGTAGGTGGGCTGGCATAACGGTGGGCTGGCATAACTGTGCCCCCTTCTCTAGGTAGGTGGAATGGCATAACCGGTGGCCCCTTCAGTGGTGCTGCAGATGGGCCCAGAGCCTCATGGACTCATGTGTGCCAGGCAAGTGCTTTACCACCGAGCTCTCAGTTCCATCACCAATTTTAAAAATAAAATTTCTTTCTTACATTACATGCTTTATTTTTAAGTGTACAAATGCTACAAAATGTAAGTTATAAATTCTGAGAAGTTGACTTAACTGGAGTTTGGACTTGGAATTGGCTAGAGTAAGGGTTCAGTACAAGTTATAAGGAACATTTTCATAATTGTGGAGATAAGAGCTTAAGTTGCTCTTTGTTTGGGAAATGCAGGTGTTAAGCCACGGCTAATATTCTGAATGTCGTCATAGTGTGCTTTCTGCTGCTGACAAGACAGTGCTGCATTTTCTGGTTTGGCTCAGTTTTCACACCCAGTCAGTGTATGACTGTGGGAAACTCCAAGTCACTAGCAGCACTTCCTGACACTGGACGATGACGGTCGGGGTGGCCTTTAAACATGGGAGCAAGGGGAAGGAGGAGGCTGTTCATGCATATGTGTGCGTGTGTAGAGGCCAGAGGGCAGCCTTGACCGTCACTCCTGTCCGGTTTGTTTCTGAGATAGGCTCTTTCACCTGCCTTCAAGTAAGCTAGGTTGGCTGGGATCCACCTTCTAGGTGCAGGGTTACCAGGGCTCCTCACTGCACCTGGGTTTTGACAAGAGAATTGAACTCTGGTACTTGTGCTTGCAAAGCAAACATGGTTTTTCCTTCTACTGAGTTTATCAAGATGATGCCATCAAATTTGATGATGGTTGACAGAGTCAAATCAAAAGCTAAGGAAATGATCCAGAAGGTGTCATCTCTCCCTTTGAAGAGAGATGACACTTTCTTTTTAGTGTTTGGTTAGGGCCTCAGGTAACTCCTAATTTCACTTCTTCACTTGCTCCTCAGAGAAGCTGAGTGTCTGCTCTGCAGAAGTGGGTTGCGTGGTGGCGGTGAACGGTGCAGCTGGTTGGCTGCTGCAGATGCGATGGTAGGGATGGTTTGCTGAGGCCCACAGTGCTTCTCGAGTGGAATCCAGACACCAGGATTTTAATGTTGCTTCTGACAAGCCTAGCTTCAGGTTCAGGGAGTGATGGTGTCTTAAGGAGTAATAGAATGATAGATCTGTGTGCACGAGTACAACACACACACACACACACACACACACACACACACAGAGCTTTTTCTGTGTTGTAATTGGCAAACACTTGTATTAACTAGAGAGATAATTGTGGACTTAATTTTGCAATATTTTACCAGCCCACTTTTACGTTGTTGAATGGTTCTGCCTGTCAGGGATAGAGGAATAGCATGGAAGAGAAATGAAGGAGAACAAAGAAGCCTGAGGGTCAGCTTCCCATGTCCAGTGTTGGGCTACCCAGCTGTGTCTCTGAAAATCTCTTTGTGAGAAAGGCTTTGTTCACAAGGAAGGGTTTTCTGTTTGAAATTCTGTTAGAGTGGCACTGCCATTCTTTGCAAGGGGACGAGAGAGTATTTCAGAGATTAATAGGTGGGGACACATTGATGGAGGGAAGAGTCCGCATGGGGCAGAGCAGTGGCTGAACATTGCCTGTGTATTGTAACACCGCTTACTAAATTAGGGGGTGAAGTAAGTGTGCACTCTGCCTAGTGAGGAGACTGTCAGGACAGACGCTGATAGGTGCTTTGTGTACACAATGACAGACTGCCTGATGTGGCAGGCTATGATTTTTACCCTTGAGGAACTTGCTTCTCTGCCCGATTTACATAAACCTGCTGATTTGCTGATGGTTGGAAAAGCAGAGGCTTTTCTTTGCCTTGAGAATTTGCCTTCATGTTTGGCTGACTTCCCTCCTCAGCTCAGTGAGGGCTCTGTTTGCAGATGGCAGCATTTGAGTTTTGGACACAAAGCTATGTTGAAGTTATGAGAAACAACCAGCAATATCCCTGCTCAGTATCATCTCCCAGGTCATGGGTTTTGATGCTCCTGGTCACAAGCATTTCAAGTGACACCATGTCACCATGTGATCTGTGCAGAGGCTCAGTGTATAAAACTAAGTACAAACCCCGGTCTCATTTTCAGACATCTCTGAATTGTTTGTTTTTCAGAATAATTGATAGTGGCGGCAGTAGCCTCATTTATCTTTTCTGGCCCATTTCAGGCATGCTGATTTTAAGATTAAAACAGTGTATATTTGCCCACAGCGATTTTTGGCTCATTCTGGTGAATGCCTGCTTTCCTGTGAGCGATTTTGAAAATGTGCATTGTGCATTTAATGGACGGCATTGTCTGCTTTTAGCATTTAAAACAAAGGTGTCTGTAGTGCTTCTGATGTCTGCAGGCTTGGCCGCTCTGAACACATCAGTCCTAGAACCGACCCGGCCTTAGGTGACAGTCTCGCCAAGTCACTTTGACTTTTACAAGGTTACTGGCACACTCATTCCATCTATGGATTTTTTGGCATTGTTCTTAACTTTGCCTTTTCAAATTAACTACTTTGGGGCTAGAAATGTAGGTTGGTGCTTGTCTAGCATGTACAAGGCTCTAGGTTAGACCCCCAGCACTGCAAAAACAGAAGGATCTACAAATAAAAACAAAATAAATGATTTTATGCTAGCTATAAACATTTATAAAAATTATTTTATTAAATAAGCTGTTTGATTAACAAGGCCAGAAAGAAAATTCTTGTGATGACTGGTTGACCTCAGTTTACCCCTTTTGGGGGATGGGGTGGAGGAGGATAACAGAAAGGGCAATAAAGGAAAAATTACTTCCTTTGAGACTTGAATTCCAGATTGAATTCCTAGAGTGCACTTTTCTTTTCTCTTTTCTTTTCTTTCTTTCCTTCCTTCCTTCTTTTTCTTTTTCTTTTTCTTTTTTTGAGGGCATTTGCTTAAGTTGGATCATTCTGTTGTAGAAAGAAAAAATTTAACTCTTCAGTTATGTTTCATACTTTATTTTTTTTTTAAAGATTTATTTATTTATTATATGTAAGTACACTGTAGCTGTCTTCAGACACTCCAGAAGAGGGAGTCAGATCTCATTACGGATGGTTGTGAGCCACCATGTGGTTGCTGGGATTTGAACTCAGGACCTTTGGAAGAGTAGTCGGTGCTCTTAACCACTGAGCCATCTCTCCAGCCCCATACTTTATTTTGAAAAATGTGTTGGTGGTTAAGAGCCTGGCTGCAACTCCCAGCGTCCACATGGCAGCTCACTACTAACTGTAACTGTAGTTCCAGGGGACCCAACACATGCACGTAAAACATCAATACATGTAAAATAAAAATAAATAAATCATTAAAAATCGCTTAAAAGGGCTGGAGAGATGGCTCAGCGGTTAAGAGCACTGACTGCTGCTCTTCTGAAGGTCCTGAGTTCAAATCCCAGCAACCACATGGTGGCTCACAACCATCCGTAGTGAGATTTGACGTCCTCTTCTGGTGCTGTCTGAAGACAGCTACAGTGTACTTAGATATAATAATAAATAAATCTTTAAAAAAAACACTTAATAAGTGAAAAAATACATTAGCTAAATCTGGTTAAAGCAGAACATTACCCACCCAGAATGATAGATTTATTAACTAAGCTTGGAAAAGATTAACTTCTGTGACTCATGACCGTATATGACCCATGAGTTATTATTCTTTATGCCCACAGAATCTGTTTTGTCACCAGCTCTGAGAGTGGACTTACCTGCCATACATACATGTCTCAGAATACTAAGATTCTAATTCAATATAGCTTCTACAGACACCAGCCTTGTATATTGAAACTATTATGTAAATTCACAGCTTTGAATCAGTTTGGTTTGCCATGGTAATTGTTTAACTTAAAAAAAAATTACTGTGTATGTAGGAAAAGGGCACTCATAAGTAATTGTGGTAATTCTACAGGTCAGGTTCCAGGCTGTTCCCTCCAGTGGCAACCTTTCCCTTGGGCAGCGTTCTGTAGTCTGTGCGTGTTAGGTCCAATGGGATAAGGAACACGGGTAGCAGCAGCCTCCCTGTCTCTTCTCAGCTGTAACACCTTGGTGTGTTTAGAGATAAACATGTCCTGAGTCTAGTTGTAGCAGAACATAAGTTTTCTCTCCTTTCTCTGGAAAGCTCTTTGGGGTTGATGGAACTGCAGTGGGGAGTTACTGAAACAGGATCTCAGATAGTTTTGATTACTCTTGGACTCACTGTTTGGTCAAGGCTGACCTTGAGCACCTGATTGGCCTGCCTTCATCTCTCAGGTGCTGGGGTTCTGTGTGCCCAGGAGGCCCCCCCCCCCCCCCACGATGGGACCTTGTTAGTATGCGAGTCAGTACTGCTTTACATTGCAGAGTATGAGGGTCTTCGGTAAAAAGATACATACAGCCTCACTGTCCCACATTTGTTACTTGTTATTTCAGGCTGTCTGATTGGGAGCACAGCAGTGGCACACATTAGTCCCTGCTGGACACAGGGATTGCTGCTGTTCTGTTTTCAGAGCTCTGGAGATAGATGCTGATGGTGATGAGGAGGAAGAGGACAGTGCAGACCACATGACTGCCAGATAATGGGACATTCAGTATTATGAATCGCTAAGGAGTGCTTTCCACTCCTTCACAGAGGAGCCACAAGAGCGTACTGCCCCTGCTGCCCCTCATCATTAGTTGTAAGCTATGTATGGTCAGAACTGGTTGGGTAAAGAAAGGATAGGGTTGTCATGGACCAGGCAGATGAACTGGTATTTCGTCATTTGGAGGATGTGTCCCAGGGGAGGAGGTGGATTCTGTGGGAACAGATCTTTGGACCTCACTTAGGATAGTGACATGTTTGTTTTTAAGGCAGTGAACAAATAGCTTAACTTAGTAGCTTTTATGGCAGGAGACAGGAAGGAGAAAGCGCACGGACTGCTCTGTGCTAGATGAGAATAGAATTGCTACCTGGAGAGTTGAACTACTGGTGCTGCGTTCAGCAGGGCTACAGCATGGAAGTTAAGAATTTTAGGCCTATTTCAAAACTGTACTAAATTTTGAGACAGGTCCGGTGAGATTACACCTCTGTGAGCCACACCGCTGTGCCCAGAGAGAGAGCTCCAGCTTTTTGTGTATAGATTTATGCTGCTGCTTTTTTTGTAACAAACAAGGGGTATGAAGAAAAGGATCAGCCACAGTGGGGAGAGTGTCATTGGAGATGATTAATGTTAGATGGCTGCTGCCTGAGTGCAGTAGCAGGGTTAGTTATCATCTTGGACCCTGGGAGAAGATGCATGGCTCAGGGGTAACGCATGCCTGATCCACACTGGTGCATGCCTTCAGGGGCTCATGGTCTCATCTGAGAAGTCAGTCAGGGGATTCTGATACCACATTTCTTGTTGTTCTGAAATGGCTTCTATGGCTCCTTTTTATGTCTTGGCTTTTAATATATATGGAAGTGAAATAAAGGGCTTTGCCTCAGTTGTCGGAAAGCCCTTGTTCTTACAGATGCTCATTCTGAAGGGCAGGGGAGAGGTGTGAGGATTGGCATCTGCACCTGCAGGCATCCCACTACCCAGATTTGGTAACTAGGAAACTTTTACTTCTTGGTAAATAATTGTCTCTTAACAGGCATTTTCTAAAAAGCAGCCTTTTGCCCCCCAGCTGATGTGAATGTCAAAATGAATTGCTCCAGCACTGCCATGACCTGTGTGACCCAGTATCTCGCTCTGCTCTTCTTTCTTTCTGAAATATTTATTTGGTTTACTTCATTCCGTAGTTGATTGACTGCCTTGGTTTTCTTTCTAGTCAAGAAATACTTGATAGTAAATTATCCATCAGCGACTAGAATAGTTTTCATCCTTTTTCATACTGTGGTGAAAAGGATATTGTAGCAACATGTTTAAGTTGGTGTTTTCAAATATATATCCTCCAGGAATACTTACTAAAAATGAAGTAGCTTGTGGCAAAGCTGTTTCTCTTTCCAAAGAATGTCAACCTAAAAGATTTTTGATTTGCCTTAAAGTATGTGTCTTCCCTCCCTCCCTCCCTCCCCCCAGGGCTAGGGATACAGGCAAGCGCCACATTCCTGTCTTGATGTGTAATCTTGTTTTGTTTTTTTGAGACAGGGTTTCTCTGTGTAGCCCTGGCTGTCCTGGAACTCACTCTGTAGACCAGGCTGGCCTCACTCAGAAATCCTCCCTGCCTCTGCCTCCCAAGTGCTGGGATTAAAGGTGTGCGCCACCACTGCCTGGCTTGATGTATAATCTTTAGTTAAGTAATTTTATTATCTAAATTTCTCCATCTGAATATGAGTAGTTTTGTAGAGCTTCCTTTCCTTGAACAGGATCATCGAGACTTTTATTAGGTTTCTTTAAATGATCAGAAGCATGTTCAGAAAGAACCGTTACCTTAATACTCTCTATAATTTCGTATTTATTACCCAGAGAAAGGTTTTGTTTTCACTATTAAAAAGTACTTGCTTTGTCATTGATGTTTTTATGTATTCATTTATGTATTCATTTCATAATTCATTTATGTATTTATTTATGCAGTGGTCTTATAAAGCCTTGTCTTTTGCTATTTTTTAAAAAACTTCCTTTTTCTTTTAAAGACTGTGTGTATATTGAGAGTCGGCGGCCAAATACACCGTATTTCATCTGCAGCATCCAAGACTTCAAACTGGTAAGCATTTTCCCATGTTCTGCCTTCTCTGCCCCCCCCCCCCCTCTCTCCCCTCTCTCTTCTTCCCTCCTCTTAGCTCCCTCAGGCTGTCACTTTTGATGGCTTCTCCAGCACTCCTGGTAGGATAACCAGTGTGGGGCAGTGCTACCTGCCTCTGGGCTGTGTACTGAAGTAATGTAACTTGTTTTGTCCACTGTGGTAATGCTTTTCTGCTGTGAGACAACAGTGTTTCCGACGTGTTTACGCCTTTAGTAGCTGTTGTGACAGTCTCAGAGATCCTCTCTAGCTTCTGAAGTGCTTTGCTTTCAGCTGTTCTTAAGAGCCTGAAGCAAGGTCAGTGATTAATAGTAGAAAATGTAAACCAGATACTGGTTTCTGGGTGCTGGAGTTTTGCTATGATGGTAGGTATGGACTATATATCTTGTCCAGTTTTAAGAGTCTCCCAGGAGCAGAATTTGGGAGAAGGGAGTTTAGCCTAGTATTAGGACTGTCTGGATAGTGCTCCTAACAAAATCTTTGCTTTTAGACAGTGGGCTTTTAGACACACTTTGGGCTCAGAATAAATCCCTGGCTGTTTGTAAAACAAACACGCCCAGACCATGTGAGGTGACACACGATTAATCCCAGTGCTAAGAGAGAGAGGCCGACCTCCCCCACCCCTTTTTCCCTGGCTTAGTATTGTGTGAATTGTGTCCCTCACACCCACGTGTGTACCTCTTCTTCAAACATTAATATTCTGATCTTTTCAAAGATTCTCTTAGTTATGAACAACACAGTTAAACGTCACTATTAATGTCTTTGCCTCACACAACTAATGTGTAAAATAGTGTTGAAGCAATATCCTTGTGAACCGTCTAAAACGTTTGATCTTAGAATGGGATCCTTTTACTTCGAGACGGTGAACCACAGCCTACCGCGCAGAGCAATCCTAATTCTGTAACTTTCTAGAGAATGTATTACATTTGTATCTGTGGATGCCCTCCTTTTTCAAATACGTCAGTACTTGAGAGTGTTTGTCCCTTACACACGTTTGTGATATTTCACTTCGGAGAACTAAGACGGTAAAGCGGGGCAGTCGTGTGTTTACTTGTAAGATTTGTTCTTATCAGGCTGCTTATAAGTTCTCTATCTCTTGTGCAAAGTGGCCTTGCAGCTTTGTCTTTTAAATCAAATGTTTTCTATTTAGTATTCTTGCCAATATGAATTTTTACCATTTTTGGAAATGTTTGTTCTTTATTATATTTCTCTTTACAAAGATTTTTTTTTACAGATACTGCCTGATACCTGACCTTTGGGAGGTGGCGTTGTTTCCAGAAGAGTTTTATTTTGGTAGTGGCTACAGCTGCTGCTCTTTCTGTGTTTGCCATCTGTGTGGGTGTGACTTTGTTGAACCAAGTTCCAGTTCACTGTGGAGAATATATAGCTATGAAATTAAATTATAAAGAATTTTCTTTTAGAGGCACATCAGGTTCTGAGCCCTTTTGTGGTCTCTCTCTCTCTCTCTCTCTCTCTCTCTGTGTGTGTGTGTGTGTGTGTGCATGCGCGTGCATGCTCACGTATTCACCTTCATGTTTGAACAGCATCTCTTAACAGAAATATTGATTACAGGCTAATAGTAGCTGTTCTGGGCACGGTAATTGTTCAGGGTACTAACAGCAGCAAAAGCTGAAGCTTCTGTTGTCGCTATTAAAACATTAGTGCTAACTGCAGAAGCAAGTGGGACATAGGGTGCAGCATGTTTCGGTCCTTTTAAAACCATGTAGTCTTTCTTGTGTTTCTCTTTGAAATTCCGTATTCATTGTCGTGTAAGAATGTTAGAGATGATGAAATATATGCTCCTGGGAGAAATACAGTTTTCCTCCGTCCTCAGTTCTGTGTATTTCTTAGGAAGGGTTGTGAGAGGTGAGTGCAATCATGACTTCTTCCTCTGGCTTTCCCAGGCTGTGGGGAATAAGACAA
Organism: Tokudaia tokunoshimensis; assembly: GCA_036184795.1. Classification (NCBI taxonomy): domain Eukaryota; kingdom Metazoa; phylum Chordata; class Mammalia; order Rodentia; family Muridae; genus Tokudaia; species Tokudaia tokunoshimensis. The sequence goes on from BTHU01000005.1 coordinate 131,796,731, forward strand.
GCGGTGGGAACACGCTTTGTTTCCCTTCCTTAGAAGAGTTTAAAAAGAGAGGAGATTGGAGTTGATTTTGCTCATAGCAAGCAACATGGCAAAACAGAACAATGAAAAATAGCTTTAAAAAATAATTAGCTTTGAGGTATTGCATGATGCGATCTTTTTCTCCTTCCGTTTGGGGTTTTACTAAGAGATGTGCTCCCTCAGCATAGCAGCCTCTGTACTGCGGTGGGTTTGGAGTATAAATAAGGTGTGTACTGGGATTGTAGGCATACTGCGGGGTGCTCCTGTGGTAAGACTGCCAAAGACAGTAAAGCCAATGAGCGGAGACATGCATGGGGTTAGAGCCATGTACTAGTCAGTCAGACCAGAATAATTGTGTGTTGAATTCTGAAAGCTTTGGGTAGTGTTTTATGAGTGAGTTCACTGTGCAAAGGAAGGGAAGAGTGTTTGGACTTTGTGTGGAGAGCTGGGATGGTTTCTTGGCTTGTTTTGGTGTTTCTCTAGAATCTGTGGTATAGAGCATGCCAGGCTATGTAAATAGCCTCTGCCTTCATTCTCAGAAATGTCCAAATTTGTATAAGTTTTGTGGTCATCTTGTCTATGGACTGAGCTCCGTGGCCTCTGCTTTAACAAATGTTACATCATTAGAACACACGAGGCTCTGCCATCTACACTGCCAGGTAAATTGACAGCCCACACTCTCACAGGGCTGGATGGAGCCCACACTCTCACAGGGCTGGATGGAGCCATGGTGGGGCAGAGCAGCAGCTCTTACCTGATCCAGGTCTTTGAAGGTTAGTGCTTCCCCCCAGCCCCACTCCCACTGTATTTTTGTTCGAGAACAAACATAGGAACAGTGAGAACTCCCAAGAATGGAGAGTGGGAGGGGCTCCAAGGGAGAAACACTCCGAAGGCAGCATTTTCAAGGGAAGTGAATTATGTGTTCGGTTGGGAAACATTGATTCTTTTATACTATATTCATATAATTAACTTATTTCCAAGCCAAGAAAACTAGTTTTGTTTAAATATGTGAATTAGAGTCGTTCATGGAAGTAGTTAGACAAAAGTGGGGACTCAAGCAAAAGCGGTGAAAAATGGACAGTGGGTGCTGACTTAAAGGCAGGAGGGAAGATGAGCAGTTAAGTAAAGATGCTTCGCACCATCGTTTTCAGAACAGATTTTGAGCAGTGAATTCTTCCTTGAAGGACTGATGATGGTGATAGGACTGTAGGTCTTTGTTTACCTGGCCTGAAAAGATTAATTCTCTGTAAGAATTTGGAATTTGGGGAAACTGAGGCCACTATGCTAGTCAACAGAGGGGTAGAGCTGAAAGGGCGAATCAGGAATTGCATTTGCGATAGTAAAGTTGGAGCCAGCACGGGCGAGCGAGCCAGCCTGCTCGGGCAGAGGAGAGCAGAAGGCCTGAGGGGGCTTCCTCCATGGCCTCCCAAGACTCGCTCCTTCCCACTGGGTTGAGACTATTCTCTCCTGGAAAGGGTTGGTCTACTTGGGCTAGATTGAATAGACATAAAGGACCTGGAACAACATCTTCAACTCTTCGTTCTATTGCCCTTGCAGAGGGTTCCAAGGTCACTTTATGTGGTCTATTTGGTTGTTTTGTTCTTGATCATCAAGGTGTACTTTATCCCAGAATGCAGTTAGGAATGTTCACGATCAGGCCCACTCCCCCACCCCCACCCCCACCCCCCACACTAACATTTGTTGGAAACTTGTTCTGTGTTCTTTGTTGAGCCCAACTAAGGGCACTGAAGAAGTACAAGATATTGTTTCTTCCTTCAGCAACCTTATATTCTAGTAGTAGAATTTTTGGTGTTATTAATCATCAGCCATTTTTGGAGATTACCAGATAGGATTGATAGAGAGGAAGACATAATTTTTTTGTTCTGAAAGGAACACTTGTTTTTAGGAAAAATATTAATATTCTATAATCTCAAGCCTTAAATATAAATGAAACAATTTCTACCTAGAAATAATTGTGGGTTCTGAGAAAGTTAACAGTGCCTTGCTGAAGTGAGTTCTGACTCATCACTCAGTACTGAGGAGCCTGCTGCACTGACTACCGGTGGTCTGTTTATTCCTCGGGTAATAGTCGAGATGCTCTGTTAATTCTGCTGGGAGTGCTGTGTGAGTTCTTGTTGCCATCAGCCATACATTAGAAAAAAGTGTGGTGCGAGTTTCCCAACATTGGGTAATTGTCGGACTATTTATATAACAAATAAAGTTTCTGGGAAGAATTTGTAATTATTGCAGAGAGTACTTTAGGCTACATTGATTCATTGTAAAACTGGAAAATCATTTTTAAGATTAAACCTTGTCTAAATGTGCCTTAACATCATTAACAGTATTCCAGTGACTTGTTCGTTGAGAGACCTGACTGTGGATGGAGGAGCATGCTGTTACATGCTCTGTATACCAAACAGCAGCCATTCTCATGGCTCTGGTTATGGAACAACCTAGGACTGCCAGCCACTAGTTACCTTAGATCATTTCACACCCTGCTGTGTATTTCCTTGTTATGTCTGAGCTGCTTGGTAGGTAGGGTTGAAATTTCTCTTTGAGCTCTGGTACCCAGAAGTCATTCCAAAAATTTGTTATCTCCCATAGTTTGGGTTTTTGTTTTTTGAGACAGGGTTTCTCTGTGTAGCCCTGGCTGTCCTGGAACTCACTTTGTAGACCAGGCTGGCCTCGAACTCAGAAATCCTCCTGCCTCTGCCTCCCAAGTGCTGGGGTTAGAGGCGTGCGCCACCACTGCCTGACATCTCCCATAGTTTTTTATTCCTGAATCCCGTGACAATACAGCAGAAGAGAGCTGCAGAGAATTTATCATCAGCTGAGGTTCTACATATCAGTGAATTATCAGGCTTATGTACTGCATGCAGCTGTTTGAGTCTTATTTGGGTGTTTAATTGCAGCATAAAATATACAATGTATGGGCATCTAGGAAATGGTTACTTGGTTTAGTGGTAGGTCAGTATCAAATTAGAGCCGCCTTTACAGTGAGATAGGGTGGGAAATCTCCATCAACTTGAGCTTGTGTAATTAAAAAATTGGGGTATGTTAGTCTGAGGCTGAGATGAATGTTGGTAGACTGAGTAGGTTGCTAGTTTGAATTTTGACTTCAAGTTTTCTGATTCCCATCTCTGTTCCTTTAGTTGCTGCCTTTGATGATCTTAGTTGGGATGGACATATACCTTGCTTGTGACCTTACTGCAAGTAGGTCATATTTAGATGAAAAATCAAGCATACAAATTGTCTAGGATAGGATTTGCCCCTCAAATGTTGGTGTTTTTGACATTAATTTTCTCTTTATGAGGTGATTTGTTTTCCTTATTTGTTTAAAAAAGTATTGTATAGTAATTGTACATAGATAAAGAAATGTAAAAAAAAATGAATTAGTGCCAAACTCTTCTTCTAGAGGCCATACCTGTCCTTGTTTATTAATTTTTTTAAAGGTCCTTAGAGATTGGGCTTATTATACTGCTACCAAGATGTACAGGGATGTAGTCTTAGCACATGTAGTTTGGAGTCAAGAAATTTGAGCTAGGATGAACTCCTCTTGTGTGGAGTTGGGCGAAAATAGTCAGAGGCTGTTGGCTGGGGTAGGGCTGTTGGCTGGCCACACAGCTTTTTGGTTACAGAGATCTTAGATTTATTTTTTCAGTTACCACATTATTTTTGTAATATGTGAATGTCAATTTAGAAATGGACAGAGAAGTATCTACCTAAGCAGAAATCCAAATGAAGCTTTGGGAGTAAATCTCAGAGCCCAAACCTCATTTCCTCATCCCCCAGAAGTTTGTTTGCACTGTCAACAAGGCAGGACAGGCTATTTGGAGCTGAAGTTTTAATGGTGCATAATTACTTCAAAGCTGGATAATTCATTTTCTCCTAATTTAGTTGGATTTTAGGACTCTCAAGAAGTAATTGAAGTTTTGCTTAATTGTATGTATTTCTTTAAAATATTTACCTCTAAATATAATTTACTGAACATGTTATCTACATGAAAATTTTCAGAGTGGAAAACTGCATATTCTGGTTTTTCTCAAGGGGCTTAAACAGCTTGAGGCAATGATATTTCGAGATGTTTACTGTGTAAGAATATTGCTGAAGTCTTGTTCAAACAAGATTCCTTATAACTGGAAATTTACAATTTGTGTGTATATTTGGATCTTTGTATTAATGATCAACTCAAGTAGTATCAGAAAAAAATTACTGAGAAAATTAGGGAGACTCAGATATCATCTCTGTTTTCTGATTTATATGAACAATAATTTGTCTTTAAAAGACTGGTTTTTCTTACATGCTTAGACTGTTGTAATTGCTTGAACTGTTTATATATTTAAAACAAATAATGCAAAGTGTTGAAAATTGCTCTGCTAGGTTTTAAAAAGTTGAAACTCCTAATTTGAACGGAGGATTTGATGCTTGAATTTGAATTCTGGTTAATTGAATTCCTGACAGAAGAGATTTAACTAGATATTCTGATTTATTTTTTATTGTGAAAAATTGCTGAGTGCACTATACACTGGACTATACTGTGCCCTGGATTCATGGAGATTATGGCTCTGCATGCCATCAATTGAGGTGTGGTAGGAAGGAGAGACTCCACTGAGAATGGGTTAAAGAAATCTACATGTAGCAAGGCACTAACAATAATGTAATAGTAAACTTGCTTGATTAATTCTTAAATAACTGTATACAACAGGTTCTTATAAGTATTTGAACCTTGTGGATTTTTTTAAAGTTCATTTAGCACCACATGAAATTGGAGACGTTGGGCCTTTATGTGCCCTGTGTGCTTGACTGAAGTGTGGGGCTTGGCGCTCTCTCCGAGGCGTCTCCTGGACTTGAGGGACAGTACTGGCTTTCAGAAGTTGCTCTTTATCCTTCCGCTGGTTTCAGGGTTTCTTTTTACAAAAGACTTCTAGTCCATGCTAAGCTGATTTGAGGGGGGCGGTGTCTGTTTAACCTTGACTGTCCTGGATCTTGAATATGTAGACCAGGCTGGCCTCAAACTCACAGAGATCCACCTGCATCTGTCTCCCAAATGTTGGGATTAAAGGCATGCTACCACCATGTGGCTGGTAAGCTGATTTTTTTTTTTTTTTTTTTTTTTTTTTTTTTTGTTATTGGAAGAAATGGCTTTCTTGAACTCGATAGGGTTTGTCTGTTAGTTATTCTCCCCTTTGGGACATTTTGAGGAAACAAAAACTCATTTCAATACACTTTGTTTTCCTGTTTTAAGCTGTTGTCTGTCCTTTAATTAATTAATTAATCCTTTACAGAATTAGACAAGGAACTGCCCGGAGGTGCAGGACTTCTCTGGCCACCACTTGGGTGTTTTCTGCTAATAAGTGCACAACTCATGCTTCCAGCATCTCTCCACAGCAGCTCTTCTGAAAGCTCAGTGTGTCTGTCTGTCTGCTCATGGTTCTCTCCTGTGTATCTGATACCTTGGAATGTTGCTTTTATGATGAGCCAAGCATGCCACTGTTCGTGTGCTTTGGCACTGTGTTACATCTTAACTTGGTTATTCTGAGGGGCACACACCATACTCTGAAGATGGACCCAGGTTAAAATACAGAGCCAGAAGGGCCATAGAGGTGTTGATACTGAAACCAAAAAGCAGCTTTGACTAATGTGGGAAGGTTACCTCCACTGCGGGAACAAATTTTCAGTGGCTTTCTGCTCTTCACGGATCCTTGCAGACACCTGCTTGTGTGCTGAGTGCCCCTAGTAACCAGGATGGAGGTGTTGGGCACCTTAACTTAAAACTGTTTTCTCTTTTAGGTCCACAACTCCCAGGCCTGTTGCAGATCTCCAGCTCCTGCTTTGTGTGACCCCCCAGCATGCTCTCTGCCGGTGGCATCACAGCCACCACAGCACCTTTCTGAAGCCGGGAGAGGGCCTGTAGGGGTAAGGAGAATCCCGTTTTTAAAAGCTATCAGTATTTTATATCCCATAGGGTATAAAATAGGATATTACCTCCCTTCCCAGAGCCCCTTTAAAAATGTGCTGTATGCTATGTATTTTTAAAAGAGTAATAAGAACACGCACAGAGGAAGCACAATACGGGACTTACCTTACCCCTCTAGGACAGTTCCAGAGGTTCGTGGGGTTTGGCGGGGAGGGCATTTTGGCACCAGCAGAGAGCATGCTGGGCTGCTGCAAGGAGCAGGAGCCGGCAATCAGCAGCGAGTATGGATGTTGGCAACTGAGATGGGGGAAAGGGGGTAAGTTTAAGTCCAAGTGTGGAGTGTGTCTTTCCCAAGGCTCATTTGGGACTCCAGGCCCACAAATCTAAGCTTTATGGCCGCTGCCCTCCTCAGGGGCACATTGTGAAAGGCTGTTCACAAACAGTGAGGCTTCTCTTTAGCACTAGTCAAGAAGCCCTTGAGTGGCTGGGGCTGCGGACGGCTCTGCCTCTCCTGTACCTGATGGTCCCTCTGTGGCTTGATGAGCAGAGTAGACGCCTGAGATGCAGCGGACACGGTGGTGGCGCCCAGGAGGGCTTTTCTAAGTGCTGTCGCTTCCCATCTGTGGACGGTGTGCATACTTGGCTTCCTTTCTCTTCCTTTTTGGAGGACTTTAATGGTAACTTTAATGGAAGATAGGTGTTTATTGTTTTGACTGGAGTACCCAAGACTAACACTAAAGAAACCCAATTAGACTGAATTAGAAAATAGTTCAGGAGGGTAGTCATCTCACATATACATGGATAGTACCAGATGCTGTCAATATATGATCAGTTATTTAGGTGCAATACAGGGAGGATTACTGTCCTTACACTAAGAAAAGAGCTCTCTGTACAGCTTATAGCATGTGGGCATGTTTTGTGAGAAGGATTAGAATCCAGGAGCTGTATATTTTTGACATGTCAATATGATACAGGTAGACGCAACATGCATGCATCCTAAGAACAGTGTAGAGAATGTGCTGGCTACTCTTGTGAGAAGATACATCACAGAGAGCACCCGTGTGTGGTGCAGAGGTAGAGAAGAAGCCGTGAAATAGGGCTGAGGTCTCAGAAGGTTAGAGGCTGCGCTAGGAGGATTTCGATGGCACGGGCAGGAAAGAACTTCTGAAGGCTTAGAAACAAAGTTCTAAGAAGCCATTGTTTCAGAAGATTCACTTGTTAGGGTATGCAGTGTATAAAAGGGAATGTTAGCTGGGGGACAGGGCTGTCATCCTTATGTACAATGAAGAGCACACCTATAGAGATTGCTGTTAATAATTATAATGATCTGGGTATGGCTGTGCATGCCTGAGGTCGCAGTATGGGAAGGCTGAGACAGGATGGTTTTTAGAGAGGCCGTAGAGTAAGACTTGTCTAACACACCTCCGTCCCCACCTCACAAGTGTAACAGAACCAGGAGGAATGCTTAAAACAACACTGCCAGTTTAGATGGATGCTGAAATTACTAGGGAATCAGATCTACCAAAAAGGATTCATATGGAAGCCGTGGACTTCTTTCGATAATAAGCACACAGAGTGGAAAGTAGGACCTGCTATAGTGGGTAAAAGCCTCAGAGCCAGAGAATTTACATCTTAAGGGAAAAAAATCAATGTCATCTGACTGCTAACTTTGGAAACTTCAGTCTTAGACATATTGTTCTTTTATATATCTGAGAAATAATGGCAAATCTTTAGGCTGATTTATTTGTTCTAATCAATAGGATGTTAGTTTAGACACTTTTGTTTACTGTGATGAGTGCATCAAGATGTGCTGAATGGATTTTAAATTTGCCCATTTTATACTGGTTTTTAGTAAAATTTTTATATTAGCCTTAGTGATGATCAGTATTGCTGTTTTTCTGCATCCACTGAGGATTTAAGTAAATTAATTATTAGTGGAGTCCTTGGATGGCTTTATCAGTGTAGATTGGAGAAGAGTCGATAACATGATGATCAGTCTTCCTTGAGTCAGAAGCTGCTGCGTAAGGCTAATTGTATTGATTGTTCTTTAATGGTATTTCGGGCTGCCGAAGTCATTCTTGCTGGATCCAGTTGGCAGAACCCTCATCCTCATGTGTAGCCCCCATAAATTTTGCGGGCACACAGATCTAGTCTAGTGTAATGAGAGAGCTGCTAAGAGAGAAAATTGATTATAGGGTTGCCGACAATGTCATTAATGTTCCTTCTCATGATGCACCAGACGTCTTTGCAAACAGTCTATTTTTGTTATTTTGTTTTATAGGATAGCATTCATTGCATCGTAATTTAGCCTTTTCTACATGTGCAGCAAGAAGCTGGTGTGCAGCAGCAGTGTGTGGAGTTTCCAGTCCCCTGTTCAGTGAGGGGCCGCTCGGGCCAGGGCACGGCTCCTTTGTGTTAGGTTCTTGTCTTTCCACGACCCCATGCTACCTTCCTTGGTCTCTTAGGGATGTTCTGAAAGACATGTTACTGTATCTGTTGCTGTGAGAAAACACTCCGAATAAAGCATCGTAAGGAAGGCTCACATGAGAGTGTCCTTCATTGTAGTTGGAAAGTCACGATGATGACGACGACAGGAGCTTGGGGCATCCGGTCTCCTAGCATCCATAGTCAGGAGCAGTGAGTAGTGAATACCATGCCCAGCTAGCTTTCCCGTTTCTGCAATCAGGGACTGGAGCCCCTGGAATGCTGTTGCCTACATTCAGGGTTATGTTCTTCTTTCAATTATCCTAATCTAGATAATCACTCACAGATGCCCCAGAGGCATATGTCCTAGGTGATTCTAGATCCTTCAGAGTGACAGTCAGCATTAACTGTTACAGGTGTTCATATGCTCCTGTACACCATTTTTTATGATGCTGATGATGATGCTGCTGCTGCTGATGATGTTGTTGTTGTTGTTGTTGTTGAGACTCGGTCTCATTGGGTTGCCAGGCTGTTGCTCTTGAGCTCAAGTCAGCCTCCTCCCTCAGCCTCCCAGTTAGCTTTGACTAGAGCTCGCCATTTATTTTTTTTTTTTAAAAGGTTACATATTGGGCTGGAGAGATGGCTCAGCGGTTAAGAGCACCGACTGCTCTTCCAGAGGTCCTGAGTTCAAATCCCAGCAACCACACGGTGGCTCACAACCATCTGTAATGGGATCCGATGCCCTCTTCTGGTGTGTCTGAAGACAGTTAGTGTACTCATATACATAAAATAAATAAATCTAAAAAAAAAAGTTACATATTATTTTTATTTGTGTGTATATACATGAGTGTATATACGTGCACAGAGGTTGAGGGCCTCTGAAGGAGGAGTTATAGATAACATGCCGATTGTGGGTGCTGGGACCTGAACTCCAGTCTTTTTTAAGGACAAGCTCTTTTAACCCTGCACCATCTCTCCAGTCCAAGAACCAAGAACGCCCTGCTTGCTGTCTGACCTCTGTTAAAGTCGCGTCGTCTACGTCATCGTCTCCAGTACTAGTTCTTTTCAGGCGTGTTATAGCCTGCTCAGCCTGGAGATATTGGTACTCGTGTCATGTGGACGTGTAGTGTTGATTTCTTAGATTAACTTCTTCTCGTCAGCAATACATATCAGTCTGCTTTAATCCTTTATTTTTGTTACTTGTTTAAAGTAAACTGGAAAAGTTTTGATTTGCCATTTTCAAAGCAATGGCAATAGATTTTTACTTGATTATTTAGAGACAGTGTTTAAAGAAGGCCTGTGGAAATCATAAGGGAGATTTCTCCAGACTGCTCTATGTTGACTGATGGTTACAAAAATTCTTCTTAAAATTTTTTGTTTAATGAGTTCAGTAGGATTTCTGGAAGCATTTGTAGAGCTGTGCTTCATAGAAATGGGGTTTCTGGCCAGCCGGGTGGTGATGGCTTTAATCTCAGCACTCCCAGAGGCAAAGGCAGGCAGATCTCTGAGTTTGAGACTAGTCTGGTTTACAGAGGTAGTTCTAGGACAGTCCAGGCTATACAGAGAAATCCTGTCTCAAACAAAACACAACAACAAAAGGAGGAAACAAAAGGAGGAAATGGGATTCTGCACAGCGAGGGAAGAGTTGTGTGTTTTCAGTCCTTTGGCGCCTGAATGCTTTTTCTCCACAGCTCTGTAATGTGTTTTCTTTAAGTTTATAGACGGTAAGCGCAGTTTGTAGTTTTGTGAAATGCAGGAACGAGCCTGATTCTTTGACCGAATTGTCTCCTCTCTTCCCTTGCTGTGCTGGGTTCTAGGCCCCTTTTCCTTTGCAGTGGACGGTCCTCCCTCAGATCCTTCTTCAGTCTTGCTTGCCACCCCACGCCTTGCCCTCTGTCAGCAGCTGCATCTTAGTTCTCTCTGCGGGGAGCCATGGGGTGGGGGTTACTTGTGGTTGTCATTTGAAATGATTCCCCCAGAGCAGGTGAAATCCCACATTTCACTCTTGATACTGTAGTATTGACTCAGTCTTGGTGGTGGTGCTCTGTTTTGTAATCACATGACTTAATTTCTTCGAGCCTCAGTTTGTTCACTTGTGAAGCTGCAGCAGCAGCAGTGATGATGGTGAGGAAGAAGTCAGTAGTCCTAGAGTCAGCCCCAGGGATCAGTATCTTTCCCAGGACTGCCCCCAAGGGATTCTGGGAATGCGGGTTGATAACCAGCCAACCGAGTGAAGTCCAACCACAAGCCTATCACAGATATAAAACCATTGTTTCTGAGAGGGCTGCAGATGTAAACTCTGTACTATTGGGTGCTTACCCAACAGGTCAGGCCCTGCCAGAAGAATTGCTGGTTTGCTTCTACTAACTTCTCCAACATTTAAAGTGTAATCTCTGTGCTTACACCCCTCATACAGTTGTGAAAGGCAATTTATAAGTTAATTTCAAATCAAACTTCAAATTAAAAGACTCCTCAGTAACTATTAATTCAGTTTAGGCTTGCTGGTATTTATTTCTGAAGTAAATCGTTGCCTGTGATAAAATGGATGGCTTTTAGTTCAAGCTGTTGGGAGCGTGCCCATGTCATGTGCAAGCCACACTGTTTCCATGATGGCTCCACTGCTCTTTATTTTTGCCACTGTCACTGTGTTCACTTGTATGAAGTGATTCGGCCCTTTGCCTGGCACAGTGTGCTGCTGCATGGTCAGCCACACTAGCTAGTGTTTGACTACTCCTGTGTGCAAACTTCAGTCTCAGACCTTCCCTACCCTGCTCCCTCCCCCTTTTTGGTGAAATAGGGTCTTTCTCTGGCTGTCTTGGAACTCACTGTATAGATCAGGCTAGCCTCAAATTCACAGAGATCTGCTGCCTTTGCCTCCCAAGGGCTAGGATCAAAGGCGTGCACCACCAAGCTAAGCTGTGTGAGGTTTATTTATAATCAGATTCCTGTAGGTTTTGTTCTTTGTTTTTTGATTGAGACAAGGTCTTACTATATTGCTCTGACTGTCCTAGAACTCACTGTATAAACCAGACTGGCCTCAAACTCACAGAGATCCATTCATCTGCCTCTGCCTGCCTCCCGAGTGCTGTGATTTAAAGGTGTGGTCCAATATGCCAAGGTATAGTCACTTTTTTTTTTCTTGCTTTTCATGACAGGGTTTCTTCGTGGAGTACTAGCTGACCTAGAACTTGATTTGTAGAACAGTCTGGCCTTGAACTCAGAGATCCTCTGCCTCCTGAATTTTAAGATTAAAGGCGTGTCCTACCAGTGCCCAACTTATAATCAAATTCTTAATAGCTCTAAACTTTGTTGAGTTGATGACTCCAAAATATTAATTTGTTGAATAATTGAAGATTCACTTTAAAGTAATAGCATTTCCTTCATTCCACCCCAGATATTGAGCATTGGCTGTCCCTGACATGAGGTGACTTGGCTGCTCCATACTGTCTCCTTGGCTGAGTTGGGAGAAGCTTGCACTTTATAGCTACAATTTTGGTTGTTGAGAGATTGAATTGAGTGTTCCACTAACAAGATACAGTAAGAAAGCACATTGTTTTGTTTTAGTCATTGAGTAAGGTTTGGGTTTGTCTTTATGTGGTACTGTAACTATGTTTCCATTTTGATGGTCAGTTCGTCAGTCTTGTACTGTCAAGCAGACTTGTTAACACACTGCTGGGAATGTACAAAGTGTCTGCTGCATAGTTACTGACATTTGTAAGAGAAAGAGGAAACAAGTGATCCTTGACAGACATATTTAATCTGTAGAAATTGAAACAGTGTTATGGCTACAGTGGCTCAAGTGGGAAGACACATACAGGAGGCCAAGGAGTCTGTAGAGAGGGATGAAAAATGGCAGAGAATTCTAGGCTACTGTTTTTGAGAAATTGTGTGTCAGGAAGGTGCTGTGGTTAAATTCTTGATGTTGTCACTGAGCTGTGAGGCTGAAGATAAAACATCCTCCCTCTGCTGAGAACAGAAATCAATGCCCACTCCGGCTGTGCTGTTATCAAGGGCTCCCTCCCAGTGTTTCCTTCTGTGGGATTTGTCTGGGCTAGTGATTTGTCCGTGGTGCAGGGAGATGTGTGAGGCACTTCGTATTAGAATCAGCCAGAGAATCCCTTTGGACAGTTCCCTCCCACTTCACTATGCTCTTGGACAGACTTATGGTTTTCTTCTGTCCAAATGTCTTTGTCTATTCCTTAACCACCCCCACCCCCTTGCTTATCTTTGTTTTCTGTTTTTTTCAGCTGTTGATGCCTAGCTGACAAATTATTTCAGTGATATCCTTTGCAAGCACCACATGCATTGGACATATTTCATTACCCTGCAATACCGTTTAAGCTGTATTTAACCGTAAATTGTTGCCTCGTGATGCAAATTAAGTAGAAAGCCAGGTTGGCTAGACTGGGTGGCACAGGCTTGTGTTATCAGCTGCTTGAAGGCTCAGGCCTGGCCTGGGGACTAAAGAGGGTACTGTAATAGGTAAGAAGCCTGCACAAGTGTGCTTGGCCACTGCATCTACTCAGGAACTTAGAATCCTTTCTCTGTAAAGGGAGAGAAAATGGCTTCAATGTTTCAAACTGGTAGTGTTGTAATGATCAGGTGGACGTTAGCATTGTTGCCGAAGGAAGGTGTTTTTTGTTTTAGCCCTTCAAGGGCAAGGCTAAGTTAGACATTTCTAGCAGAACCAGGAAGCAAGGCCAAGCCAAGTGCAAAAGCAGGAGGTGGCTACCTTAGATAACTGCTCAGAGTTTAAAGTCTTTTCTCTGCTGTATGCCGGAGCCGGCTGAGTGGAAAGGCAGATTCACAAGGAAAAGCAGAAAGAGAAAGAAAGCATTGAAATGTGCATATCCAGAGCAGTGTCAATGCCTGTGTGCACGGCATCTTGCCTGGTATGTGCAGCACCGCAGGGAGGCTGTGGTGTATGGGGAATCTGAGGTTTCCCTGGACCCGGTGACCTTAGCTGGCTTTGTGTGAACAGTGTAACTTGTAACATTGCCAGGCGCATACCTAGCTAGTGTCCTGTGCTGCCTCACACAGGATTGGGGATGCCCATTGGGTCTGTCTGTTGCCATGGTGGGTAGAGAAGTTTCCTGTTATCTCTTGTGTGCTGCCTGTCCACATGGTCCACCCCCATTGTGAGTTAGTTGTTTTCTCTGCCAGCCTGGCTTTAGAATGTGGATACATTTTGGTTGGTGAAGTCAGGTCACATAGGGGATTGTCCAGGTGGAGGAATGCAGCAGGCTGGCTCCCGTACATCCTGTCCTAGCAATTTAGAGCACACATTTAAAATGTTCAACCTGCTTTGTTAGACTGTTCTAATGGCAGTTGGAGTTCTTATAAACATATTATTTTAACTGGGTAGACACATCACCCACTCACATTTACAGAGGACCGAGAGCAAGGCACCAGGTGGTCCTGTTTACTACTGGGTGAAGTGGTACTTTCTCTGCTTGCTCTTAAGGAAACAGAATGACCTTCATGGTGTCAGAGCAAGAAGTCGAGTTTTCTAGAAAAGGACCTAGAATATTTTTCATTGCATTGGTTTTTTGTTTGAATTATAATGTCAGAGACCTGGGTAAACAACTTTTTAAAAAGTAAACAATTGTTTTTCAGAATTGCAGTGTCAGATTAAAAATGTACTTCATTATGAATTAAATGGTTAAGTACTTGCTGTTTTAATTAACTGCCAGGAGTAGTAGGAGATGAACCACAGTTCACTTCCCCCTTTACGGACTCATGCGTCAGGCACCTGCCTTGGTATTGCTTGTGGTCTTCAGGATGGCTGAGGTGACTGGGGTTGATGTTTCTCTGTGGTCCTGCGTGCACTGAGTACTACCAGCATTGAGTGTCAGCTCCGCTTCCATGGCGTGTCACCTGGATTTGTCTCTCTAGTGGGAATTCCTTTTCTCACTTACACTGGGTTTCTTCCTGGGGACTGAACCCAGGATCCTGTGTGGGCTAGGCAGGTGCTCTACTCTATGTCTGAACCACTTACATCACAAGTCCTTCTGGTTCCCTCAAAGAGAGGGACAACGCCAGTGCAGTTCTCTAGGTCTTGTCGTATTGACTTGCATCTGACATCTGACTGAGGATCTTTTGTACCTGGGTCAGTTCTTTCAGGCCAGTTTTCAGTCTCCTGAAGTGAAGCTATATTCCTGCATCCAGGTGCTTCCTGCCCCTCTAGAGAGTGCTGCCATGCTCTGTGTAGTTGTCCAGTAATGGTTACACAGTACCTGGTGTTGGATGCTTTATTCTCCTTGAAAATTGTTAAAGATTAATTTTTAAAATATGCGTTTTTGCTTACATGTATGCATGTATGTTTATGTACCATGTGAGTACCTGGTACCCACAGAAGTCAGAGAAACTGGAGTTAAAGATGGTTGTGAGCCATCATGTGGGTGCTGGGAATTGAACCTGGATGGCTCCTAAAGTCTGCTATCTCTCTAGCCCCTCTTTCTCCTTTTTCGGAATCAAAATTTCACAATATAACACAGGCTGCCTTTGAACTTAGAATCCCAAGTCACTTTACCAATGCTGGGGTTAAATTCATGCAGTATTACTTAGCCTGCTCTAACAGGGTTTTTAAAATTATTATTCATGTACGTGATTTTTGTCTGTGTGTCGTATCTGTGTACCATATGTGTTTCTGGGTGTTGGATCATCTGGAACTGAAGTTAGATAAGGTTATAAGCCAGTACAAGGTGTTGGGACCCAAACCCAGTCCTCTATAAGAGCAGCCAGTGCTCTGAACCACTGAGTCATCTTTCTAGGCCAGACAGATGTTTTTTATACACAGGCCTGGCAGGTTTTCTCTCTAAAGGGCCAGATAGTAAATGTTTTCTGTTTTGTCTTCCCTGTGGTAGCTGTTCCCTTTTGTCAGATATTCCATACACTCATGCTCAACTGTGTGTCTTTGTTCAGGAATTACTGGGGAAATTGGCAGACACCCAGGGGGTGCTGGGACCCTTGTCTACAGGCCCCTGAGCTCAAAGAAACTTGATGATTTCCTAGAGTTTGCCTCACGCCTCATGCTGTTTCCTGTCACTCCTGCTGCTGTAAGGATTGTGTTGTGGTTTGCACAGTTAGTGGAGAAGTATGATTCTTTCCTATATTGTTTTGAGTTGGTGAGTTTGTATGCCTGTACCTACACCTACACTCATGTCTCTCTCTCTCTTTTTTTTTTTTTTTTGGTTTTTCGAGACAGGGTTTCTCTGTGTAGCCCTGGCTGTCCTGGAACTCACTCTGTAGACCAGGCTGGCCTCGAACTCAGAAATCCTCCTGCCTCTGCCTCCCAAGTGCTGGGATTAAAGGCGTGCGCCACCACCGCCCGGCTTTTTTTTTTTTTCATGTCTCTGTCTCTAACCCCTTCCCTTTTGATTGCTTTGTGTAGTAAACAAGCAGATGGGTGAGATGATCCTTGCAAGAAACCATTGTCAGGGACCCTGGGAGAGTTCTTGAAACAATAGTTTTTATTGCTTTGAGGAGTTTAGTGTGTGCTTTCTGCTTTTTTTCTTGTTAATTCACTTAAAAAAAGAGAAATATGAAGGGTTTAATATGCAAAGTGTAATATATTAATAAGAGTAATTTCCCTTTTTTTAATGTTATAACAGAGTATTTATTGTAGTGGAAGTATTTAATGAAAGGAGGGCTTTTCTGTTTAATCTAGAATCTAGCAGACAGTTACTGATTTGAGAAATACCTTAGTCCTTTTTGTCACGTGGAGGGTCTGACACTCATTTACGTGAGGGAGATTTGCTTAAAGTAGCCCACCGTTGTATATGACTTTTCTTTTTAACCTGACAGCTGTTTGGGTTTGATAATGTGTCTTTCTTGTTTATATTGAAACACAATCGATTATAATTAACCATGACACAATTTTCCAGTTTTTAAGAAGTACTACTTCTTGACAGATTTATCTAGAACCAGGATAGTATTTCAGATTTTGGGGGTTTTTGTGCTAAGTGTTACTCATTTTTAGTTCAGTTACTGCATTGCTGGCTACGTTGTTATAAGCCTAAACCCAGAATGCCGCATTGCCACGGTATTCTCAGCTTCTTGAGAGACTTGGCAAGAGGATCAGAACCTAGGAATTTGAGGCCCCATCTAGAAAACAAATAAAAAGTAAAAGATCACCTGCAGTTTCTGTCTTTCCATTTCCTTTTTTAAAATGCTTGCTGGCCTTATAAAATGTGGCAAACTCTCAGTGTAGCCATTCAATGTAATTTTGGCTTTCCCAGCTGACTGTGGTGTTCTGTTTATCTTTCTACCCAGTGGTGTATAGCCTCATGTCATTGTTAGTTTCCATCTCTAATTCACATTGTGTTGTATATATGATTGTGATGAGGTAATTTCAGTTCACTGAGAACTAGATAGTTCTTGGGAAAGGGGGACCCAGCTGGCTTCTTGTTTCTAAATCTAAATGCTTATCTGTGCTACTGAGACAAGCTGTTTGATCTGTTGGGGAATTGGTTTTCATACCTGTCAGATGGAGACAGCACTCACCCTGTTTACTTCTCAGGGTCATTCTCATGTGGAAATAAAGCTCTGTGATGCTGTGTTTTGGAAACTTTACAACGACAAATAATGTAAGCATGTGGTTTTTAGGGTTGTTGTCTGTTGTTCCATAAGATAAGGTGGTGTGCCTCCATGACAGAGGCCCTGCTCTCTTCTCTGGTCTTCAGTGAGGAGGTCTCATTGTGGTCACAAGTAGCTCCAGATGTAGCACACCCAGTTCTTGAGGCTACTGTGACTCAGATGCGGAGCACAGATTGCACCATCACCAGTCCACTGTGAGATGAATGCAGAGATGGAGAGTAACTGAGAGAGACTGTTAAAGCCAGTTGATGCCCCTGCAGTGCATTGATTGTACTTTGTAAGAACATGGCTCTGCAGTGGACTCCTAGTCGCTGGCTGTCCAGAGACAAGCAGTTACAGGCAGGGAGACACAAGCCAGAGCTTTTGATAGCTTGGCCGACACTGGGCCGCTTGAATGTTGATTCTGGCTCTTCCCCGATACAGTAGGAGCTCTGTTACTGGGGAAAAGAATAGCTGTGTAGGGAGCTGGCACTGTGATTTTGGCATTCAGAGCCAGGTCCCTACACATGGCCCTCTACCCAAATCTAATGGCCCCGGGAGTTACAGCCATTCTTGGGATTAGAGATTTATCTCACGTGAAAACCAGGCAGAAAGTGCTGAGAGCAGACTAGAATTATGTAAGAGACTGTGGTATAGTTTGTAGAAATGGACATTTTCTTTTCTTTTTTTAGAATTATTTATTTTATATATGTGAGTACACGGTAGCTGTCTTCAGACACACCAGAAGAGGGCGTCGGATCCCATTACAGATGGTTGTGAGCCACCATGTGGTTGCTGGGAATTGAACTCAGGTCCTATGGAAGAGCAGTCAGTGCTCTTAACCACTGAGCCATCTCTCCAGCCCAGAAATGAACATTTCAACAGATTTTATATGTCTGTTTATTTTAATGACTTAGAACTAAAATTTTGAGCTGTATTACAGTTTATTCTCATGAGCTAACATGAATTATTTCCATGCAGGTAATATGTGAAAAGATGACTTTAAAAAGATTTGAAACTAACACGAACCTCTTATAATCTTGCATGAAATGTATATAGGGTGGAAGTCATTAGTGGTGATTTTAAAGACAGGTCTGTGAGAATGAAGTGGAACTGGGTATAGGGGCTCATGTTTGAAACTCCAGCCCTCAGGAGATAGAGTAGGAAGACCAAGAGTTCAATGCCAGCCTAGGCTACATTGTGAGATAATGTCTCAAAAATAAAAACAAAACAGTGAAGCAAGGGTAGGTCTAGTGCTGAACCACACAGTTGTAGAATATTGATTGATATTAGTCAACATGGGCGTCTTCTATCTGCTACACACAGGACCTCTGGCATCTGGTCTCCAGCTAAAATCTGCCTGAGGCGGGAAGCTTGCCTTTGACCTAGTGGAACTGTTCATGTAGGTCTCTGCCCCCTTTCCTGCATTTTCTGGTAGCAGAACTCTAGCTGTTGCTTCTCTTTGTCTTTTTACATTTTCTAAATCTCTTTGTACTCACAGAGATGCAAACACACAGGTAGACCATGTGTGCAGTTCATGAATCACTGTGATGTGCTGCTGTCTCCCGGGCCTTTACTGCCTGCCTGTTCCCTGTGGTAACAGCCCTTTCTTTCACTACAGAGTTAACCAACACCCTGGTGTAGAGTAGTCATTTTTGAGTGTGGCTTTCTAGGCAACAAGTTCTCTCAGTCAGTTATAAGTCGTCCAAATCTGTTACATAATAATCCATCAAGTCTTCCCCTTCCTTGTTATGGATAACTGAGGGGTTTGGCCAGCTTAATTTTTACCGTTTGCATGGTGCCTCCATCCTCTGCATTTCCTGTATGCTGGTAGCTGGATCCGGAGGCTAGATAGTCTTAGATCCGATCTATCTAAGCAGAATAATTAGTTGTCTTAGTCAGTGATCTATTGCTGTGAAAAGACACCATGACCATGCCAACTCTTATAAAGGAAAAGCCATTTAATTGGCTGGCTTCCGGTTTAGTTGGTTGTGGTCATGGTAGGCAGCATGTGAGTACTCAGGGCAGCCATGGTGCTGGAGAGGTAGCTGACAGTCTCCATCTGTGTTCATAGGCAGCAGGGAGAGGGACCCTGGGCCTGGCTTGGGCTTCTGAAACCCCAAAGCCCACTCCTAGTGAGTGACATAAGTCTTCCAACAAGGCCACACTTTCTATAGTGCCACTCTGGTGACCAGGCGTTCAGACCTGTGAGCCTCCGAGGCCAATCTCATTCACACTTCCTCATTACTGCACTGTTTGTCAGGAGCCACATAGTACCTGATTTTAGTGTATTTCTGTCCACGAATCCCTAGAAGTTACAGGCTTGTAAGAGTCTGTTTCATTCCCACTCGTAGGCTGGAGCAGGTCTGTGGGGTGCTTCTTGGGGTTAGCTCCTCAGTCTTTTTTATTTGACCTTGAAGTTGGATAGTTTTTCTTGACTGTATGTGTAGGTAGGTATTCCATCCTTGTACACGCCCACTGTAGAACCAAAAACTGCCCTTCCACGACATTTTCTAGTTTCTTTTACTGGAAAATGATATTTCAAAAGTGTAATCCAGTTTGTATTTCATTGCTGCTGGGTTGGTTTTGGTTTTTGTTATTGTTTGTTTTTAATTTCTAGACCTTTTGATTTATACTGAATGGTGTGAAGATGCATCTGTAACTTCAAGGGCAAACTGGTCAGATGTACTGTACTATAGTCCTGATGATATTCCTCACTCCATCCCAAGATGATAGGCAGAGCTCTGTCTACATCAGCTGGAGTCCGCCGATGCTCTCTGGGCTCCCAGGACACGGGTGTCAGAATTAGAACGTGTTATAATTACTGTCTTTATCTCATTTCCTACAGAACAGTATAGAGTAAGAATTACTAATGCTGGTACTAGTACTCAGAACTCTTAGAGCTGTAGAGTAAGAGGTTCAGCCGGTTGTAGTGCACGCCTGACCCTGCAAGCTGTGTTTCCATTGGTGCAGAACACTGCTGTCAAGTCCAGTGATTGATGATTTTGTTCTCTTACACTTCATGTTGCCGCCATCTAGATGCATGGATTTCCCCTCAGGTCTGGCAGTGTTAGTAGAGAGTATTTGAGGATGATCATGAACTTCTGATCTTCCCCACTGTACAGGGATTAGAGTGATGCAAACGTCTTCAACATTCACCACAGCACTTTGCAGTGTAAAGATGGTGTCCAACTGAAATCCCTTTTTTATCCTCAACGATGGGGTTATAGGATCACACCGTCACATTTGACTGCTTTGTGTCTTTTTGTAAAAACAAAAGTTTTTATTTGTGTGTTTGTTCATGTGACCCTGTGCCAAAGCATGCAGGTGAGAGTCAGAGCGCAGCTCAGTAGAGGCCGGCCAAGTCTCCTTTCCTGTCAGCCTTTTCGTCTTCTGTTAATTCAGTTCTTGTTTCTGGATTTTTTCATTTCTAGGTGATTTTTTGTTTGTTTGTTTGTTTTTTGCTTTTTTTCCCTCCATTTCTGATGTAGGCTCTTTACTGTTTGAGCCATCTATTTGACAATATCTTTGTTTTGAAATTGTGTGTTACAGTTTGTTTCTCTTAGAATATTTGCATGCACACTCACTGCACACCCCAGATTAGCCTGTACTCGACAATCCTCAGCCTCCCCTGTAGCTGAGTTTATAAAGCTCTGCTCTGTAACACCAGATTTCTCTTGCTCCTTTTTTAGTAAATTTAATTTTCCTAAATTTTTAGACGGATATGGTTAAGTAATATTATTTCTTTTTAATTTCAGAACTTTTCCTTACTTGTTGTATTGTTGCTTTAGAAAAAAAAAACCAAATAAACAAAGCCTGCAAGCAGTAGCACACTTGTTTAACCTCAAGAGGCAGAGGCAGGAGGATTTTCTGAGTTTGAGGCCAGCCTGGTGTGCACAGTGATTCAAGGACAGCCAGGACTACACAGAGAAACCTTGCCTCAAAACTAAAAATCTATTTTTTTCCGTTCTGTTGAAGTTTCTTTTTATTACTTACAGCTTTTCCCCTTCAGTGGGGCCTTGTGTTGACGGGGCTGTCTTACGGGCTGCTGTTAGAGCCCATGACTGGCCGGATTCTGTCTGTTCCTTGTGTTGACGGGGCTGTCTTATGGGCTGCTGTTAGAGCCCATGACTGGCCGGATTCTGTCTGTTCCTTGTGTTGACGGGGCTGTCTTATGGGCTGCTGTTAGAGCCCATGACTGGCCAGATTCTGTCTGTTCCTTGTGTTGACGGGGCTGTCTTACGGGCTGCTGTTAGAGCCCATGACTGGCCGGATTCTGTCTGTTCCTTGTGTTGACGGGGCTGTCTTATGGGCTGCTGTTAGAGCCCATGACTGGCCAGATTCTGTCTGTTCCTTGTGTTGATGGGGCTGTCTTATGGGCTGCTGTTAGAGCCCATGACTGGCCGGATTCTGTCTGTTCCTTTAGCCTTCCTTCCTCTAACCCGTCTGCCTGGCGCAGCCTTCCTTCCCTTCAACCACAGTTACACTTCCTTGCCTGTTGGGATCTTCTTCCTTAAGTGTCACAGTCCCCAGTGCTGGTTTTCATTTCTTCCCAGGCATGATAGTTGACGGGAATTTATCCTATCCTTGCTTATGTGCAGAGTTCATGTAAACATGTGTGTTCATTTGGTTGTGCTGGCAGCAAGTGTTTGACTTACTGTTGATCTATTTTTATGTGAGGAATGTCTGCAAACTATGCTGTCCCTGGAGCCATCCTCTCAGTATACCTGGCGTGTTAATTTTTATCGAAGTGCCTTTTTATTTACCCCCAGGACCAAAATACTAATTCCCTAAAGCTTATGGGCTATCTCTCATGCCTGCCAGTATTTGAGCATAAAACCATAAGAGAAGAACTCGGTACAAAACACAGGGCAGAGTCAGACAAAGGAATATTTTATCTGTGTACCATAGCTCTCCTTTATAATAGCCCAGTTCATACCAGGTCAGATAACTCAGGCTGCTTTCTGTCGGATTCGGGTTCATACAAGAGGCCTTCTTTCCTATTTATCTTTTCTTTCTTTTTCCCTCCCCTCCCCTCCCCTTCCCTCCCTCCCCCCTCTTTCTTCCTTCCTTCCTTTCTTTCTTTTCTTTCTTTCTTTCTTTCTTTCTTTCTTTCTTTCTTTCTTTCTTTCTTTCTTTCTTTCTTTCTTTCCTTTCTTTCTTTCCTTCTTTCTTTCTTTCTTTCTTTCTTTCTTTCTTTCTTTCTTTCTTTCTTTCTCTCTTTCTAGATTTATTTATTTTATATATGTGACTACATTGTCATTGTCTTCAGACACACCAGAAGAGGGCATCGGAGCCCATTACAGATGGTTGTGAGCCACCATGTGGTTGCTGGGATTTGAACTCAGGACCTCTGGAAGAGCAGTCAGCGCTCTTAACTGCTGAGCCATCTTTCCAGGCCCCCTAGTCCTCTTTTCTTTTCTTTTCTTTTTTTTTTTTTTTTTTTGTTTCAAAGATTGATTTACTTATTGTACATATGTGAGTACACTGTCACTTCAGACACACTGGAGGAGGGCATTGAATCCTATTACAGATGGTTGTGAACCATTATGTCGTTGCTGGGAATTGAACTCGGGACCTCTGGAAGAGCAGTCAGTGCTCTTAACCGCTGAGTCAGCCCCCTGTTTTCTTAAATAGATATCCAGGGTAGTATAAGACTGGTGGGTCACTGGACAGTGGTGGCGCACACCTTTAATCCCAGCACTTGGGAGGCAGAGGCAGGCGGATTTCTGAGTTCGAGGCCAGCCTGGTCTACAGAGTGAGTTCCAGGACAGCCAGGGCTACACAGAGAAACCCTGTCTCGGAAACCACAACACCAACAAAAAGCCTGGTGGACAATGGGACTATGCCGTGACCGGTACTGACCCCTGGCAGCAAGTTTATATAAAGTTTTGAATTTCCTGAGTATCCAAAACAGCGAGGCTTAAGTAGGTTAACTTTCCAGGGAAATTAACATTGAGCCAAGGGAGTGACTCTACTCTGTCAGTGGATATTTGAGAAAACAGATTTTTCTTTCACGTAAATGTATTCTTCTGATGTAATATTTTATCAAACAATTAGAGCTTGAAATTTCAGTTTCCAAATATGTGATAGTCCATTGTAAATACCACAGAAATGTAAGATATATTTGTTGGATAAATCTTATTTGTTTTATGTAAATGTACCAAGTATTGTAATATTAGGACATGATACTTTCTAATATAGGCAATACCATACAAAATACTATTAACTTTCCAAGGCAAGACTTTGTTTTGGCCCTAGGAATAGCTGGAGCCAAAAAGGCTGTTGCTGTCACCCTCTGGGTCTTGGGCTTTTTTGAGGGACAGGAGCCCTCCTATGGTTCAGACTGGAGGACAGTGCTGCATCATAGAAGACCCTGAGTTAGAAGCCTCCAACTGTGTAGACATTGTGTAGTGTGCTCTTCAGGTCCTGCAGAAAGAAACAAGGAGCCTCCTTTTTAGAGCTTGATTTGAAATGCAGCTGCCAGATGCTGACCTCTGCTGTGGCATGGGACCCCATTCTCCTGGGCACTGTTTACTGTATGTCCCAACAGTTTCTCACTGCCTCGTAGAGTCTGACAGCTTTCTCTTGGCATGGACACTGGGGACAGACAGTGACTTCTTTTTTTTTTTAAAGAGGCAGCCCATAGCTTTGATGTTTTATTATTAAGAAAATAAAGAGATAGAAAGACAAAGATTTAAAAAAAAGCTATGACCAAGTGGAAAGGGGAGAAAATGGAGAGACAGAGATAGACAAAAAAAGAGGGCCGGGGGAGAACAAGCGGGCGGTGGGGGTGGGGAGTGAGAGTGACTTCTTGACCTTGTCTCCTGGTTGTTCCTCCCCTCACTTTATAGAATGAGTCTTTACCACGTTAGCCATGCTTGTTGTATTTCTTCCCGGAAGCTGGCTTTTAGTGCTTTCTTTGGGGAAAGGAAGGACACAGAAGGTCTTGACCCACGTTTGGGACCCTTGTCTGACACTAGTAGGCAGGCAGCGTGGCTGTGTGTTGTGCATCTCCGGGGCTGTGTGTGAGGAGCCTCTCTGTGCTTCCCGGTGCTTTGATTGGGGCTCCAACAAGGGGCTGAAGATAGGTTCCTTTGTTCTCAAGAATTAGGATGGATTCTAGACTATTCCCTTAAATTGTGGGCACTTACCAAAGGCAGGGACTTTTTCAGGGCTGATACTTCATGGGAAAAAAAAATAGAACTCCTTTTACGTGTATTTATTATTTTTAATATAAAAGATCCTTTGCTGTTTTGTATTTTAACACAAGGGGCAGATGTCTCCTGCTTTGAACTGGGCTTTGCTGTGTGTCCTATCTGCTGAATGTTCTTTCAACTTGGGAAGCTCTCTTTGTTAAAAGGCCAACCCTGTGGTGAGCTGTTCTGGGAAAGAGAACCCCTTGATACTTGAAAGGTGAGAAATCCATTTAAACCATGTGATGGCTTCCAACAGCCTTACTGCTGCGTTCTGCTTGTTTTAATGTAAGTGATAGATGGTCTGGCTGCTTGTGTTCAGTAATTGGATGTGACTCTGTAGTGTAAGTGACATTTCATGGCAGTTGTGAGGGCCCTGTGGATGGCATTCAGTTTCTGTGTTGCCTGCCTTTAGGTTTAAAAGTAAAAAACTACAAAGAAATTTAATTTTTGGAGCATGTATTCAAAGTTCAGTTCAATCCATTTGTGATAATACCCGTAGCTGTTAGGTAACTGGTTATTGTGTATGACAGTGCGCATGTGACTTATAAGGACAGCGTGTGCAGTGCAGGCATAGAAATGCTAATCAGGCCGATGTGAAGAGGGCAGCCATCAATCCTTCGTCAGCAGTTTGCTGCCACATAGTCCTCTTGGAAAGACGTAATCTGTAATCAAAGAGGAGTTTGTGGCAATAGCAAACCTAGACAGAAAATGGTAAGGTAAAAATCGTGTTCCTGGCTTGCTTTCAGGAAGGTTTCCGTTACATCTTATTAATGACTTCCTGTCCCCAAGTGTGCACACAGCCTGCCAGGAAGGGACAGTGTGAACAGCCATGGGCAGCTTGGATCTCCTTTCTGGGTTTGTTTTCTAAGGTAGCTTTGAGTAGTACACCTTACTCTGTGAGAGACTCTTTACATCCCATCGTTAAAGCCGCTGTGCTTTTTACATTCATAGAACTGTGAGCGGTTTAGAGAGGAGGGTCTCTGTGAAAAGTAATAGGCCGTGGGTGGGACAAGGGTGTGCTAACAACTTCAGACGCTTCCAGTGGTGTGTGGGTGCATGTCCTGGAGACCGGAGGTCAACCTTGGGTGTCTTTAGCCCGCCACTTATCTCAGTAGTTCTGGAGACTGGCTGATAGACCGTCCGTCCTCTGGGATCCTCCTGTCTTTGCTTCTCCATCACTGGTGCAGTGGGCACGTGCTACCAAACGGGACTCTTCCCATGGGTTCTGAGGATCCGAACTCACGGTCAGTTTTGTACACTAATGGCTTAACGCTTTGACTGCTAGATACTGTCTGTTGTTGACTGGACAGATAGCTATGTTGAAAGACTCAGCAGCAGTACACCCTGGTCAGAGGGAAAGAGAACAAAGGCCTATGGCTGAAGCGACACAGCCTGTTTTGTTTTGTTTTTTAAAGTTAATTTTGACAGCCAGTGAGATGACTCAGCAGGTAAAAGCACTCAGTATCAAACAGTCTGCAGGACAACACCGACTCCCACCCCGGATTGTCCCATGGCTGACTTTGAACTCACAGATCCACTTGCCTCTGCCTTCTGAATGCTAGGATTAGAGGTGGCATTCACCACTGCCCTTGCCACATTCCCCGTTTTAGAAAGTACATGTCTGTATGATTTTGTTATTTAGATATTTTATAGTTGGATTAGTACCTGTCAGTGGATCCTGGGGTGGTCCTCCTGCTTCCACCTCTCTCTTTGAGGCAGTCTCATGTTTCAGGGAGAGTAGCCAGGGATGACCTCAAATATCTATGCATATAAGATTTTTATAGGTATTTCGTGTATGTGCAAAAAGTATTTTTAGAGGGGCGGGAGAGCTGGGTCAGCTGTTCACAGCACTCGCTGCTCTTGCAGAGGACCTGGATTCAGTTTCCAGCACTCACATCAGGTGACTCACAGTCAACCTAGAACTCCAGTCCCAGGGGATCTGGCATCGTCTTCTGGCCTCTGGCACTGCACACAAATGGTATATATACATGCACATATCCAGGCAAACGCTCATACACATAAAATGAAATATATTTAAAAATACTTTTAGAATAAATTGCTATGAGTGGTTCTGTTGGGGAAACAGCTGATGAATGTACTTGTCATTTTGATAGTTGTTATCCAGGTTTCCTCTACAAGGCTCTGTGCATGGTGTGCACCTCTGTGCCTGTGGCACGGTGTGTGCTTCTGAGTCAGCTTTTCTAGCATGATGTGATCTGGCAACGTTGCCAAGGTAGACTGCCAACCTGAACAGCATCATCTCGGATGCGTTATGTTTTATTTATGTTTTCTCAGGGTTTCACTTTTCAAAGGCTTTATTTTACTGAGAACGGGGTGGGGGCGGAGGTGACACCAAGGCTGTGTAGCTTCCCGAGGATGTCAGAAGAGGGCATCAGAATAACTTTGGAATAGGATATGAATTATGAATAGAGCTTTACTTTTTCTCATGACTTCCGAATAAGCTTGGCAGCATGTACTAAGTAGCTGAGCTGTCTTTATCACGCATGCATGCATTGTCACAATTATACGCTACTTTACCATGTAGCTACGTGTCACTTACCTACCCATTTTTATGTGGGACTGTTTTCAAATTGGGTTTTAATAATCAGTGTCTGTTTGTCTGTCTTCATAATATTAGAATTCATTT
This sequence comes from Tokudaia tokunoshimensis, assembly GCA_036184795.1. Lineage (NCBI taxonomy): Eukaryota > Metazoa > Chordata > Mammalia > Rodentia > Muridae > Tokudaia > Tokudaia tokunoshimensis. Next base: position 131,823,513 of record BTHU01000005.1, read on the forward strand.
CCCCAGTCCTTTATCTGACTAACACCAGTTTACACAAGAGTTACAAGTCTGACACAAAGACCACTTTTGTGAATTACTTGAGGAAAAGTTGCCACATGATGCCTTATGATTCTTCAGTACATTGGGGCTTTCCCCACATGCACAAATAAAAATGCCTTGTTACCTAACCTGCAAATCAGTAGATTTCAAAGTTATCACTGGTGCATTATTACTGTGTAATCTCTAGTGATCATATATACAGTTCCTGTATCTTTGTAGAGAAAGAGTTTTTTTCTCCCTCTTACTTTGAGGAAGTTGTCATGACACTGGGGCTTTTGAAGGCTGCACTTACTTGTTTCTCAGTTTTCTGTGCATGTTGCCGCCTCCTCCTCCCGTCCCCCTCCTCCTCCTCAGTCTCACTCACTGCTTCCCCTGGGCCTGTTTCTCTTGGTTCTTTACAGACTAGCACTTGGACAGCTCACCTGGGACAGCATCTGGTAGGAGAAATGCGTGCTTGCTTGTGTGACGTTCATCCACATTGTATGTTGATTTTCTTTCCTTGCTGTACAATATCTCATCATAAGGATATATTGCAATTTGTCCTAATTCTTCTGTTGATGAGTATTTAGACGATTGCAAAGATTGCAGCATATCTCCTACGGTGATGGGCACATTAGTGAGAACACGGGCTGTTGGGCAGGAGTCACAGAATATTGAACAGTGGTTTAATTTGACTACTTGTCATTTGCAAAGTGTCCTTTCTTCTTTTCTTTCTCTTTCTTTCTTTCTTCCTTCCTTCCTTTCTCTCTCTCTCTCTCTCTCTCTCTCTCTCTCTTTCCATTTTGTTTTGTTTTTTGAGACAGGTTTTCTCTGTGTAACAGAGCCCTAGCTGTCCCGGAACTGCCTTCGTAGATCAGGCTGGCCTCCAACTCACAGAGATTCCTCTGCTTCTGCCTCTCATGTGCTTTGATTAAAGGTGTTTGCCACCACAATGACTGTTAGGTCATGGTTTCAAGGACAAATGGGATCTTTGAGAGGCTTCTTGAAGAACAAGCTGAGCCTATGCTGAGCAAACAAGGCGAGACAGCTTCGTTGGGGTTCCACAGTCTTCTTGTCGGTGAGAGCTTCGTGTGACAGCTGTATCCAGGCCCTTTGACATTTGGCTATGATATTGCCAGAGTTCTTGCTTGAAACTGATGCAGTTGTTACAATAAAAGAAATGAAGAGGAAACAATCTCATATTTTAATTCATTTATGATCTTGCCCTGAGCTGCACAGGGCCGAGGCATCAGGTTTAAATGCTTGGTCACAGGATTCGTCAGGGTCCCTTACATCCTCTTCCCTCTCCACCTAGGAAGCAGCCAAAGCTTTCTAGCTTTTCCATTCCATCCTCAGGAACTTTTGAGAAGACTACTAACTTTAAGGAATATAATATCCTAAGAAATTAAGCAGCAGTGTAAATAAGTGTTGTTTGCCTGGTGTCCTGTGGTTACTAAATGGCAGGCTCCTGACTTTTTTCTCTGGCCCCCCTGCACTCAGTGGTTATCTGAATTAGGGCCCGGGAGTGGGCCTGTTGCTCTTGTGGGATGCAAGCTTTGCAGGCTCTCTGGACATCTTCATCCCCAGCTATTCTCACTGACCTTTTCTAGAACACTCTGTACCTAGCAGGTGCTCATTAAATACTGATTATATGGTTTGATGAAAGAATGCTTTAACACGAATTAGCCAGTTGTTTTCACTATTGCCATAAGTGATCTTCTCTGGACGTTTCTAGAGACCATATTACATCTTTACCTGAAAGTTGGTTTGACCTTTACCTGGAATTTGGTTTGTCTGTAGTTCCTCCGGTGGACACAGATACACAGCAACTCCATGGAGTGGTTTGTTCCTATAAACGGAGAGTGTGTGGGAGATCAGGACATCACTTTCTAGTAATGTCCAGTGCCAGCTGTCTCAGCACAGCCGAGGTGGCTCCGTGAGCTGCCTTTTTGTGGTAACGGAAGTGGTCCCCATCCTGTGTCTGGGCTGATAACACAAATGTGGTACATGTCTCAAAGTTATTCAGCATTACAAGTAATTTTAGTTCATGTAAATTATATCTCAATAATTAAAGAATAACCTAAAATTAAAACTGATTTTTCAAAAATGAGGACAATGATTTCAAAGAAAAAAAAACATTCTGAGACATTAGTGCTGGAACATGATGGAGAAGTGTTTTGACAAAAATCCCTATTTTAAAATGTTTGTGGCTCTTGAATTTCTCCATTGTCATCCCCACCCCCACACTTTTTTTTTTTAAAGCATTTTCCCAGCTCTGCTTACACTTGACTGAATACACTAATCGATTACCCAGGGATTAACCAAGCCTCCTCATTTCCTGCTTCCATTTCTCCTCCACTGCAGCCCTGCAGTGGCCCTTTGTTGTCTGACAGGTGGGGAGTGGGATAAGCTTGCAGGGCATGTTTGTATTAGAAAAAACGGTGTAGATGGAAAAGTTATAAATAGACCGACGGGTATTAGAGGTTACAGTCTTTGTTTTGGTTTGAGTAAGTAGGAAAAAGAAAAAATAACTAAGACATCTAAAAAGAAAAAATAATTACATAAAATGGGAAGTGTAATGTTTCAGTGTTTCTACTGATTTTCTCCTTTCTTAACCAGCTATTTGAATTATTTATGGCCGGTTAGGAGCATTAGCTGTAATTAGATTTCTGTTATTATGTGGGCAAACTTTAACAGTGACTTCTAAGCCTGCAAGTCTTAAATGCCAATGCTTGTTCTCTGAAAGTTGGTTGCCGGTGTGAACCAGGCCTGCCATCTTGAAGCACAATACAGAGAGCTGTAGAGCAGAAGCTCATCTCCTGGGCCTGGGCCGTGTAGCCAGGGCCACTGGGCAGTGTAGCCAGGGCCACTGGGCAGCTCCTTAGCTTCATCTGGAGAGAGCTGGCTGGGTTTACTCCCAGGGCCTGCCACCCATTCATCTCTGTGACACCAAGACTCCACGTGCCTTTTCATGCATATTCTCTCACAAGTGCATCTCACAAGATGACACTGTAGGAACGCTGAGGTCAGAAACAGAAGCAGGAACAAGAATATGTTTTAGGCCAGTCAGCATCGGAAAAGCTGAGGCCAGGGGGCTGAACGTTCTGGCTCCAGAAGGAAGTGAAATTAAAAGTACTGTTCATTTTCTGAATTTGGTTTGTTGAAATACAGTCTTGCTGAATGTGGTGGCACACACCTTTAATCTCAGGGATCAGGAGGTAGAGCCAAGTGGATCCCAGGGAGTTTCAGGAGAACCAAAGTTATAGTGAGAACCTGTCTCTAAACAAAACCAGGACTGGGAAGATAGCTCAGTAGTTAAACACACCTTGCTCTCCCAGGTCTAAATTCAGTTCACACCTATCTGTCATTTCAGTTACAGAGGCATCTGATTCCCTTGGCCTCTGTTAATTTAAAAAGTAACTCTAGGGGCTGGAGAGATGGCTCAGTGGTTAAGAGCACTGGCTGTTTTTCCAGAGTACTCACGTTCAAATCCCAGCACCCACGTGGCAGCTCACAACTGTTTGTAACTCCAGAATCTGATACCCTTACACAGACATACATGCAGGCAAAACACCAACACACATTTAAAAATTTAAAAAAAAAAAAAAAGAAAGAAAGAAAGAAAGAAAAAATTGGTGGGGGGACCTCAGTAATTTTTAAGAATTTATTCAATGCCTGGGTATGGTGGCACTTTTAATTTCAGCATTCAGGAGGCAGAGGGAGGTGGATCTCTGTGATTTTGAGGCCAGCATACCTGGTCTACAGAGTGAGTTCCAGAGACCCTGTGTCAGAGAGAAAGACTGAGTCCCTGGGATTAAGAAGCTTGAAAACTGGTATTGGCCAATACAAATCTTTAGAATATTTTGCCACCAAATTTAAGAGCAGTCTCTGAGATACATCTTTAACTGTAAGTTGGGTATTTTAGTTTTTAAAATCATGTGACACTGTGACCATGTGATGTTAGCCTCAGCTTGTATACTTTCTAGTATTTCAATGCCCTACGGTCAAAATGTCATCACTGTTCTATTCCTGTAAAGAGAAACCATGGCTACTTTATACAAGAGAACATTTAATTGGGTACTTGTTCACAGTTTCAGAGGTTATCTATGATGGCAGCAGGCTGGACAGTAGCTGAGAGGGTGCTGTCTACCTACCCTATCAAAGGGGGGCAGAGGCTAGATCGACCCCCAGTGACACACTTCCAACAAGGCCACACCTACCAACCCATCAAACATTCACATATATGAGCCTGTGGGTCCATCCTCATTCAGAACACCAGCTCTCCACCTCTATTTTACATCCTGTAGCTGATGTTAGGGAATCCTTCACTTCCCTCTCTGTTTCTCCACTTGGGCATCACCATCACCATCAACTGCCACTCGGTTAATAATAAGATAGCAAATTTAAGGTTGTTGAGGCTTGAATTTTGATAGAAGTTCTTAAAATAGTCAAAGCTTTGGTAGAAAAGGAAACAAAGCAGTTTCTTACTAAGCTGATTGTGAACAAAATATTTTCTCTCCCTGTAATGAGAGATATTCTTTGGATCAAATAGAAAGTTTGTGATTATGTTTATCTGGTATGACCATCGCTCTTGGAGTAAACATAATATTTATATGAGAATTAATTTTTTGTTGCCTGTACTGTCAAATTGAGCCTTAGAGCCCAAAGTTTGCCCTTTTTCAAAGCCTGTGTTTAATTTTTAGTACATTAGTCAGTGTCTTCCAGAGAGACAGAACCAATGAGAGAAGGGAGTAGGGCCAGATGTGGTAGGGATAGCTCACAACATTATGGAAGTAATGAGGTTTTTTTTACACTGGGTCACCTGCACACTGGAGACCTGGGGAAGCTAGTAGCATGGCTCAATGGGTCTGGGGACTTCAGAGTCAGAGAAGCTAATGCTGTAGGACTGAGGTCACCACCCTCGCAGCTCCAGATTTTGCCTTTGCTTTATACTTAGTTTGTACAGGTCCTAAGCTGATGCGATGGCACTGCCATTGTGAAGACGGTTCTGTCTCACTCAGCCCATGCTCACTCACTGTCCAGAGGCACCTGTGCAGACACTCAGAAGTAGGACATTGCTGTCTCTCCTTGATACGAGGTATCAAGTTACCTCGTATTAACCATGGCAGTCAAGTGTGAGGTGGCGAATGACCTTAGTTGGCTGTGTTTATCTGACATTTCAAATCTCTGTTTACATATATCTTATTTGTGTGTCTTTACTATTAAGGACAACACAGCAACTGTAAGCCCAGCACTTGGGAGTGTAAACAGGACTAGGAGTTGAAGAACTGTAAGTCCCAATGTTAGCCTGCAGGCACACCCTCTTCCCCCAGTCCAGCAACTCTTGTGAAACCTCTCCTAGCAAATAGCCATACCCATCTTTGGTGGGTTGTTTAGCTCTGTGTTGTCTGACCTCCTGACCATCATTTTTGAGTGAATTTAGGATAGTGAATGGGGAAGTCTTTACTTCCTACTGTTTCTTTTTTCCTTCAGAAATACTGCCTAGGGTGCCTTCATCCTGGAAGTGTCTCTTCTTGGTTCAGTATTTAGAGAAGGTGATAAATTTCTGTTAGTGTTCAATTGTATCAATAGTAAATAAATAGTGAGCACACTGTTAGGAACACTTGATCTGCTCCTGGAATTTTTTTTTAAAGAATTATTTTATTTATATGAGTACACTGTAGCTGTCTTGAGACACACCGGAAGAGGGCATCAGATCCCATTACAGATGGTTGTGAGCCACCATGTAGTTGCTGGGATTTGAACTCAGGACCTTTGGAAGAGCAGTCAGTGCTCTTAACCACTGAGCCATCTCTCCAGCCCATCCTGGAACAATGATGGTGGGTTGCCAGGGTTTACTGAGAGGTAAACATAACTCAGCTTCCATATCAATGGACCCGGTTTCCACAGCCTGTCAGGGAGGATACAGGAAGCTGAGGCTGCATGTTATTTGCAGAGTCAGAGCTTAAGGCATTATAAACCAGGATTCAGACCCAGGTAGTTTGAGGTAAGCCAAATGATTCCTGGATTTTATTTTTTGGTTTTAATTTTTGGTGATTTTGAGCAAGTTGTTAGCTTGTAAGGAGTAGGAATCGGAGGTGGCCTTCCCATAATTAGTGTTCAGCAACCCCAGTGTGGTGTGACCTTTGGCCTGAGAGCTCCTGCCACAGCAGTGTCCTCCGGAGAAGACCTTAGGATGGTAACACTAAATAGAGCCAAATAAAGCCAGTAAACAGACGCACCATAGTTCCATTTTGTATGTTTGTCCTGGTCTGTGGGAGACATACAGTTATAAACATGTGGAGAGACCCTAGAAATCAGTTGACCCGCCATCCCTTCACTTTTTAGGGCCCATGAGGCTAAGTCACTAGTGGGTGCAGATGGAACCGCAGTCTCTTCGTACAGTTGAGCCTAGTGCTCTGAAGTAGCTCCCCGTACTCCTTTACTGACTGTTACTCTTTTATCAAATCGCTGGTCTACGTAGAAGGCATGGTACTATTTCAGATGCACAGATGTGCTCACAATTTTCTTTCATTTGACTCTACCTTTGTTGTGCTATATTTGTGGAAGTATTTATGTTTTTGACACAATACTGCCGCCCCCTGGCCAATGGGCAGGAATGCATCAGTAGCTCCAGCAGCTTTTTGAGAGTTGCAGGTCTACTTATAAGCAAGCCAGAGTTGGTGTTTTGTTTTGTTTTGTTATATGGAATCAGTGGGCATGTACAGGTTAGTTGGTAACTAATAATTTAGAAATAGCACATCTAACTAATGGTTTCCAGTATCTCTTGCTAGGTTCAGAAAATACAATTTTCAGTTGCTAGTCACTGATTCCAAAGAGTCTTTCTGGTGAGTTCATGTTCTCATGCATCTTACATGTGCTGCAGAAAGATGTGGATGCTTAAATATTGGAGCACAGTTGGTAGAGCTGCTGGTAACCTGAATTCCCACTGCTCCAGGAAGTACTACTCTTAGAAAGTGACCAGAGTCACATGTACATGGGTTGTGACATTGGGGGCTCATGGTGTCAAGCTTTCCTGTGTTGTCTGGTGAATTGTGTCCTTTATTCCACAGTGCTTGGGCCAGGTGTCATGTGATCATTCTAACTGTGGTTTCTGTTTTTTATTTTGTTGGTGTTTAAACCCCAAATAAAACAGATAAAAATCTTTTAGGTCTATGTTTTTCAAGTGACTTTGACTTCATTTTGTCCATACACACAGAGTTAGTAATGCTTAAAGACATTTTTCCTGCCATAATTTAGGGAAGGTGCAGCATTTAACAGTTGCAAGGGGCCCGAGTCATCAGGCATGTGTTGTGCCGCACAGGCGGGTGAGCTTGTAACTAGCTCATCCTGTGAGCTCATGCTGGCTCCAGACAACAAAACAAAAAACAAAACTGGTGATGGTCTCTTGGTTATGATCTTCATTTTCTCACCTTGGGATAAAATGGAACGACAAGTGTTTTTCTTGGGTCTTAGCAGAATAAGTCTCTTATGCTAGGGGGGGTGTGTGGTGTGGTCACATGTTCTGTTCTCCGAATGCTTTAGCTGCACTCTCCATGCCTGGTGCACCCTGCCTGTCAGTACCTGTATCTGTGGTCATAGGTGAGTTAAAAGACCCTAGTTGTCAGACAGCGGCCAGGGTTCAACGTCTTCTCAGCCTGAGCATGGAGTGTTCTGTGCTGCATGCTGGCATCCCACTTGGTCTGTCTCTCTGTCTTTCTGGTCTCTGCTTTGGCTGAGAAAGAGAACCTCTTCCCCCAGGTTACACAGTTGTGTTATGGTCCCCTGCAGAAGGGGTCTGCTCCTTTCTTTGAACACTGACATCAGAACTTTTTCTGTAACCTTCTCATACTGTTTGTCGTCATCAATATTTCTTCTGTAGATAAACAGTACAGACTAATTTTTTTCCATTAAATTTCCCATGTAAAAATATGAATGTTAAAAAACCAAGGTCTATGCATTGTTCCTGTCCTTTGTGTACATGGTCTGTTTAATGTGAGCCTACGGGCAATGCCCTTTTTCTGTAGCCGTGCGCATTTGACAGTTGATGCAAAGAATCGTGGGGTCTGTGGTGTGTACTGTGGGCAGCACTCTCCATTCTCAGCTTTGTTGACATTTAAGGCAGTTCTTGCCTGCCCTTGCTGATCCTGTAATACAGACTAGATTGGTCCCTTCAGTAAACCAAGATGTGTCTTCCTTCATTAATGAGGCTCCCTGATGCACTTCAGAATTCAGCTGTCTTCTTTACAGATGTGAGGCATTTTTTGAGCTTTGCCCACTACCCTTGTGGCCATTGAGCCCCTGAGAAGAGTTAGAAACTGTCAAGAGGGACAGTACTGCCCTTACCTCAGGTAGATCTGTCCCAGGGGTTGATACTATTTCAGGACACTCAGGAAACGGAAGTGCTCTCCTGGTTGAGCTGTCTCACAACCTAACATACAAGCAGTCGACTCCAGACTACCCTGTAGCCTTCAGACAGAAGAGGCAATCAATGTCTGCTGTCTTAACTTTTGATTGAGCAGAAAACAAAGTTAATTTTTAGAAATGTATGCTTAGTTCTCGTACAGACGTTTCCAGGACAGTGATGGGCACGAGGTTGTTTGTTTGTTGGTTTGTTTTTTACCAGTAGTAATGCGTAAGCTGTTCTGTTCTTGGGATCAGAGGTAATTGAGGCAGGTCCTATTGTTGGGCTTGACCGGCATTGTCGTCACCACCTATTGTCGGTGTGTACTTTGTCATTCTGGCACGCTGCCGTGACTTCCATACAGTTCTGTGGCCCACAGTGAAGGGAGAATTTGAGACAGTTTGTGACAGGCAAACCTTGTGTCTCTGGGTAAGTTCTTTCTAGCTTGTTATTTTAGTATGCCTCAGTAATGTGCTCTGGGTCTTATTATTTACCAGAATGGTTAAGGGTTGAGGTAGAAGTGATCTCACGTAGTGATCTTCATTACCACTAAGGAAAAATGAATTAATGGATTAGTCACACTGGGAAACTTCAAGATCGCTGTCTCTGTCTCTGAAATAAGCAATTGCAGGGTTGTGATCTGAGGGCTGCAGTGGCCAGGGCCAGGGAGTCTGCTCTTGTCCTGTTTGCTGCTGCCCGCCTGTCCACTGCTACAGGGCTTTTGGTCGTAGGTATAGTGTGCACTTGCAGGCACCTGAAACCTGTTCCTAATGCTGTTAGATTTTCCTTTTCAGAGTAAGAGGGACCATCTACTCATGAACGTCAAATGGTACTACCGTCAGTCTGAAGTTCCAGATTCTGTCTATCAGCACTTGGTTCAGGATCGGCATAATGAAAATGGTGCGTATGCCCTTGTGACGACAGACTTGTAAATCCTAGTTTGGGTAAAGTTCTTTTTAAAAAATCAGTTAAATGGATATTTCTTCTGATTTAATTTCTCTCAAAAGAGCTTGCAGTAAAGAACATTGCTGGATTCCCCTCGCCCTTGCTTTTTTCATTATTTTTCATTTTCCCTAAAAACAAACAGCAAAAGAGAGAGGCCAGGAGCCATACCTCACTGATGAAGTCATTTACTGCTCTTGTGGAGGATCCACGTTCAGTTCCAGCACCTCACCAGGCAGCTCATAGCATCCTCTGACTCCAGTTCCAGGGGGTCCAATGCCTGCAGCCTCCATGGACACTCAGTGCACAAAACACACGCACACACACGCACGCACACACACACACACACACACGCGCGCGCACACACACACACACACACACACACACGCACGCACACGCATAATTTTTAAATCTTCAAGAAAATACCAAAACAAAAATACTGAGAAAAAAATAACTCTAAGCACATGGTAATGCAGTGTTTTTAAAAATAGCCGTAATGTAATTCTTTAAGCTCCTGTATTTGACCTAGTAGTGATAGACAGCATTTAAAACCCCGTGAGGTTGTATTCCTTGTTTTTTTTAGGAGCTTGTGTTATTGAATTTCCCCATGTCCCAGGCAGAGTGGGAAAGCTTTCCATGTAACGCTTTGGCATGTGGGTTTGTAGCTGCCTTTCAGAATGGGACAGTGGTTTCTGGAAGCTGACCCCTCCCTTTCTTCGGGGGCTGTCATTGGCACAGATGCTCCCTATAAATGTCCTGTGGGCTACAGTTTCGAACATGTTTGGGAACATTTTGGAAATTGGTTCTTGAGAGGAGTCTCGTGTTTCTGGAGCTTTGTGAGGTGGTTTGTCCTGGTGTTTTGTATGAAGAGGTTGGATTTAGAGGGGCGCCTAGAGCAGCCGAGGATGCACCCTCTCTGTCCTCCTCACACCGCCGCCCCGGAGGCCATGCTGACAGCACAGTCAGGTTTGTTTGTTTTTGTTTTGTTTGTCTCTGTGTAGCCCTGGCTGTCCTGGAACTCGCTCTGTAGACCAGGCTGGCCTCGAACTCAGAGATCCGCCTGCCTCTGCCTCCTGAGTCTTGGGATTAAAGGCGCGCGAGCACACATAGCCTTTTTTTTTTTTAAATTTAAATAGAAGCTTAATAATTTTTCAGTCCAGTCAATATGTGGCTTCATTCCACTTTGAGATATTTTTCAGTAAACAGTTATGATTGGAGCCAGATGTGGTAGTGTATACTATAATCCCAGATTTTGGGGGAGAGAGGAAGGATGATTATAAATTCAAAGCCAGCCTCAGTTACTTCAGGGGCTGAGTCCCTGCCACTCAGAAACAGGCAGACTGACAGAAAACATAAAATGGACAGGTTAAGTTGCTTGCTCTCAAGCCTGATGACTTGAGTTCAGTTCCCAAGCCCACATGATGGAAAGAAAGAACCGACTCCTCCCACAAGTTGTCCTCTGACTTCCACGCACATTGCTGTGGAATATGCTTGCTCGAATACAAGCACACACGCATGTACATGCACATATAATAAAACAATAAGACTAAGAAGTCATTTCTTCTTAAAAAAAAGTTACTGGGATGTGGCAATGGACTTCTCTTTTTTCCTCCCCTTCCCCCTTCCCCCCTTTCCCCCCTTCCCCCCTCCCCCTTTCCCCCTTCCCCCCTCCCCCTCCCCCTTCCCCCCTCCCTCCCTCCCTTCTCCATGTGCTCACCGAGGCACTTGAGTGCACAGAAGGACTTGGTGAAAGATGTAGTGAACAGTCTGAGCCGTCAGAGCTGAGCGAGCACTTATGTTCCTCTGCCATTCCTGCCCTGCAGCCCCTCCCTGTCGGATGGAAGTACTTTGATAATAACCAGGCTGTGCTATTTGTCTTTACTAGGAGGTAAACTTGAGGAAAAAGTTTTGCAAAAATTTCCTCCTTGTTTTGGGAAACCATTTTAATACCTCCTTAATTAATTAACTGATTTCTTCTGTTGGTAGACTCTGGAAGAGAGCTTGTCATCACCGACCCAGTCATCAAGAACCGGGAGCTCTTCATTTCTGACTATGTTGACACCTACCATGCTGCTGCCCTGAGGTAAGAACGGCCGGGGGCGGGCTGACTCTGCTCTGATTGGAGGTTGCCATTGTGGCCAGGCAGACAGCTCATGGTCTTGGCAAGCTAACACTCACTCCTGTTTCTTGGGGTTATTGAAATTTCAGAGATTGTCTAATCCCACTTTACCTCTCCTATATTTCATAATATTATTTGCTAAAGTTTTTGGGGTGAAATACCCTGAAGTTCTCCAGTTACCTTTGTTTTAAAAATCAAGCCCAACTGCTGTAAAAAAAGATAGAGGGGGGAAAAACAGATAAAGAAAATATTAAATATAAGAAAGCCTAAGAAAAATACAGTAATTTTTATTAGCTCTTCTTCCAGTTTTCTTATGTCTGAACAGTTTTACTAAAAAGGATGCTAAAGAGTAAAGGAGTGTATGATTTGTTTTGTTTTGTTTTTTCGAGGCTGGGTTTCTCTGTGTCGCCCTGGCTGTCCTGGAACTCACTCTGTAGACCAGGCTGGCCTCGAACTCAGAAATCCACCTGTCTCTGCCTCCCAAGTGCTGGGATTAAAGGCGTGCGCCACCACTGCCCAGCTTTTTTTGTTTGTTTGTTTGTTTTGTTTTTTGAGACAGGGTTTCTCTGTGTTGAAGATACAGACTGAAGCAGGAGGGGACGTCACATCCGATTAAAGTGGGTGTGCCCTTCTGTCCTGTCCTTTGTGCTCTCTCCAGAGCAGCACCAAGATCCGTCCCCTCGCACATGCTGTGCCTACATGTACCAGGACCCATCCCTCGCACATGCTGTGTCTACATGTACCAGGGCCCATCCCTCGCACATGCTGTGTCTACATGTACCAGGGCCCATCCCTCGCACATGCTGTGCCTACATGTACCAGGGCCCATCCCTCGCACATGCTGTGCCTACATGTACCAGGGCCCATCCCTCGCACATGCTGTGCCTACATGTCTGGCTGGCTTGGGGCCTCTTCAGTGACATAACAAGTACAGCAGCTGTGTGTGTTTGGGTTTTACTGCTGTGAGAGACACCATGATTAAGGCAACATTTAATTGGGGCTGACTTACAGTTTCAGAAGTTTAGTCCATTATCATGGTAGGAAGCATGGCAGCCTGTAGGCAGGCGCGGTGCTTGAGAAAGAGCCTTGATCTGAAGGCAGCAGAAAGAGGGCTGCGTATCACACTGGACATCACTTGAGCATATATAAGACCTCAAAGCCCACCTCCCCAATAACACACTTCCTCCAGCAAGGCTATACCTGCCTATAGTGCCATTCCCTCTGGGCCAAATGTTGAAATGAGGCTATGGGAGCCAAACTTATTCAAATCTCTACAGTAGCCAACATCACAACTTTCCTCCCTATAAATAATAAAGTTGTTTCAAACAACAACAGAAACCCTAGTCAGTCTCAGTGTCTCTCTCTCCCTCTCCCTCTCCCTCAACTCCCCCCTCCCCCAACAGAATTTGAGTACAATAAAAGCCATTGAGACTTGCTGTTTTTAGCTTAAGTACTGACAGTGAGATGGCATTGTCCTGCCGTGGTGCTCACCTATCACATGTTCAGATGATAGAGCCTGCAGTCTCCTGTGCAAAGCTACAAAGATAGATCCAGTCACTTTAGGCAAAAGGCTGGGGCATTTAAGACTGGTGTTTGTAAACACTGGGTCCAGATTATATGCCATTATGGCCTTTGTCTCAACTGTTCATACATCGTAGCCATTGTGGGGAAAAAAACAAAATATATATATATATATATATATATATATATATATATATATATATATATATGTTATCTATGTAACATATAAATAAATGAGTTGGCTAAGGTCCAGTTGAGCCCTTTTAAAAATGGAAACAAATAGTTTTAATTTCATTTCTCAGGAATTTTTTTCCACTTTTTTTTTTTAACTATTTAAAGATGTAAAATTGTTCTCTTGTACTATGTAAAAACAGGCAGCGGGTCCACATGTCTTGTTGGTCTGTGGTGTGCAGGAAGGAGCGGGTATGTTAAAGTTGACTGTCTACCGGGCTTTTGCTACATTTCCAGAATCTCTGTGGTGGTTTATAAACTTTTCCCAAATTCCCACAAGCTTTGTCTATCCTTTGAAAGTGGATTCTCAGGCTTTAATTAAGCTTGCATGCTAGCAAAGCAAGTTAATGAGGGCTGGCTTAGGCTGGTGAAACGAGTGGTTAATGCAGGGCAGCTGGCCTGGGTAGTGTCTGTCCTGACCTGGACCTTCTGTTCTTTCCAGCTTCTCACTGGTTGGTCATGGTTTTAAAGGACTTCAAGTTCTAGTTAAGGAAATAGTGGAAGGTGTAGCTGGTTGTCCAGTGTGCTTTGACATAACTGCTTAAAATGAATATATTTGGGGATTTTTAATGCTATTCAGGTTTGATGGATAATGTTCATCTAATTTTTAGCATTTTTAGAACTGTGTAGTAGCTGGACACAGATAAATGTGGGTCACTCTAGGTTTGCAGTGCTCCTTCCAGGTCACTCTAGGTTTGCAGTGCTCCCTCCGGGTCACTCTAGGTTTGCAGTGCTCCTTCCGGGTCACTCTAGGTTTGCAGTGCTCCTTCCAGGTCACTCTAGGTTTGCAGTGCTCCTTCCAGGTCACTCTAATGAGTCGTTAGCCACTGCCCTGCCCAGGTGTCTGACTAGTATCTTTACTGGCTATTATGTTTTAATCCTTTTGTGTTATTATCTTAAATGTTGTACAGAGAGCTGAAGAGATGGCTCAGCCGTTAAGAGCACTGACTGCTCTTCTGGGGTCCTGAGTTCAAATCCCAGCAACCACATGGTGGCTCACAACCATCTGGAATGGGATGTGATGCCCTCTCCAGGTGTGTCTGAAGACAGCTACAGTATACCCATATACATAGAATAAATAAATTCTTTTTAAAAAGAATTTTTAAATGTTATACAAAAAAGTAGTAGGTCTGGTATGAAACCTTCATCCCCATTTTTTTCTTAAATGATTCATTTTTTTGAGATTGTAATATATCATCTCACATCCCTTTCCTTCCTTCAAGCCCTCCCATAAGGTATTTTTGTCCTTTCTCTTTTTTTCAAATTCATGACCTTTTTTTGCATTAATTATTGTTCCATAAAGATGCATGTTATATATTCCTGAGTACGTAAGGAACCTGATCTGTCTATATAATGTTACTTGTTTGTATGTTTTCAGGACTGACCATGTGGTATTGGATAACCACAGATAAGTGTAGTTCTAGTCTCTCACTGAGGAAAAATTTCCAATTTCCTTTTAATAGACTTCATGCAACATTTCTTGGTGACCTGGTGACTGGATGACAAGTGCTCACTGTGTTGCTCCATGGTCTGGCCTGGTAAATCTTGTTGGACCTGGCGTTTGCCAGCGTCTGCTGGCCAGTGTGTGACCTCGTTCTCAGCAGTTCTCACCAAGGGAAGCTCTGGGGTGTTTCTGTGCTTACCTCCCATCAAGCAGGGTGTGGTGGCAGAGCCCTATTAGTCTTCGTTTACTCCTTTTTTCTTCTCCAGAGTTAGGGTCCTTTCATGTAAACTTGATGAGTGAGATGTGAGGATTGAGATTCCTCGTTTTCTGTCGATTTCTCTTTTTATAGCTCTCCCACAGGGAAGGGCACTTTCCTTTTTCACACATGTAAACCAGCTGCTACTATAGATAAATTCAATTTTGAAGGGAGCACAAATAAAACAGTTCATGGGCACATGAAAGGGGATCAAATGAGTATAATGGAGAAAACCAGAGAACAAAAAAGGAAAGAGAGAAAGACTCATAGTGTTGGCTCTCAGCACCATTCTTTCAAAGATCAAAGGACTCGGTTACATGGAGTCATGCGGTGTGCAGCCATTGACTGGGCCCTGCCATCCCATTCACTTGCCATGAAGCTGATGTCTATATTTTTCTTTCAAGCTGGTGCTAGAGTTGGGTTATAAAAAGAGAAGGGGAGCTTTGTCCTTTAGTCACTCTGAATCAAAAGGAAAACAGAATTGCTCTGTGGGCTTTGCTTTGTAAATTGTGACACCTTAGCTTTTCCTTACCCAAAAGAAATTCATCCTCAGTCTGAACTGTGTTGAGAAGTGTGCATGGAGCCAGTATTACAGCTCTGTGGCCTGCTTTGAGCCCCTGGCCTTAGCCATCCCCATCTTTACCTTTGTGGTAAATTTCAAGTAGGTGCCCGTTTCCTTCTTTCATGACCTCTCCTCCCCACTGCCATCACAGAAGCCGGCATCTTGAGTTGATTCTGTGCTTGAGGTTTCTGTTGCCTAGGTAGCATTTTTGGTTGACATTGTGACATAACAGTGGAAAGTGCCAGACAAGTTGACTTCAGCTGAATCCTCCTGCGACATGGTTTTGTGACAGAATCAAATTTGTTGATTTTTGAATCGTTCTTTTGACACCTCCCCTGGGTCATATGACCCAGCAGCGACATCCTAACTTGAACATAGATCTTTTGGTCTCACACCCACCACAGCAGGCATGTGGAAAGCACTCATAGAGCATCTCGTACGGACTGCCTTACTAATTTATGTTCTTTTCAGTTTCTGAATTTCAATAAGGTCTGTAAAAATTAGTGTTCAAGAAAGAAAATCTTATAATACAGTTATTTATGGTACTGATGATAATCATTACCCATGGATTTTGTTTCTTGTTGCCCACTAGGTGGCTTGATTGGGCATTCACATGTCTTGGGTATAGGGAGCTGAACTTAGCCCAAGGAGCTGTCTGGCAAAGCTCCACTCGTGAGCGCGTCCTCATGCCATCTCGTGCAATTGACTCATGGTGTTGCCTGTTAGGATGGTGCTTTGTTGGCAATGTGTGGAGTGGCTGCTCTGTGACTGAATTGTGACTGGGAGTGTGTGCTATGACAGTGCCCTGACAGGAGGATAGCATGGGAGGTCACAGGTGGCCTTGACTTGATGGCTGGATTTCAGCTGGCTCACTCTCTGCCTCATATTTCTAGTAGTTACAAGGAAGAAAAAAAAACATACTAAGGTAGTTCAGGCTACATGTTGCCGTCTTACCTAGGGATTCATATTTTAGAAAGGTAACTGAGGGTAAAATTTCTAAAGTTCATGGCCCTTGATCAAATTATTCAGACGTTCTGATTTTCATTATGTTCATCCTGTATTAATTTACCTCCTTGTTTTGCTGTGAGCAGCTGCCTTTCTATTTATGGTTTAACACAGATCTATTACCTCTGTAGAGAATCCTTTAAGAAGGTTTATGTATCGCAGAGTTCTGTCTCTTTAAGCTTAAACGTCACTCTTCTGGACTGACTGACAGCATTCCTACTGTTTTGTCTGCATGTTTTAGTGTGTGTTGCACAGTGGATCTTGTCCTTGTCTTTGTCCATGCAGTGTTTAGCATCTTTTTGCCTTGCTAGCAATTAAGGTCTTTGCATTCTAAGTTTTATTGTGGGTTCCAGTGTTGCTTTTTCACAAGAGGCTTGTAATGACCTCTTCTCTTCTCTGAAAAGATGATGATACTGGCCAAGTGATTGCACTGACTGTGCTGAGGAGCTGATGCTTGCTGACTTTTCTGTCCACAGTATACTTCTCTGTTTGTTTTATAGTGACTCACGTGTGCTCACTGGGGTTGGAAACTTGCCTTGCATGGGCTTTGCACAGCTTTCACTAGTTCTTTCCTACGCACTAATCTTAAGCTTGTTGAACTTTGAACTCTGGGTAATAGTGCACGATCTTTTTTCTGTATTTTATCACTTTTTTAAAAAAGATTTATCTACTTTTATGTGCATTGGTGTTTTGTCTCTGTATAAGGGTGTCAGATCCTCTGGAACTGGAATTACAGACAGTTGTGAGCTGCCATTTGGGTGCTGGGAATTGAACCCGGGTCCTCTGGTAGATCAGCTAGTGTTCTTAAGCACTGAGCCATCTCTCCAACCTCACCTTGTCACACTCTTAAAAGTTGCTTGTATTTTAAGTCACAAGACAAAAAATGTCTATCTGATTACATTTCAATGAATTAGTAACTTACCATGAGAAATAAAAGAATACAAGTTTTCTATACTCAGAAATGTAATATTTTCTCCTAAAACAACTTTTTTTTTTTTTTTTTTTTTGGTTTTTCGAGACAGGGTTTCTCTGTGTAGCCCTGGCTGTCCTGGAACTCACTTTGTAGACCAGGCTGGCTTCGAACTCAGCTAAAACAACTTTTGATATAAGGGGAAGTAAAGCTAAAACAAAAGAGGTTTGTAAAAATGAAAATAAAAATGCCATATATTCTTGGCCTGCATTTTGGAAATGATCAAAGGAAAATTAGTTGGATTAAATATATCATTAAAATTTTTCTTAAATTAAAAATCATTTTTAATGTAAGTTCCCAGCTTATAACAACAAACAAAAAACAAGTCTAAAGAATGTACTGGCTTTTGTCCTGGTTGAATAGAAAAGGATTTAGGTCAGTCTTGTTTAGGGATCTGGGTGCAAGCAGGGTTTCTGCAATGCCTGGAGTTAGGAGTGTTGTTCCTGGGCACTATGCTAATTTCTGTGTATATTGTTACACCTAAAGAAACCACAGTGTCAACTATACACAGCCAGGTCATGACACAAGTCATAAAATCCAGATTTGATGGGATTCTGAAAATGTCCATGTAGCTCACAGCAAAGCCATAGATACCAGCTGGAGACTGAGGAAATAATTTTTCAAAACAATTCTCTACTTTAACCTGGTGGCCTAAAATAGAAAAGACTGTCTTTTGAGATCCCCTGTTGTCTCCGTTATTGAATAAGACTATCAGCAGCTCTCTGCAGACATGCTGCTGTGGATTCTGTGCTCCCCCCACACACACCCCCCCCACACACTCACACACTCATTCACTCACTCATGCGATTTCCTTTGCTTCACATACTCCAGGTGTGGGAAGACCTTCCCGGTTGTTAATCATTAAGAAGTCAGTTTCTAGGTCATGATTTTTATTCGTATTCCTCCCTTGTGTTATGGAAGGCTCTGTCCTTACTGTTTGTCCTTTAGCATGTGACCTCACCGGACTGTCTTCAGAGTGTAGCCCAGAGTGTACCACCACCTCTGCATGCCCCACTGAAGAATTAATGATTCTTTCTTCCTGGTTTTTGAGGACAGTTTTTCTGTATATACATCGTGTTTGCAATCCTCCTGACTCAGCCTCCCTGGTGCTGGGATTATAACTGTATGCTAGGAAGTTCTGAACCCAGATGTTTCAACCAGATGGAAAAGATGGCAGTTTTCTCATTAACACTCAGCCCTTCTCATCCATCCCACTGAACACTGGGAGATAATACCTTAGTTTTGAGCCAGACCATGGCCGGGCAGTGGTGGCGCACGCCTTTAATCCCAGCACTTGGGAGGCAGAGACAGTGGATTTCTGAGTTCGAGGACAGCCAGGCCTATACAGAGAAACTCTGTCTCAAAAAACAACAACAACAAAAACAAACAAAAAAAGACAGACCATGGTGTTGTCCAAACTCTGCCAAGAGTGTTTGTGTGTGTGTGTATGTGTGCGTGCGCATGCAGGTGGGTCCACTGAATAGCATGCCATTTCTATCGTTGGCCTTGAGTTTCTGGTGCCTGGATGTGGCTCTCTGCAGTTCTGTAGTATTGCACAGGTTTTGGCTATAGGATGGTTCAACTTTTGTTGATGGTCACACCTAGGGATATTGCTATTCTCTGTGGCACTTTATGGGGCTTACTGAAGCAGTCATTAAACGAAACAAAATAAAAATTGGCAATCAAGCATGGACACTGTATTTTTTATATACTCTAGATTTAGTCACCCCACTCTCACCCCACCCCACTCCCTCTGCCTTTGTGGTTTGCAAAGTAATTTAAACAAACGTTTTGTGTTTTGTTTTTTTCCTCAGAGGGAAGTGTAACATCTCCCATTTTTCTGACATATTTGCTGCTCGAGAGTTTAAAGCCCGAGTGGACTCATTTTTCTACATATTAGGCTACAACCCTGAGACAAGGTAAGTCAGCCACTTATGCCCGTTTCCTTTCTCACCCACGTGTGTATGCTGGTGCATTTACACATTAAGTTAGCCAGGTGCCAGACAGTGACTCCATGCTTGTGTGTCACAGTTTGCCTTTGATGGTTAGCACAGCTCCTGGTTTGCCTTTACTTTTGTTAGGCAAGAAAAGGCATGGGAATGTGGGTGTGGAGAGGGGGGTGAGGGTATAACACTGCTGTCCATCTGTGCTTTCAGTTTACTGGGGGGAGACCATTTCCTTGATGCAGACTTTGTCCAACCTTCCATAATGTGCTGAAAAAGATAAGTCAGTTTGGAAAGTTAGACACGTCTTCAGAGAAATCCAGAAACAATGACAAAGGTCTGGTGAGACCAGGGGTAGGGGATGGACAGCACCCTATTGGAGCCATCTTGGTAAGGTAAACAGGTATAACAGAATAATTATTTACGTGAAGGGCAGTGTGGCTACTTCACCACCAAAGACGCACAGCCTAAAGTGGAAGGTGGGCCTGTGCCCAGTGACCTGTAATTGCACCTTGACTTCAGTCATCTTAAAGGGGAGCCTCAGTTGAGGAATTACCTGGATCAGACTGGCTTGTGGGCATGCCTGTGGGGGTTGACTTGGTGATGCTCCTTCATGCTGGAGGATTCACAGAATGGATGGCTCAGTAGTTAAGAATGCTTGCTGCGCTTACCAGGGACCTATGTTCATTTCTCAGCAACCACATCGTGGCTCACAACCACATATGACATCCTCTGTACACACATGCAACACACAAACTCACGAAGGAAAACACAAGTACACATAAATAAAATTAATCTAAAAGCCAAAATAAAACTTTTAGAAGACAGAAAAAAGGACAAGAAAAAGAAAGTTAGCTAGGTATGTCTACATGGTTCCAGCTGTACTTGTTTGGCTATGAAGTGAGTTGCTGCTTGTGTGGAGTGGCAAGCAGCCGTTAAGTTACTTCAGTGGTGATAGGGAGTTGTAAGCTTAAATAAATCTTTCTTTCCCTAAGTTCCCTTATATCAGAATGTTTTATCACAGCAAAAATGGAAGCAAAACAGCTGTTAGTATGCCAAGCAACTGGGAGCTGAAAACAAGCAGGATTATCTCTGGTTCCATAGGATAAAACAGAGGCCAGGCCCAAATTAGAAGAGATGAAGGTCACTGTGTAGTAACAAGGGGACCGAGACATTTGGAGATTTTTGTTTTTGTTTTTGTTTTTTTTTTCCAAGACAGAATCTCACTGTGTAGCTTTGGGAGTTCTGGAACTCACTCTGTAGACCAGGCTGGCCTCAAAGTCAAAGAGCACTACTTACCTCTGCCTCCTGAGTGTTGGGATTAAAGGTGTGTGCCACTATTCCAGGCTCTGTTAAGAGAGTATAAGAGTTGCAAATAGATATATACTGAATGTTAAGGCTAAAATAAATGCTGCAGCACAAAAAGATCCAGATAGGCCAAGATAAAAATTAAGATGGGTGACTTTGTTCATTCGTTCATTCATTCATTTAGGTTTTTGTTTTTTTGAGTCAAGGTTTCTCTGTGTAGCCCCAGCTGTGCTGGAACTTGATCAGTAGACCAGCCTGGCCTTGAATTCAGGAATCCACCTGCCTCTGCCTCCCATTTGCTGGGATTAAAGTCCTATGCCACTACCACCCAGCTAATAGTAGGTGATTTTTAATAGCTCACTGTCATTAACAAATAGGTCATCCAGATCCCCTGTCCCAATCACTGAATCAACAAAGAAACTTTAGGATTAAAACTGCACCACAGAGCAAATGGACTTAACAGATATCTATAAAACATTCCATCTGACAACAGCAAGACAACAGCCTTCTCTTAAACAGACCACATTTTAAGTCATTAAAGAAATCCTAACAGGGGCAAAGGAAGGTTTGGCAGCCTAGAGCACTTGTTGCTCTCACAGAGGATCCAGATTTGATTTTCAGCCCCCACATAATGCCTCACAACTGTCATAACTCCAGTTTAGAGGGATCATACTGTTGCCAGGTGATCTTTGTAGGTAGTAGGCATGCATGTGGTATATGCATACATCCAGACAAAACACTCATACATAGAAAATAAGTCTTAAACACATTATTTATTTATTCACATCTCAAATGTTGCCACCTTCCGGGTTCCCACTTACCCTTCTTTTTCTCTGAGAGGGTGGGGCTTCCCTGGGTATCCACCCACCCTGGTGCATCAAGTCTCTGCCAGAGTAGACTCATCCTCTCCCACCTAGGCCAGACAAGGCAGCCCTGTTGGGATATGGGTACCACATTTAGGCTACAGCTTTAGGGAGAGCCTCTGCTCCAGTTTTTAAAGCCTAACAAAGAAAAACTATTGATTTCATAGATTTTGTTAAATCATAGTGGAATAAGGTTCAAAAACTAATAGCGAAAGAAATTGCAGAAACTGTGTGCTCAGGAGATGGCTCAGCCAGGAAGATACTTGCTGTGCAAACATGAGGATCCACGTTCAATCCCCAGAACCCATGTAAATAAAAGAATACATTGTGGTGCTTGCACTTGCAATCCCAGCACAGGCAGGCAGAAACTGGAGCTTGCTGGTCATCTAGCCTAGTTAGCAAGTTCCAGGCCAGTGAAAGACACTCTCCACATTGAGGTGGTACACACCTTTACTTCCAGCACTCAGAAGGCAGAGGCAGGCTGATCTCTGAGTTCAAGGCCAGCCTGACGTATAGAGTGAGTTCCAGGACAGCCAGGGCTATACAGAGAAAAAAAAAGATTCTTCAAAAGAACCACGTGGATGATGATGTTGAGGAGGCGGTGTTCTCTGGCTTGTGCACACCTGTGAGCTCCACACACACTCATGGGTGAACGGCAGATCAGTGAGAAAACTAGAGCTGATATTTAACAGTTCTTAGAAGCACACGAGAATGCAAATAGTACTGATCAGACTGTAAGTCAGTTCTAAGAAGATATGTTTAGCTATGAAGGCTTACATTAAAAATCAAGAGGTATGTGTGTCACTGCCCATCCTCCTCCTCCTACAAAATGTACTCAATAAACTCTTCTTGCTTTAAAAAAAATGCAGAGGTGTTGGAAATAGCATGAAGTTAATGATGCACTTCAAGGTCATAGAAAAACAAGGACAAACCTAACTACCCAAAAATCAGTATAGAGAAATAGTTGAGACCATCAAAGAAATTAATGAGATGGAGAGTTAAGAACAATATGGTAAGTCAGTCAGAGGGCTGGCTCAGAAAAGGTGACTTGATAAAGAGACAACTTGAAGTAATACATTAGAGATAAAGATTGGGGCATTCCATTAAGTAACAGTGAAGTCCTGGGGATTATTAGGAAATACTTTGGATAGCCTGTGTTCCAGCACCTGGAAGATCATAGGAAGAAATGAACAGATAAATGAGATGGTACCCAGTCTGCCTAACACCAGAGTGCCAGCTCCTTCACACTCTACTTGGGCAATAAAAGACATGATCATTCTCATATATGAAGCAAACGTCTCAAACTCTAGGGGCTGCTAGGTCTGGTGGTCAGGCTTGTGATCCCAGCTGCTTGGGAGGCTGAGGCAAGAGGATCGATCGCAAGCTCAACGTCTGCCTGTGCTACAGAATGAATTTAGAACCAGCCTGGGCAAGTTGATAAGACCTCCCCTCCAAATTAAAAGAGGAGGCGTCAAAATGTAGCTCAGTGTAGAATGCTTGCTAAGGTGCACAGGCCCTATGATTAATCGTGAGAATAGGGAAATATAACTATCAAATATATTCTTGGTACACAGCCTATGTTTGAGAATCAAAAGCTCATATTTCAGTTTGCTAAAGAAAATATAGTCATAAAGGTAGTAAAAATAGATCCTTGTATAGCCTACCAAAATGAAGATAAGAACAGTTTAAGCAGGGTCTGGCTCAGCTCTTAAAAGCACTTGCTGCTCTTATAGACAACACAGGTTCAGTTCCCAGCGTCCACAAGGTGGTTCACAACTACCTGTAACTTGAAATCTAGGGGATTTCACACCCTCCTCTGACCTGCATGGACACTGGGCTATCATGGATGCACAGAAAGAAATCACTAGGTATTTATGCATTGATTGATTATGCCAGTGATGAGTTTACCAAGATAAGGAATCAAGAAAAAAAAGTTGCATTCACAGTAGCTTTTAAAAAATTGATTGTGCTGGGAGCTGGAAAGATGGCTTAGAGCCCTGACTGCTCTTCCAGAGGTCCTGAGTTCAATTCCCAGCAACCACATGGTGGCTCACAACCATCTGTAATGGGATCCCATGCCTTCTTTTGGTGTGTCTGAAGACAGCAACAGTATATTCATATAAATTAATAAATATTTCAAATAAATTGGGCTAGGTATGTACTCGAGTGGTATTAAACGAGCAACACATAGGCAGTGTGTTCAAGCCCTAGTGCCACAGTAACAAAGGAAGCAACACACCCCCTTCCCTGCACGCTAGAAACAAACCTAATCAAAGAAGTAAAAGACCTTTACAATGGAAAAATTTAAGAACACTACCCTAGGGCTGGAGAAATGGCTCATAAAACTCTTCCAGAGGAACTGAGTTCAGTTTCCAGCACCTGTTACCTCAGCTCCTGAGGATCTGATGTCCTCTTCTGGTCTTCATGGTTACCCAAGTGTACACACAGAGACACATATAAATAACAATAAATATGCAAATAATAATACAATTATTTTAAAAAACACTAAAGTCCCATAGAAGAAAAGACCTCCCATGCTTATAAGAATGCAAAATTGATACTGTCAACATGGCTGTATTCCTACAAGCAGTCTAGAAATAGTTTCTTTCTTATCCCCTTCCATCGATATTCTTTATAGAACTAAAGGTAATCTTAAAACCTGTATAGAAGCACAGGTATCCCAAGTAACTAAAGCAGCCCCAGACAAAGAGAGCAGCTACGGGAGGCATTGTGATACCTAACTTAAGGAGCCCTCAGAGCCATCAAACAGCAGCAGCATGGCACTGCTCAGAGGCTGGTCTTTAGCAAAGATGCAGAACATGTAATGGAGAAGCAAGAGCCTCCTCACACAAAAGGGGCTGCCAGGTCTGGATACCCAGTGTGGAGAAGCATGAGACTAAGCTGTCTCTCATATCATACAAAAGTCGACCAGTGTGCATAAAAACTTCTGTGTAAGACCTGGAACTGAAAAGGACTCCACTAGCTCAATAAATAATAGAAATTGACAAATTAGGATTCTTCTGCACATCTTACAGGGAATTACTGTGGAGACAAGCATCCTGTGCTTTCTTTCATGAAATCTAGAGGTGCAGAGTGGGGGAGAGAGATGAGTAGGGGGAGGGAGGAGGGAGGGAAGGGGTAAGAACATAATGGAGACAAAGGAGACAAGTACCACCCACCCACTCATTCTCATATGCAGAATCTAAAGTTTCCCAAATATTTAAAGGACACAAAAGTAGCAGGCAGGAAGGACCTAAAGGAAGGGACAAATAATGAGTGTTTTCTCTCGTACATGGAGTCTAGCTTTAACTAATGTAAAGAGGGGGCATGTGGAAGGAGGAAGGTGGAGAGGGTGGACCTGAGCAGAGACCAGAGATAGGCCCCGGGAAAGTCAGTCCGTAAGAAAATGAATCATGGCCAAGTGACATCAACTGTCTCAGAATCCTTGAACAAAGAGTTCACTTATATTTGTAAGTAAAAGTGTATGTGCGCACATCCACAGTGGTCATCAGTCAGACATGACATGGTCTGTCAAGGATTTTTTTTTTTTGGTTTTTTTCGAGACAGGGTTTCTCTGTGTAGCCTTGGCTGTCCTGGAACTCACTTTGTAGACCAGGCTGGCCTCGAACTCAGAAATCCGCCTGCCTCTGCCTCCCAAGTGCTGGGATTAAAGGCGTGCGCCACCACCGCCCGGCTCTGTCAAGGATTTTAAACCCACAAATATCAGCAGATGATCAAGTTATGTATGTTGCAGACACTTCAGCTACATCAGTAATATGAAGATTAGAAAGGAAAGAACTATCTTCTAGGAACTATACATTATTATTATGTAGGACATGTAAATACAAAATGATTGTTGTTAATGAGTATTTCCTTCTGAAGGCTGCTGAGAAACGATGTAAATTTTAGTGATGTTCTGAGGCTGGCCTGGCTCGGGCAAGGAGCACATTCTGCCTGCTGTGGTTGTATGACGACGCACTATTGGGGCATGCCGTTAGTGTCTGGGTTTCTGCTCAAATAGGATACAAGGTACAGGGAGAGACAAATGAGAGCCTCTAGTCAGGTACCAGCCTAACCTGAACCCCCAGAATTCAGCTCTGATTTCAGTCTCTGATATCCCAACACTCAGGGAACATTCACTTTGTCTTATGTAAACAATACTCATTCCAAGTTTACTTCTTCGGGTCAGTGTCCTCTGCAAGATTATATGTATATTGTATGTATTATATGAACTGTCTAACCCAAACTCTACTAAGTACTTGTAAAATACATTTTAGCCAGATGGTGGTGGTACACACCTTTAATCCCAACGCTCACTCAGGAGGCAGGGAGAGGTAGATCTCTTGAGTTCAAGGCCAGTCTGCTCTATAGAATGAGTTCCAGGAGAGAGAAACCCTGCCTTGAAACCCCCATCTCACAAAAGAAAGAAATTTCAGCTCAGAGATCTTGGTAAACAGAACCAGTCAGACCTACAAGTCAGTCAGTCAGCCAGCCAAAAACGCTAGAGTCTTTGGTTGAGCTGCAGTAAATCTCTTAGCTATATGTCTCACTTCCGTGTTGTAGGTCTTTTTCTTATTGTCCTGATTTGTTTCAGCTAGTACTCCATAACCGCTTAACCTGACTGCTCCATCTCTGAGTTAAGAGCCTAGGAAGGACTCTCTCCTTCTAGCCCGCATGTTCTAGTCTCAGGCTAGCACTTTATGTTTGTGTTCATCTATAAGGTGGTCACTTCCTGGAGTCTGTTCTGCAGCTATCACGGGAAAGTAGGCATAATTAACTCTGAAGGTGATTTGTGTAAAATTTTGGTATTTTTGTAACTTCTTGGTAGTTACAGTTGTTACATATTTTCATTGACAAGGTGGTACATACTTTAATCTCATGAAAGGTCTTTGTATAGCTTTTGGGGATGAGCTACATAAGCATTTTCTTGGTTACTATCATGTTTGAAAAGCCTTCAGCAAAATAGCACAAAGCCCAGATCTTATTATTTCAGCAACTTTTGCCAGAAAACATAAACATCTTCAGATATTAAATAAAATATTTAAAAGCCTGCGAGTGCAGAGCTGGGCTCCATGTATGAAAACCTGAATAGGAAGCATATCTTGGGCTCACGGTGTGAGGCATTTAGGTCAGGCTTGTCGTTGGTCTCCAGGGAAGCCTGCCTGTGACCCTAAAGTCTCGAGGAGGAGATAATGTAAAAACCAGGCTCATGCCAGTGAAGCCCATGACAGAAACATAAGAAAGAGGTTTTTGGAGGGATGTACCCTAGTGCAAGATTGTGGAGGATGGCTGTGGGTAAACTGCCCGTGAGTGCTGATCTTTACTCGTGACAGTGAAAGAACTATTCACCGCCAACTAAGAAAAAGAAACCGCTATTCACCGCCAACTAAGAAAAAGAAACCGCAAGTGCCAGCAGTGTCCAATGCTAGTGTGAGCAAGTGTGGAAAGAAGCAGTCCTAAGGCGTCCTGGGATGCAGCTCTCTGGAGAGCCCCAGTTGCCGCTGTTGTTTTGTTTTTCAAAATGAGGATGGGCTGGAAGAAAGAGGAAGTAGGTAGCCTGCATGACTTCTCCCTCGGGAGCTGGCACAAGCTGCCTGTCTTAGCCAACTACAAAATGTCAGGAAAACACGCACAGGGGAAAGATCTGCCAGTCACCTATTTACCTTCTGAGGAGGAACAGGCCAGGATCCCTACCCTACCTGGATTCAGAATAAGCAGCTTGGGTTGCTTTCCATCCTTGTCACCCAGGGCGTCTACTGAGACCCAAACAATGATTTTGAAAATAAGGTTTTCTTGACTTGGAGTAACTTTTTATGTAATAGTTCCTGTGTGTAGCTCTATTGAATCCTTTCACGTCCTCTGTTTGCCTGCCCCTCTTCTATGTGAAAGGGTTTCTTTGGTGCCCATCTCCATCTCAGCAGCTCTGCGCTGTCAGTCAGCTGCAGCGGTTCTGAGGAAAGTCTCTTCCAGCCCATCGCCCTGCTTCCTTGTGTTGGGGCAAAGGGAAACCATTTCAGATAAATCTGGTTGTGTTCTCTCTCTGAACTTAAGAAATTTTACATAGCTGAGAGTGCTCTGAACTTTGGGTGGCCCAACCCCCTGCATTCGAGGATTGCCTGGCGTACACGGTGCTCAGGCTCAAACCCAGGCCTTCATGCACGCTGGGCGAGCCCTCATAGCTGCGTCTCAGCCTCAGCCCCAGCCCCGGGGCTTGTCTGCAGAAAATGTGTCCGTTCCTCAGCTTAGAATTTGCTTTGTCTCACAGAATAGACAGAGGGCTCTGCACACAGGACTGAGCACCATGTCCCGCTCTAAGAATCTGTAAAAACTAGTGTTCCTTGAACAGATTTTATTTAATTTTTTGACTTTCCATTCCATTTCTGTGAAACAGTTGGTCCTGTCCTTTTTTTCCAATCTTTTATGTTTTGAGGGAATTTTGTGATCTTTCTTTTCTTTTTAAGTTATAACTAAGTGGTGTAAAAAAAATCTTTTAGTTTGCAGGTAGGAATAACCACCTGCAATAATCAGCTATTTCTTAATGACAAACAGCCCTTTGTGGACATGAACTCTGGATGAGAAGACAGACTGGTTTTACCAGAACCTCTCTTAACTGTGGCCTGTGGGCAGTGCGAGTGAGTACTTTGGTCCTCAGTATTGCTGTAGTGGGGTGGACTTGTTTACATGGCTTTAGAAATCTTTCAAAATGAGTTTTTAATAGATTTAGTTTCAGAGATAGTGCTGTGCGAATTTGGCTTAGCAAGATGAATCAGGGAACTTGAAATGAGGTTCTTTTTCTTTTTTTTTTCTGGATGCTGAGGTATTTATAGGGATGGTCTTTAGGCTTTTGGGGGGAGGGGCATATGCATGCACGGTTGCTTGACTGAGGGGGTTAGTGTCAACCAACCATTATGGTTCATGCTAGGTTAGTGCTCTGATGCCAAGTTTACACCCCCAACCCCCACCCACACCCTCGATTTGAACCTTGTTCCAGTTCATTCACGGAGACCTGACTGGGCTCCTGTTAACTACCTTAGAGGATGCTGTAATTCAGTCACCTGGAGATTTGGGGGCTCATTTTGCATAAAGCATCGCGTTCCTTGTGTGCTGTGTTGGTGCTGTCTCCATCGTGGCCATGCTTATGTGGCTAGCTTGCTTGTTTGGTCTTTTTGTCAAATGCAGAGGGTTTTCAAAAGACATGTGTTTAGTTGCTTCTCCTAAGCACCGCCGCTGCGCTTCAAGTATGCTTCTGTTCTGCGTTTAATTTCAGGTGCAGTCATTGGTACCTGTTTCCTCATTCTTGTTCTTTGTTGAAAAAGTGGTTATTTTAAAGCCTGACTTACTTAAAAAAACAGAAAAGACAAAAGAAAACTTGCCGTCGTCTCCTGTGGACGACGCTTTGCTTTTCTCTGGCCTGGCTTGCGGAGTTCCCTGGTGTTGGCTGTCTGGAACCCCCTTTCTGAGGCCCCACTTCCCTGCACACTAGCTTGGTGTGCTAGGAGAAGCTGCAGAGTCTGTTGGCTGGTCTTTATTTACGGAAACAGCAGGGTTGAGATTGATTGCGTTGTGGAGAGACAGTGTGTGGATGAGGGAGGGTCACAGCACATGCTCAGTCCTGTCAGTGTGAGGGAAGTTTCAGCGTTCTGCGTGAAGGCTTAGGTCATAGCACAAGCTCAGTGAGAGCTCTGTGAGGTCTCTCAGCCTGCATGTGCCTCCATTTTGAGTACTTAGAGTAGAAAAGGGCAGAGTTTTAGCAGTCAGTAGAGGTGCAGGAATCCAGCTAGACTCACGAGAGCCTGTGTTAGTCATGGATGATCCATTCAGCCCCTGCAGGTAGGCGATCTTCCCCTGGCCTTACGGAGACACTGGCTTTGCTGCTCAAGCTCCTTCTGAAGATGTTTGTGAATCATCTCGCCATTCATAGTGCATGTTCCTAGAGCCTTTGACTCAGCCAGCTGGCCATGCAGAGGTGGCATGGCGAAGCATAAAATCAGAGCTGTGCATGGGGTCTCCCAGGAGATGAATTAAGCAAACGCACAGTGTGAAGCTTTGTGAGTCTCTCTATCCATGTTTCTTCCCCTTTCCTTCACCTCTTCCTCTCTTCCGTGCGATTATAGCCTGGGTTTGCCCAGTGCATTTTGTAGAGCTTGTCTGTCTTCAAAACCTGCCGAGCAAACCTGCAGGCTGCCTCATTACCCATGTGCCTTGTAGGGATTCCTGGGCCACAGCATGGATCTGTTTGGCTGTTTTAGGAAGGGTGGTAGGTGGGCAGCTATTGGTTGCTTTGAAGGTGGGTGGAACTTGTTTTGATTGAGAGCCTGTTTGCTAGAGCAAATTATAATTCTTGTGAGGCGTGTGACACGAGGGGTAGCTGTGGATGACAACTGCGACCGCATCCTTAGTGTGCGTCCGAAGGGAGTCGTCGTCACATCAGCTTCGCTTCTGTTCTTTCTGAAGGAGCAAAGCATTCTTTTTGGAGTTTGTGACAATTTTCTTGCCAGCTGTGAGAGACTATAAACGTTGACATATGTGTTAAAATCGAGATTCATATACTTTTCTTTATTCTTCTATGTTAGTTTTAGCTTTGTGGTGTATGCATATTTTTGCATTGAGTAGGAGGAGAGTGAAAAGGGTTTGCTGCCAAAGAAGGCAGAGGTATGGACAAGGTCACGTTTGGTACTGTGGCCTGCTGTCTGATCGTGAAGCAGCCCTCTCTACCCAGGTGAAGTTGTCCCTTTTTAAAAAAAAAAAAAAAACAAAACAAAACCTCCTGTTTGTAGAGAGAGCCCAGGTAGGCGACTGTCACTGTGGCTTACTAGGAAGCCGATCAGAGTAAGCAGATTTCGTGCAGTGGAATTCTTACTCGAACAAGGAATTAGAGAAGTTTGCGGTTGCCTTGCTGCCTCTCATTTTTAGGGTTGGGAACAATTTAGACATAAGTCAGGTTTTGTGCAGTTGTGAGGACTATAGAAAGCACTCTAAGATAGAGGAATGTGAATCATATCCTTCTAGGAGACAGGAGAAGTTCACTGTGTATTAACACCAAGGAAGAAGACTCGTAAGGTCTTAGCTGCAAACAGGGATCTTGTCTGAAGAGGCCTCTGATTGGGGCGGGGTTCAGCAGTAATGACTTTAAAATATTCCTAAAGCATTAATTTGTATTCTTGCATGCTTAATTGTAGCATTTGAACTAAAGAGATGCTGTGTAGAGAAGTAATGTGGTGTTAGGGTCTTAGTTGATATTTCTGTGCTTGATTCCCATTCCTGTGAGGGCCACTTTCTGTTACGACAGTGTAGATCTGAACACTGTAATTGTAAGTCTGGGAATAATACCCACTGTTTCCCACAGTGTACAATGCTGCTTCTGGAATCAGACCGCACGCCTGAGTGTTTTGGGAGAACACTGGTTTGTTGTGGTTGTGGTGGTTGTTTTTGTTGTAAGGTCTTTACTTCCTCCTCCTTTCTACTCTAAACATTGGGAGTCGAGGCCCCCGTTTGGCTGACTGGTTGTCCAGCTTTCTCGGTGTTCTGGTGCAGCTGTCTGCTTTGATGGGAAGATTTGGAGTCCTGGCTGTGCTTCGTGGATGGCCCCTGGGTTTCAGAGTGCTTCTCGTGCAGTAGCGTCAGCAGCCCTGCTTTCTGTGTTATACATGTGCTTGCTATTCTCCTGCCTTGAGAAGATACATTTTTGGGAAAGTTGCATCTGAATGCCTGTCTCTTGTTCAGGGTTTTGGGACATGTCTGGAGGTGAAGGGTAGCGGTATACTTTATTCCTGGTTGCTGAGGGCCTCTGTGCAGGTTGATCAGTAGATAATGCTGGCCAGGTTGGTTCATTCCCCACTTGCTGCACTTGGGACTATCGAGAAAAGTGAGGAACCCTAGGAGATTGGGCTTCAAGGAGGGCTCACAGTTCTCAGATCTCTCACCCTGCTGCTGCTGCTGCTGCTGCTTCCGTCGCTTCTAGACCCTTCTTTTTTTCCTTTATTTATTTTTTTAGTATAAAATAAAGTTTATTCGGGGCATGAGGAGGGGAGTTAAGAGGGTTGTAGAGGTAGAGAAAGGCAGAGAAAGAGAGTACAGAAGTAGAAGCTGGCCATGAGCCCTTGGAAAGTGGGGGAAGGGAACGGGGAAGGGGCAGAGGGACAGAGCAGGAGTAAGAAGGGAAGAGCAAGAGAGGAACAAGAGGGCAAGACCATAAATCTGGGCGAGGCCAGACATTTCAAGTGTGTGCGCCCGTGCGTGCAGCCCATCCCTGGTGAGCAGCCTGGACACACTTTCTGTGTGTGTGTCACTGACGCCACTTCTTAATGCCATCTGCAGACTCGCGATTGAGGCTGCTCTGAGCCGCCTCAGGCCAGTGTCTAGCGTGCTGCTGACTCTCTAGGCTCCTGAGCTCCTGAGCACTTCTTCCTCCCAAGTTTTCTTTTCCACTTTGCTTTTTGTCTTTACTGAGCCATGTTCTACTTACCACAAACCCACTTGTCCTAAGCCCGTGAAATATGTCGGATGGGGGAAGGCAGGAACCACCAGCTAAAGGAAGACTTTAGAGGCACGCACTCAGGAGTCTTCGGGAAAAGCCCACATGGTTGATAATCTTCTGAATCGTAACGTTTCTGACCCAGGTGCCACAGGTGCTTACATACATATATGTTTATAATAGTACGCACTATCCTACTGACACTCAGGCAAACTGTTGTTTAACTCAGCTGGGCTAGAGATCATTTCTGTTAACATTCTTTGAAATATACATCTATTTGTGGTTATGTGATTATCTTTTCTGCTGGACAGGGGTCACTTCCTTTAAAGAATTAATTCCTGGCTGTCCTAGAACTTGCTCTGTAGACCAGGCTGGCCTCAAACTCATCGAGGTCCACCTGCCTCTGCCTCCTGAGTTCTGGGATTAAAGACATGCACCACCACCCAGCCA
The DNA here is from genome assembly GCA_036184795.1 of Tokudaia tokunoshimensis. NCBI lineage: Eukaryota > Metazoa > Chordata > Mammalia > Rodentia > Muridae > Tokudaia > Tokudaia tokunoshimensis. The sequence continues at coordinate 131,856,023 of BTHU01000005.1, forward strand.
TTTAGTCTTATAACCTCAGTTTCTAGTATAGGGCTTGGCAAAAGGATCACTTTGGGGGACTAAGAGGGGCTGAGATAGGGTTTCATTATGCAGTCCTGGCTGACCTAGAATTCAGAGACCTACTTATCTTTGCCACCCAAGTGCTAGGATGGCAGGTGTGTACCACCATGCCTGACACAAATGGATCGTTGACATAAATATGTTTAAATGGGCGTAGAAGCACAGACCTTTAATCCTAGCACTCCAGAGGCAGAGGCATGAGGATCTCTGAGTTTGCAGCAGTTCTGGTCTACCAAGTAAATTTCAAGCCAGTCATCGATACACAGTTAGGCCCAGTTTCAAATAACTGCAACCACAGTCCAAAATGTGTTCAGTAAATGACTGAAGTCAGGAGTAAGAGAAGTGACTATATCTGGAGCCAAATGGTGTTAGTATTCCACATACTCAGTAACTGGACCAGCTGCCTGTGAGCTTGTCTTCCAGCGGGCCTGGTCTCTGTAAAGGCGATAAGGACAGTGCAGAGGTGCTGTGCGCTGTCGCCACTCCAAGTCCTCATCTCCAGCTTCTTGCAGACGTGATTCAGTAGCAAAGCAACAGTAGGAATTACCTTGGTTGTCTGTGACCAGCTGTCCACATTTGGCCAGTCTGCCTCCTCCTTGCTCTTTTTAAATATTTATCTTTAGTCCTCTTGAATAAAACCTTTTTTCCCTCTACTATGAAGATTGAACCCACAGCCCGGCAGCTTGTTGGCTCTACCATTAAGTCATATACTCTGTCTCTATTGTATTTTGAGACAGGATCTCACTGAGTTGCCTAGACTGGCCTTAAACTTGGCAGTCAGTCCTACTGTTTCAGACTCCTTCGTGGCTTCGATTACAGTTATATACTACCTTTCTAGGTCCTGAAATTTCCTTTTTCTTTTTTCCTTTTTTTTTTCTTCTTTTACTTTGTTTATTAGTGATTTGCCCGTGTGTATTTCTGCGGACCACAAGCTTGCCTGGCGCCTGAGTTCACCAGAAGAGGGCATTGGATCCCTTGGATCTGGAGTTATGGACAGTGATGAGCCACCATGTGGTTGGTGGGAACTGAGCCTGGGTACACTAGAAGAACAGTTAGTGCTCTTAACTGCTTGGCCATCTCTCTAGCCCCTGTATTTTTAATGAAGACCTCCTTCTATATCTGGTAACATTCGGTGTTTCTATTCTTAACACTGCCCAGTATAGTTGCACATATGAGGATGCCCACCAAATCCACAGCACTACAATAACGAGTTCTCGCACTGTGGCCTGACGTTTCAGACTCTTCCAGTGGGGCAGAGAGACCTTGGAAGTGTGCTGTAGCCCTTGCTTACTGGCTCTGGGTTATCTTTCTGGGAATGCTATCAGGCTTATGTAGTTTAATTTCAGAGCATGGAAAGTCCTGTCTTTGCTTAGGAGATCAACTCAATCCTGGAGGACAGCTGTTACGTTTAGTATGCATATGTATCCATATGCACTTTTGCTAAGCTGTGGTTGTTAAAGCCGTTTGTATTTGTGCAGAAGATGAAGACAGTAAAGTCCAGGAAGAGCCTGGAGTGGGGCAAAGTTAGATGTAGCTGCTAGACGCCCTGTGCAGATCACTGAATGGAAGGAAGGTGAGAAGCACAGTAAACAAGGCTGTCCTAGCACTTGGAAGCAGCTCCTCCTCTGCTGTCTACAGTCTTCCTTCCAAATAGCAAGTAAATGCTTCCTCTTTCCCGCCCTTTTATAATAATCCAACTCTTCCAGCCTTGGGCTCCACCTCATAAGTGCTAGAATTTCAGGCTTGTGCCACCACACCCAATTCTTTTCTTTTTTTTCTTTCTTTTCTTTTTTTTGGGGGGGGGAGGGGGACAGAGTTTCTCTGTGTAGCCTTGGCTGTCCTGGAACTCACTCTGTAGACCAGGCTGGCCTCAAACTCAGAAATCCGCCTGCCTCTGCCTCCCAAGTGCTGGGATTAAAGGCGTGCGCCACCACCGCCCCCCAATTCTTTTCTTTTCTTTCTTTTTTTTTCTTTTCTTTTTGGTGATATGTCAGGTTTTTTTTAAAGATTTATTTATTTATTTATTTAATGTATATGAGTACACTGTAGCTGTACAGATGGTTGTGAGCCTCCATGTGGGTGCTGGGATTTGAACTCAGGACCTTTGGAGGAGCAGTCAGTGCTCTTACCTGCTGAACCATCTCTCCAGCCCACCACACCCAATTCTAACATAGTTTTCAACCCCTGTTTCTCTGATATGAGATGGTTTTGAGTGAAAGGTATTTATGGTTCTTCTCAAGGTAGGTAGAGTTTGTTACTCATCAGCTAATGCCTAGCTCTTAGTTCTAGACACTGGATTATAGTCTGAGGAGGCCTGTGGGAGAATTGCTTCTCTAGTTAATTGCTGTGACTTCTCTAGAGACTAGTCTTTACTTCCTCAGGCTTTGCTCTCTCCTGCAGAGCTGTTAAGACTGTCACAGGATTCTCAGGAGCTGGCTCAGAGGAATGTACACTGTACTTCTAGTTTTGCAGCCCTCCTGTGCTGACTCCAGGCTGTGGGTGTGGACTGCTCTCCGTACTTTACTGTTTTGAGTGAAAGCTGAACATTGTTCATGTTATAGCTTGTCAGACCTGTTCTCGGATTGATTTCGCTTGGAAGATTAGCCTTCTGTCCCCGGTGACTTTATAACCTTGGAATAAAGCCAATAATTGCTATCTATTGCTAAGATACGTTTGAATTAGAATATTAGAGTCATTGTTCATTCAAAATATATTTATTAGTGTCCTACCTCTTTAGACACTGGGGAATGCAAATCAAAACTACATTGAGATTCCATCTCACCTCAGTCAGAGACTGTCAATAAGAAAGCAAATCAGGGGCGTGGGATGGGAAAGGTCGCTGGACAGATGGCACAGTGGTTAGGAGCACTCACTGCCCTTCCAGAGGCTATGGGTCTTAGTTCCCAAAACCCACACGGTAGTTTACAACCATCCATAACCCCAGTACCAAAGGAGCCAACGCCCTTCTGACCTCCCTGCCACCAGACATGCATGTGGTACATGGACACACATATAAGCAAAATATTTATACACATAAAATAAATAAATATAAAGAAAAGGAAACTAATAGAGGCCTGGAGAAGAGGACTCAGCCATTATTGCTCTGCTGGAGGTCCGAAGTTGGATTCCCAGCACCCATGTCCCGCGGCACATAATTCCCTATACCCCAGCTCTGTGAGATCTGAACACCTTCTGGCCACTGCAGTCACTGACTGCACTGTACAGGTGCACACATACACTTTAAAAGAGATCAGAATGACTTGGAAGGAGAAGTTGTCAGAGACGAACTGTTTCTAATAATATACAATGGTGTAGCCACTATGGAGATGAGTTATAGGCATTCCTCAAGGAATCTAAAGGTAGAGCTTGCGGGTTAACCCACCATACCATTCCCAGCTCATCTACCAGAGATGCTCTGTATCCAGGGTTATGGCAGTACTGTTCACAGTAGCCACGTGTGGACAGAGCCACAGAGAAATAGATCAAGACAGTGTGCTGCTATGGAGAGCTATTCAACTATAAGGAAGTGTGAAAGAAAATGGATGGAACTGCAGGATCATCCTTTTAAGTAAAACAAACTAGACTGAAAAATAAGAATTACGTGTTTCTTCTCCTAGATGAAAAAGTGACATGAGATAAAGGACTGACTGCTGGGAAGATAGGACGTGGGGAGGGGGAGGAGTACACACGGCACACATGGCAAAAATGCACACTAACTACATACCAATTAAAGCTATAAATTGTGCATTGGTAAGAGCCAGTCTGCTCTTAGACGTAGTGGGGAGCCGAACGTAGACTTGGTTCCTATTTTCATGGTGGATTTTCTCTTCAGAACAGGACAACCATTTGTATGTTTTGTAACTGTTCCAAAAAGTCATGGCTGATAGAGACTGCAGTGAGGTTTGCAGATTTGTCTGTTGTGACTGATGGCCATCATACAGTGCTAAATATAGCAGTGACTGCAGCAGGCCTCTGTCTAGTTCATACCATAGCTGGTTTCCTATTTCTGCAGCCTCAGTTATTTGCCCTTATGAACTGAGGAGTGAGAGAGATCATGTCAAGACTGCATGTGAAACTAAAGTTGAATTGAGTCGTTGTCTTGTTTCTAGAGGGAGAATACTTGGTACTGTGTAGTAAATATCCACAGAGTGCTGTTTCTTCCTTCCCTTTCTTTAGGATGATGAAGTGATTGTGTCCATTCTCAGGCTATCTCTAGGGTGGTGCAGGCCTCGAGGGACCAAATGTGAAGAAGCCTCTCTGTCGCTGGTGGTTTGCCTCCTGGCAAAGACTCTTCTCCCTTTTTGAAATTCAGATGCAAGCTTTCTGCCTCTTTCTGTCCACTCCCTGTTTACTTCTTAGTCTAAACTGTTTCCATGGTAACAGGTTACTTTTCAAAGGGAACATCTTGTCATTTTATTTAATCCACTGCAGCTGAAGAGAGCTGAAATATTAAGTTGTAGTTGCTATGGATACTGCTTTGTTACATCAGTTTCTTTTGTATCAGTTTTCATATACAATGAATTTCTTTTTTCTTCTTTTTGATACTAAAAAAAACCAAACACAATGGCTTACCATCATCTTTGTTATTTGGCTTCTGCAACTGGTTAGTTTTTCATATCCCAACCAAAGATGTGTAGAATACTTGAGGTTGAGAGTCAGCTATTTTTCAAAACATAATATAATGTATATTAGCTATACAGAGAATTCTCTGTGTTAGGAGGGACAATGGTAGTTTTTAAAAACTTTTTAAAAAGAATGAACACACATATACTATTAATTGGATCCATGGTATTTTGGTGTTTCAATTCACAGAGGTTCCTAGGAAGTAGAAAATGAAAGAAGTCAGCAGGTACAATGGAGCTGGCCTATGATCCTTGGAAGGCAAAGTCAGAGGATTGTCAGTTTGACACACACACGTACACACGCATACACATGCACGCACGTGTGCGCGCACACACACACTCACTCATACACTCACATGCATGTACACACGTACACACACTTCTTTCTGGGGTTTCTTGTCATTGTGTTAAATTAGATGACTTGGAGTTGTTTTGGCCTTTTCTGAGACAAGGTTTCTCTGTGTAGCCTTAACTGCCTTAGAACTCAAGAGGTCCACCTACCTCTGCCTCCTGAATGTTGGGATTAAAGGCTTGTGCCCCTGCCTCCAACCTTGGAGTAGATTGTTAATTGACTCTGGAACAGTGACTGGCTCAGCTCTCTGTATAGACCTGCAGGCTGTGTCTGTTACTCAGCCTCTCTCATGTCTGCCTTTCTTTTCTATTTCAGTCTATTTGTAGCTCATCTGTTGACTTTTTAAAAACTTTAGCTCCTTCCTTGCAGTAGTAGTGTGCACTGGGTACCTTTAATCCCAGCACTCAGAAAGCAGAGGCAGGTGACCTCTGAGTTTGAGGCCATCTGGTCTACAGAGGGAGTTCTAGGACAGCCAGGGCTAAAGAGAAACCCTGTCTTGAAAAACAAACAAACTGCTGGGCAGTGGTGGCGCACACCTTTAATTCCTGAACTTGGGAGGCAGAGACAGGTGGATTTCTGAGTTCGAGGCCAGCCTGGTCTACAGAGTGAGTTCTAGGACAGACAGGGCTACACAGAGAAACCCTGTCTCAAAAAACCAAAAACAAACAAACAAAACAAACATAGGACCACAAGCAGAAGAGCATGCAAGTGTCGAGGAGGTTTGTGCCTGCCTCTGTGTGTGTCCACTCGTGCGTGTATCTGCTCCTACATCAGGATGCAACAGTTGTCTCTTCCGAACTCAGTCCTGCTGCCCTTGCCCTAGGTAGTTCTATCCCTCCCTCCCCATCCCAGCACCTACAGCCTCTGAGCTTTCTCCTCATCAAGAAAGTTACATTGATGTTATTCTTTGTATGTAATTGGGTTTCTTTTTAAGTTTTTTTTTTTTTTTTTCGAGACAGGGTTTCTCTGTATAGCCCTGGCTGTCCTGGAACTCGCTCTGTAGACCAGGCTGGCCTCGAACTCAGAAATCCGCCTGCCTCTGCCTCCCAAGTGCTAGGACTAAAGGCGTGCGCCACCACCGCCCGGCTCTTTTTAAGTTTTAAAATTAACTTTACACACGTGTCGATCAGAATTGGGTCTCTTCTTCCATCATGTTTTCCATTCATGTCCTCAAGCTTGGTAGCACACTCCTTTATCCCCTGAGCCATTCTTCAGGCCCCTCACTTAGAATTTTTTTCAAATTATTTTTTGTGTGTGGACATTCCATGATGCATAGGTGGAGGCTAGAAGACAAATTTCCAGAATTGATTTTCTCCTTGTTCCATGTGACAGTCAAGATCATTAAGTGTTTATGTTCACAGCCTGTATGTTATTGTACAGCAGCCTTCGTGTGGGAACTTAAATTGGCAGTAGGGTGCTTGCCATTCCAGCAGTAAAGCCAAATAGAAATGAAAACATTGCACATTGTCTTTAAAATATCAACTGTTGCTGGGTCCTGGTGTGGCACAGAACAATGGTGACACAGCATGGCGACTCTAATGGGTCTTGAGTTTGAGGCTAGGTATTGAGTCTCTGCCTCAAAAGCAGCAAATACAACAGATAGCAAATAGCTATTAAAATGTTTCTGCCCTCTCCAGTTCCATAACTGTGCGTGGCAGTGTTGTCTTCATATAATTTAAACATTACTGCAACAGCACAGTGACTATGCTGTTAGGTCCTCCTAGAACAACCGTATCTTCACTGTGCTTCTTCTGGTCCTTGCTATTGTTCTTTTGAGAAAGGGTCCTCTAAATAATCATGGCTGGCCTGTCACTTACCATGCAGACCGCGATAGCCTTGAACTCACAGAGATCTGCCTACTTCTCCTGAATAAGAGGGATTGTAGGTAGACCGCACAACCATTAAGGAACCCTAAAATAGCACAGACGTTCTAGAATAGGCCAAAGATTGAGCTGTAGATCCATGTCACCAGAGAAGCTGTGGTTTAGACTTTCTGAGGTATAATAGCTCCTTACAGTCAGAAACAATTTGGAACATCTGTGGAAAGGCTTTGGCAGGCTGATTTGGTCGAAGCTACCTAGGAAAGAGAAATGAACATGTTAGGGTGGAAATAGTGGCTACGCCAAGTGAAAAAAGCAAGCAGGTTGTTTGGCGTGGTGGTGTACACTCTAGAGGCGGGGCAAGCAGATCTCTGAGTTCCAGGCCAGCCTCATCTACACAGTAAATTGCAACTGAGCTGAGATTACACAGAGAAACCTTGTCTCCCAAAACCAAAACCAACCCAAGCGGTTAGCTTTTGCAAGTAGCTGTGACTTGGCCTGTTGAATTCCTGACATGGTTCTTGAAGCAGTTATTCTCTGCATAAACCCACCAGAATACTCCAACTATACGCTTCTGTTCAGAAGGAAAGCAGATGCCTCCTCTAACAAAAGGAGCTTTTTGTGCGAGCGTGTCAGCATTATAACCCCTTTCTAGTCAACCTACTTCTGTTGTGCTGTCATAGTTTTATTCCCTCTTGAAAATACCCACCTTCTTCCTTGCCGTCTCCTTCAGAGGCGTCCAGTCCATTCCAAGTTGAGTGACTTGGCTGTGTGTGTCAGGGGTAGGGGACGCACAGGATAACAGAACAACAATGAACACCTTTGGCGCCTCAGGCAGGCCTTGGCTGAGCTTTGGGACGTGTACATCTTGTTTGCACCACAGCACATTGTTGTAGCACACAAAAATTCACACTGGAGAAACGCGCAGTGGAGCCACAGGACAATTGCCAAAAATTACCATTTATGTAGGGTCATGGTCATTGCTAGCCTGAGCTGTGGGCAGCTGGTTGGACATTGGAAACGTGGCTGGTTTCCTTAACTTCTCATCGTATTTTTGTGAAGTTTCTTCTGGATGGAATATCTTATGTTTATGATAATGGTATCTGGGTCTTTTCTGGTTGGGGGATGAATGCCACCTCCCTGCCAGGTTCATTCTAAGAATTCTCGTACTGGGACTACATTTATTTTGGTTATTTTTGCTGTCCTTTCGCCCTTTGTCATTGCTACTGCTAACCTCCCTAACCCACCCCAAACAGTTCTCTCGATGAGAACGTTTGTTGGAGTGTAAGAGAAGAGTGGGGCAGATCTTGGCGCTCCATCGCTAAAGTGCTTGCCTGGCACGCATGGTCCGAGTCTGCTCGTCAGGACACTGAGCTGCTGAGACATGCTGTTGTTTTGTTTGTTTGTTGGTTGGTTTTTGAGACTTGGTCTGTGCAGTCCTGGAACTCACTCCATAGATCATGCGAACTCACTCCATAGATCATGCAAACTCACAGAAGTCTACCTGCCTCTGCCTCCTAAGTGAGTGCTGGAATTAAAGGCCTATGTCACACACACACACACACACACACACACACACACACACACACGTACGTAAACTCAGCCCCCAGGAAGGAATGAAATTTCAGAAGTTCAGATTCCCCTGATGTACATAATGAGAGCAATGAGGATAGCCAGGGAGGGCTTCATGGAGAACTCCTGCCTCACACCAGTGCTGCAGGAGATTAGAAGACAGCAGAAGAGACTGCAGTCAGTTCTCAGAAGGATGGGAGGTTAAGGACATGTATTTGTAGGCCTGCATGACTGAAGCAGTGTTAGAAATAGCGAGGGACTGGCTCCCTTTTGTGATATCTCTCTGGAGCTGGAGAGAAGGCTCAGCAGTTAAGAACACTGGCTGTTCTTCCAGAGGACCCAGGTTCAATTCCCAGCAACCACATGGCAGCTCACAGTGTCTGTAACTTCAGTTCGATGTACATCTGATACCCTCTTCTGTCCTCCATGGACTTACATACACACATAAGTAAATAAACAAGTATTAATGACAAAAATGTGTCTTTTATCTACTTGAAGTGAGTTACTTCCCTTGAAAAAAATCTTCAAATGTTTGTCAGAACAGTTGTGTTAACCTTCTGTTCTCTTCACTACAGGAGGCTGAATAGTACCCAAGGGGAAATCCGAGTTGGCCCTAGCCACCAGGTAAAATATTTTACTAACTTAATAGCTTTTTATTTCCTGTTTTTCATTTGCATCTTTATTCTTTTGAATAGCATCTTAAGAATGGTTATTGATGTGGAGAATTTTCTATTTCTTTTTGAATCCAGAGTTATAGGTTTTGTGATTCTCATTCTCTCTCTCTCTCTCTCTCTCTCTCTCTGTGTGTGTGTGTGTGTGTGTGTGTGTGTGTCCAGATGACATTGTCAGTTGTTCTGCTTTACCCCTCTGCGAGTTTCCCTTTGAGACAGTTTTTCACTGGCCCTTCGGTTAGGCTGCCGGCCAGCAGCAGGCTGCACCAGTCCCTTCGCCCCTGACCCTGCTGCAGGTGCAGCAGCCACACCTGGCTCTTATGTGGCTCCTGGGATCTGAGTAAGGCCTCCATGCTTCCGTAGTGAGTGTGCTCTCTTCCCATCCTGAAGGTTTTGATTTTGTTGAATTTTGAGACAGTGTACTGCTCTGTAGCCAAGACTGGCTTTAAGCTGTTTGTAGCGTAGACTAGACTTGCACTTCCAATCCCTCTGCCTCTGTCTCCTCAGTGCTGGGGTTACAGGCATGTGCACTGCATCCAGCTTCAGGGGTCTTTCCTCCTGGCAGACTTCCAAGTATTAAAACATAAAAAGCAACTATGGGAAGATGGGGCGATGGACAGGAAGAAAGTGAGCATTGTCTGGAATGTGTGTACTCAGCCTTCAGTTTTATGGGGTGTTACAATGAAACCCATAATTTTCTACCATAACTTAAAAGTTAATAATAAGGAAAAAAATAATTTTTTATATATATTTATTTTATTTATATAATACACTGTAGCTGTGTTCAGACACACCAGAAGAGGGCATCGGAACTTAGGACCTTTGGAAGAACAGTCAGTGCTCTTAACTGCTGAGCCATCTCTCCAGCTTCTCTCTCCTCTCCCTCCCCTCCCCCTCCCCTTCCTCCTCTCCTCTCCCCTCCCCTCCCCTCCCCTCCCCTCCTCCCCTCTCCTCTCCTCTCCCTCCCCCTCCCCGTCCTCCCCTCCCCTCCCCTCCTCTCCTCTCCTCCCCTCCCCCTCCCCATCCTCCCCTCTCCTCCCTTCCCCCTCCCCCTCCCCTTTCTCCCCTCCCCCCTCCCCTCCCCTCCCCTCTCCTCTCCTCCCCTCCCCTCCCCTCTCCTCTCTCTGTTTTGTTAAGAGCATATACTGTTCTTCCAAAGCACCCAGGTTCAGTTGCCTGGCACCCACATGGTGACTAGCAACCATCTATAACTCTAGTTCCAGGGGATTTGATACCCTTTTCTGGTTTCTGTAAGCACCAGGCTCTCATATGCTACACACACACACACACACACACACACACACACACACACACACACACACACACACAGGTAAAGTACTCATACATATGAAATAAATATAAGCAAAAGAGCCGGGCGGTGGTGGCGCACGCCTTTAATCCCAGCATTTGGGAGGCAGAGGCAGGCGGATTTTTGAGTTCGAGGCCAGCCTGGTCTACAAAGTGAGTTCCAGGACAGCCAGGGCTACACAGAGAAACCCTGTCTCGAAAAACCAAAAAAAAATAAGCAAACGTTTATTAAAATGGAGATTCAGAGTGTTGCTCGGTGGTGGAGCACTTGCCTTGTGTATATGAGGCTCTAGGTTCCACTCCCACCACCACTAGGAAGAAAGAGAAATAGTCAAAACACTCTTTCCTTCAGAGAGTCAAGATGGCTGGTACCGTTCGGCTGGAGCCTGGGTAAGCTGTGCTCGCTGGCGTCCGTCTAGTGCACTAAGGCCGCTCTGCTTAGGGTTCTGGTCCTAGCTAGGAAGCTCTAACGGAAGCGCCCTGGCCACTGCGGATGTTCACCCCTCCTACAGGGCTGTCTCGTCAGCTCCGGCCTGGTCTTCTGTGAGCATTGGTGGCATTCTCATGCTGCTGGTCTCTTCTCCACAGATGGCTTCAGTGCTTTTGACATGGACATGTGTTGAGTCATGTGCCCATCGCTAAGTCCCAGGGAAAATGGTCTTACTGTGATGATCCTGGGCTGTCACTTGAGTGAGCTGTGTGTTGGGGAGATAGCCAATATGCTTGAAATACAGGTCACAGCAGTCCTTGTGGCCATAAAGAATGTAGGTGTCTCCTAGTTATTCTGTTGTTTTGTTTATTTGTTTGTTTTGATTTTGCTTTGGTTAGATTTTCAACACTTTTATATGCCACTTACATTTCTTTAGAACTTATTTTAACTCTCTCATGAGAGAAAAGTAAAAAAATTAAAAGCATACTTATCAAAATGCAGAAACCAACAGAGGGATGGTGGTTCTACATGTTTCTCAATTTATAACACAGGCAGAAATACACAATAGCAGGACCTTTAATTTTTGTCTTGTTCAAGAATAGTCTTCCCAGAGTGGGCTCTAAGGTGGGAGTCCTGGCAGGCTCCTGACCAGGACTGCCTCTGGACTGTGGCTTTGTCGGATGGTGCCCACGGCCTTGTACAAACTCAGTAAGCTCTCTACTTCTGACCTGCATTACTCTTAGCCCTAGCTCTGGACTGGAGTTTCTGGGTCTGGAACTCAGTCTGTAGACTAGGTTGGTCTCAAACTCACAGAGATCTGCCTGGCCCTTCTTTCCAAGTGGGGGATACACATCATCATGTCTTGTTTATTTTTTTAAATGAATAAATCTGTTTTATTTATTTCATATATGTGAGTACACTGTTGTTGTCCTCAGACACACCAGAAGAGGGCATCAGATCCCATTACAGATGGTTGGGAGCCACCATGTGGTTGCTGGGAATTGAACTCAGGACCTCTGGGGGAGCATTCAGTGCTCTTAACTGCTGAGCCATCTCTCCAGCCCTTGTTTATTATTTAAACATACACACACACACACACACACACACACACGCACACACGCACGCATGCACGCACACCTGTGTGTGGCTATGTACACATGAATGAAGGTGTTTGTGGGGGCCAGAAGAAGGCCTGAGATCCCCTGGAAATGTACTTATTAGGCAGTTATGAGCTGCCTGAAGTAAGTTCTGGGAACCAAACTTGAGCCCCTTGTTTGATTTTAGGGGATGGATAGCTTATCAATATGTAGCCCAGATTGACTCTGCCTTCTGAGTGCTGGAATTACAGGCATGTACTACTGTACTATGAATCATCCTTGGGTTGCAATTTCTTTCTATTTATAATTATCTATTTTGTGTGTGTGTACATCAGAGGACAACTTGGAGGAATAGATTTTTTCCTTTTACTACACAAATCCCAAGGATCAAACTAGGTTGTCCTACTTGGCAACAGGCCCCTTTACCCTGCATGCATCTGTACTATGTAAATCCAGGGTCCAGTTCTCACCCATCACACTCCCTCTCTCCTCTTCCCCTTGTGCTGTACTTTCTACCCATTTTCTCTCCCACAGTTTGTTTCCAGGGTTGCAGGATCTACATACTAGACTTTGACTTAAGATTTATTTTCTACCCTGACAGAAACGGTGATTGCTAAGGTAGGATGTGCCTAAAGCCATAAAGAAGCAGATTTGCTTGGCTTGTGTTTGTGCGCTTTCATTTAAGTCAAATGCACATTCAATATCAGATCTGAAAAACAATTTTTTTTTTAAAAAAAAGTTTTGGAGTACCAAAATCAAATTACCTTCTGTTTTAGTTAAGGTTTTACTGTTGTGAACAGACACCATGACCATGGCAATTTTTATAAGGACAACATTTAATTGGGTCTTGGTTACAGGTTCAGAGATTCAGTCCATTAGCCCCAAGGCAGGAACATGGCAGCATCCAGGCAGGCATGGTGCAGGAGGAGCTGAGAGTTCTACATCTTCATCTGAAGGCTGCTAGTAGAGTACTGCCTTCCAGGCAGCTAGGATGAGGGTCTTTAAGCCCACTTCCACAGTGACACACCTTCTAATAGGGTCACACACCCTGGGCCAAACATATATAAACCATCACACCTTCTTAAAGTTTTTAGCTTTTTTTCTAGTGTAGATAATAACATATACAAAAGTGGGAACACAAGACAGTCCTCCTCAGTGTTACTGAGCTTTGCAGAGTTAGTGAGACTTGTTTTGTCTGCTTTCCCTCAGGCTGCTTCCTACCTTCGGTAATTGAAATGCATCACAAATACAGTATTTTAATTACAAATAATGCAGTGAGAAAGAAGCCCTCTTATAAAAGACATAATTTCTTATATTTCACACCAAATCAAATCAGTAATATCTTGGGGTTGAGAGATGGCTCAGTGGATACTTGCCATTTGACTGGCAAGTTGGCTGGAACCTGGTGACCTGTCATGATCCTGCCCCCTAAGTTAATTGTGCACTGCATGGTGTGGGTGCTGGGCATTACAAACTATGATGGGGTGAGAGAGTGCCCCTGGGAAATGACGCCAAGCAACAGATCTGGTGTAATGGGCTCTATTGGGGATAAGGGAGAGGAGTGAGGGCTTGGAGAAGGGGTAGAGGCTGAGAACTGGACATAAAGATCGGCAGATAAGTCAGGGTAAAGCCGTGAGGGCAGAGAAGAGGTGGGGGTGGTGCAGAGAAGGAGAGAGGGGGTGGGGGAGGGAGGGAGGGAGAGAGAATGTGAATGCTGGGGGGGGCACAAGAATAAAGGAAGGAACATGTAGGAAGAGAGCGCGAGCTGGGGTGGCAGGCAGCCCACTCCTGGTGTACCTGGTGGCGGCAGGTAGATCCCTGGGAGGAGCCTAGTGGAATCTCCTGTAAGCTAACATTGGTAACTGAACTCTGTCCTCTGCAAGAACTATACTTGTCTGTTAACTGCTGAGCCACCCCAGGAACCCCAAATCAGTAATCTTCAACATCTCCCCGCTTTTCCCTCCCTCGGTCCCCTTTCCCTGTAATTCTGCTTTTATGTATATATAAAACTATACATGTAAATTCATTCTGACACTTGTAATTTAAATTTAAAACTTTTAACATTCTATTAATCCTGCTCTGCTTTAATCTAAATCTGTATGTTTTTCCCATGTGTGGTTGACACTAACCTAATTGCTTTTATTCCTTTATTGGATGGCCCAGAATAATAATACTTCTGCCACTGTGGCCTCTTCCTTTTGCTTTCTTTGGTGCTGGGATTTAGTTTAGGGCCTTGCATGTGCATTACACATACTTTGCCACTGAGTTATCCCCACAGCTGCTTGGAAGCAGTGTGCTGTTAAATTTTGTTTGCCTTTCGATTATATTCCATGAGGGCTTTGTAGGTAAATTAATGTTTTAACATTACTAGAAATAGTTCCCAAGTAGAACAGTTCAGCCTGTTCTTACATGTTATTCATTTACTTTAGAGACTTTATGATGTCCTTCTTCCTACTTACTTTCAGTCTCTCTCCTTTTATGTGAATGGTAGATAATTCTCACGCTCTGGGCTTCCTTTCCTCTGTTGCTTTCAGAGCAGTCTGTCGTCCAAGTTTGAACCCCTCCCTTTTCCACTCTCTGTGTGATAGAGCACGTCTGAACTGCCTGCCCTGTTGTGAGTACGTAGTGCTTCTATGGATGGCCTGTGCGTAGCCAGGTCACCTTTGCAGTGTCCTCAGAAAGGGGCCTGCCTGGAGACTATTCCTGAGGGTGTTCCCTCCCTAATCATTGTGATAGATGGAGAGTGGAGTCTGCTGTTAACCTTCACTCCTTGTTTGGACCTTGTTTCTTTTCTTTTTTTCTTTCTTTCTTTTTTTTTAAATAAGATTTATTTATTTATGTGTATGAATACACTGTTGCTGTCTTTAGACACACCAGAAGAGGGCATTGGATTCCATTATAGATGGTTGTGAGCCACCATGTGGTTGCTGGAGTTTGAACTCAGGACCTCTGGAAGAACAGTCAGTGCTCTTAACCACTGAGCCATCTCTCCAGCCCATGGACCTCATTTCTTATCATTAAAAGCCATTTCCATTTCTTTTCCTTTGTACCATCCGATTATAGTTCTAGTTCCACTCTCCCCAGGGTTGTTCCTGTTCTCCAACTATAGTACACTTTAATTAATTTAATAAAGAGCCATTATTATATTGATATAGGACCTGGTCCACAGATGCACAGCCCAGTACCTCTGACTCTCCATATGAGTCTCGGTCCTGTTCTCATCTTTTTTTTTTTCTTTTTTTTTTTTTTTTTGGTTTTTCAAGACAGGGTTTCTCTGTGTAGCCCTGGCTGTCCTGGAACTCACTCTGTAGACCAGGCTGGCCTCGAACTCAGAAATCCACCTGCCTCTGCCTCCCAAGTGCTGGGATTAAAGGCGTGCGCCACCACCGCCCGGCTCCTGTTTTCATCTTAACCCACTGTCTCACTATATATTAAGTAGGATTAGTTGTGACACTACAGAGCTAGACCACTCGGTGGTGGGGCAGAAAGGAAGACTGGGGATCAAACTGCCAAGGCTAATGTGGGGGTGGGGTGCAAAGAGAAAAGCAAAGTGGTGGAAAAGCTAACAGATTTTATACAACAGAGTGGGAATCTGAGCTGGTACAGGCTGTCGGGATTGATCCAGAATTCAAGGTGCCTTGACAGAGGTAGCTGAGTTGGGAAAGGTTAAGTTAAAGGAGACTCCTGGGGATTAAGGGTGATTCCTGCTTTCTAATAAGGTTTCTAGGAACCTCCAGGCTTGTTTACCCACAACAGTCCTGTTTGCCCAGCAAACAGATAAGTCAGGTTGGTTTAGGGCCAGGGCCGCCCTGGTGGGTGGGTGGTGTTGACAACACCCAATAAGATGCCATGAAAGGGAGTGCTAAGCATGGAGAGATCACTGCTTTGCTTAGGGTGGTGCCACAGTCTTGTGATGCTAGCATTTGGCAGGCTGAGGCAAGACCCTACCTCCAAACCAGTCAACTTGCTAACCAAATGACCAAGAGTTTGGGGAGGATGAGAGTCCTATAGGACTTTAGGTATGTCAGAGTTGGCAGGTGTCTGCAGAGCAGACATATAGCTTATCCACCATCAGAGACAATGCCACGGGCACATTTTGTATGTGAAATTTCAGTCATAGTCCCTACTTTACCTGTGTTGTAGGTCGTGCCATAGGGTAGCATCACTGGGCAAGAGTGTGGGTGTTCTTATAGCAGCACTGAGGGACAAACCCATAACTGCCTTAAAACATGAATATCCAGCATTCAGAAATAGAAGCTGTTGTGATCATTAAAAGAGAAAGAGGTTTTAGAGAATATGTTCTACGCCGTGTGGGGGAAGGGATGCCTCGGCATGGGCCCGCTGGGGCACCCCCTTCCCCCGAGGGACCAGACACACACTGACATGGTATAGAATAGTTTATTCAGGGCATGGCATGGGAGTTAAAGGGTGTAGTGGAGGCAGAGAGAGAGTAGAGAAGCAGAGGCTGGCCATGACCACGTGGAGAGAGGGGGAAGGAGAGGAGAGCCCAAGAGGGGCAGAGAGGGTAAGAGGAGTAAGAGAGATAAGGAGTAAGAGGTAAAGAGCGAAGAGGGCTGAGCAGCCCCTTTATAGTGGGCCAGGCCTGCCTGGCTATTGCCAGGGAACTGTGGAGTGGGGCTTAGACAGAACCCTAACAGAAGCCATCATTAAAAGTGAAGATTTCCAGATTGGGAGTGAGGGAGACAGTTCCTGTGAAATAAGGGTGTCCCCCTGGCTGGGGCAGTCCTGTTCTTGTCTTTGCTTTACCTTGTTTTCTGCCCTCTTTATAAGCAGCCTGCCTAGTGAGATTGGGATGTGGAGTTTCGTCTCACATGCCTGTTAGTCTATTTCAAATTAAATATGTGTCGCTTAGCCATTTCCAGTGTTTGCTTCTACCCTGCTCTGCTTTTTTCCACATAAACTCTTTATGAGGGAGAGCTTTTTTGTTTGTTTGTTTTCGAGACAGGGTTTCTCTGTGTCGCCCTGGCTGTCCTGGAACTCGCTCTGTAGACCAGGCTGGCCTCAGACTCAGAAATCCGCCTGCCTCTGCCTCCCAAGTGCTGGGATTAAAGGCGTGCGCCACCACCGCCCGGCTGAGTGAGAGCTTTTTAACTTCAGCATAGAGTAAATATCAAAGTAACATGCCCTTCCTTATCATTTGCTGAGATAAGAATGTTGGGAAACTAGCAGGTGTATGAGGTTCCCCAGGCCTCGGGTGGTGATGGCAGCTGTTGTCCTACCTGCTTTAGCAGGGCATAGGTCAGACACTGCTCTCTTAGAGTCTCGTGAGTCATCACTTCTGTTCTTATTTGGCGCATTTGTGTCACATCTGATGCGTTGTCGGAGCAAGTCACGGGCAGTCCTTTTCATACAGAGAGTTCCATCCTGTTTCTTGGGAAGCAGCTCTCTTGTTCCCAGCCATGCTGTTTCTACCATTTAAGTTAATTAGACTGTTCTCAGTGCTTGCTTGAGCAGCTCTCTGCCTTTATCTTTGTGACACACTATTGTTGGGTGCAGTCCTGGGAGTCACCACGCGTCTGACTTGTGAGTGCGCTTTGGAGATGTGTGTCTCTTCAGAGCTGCCACTGGGTGATACTTGGGGTTTGTTTGTTCCACTTGTGTATTGGATTCTTTCACCTTTCATAATATTCTTTCTAAATACTGTCGGCTTTGCAGCCGCTCACTGCTCCTTCAGTGGAGTCTTGTTGTGACTTTAACAATTCACATTTACTCTTGGCCTTTCTGCTGCCCAAGGAAAGAGACTCGTGCGGTGAAACAGTGCACCAGGTCCAGAGGATGCTTCTGCGATAACTCTTCCCTGTACCCTACCTTGATGGTGACTTCTTCATCCTGTCTTACAGGCCAAACTTCCAGATTTGCAACCATTTCCTTCTCCAGATGGTGATACTGTGACTCAGCATGAGGAACTTGTCTGGATGCCTGGAGTCAGTGACTGTGACCTCCTCATGTACTTGAGGGCAGCAAGGTAACGGGAAGTTAGCCCCAATACTTTCTAAATTAAAAATCTCTCCCTTCCCTCTGTATTCGTAATGGGGCCTTTTCTCTCTCTGAGCATTGCTTTCTGCACTAGTGATCCTTCTTACCTCACAAGAATAGCTTACCAGTTTTCCTCTTTTTGATATTTGTTACACATAAGACTTAGAACTCCTCAGAAGGAACCTCCTCAGCCATGCACGTGATTATCAGCACTCTCACTGCAGTTTAGAGCTGTTCACCTCACTTTCCAGTTCCATTGCTGAGTTTCTGTTCTCTGTGCTATGCCTCTTTGTGTTTGCCCCAGCTTGACACTCGTGTCACTTCCCTACATGGGAACATTTATCTATCTGTGATCATCTATAGAGAACTTGCATCCATGCAAATGACAAAGAGGAGAACAGAAACTCGAGTCCCTGCCTGCTGTAGTGCGGGCAGAGCCTACCTTTGTAGGGATTTGGGGGTATTCCCTGCGGCCTCACCAGTGTGCAGTCGTAAAAACTGAAGTGCATAGCCTGGGGCTGCTGATCC
Source organism: Tokudaia tokunoshimensis (assembly GCA_036184795.1). Lineage (NCBI taxonomy): Eukaryota > Metazoa > Chordata > Mammalia > Rodentia > Muridae > Tokudaia > Tokudaia tokunoshimensis. The sequence continues at coordinate 131,874,480 of BTHU01000005.1, forward strand.
ATCTTGGCTGTGTGCAGTCCACAGCGCTGCACAGTGGTGCAGAGATGAGGCGGTGTAAATGAAGTAGGTGGCTGTGCCGTTCATGTCTCTTTGCTGTTACTTCACTGAAAGGCATTTGGTATATAGATGAAAAGAGTTAATTTCACCTATTATCCAGGGACCTGAAAGTTTTAAATTAATGCCTGGTTATACTACATATGGGTACTTTTAAAATACCACAATCGGAGTACTGTGAGAAATAGATTTTTCATGTACTTAGGTTTGAAACCTAAGTATGCACAAAACAAGAGAAGTAACATGGACCCGATACGAATCACACTTTTGTCCCCAGGGAGGAAGGGTTAGACTCTTGGCTGGGCTGAAGACTGGCATGTGCATGTATTAATGGAATCTTCCAGAAAATGTACATCCAGACTAAGGGTTGAAAGTCATTGTGTATTCGGATATTGATGTGTGCTGATGAAGGAAACCCCATCCTTTTCCCCAAAGGAGCATGGCAGCCTTTGCAGGGATGTGTGATGGAGGCTCCACAGAGGATGGCTGTGTCGCAGCATCGCGGGATGACACCACTCTCAATGCACTGAACACAGTAAGTCTCTGGGTGTCACCTTAGAGAGCTCAAGAGGCGCATGCAGCAAGGTGTGGCAAAGCCATAGGGCACTATGGTGTGTTGCTAGGATACAGAAATGGTGCTGTGCTTACACGGAGCTGACTTTGAAAATCCCTCCTGTAACTTCCTCCCCTGTCCCCCCCCCCCCCCCGTGACATACCCTCATATACATAACTTATTATAAAAACAAATTACATAAATAGGCATAATTTAAAAATTAACAGAAGAGTTGTGGGGTTGGTGAGATGGCTCAGCACTCAGCGCTGATGCTCTGGCACAGAAGCTGTGCTTAGACCCAGCACTGCGCCCTCCTCTGATCTGACATGACATCTGTGCTCCTGCACACACATGGTGCATACATGTATACACTTGGGGTTGCATGCATACACACGCACGCACCAAAAAAAATATATATATTGTTGCCTTAGCCACTGGTCTCTGAGATTGTAGGGAAAGACATTATAACTCCAGGTCTATATCTTCATCTGTCTGACCCCTGGGATTGTGAGACACTTCAAATGAGTTCCTGGTAACAAATGTCTTTACTGAAACCTCGTTCATCTGGGTTGGGGGTGCACAGATGATCTTAGGTCATCCTCACAACACCCACTAAAGGAGATTCTACTATTGTTACCTTAAATTTAAAACAAGCCAGGTGTAGTGGCAGATATCAGCAGTGGGAGGTGGAGACCAAAAACAAACATTTATTTATTTTGTGGGGAAGGAACAATGTGCCACTTTTGCATTTGTGGAGGTCAGAGAACATACTACAAGAGTCGTTGCTCTCCTTCCTCCATGTGGTTCCTGGGATCAAAAACTCAGATGATTGGCAGGTGGTGGTGGTGCTCTCCTTTAATCCGGGCACTAAAGAGGCACAGGCAGGCAGGTCCAAGTCTGAGGCCAGCCTGGTCTACAGACATCCTGGCTACACAGAGAAACCTTGTTTCTGAAAAACAAAATAACACACACACACACACACACACACACACACACACACACACACACACACGCACGCACGCACGCGCACACACACACACACGCAAAACAAAAACCTCAGATTATCGGGCTTGGTGGCAATTTCTCTTAGCTGCTGAGCTGTCTTCTATGAGCAGATATTGAATGCTAGCCATAGTGGTGTTATTCACCTTTTTAAAAAAAATTTATTTAGTTATTCTATGTATGGAAGTACACAGTAGCTGTCTTCAGACATACTAGAAGAGGGCATCTCATCCCATTACAGATGGTTGTGAGCCACCATGTGGGTGCTGGGACTTGAACTCAGGACCTCTGGAAGAGCAGTCAGTGCTCTTAACCACTGAGCCATCTCTCCAGACTCACCTTTTTTTTTCCTAAGCACAAGAAACTAAGTTTAGCGAGGTCAAGTCATAATCTAAGGTTATGTGAGCAAGACTTGAGTACAGAGCTCATGAATTGAATCTTTTCCACTTTTCTAAAAGATGTGTTGAAATGGCTCCTTAGTGAGGAGTAAGGCTGAGCAGCACATCTGGCAGCTCACAGGTGTCAGGTCTCAGAAGCACCTAGGTGAGGTGCCTGCTAAGTATTCAATCGGATGCTGCCCCTCCCACTTGTGGATCCTCCCCGCTCGACTCACCCGCCCCCTCCCCTAACCCTCTCCTTCCCAGGCACTGGGCTTCTGCTTCCCTAGCCCAACCCCTATAAAACTCGGCCATTTCTCTTGGCCATGCCTTTCTCTGGGCCCAGAATGCCTCTCTGGTGGCTCTTCTCTTGTTTTCCCTCTCCCTCTCTCCTCTCACGGTCCAGTTTAGTACAGGCCATGGTCAACCTGGACTGCTCCCTCGCCGATGGCTCTCTCCCTTGTATCTCAATAAGAATCTTCTCCATCCTTTAGGGGTACTCACGTCCTCCTTTGTTTCATTTTTTTAGTTAGCGTGTAAGGGTCTGAGAGTCACTGAAGGAAGACCCCAGACTTGAATAGTATGCGAAGACAAAGAGACAGCCAGCCTGTGGCAGGGTCGGGGGTGGGGCAAGCCAGCTAAGCAAGGTGGTGACACAGAGGGAAGCTTGCAGGTCTCCTTGAGCCAGTTGGGGGTTTTCTAGTTGTGGTTGGAGCACCTTCATCGGGATTGGTTGAGCTTATGGTATGGGATATTTGTATATGTGTTCCTGCTTCAAGGGAGAAAGGGACTTTTTTGTGTCTGCTGTCAGCCCTGGTCAGATGTCGGGGCAGTTGCTGATTGGTTGCCCTTCTTCTGTGGTTTTTCTGAGAAGCCTCAGCTGTCCTTCTGGGAAATTGAAGCTTAAGGGTCAGTATGTCTGCCTGTTGTAAAATGGAGTGAGTTAGGTCCTCTCCACCTGTCACCTGTGACTTTCATGTGTGTCCAGGGCACATAGGCAGACATGCAAACACACCGGTAATAAAGACTCTTATGTACCTGTGTACTTCCTCATTAATTTAATATTAATTTATGTATAAAGAAAAACTCTTTATCCTGAATATGTATGGCAGGGGCTGAAAAGCCTTTTGAGACTCTGCTTGTGCAAAGCTGAGGCTCAGATCGGATGATGCTGCAGATAGCTGTGAACTCAAAAATGTATGTACTGTCAAGAAAGAAAGTCTTTGATAGGACTGTTTTATTGTTGGGTTTTTATTTATTTATTTTTTTAAAGATTTATTTTTATTTATGGAGTACACTGTAGCTGTGTTCAGACACCCCAGAAGAGGGCATCAGATCTCATTACAGATGGTTGTGAGCCACCTTGTAGTTGCTGGGAATTGAACTCAGGACCTCTGGAAGAGCAGTCAGTGCTCTTAACCACTGAGCCGTTTCTCCAGCCCCTGGTTGTTTTTTTGTTTGTTTGTTTGTTTGTTTTTTAATAAAAGACTTCTGAAATACTGATTTTGTAATTGTACTTATGATTTGAAGTTTGAATTGTGAAGCTAGAAATGTGATTAAAGTCCCCTCCTGGCTATTTGAGGTCTCACTCCCAGCCCTCAGGATTCTCCCGGGTATGGGGAGCATGGCAGCCTGCAGGCAGACAGCGCTGGGGGAGGAGCTGAGAGATCTGTATCTATGTGATTACATGGTCGCTGTCCTCAGACACGCCAGAAGAGGGCATCGAATCCCTATTACAGATGGTTGTGAGCCACCATGTGGTTCTTCAAAATTGAACTCAGGACCTCTGGAAGAGCAGTCAGTGCTCTTAACCGCTGAGCCGTCTCTCCAGCCCCCAAGTTCTATATCATTGTTTTTGTTGTTGTTTTGGTTTTGGGGTTTTTGTTTGTTTTTTTTGGGGGGGTGGGGAGGCAGGGCTTCTCTGTGTAGCCCTGGCTGTCGTGGAACTCACTCTGTAGAACAGGCTGGCCTTGAACTCAGAAACTTGCGTGCCTCTGCCTCCCAAGTGCTGGAATTAAAGGCGTGCGCTACCACTGCCCAGTTTCAAGTTCTATATCTTGATCTACAGGCAGCAGGAGCCTGTGTCTCACACTGGGTGTAGCTTAAGTTTAGGAGACCTCAAAGCCCAGCTCAAAAGTGGCACACTTCCAACAAGGCCTTACCTCCTAATAGTGCCACTCTCTCTGGGCCAAACATTTAAACACTATTCAAACCAGCACACAGTTTCTCCCAGTCGCCCTGTCTGTCCTTGAACTTCCTCTGTAGAGCAGACTGGCCTTGAACTCCTGCCTTTGCCTCTACTTCTCCGAGTGCTGGGATTAAAGACTCTATGTCTTTCTCATCTGTGTTTGCATTCTCCTGGAATCCTCCTCATCTAAGATTTTAAGAGAGCTTTAAGTCTGTGTAGTACGGAGTTGTTTAAACACACTGAGAATTCTGGTCATGAAAGACTGTCGATTTTGTTGGTTGGTCGTTTTGTATCTGATGGAGGTCATTACATAGTGGTTATCCTGTTTTGATAGGCTGAGAGACATTGCCTTCAAATGGTAATCAGCTATTCATCAATAGAATTAATCTTTCTCAGTCCTGCTCTCAGTCCATTTGTTAATATTTTGCCTTTTTTATCTGTTTGTTTGTTTGTAGTTTTTCAAGATGGGATTCCTCTGTGTAGCCCTGCCTGTCCTAGAACTCAATCTGTAGACAAGGTCTCTGCCTGCCTCTGCCTCCTGAGTGCTGAGATTAAATGTGTGCCCCACCACTGCCCAACTCTGTTTGTTACTATTTTCCTTAAAGAACTTCATGTGTGGGTCCGTGAGGGATGTTGACAGATAAGCCTTCATTTTTGTGTAATTAGTGAATCTGTAAAATAGCTTTGCTTATTGCTAAACATTTGCAAGAACTGGTAAAGTCATCAGAATCAGAATATTTTGAATTGTTTTAGAATCATCTAGGGCCTCCGGCTTCAAGAGCAGTGGTGTGGGGCCGCACTGGTTGTCACATGCCAGAGACCATGGTTGGAGACAAAGCTGGAAAAGAGAGTGGGAAGGCCGAGGCTCAGGCAGTGTCTCATTCACACAGAGCTGGGCTATAGTGTCCTGTGGACCACATGCACAGACACTTGAAGACTCGCACCAGGAGCCTTGGGCGGGCGGGTGCCTCTGCTGTCCACAGTGCTGCAGTGCGGTTCTGGAGCACCTCACCACGCTGGCGCTGGGCTTGGCATGCAATGCCTCTGAGGATCTCATAGTAAGGCTCATTACTCCGAATCATGTGCGGCTTACAATCCGAGGTGTTGAAGAGTCAGATTCACCGATCAAGGCTACCATAGCCATGGCCGTGTGATCGGCACATCCACCATCTCTTGATTGGAAAAAGAGATAACAGAAAGCTGCTTAGGAAGTGAGTGCTTAGGAAGTGGGAAAGCATCATCGACAACTAACGTAGACAAGGTAGAAGACACATTTGTATATTTTTAGACAAGTCCATTTCCCTGTGGTCACAGTCATGCATTGATTGGCCAGGTTTCTCCCTGTGTTTTACATAAAAATAGAATTGATAAAACACATTTTACAAAATTAAAAAAAAATTAAGTAAGGCCTGTGATCTACCTCAGTGGGTAAAGGCACTTACTGCCAAGTCTTTTGACTTCAGTTTGGTTCTTGGGATGCACATGTCAGAAGGAGAGAATATGCTTCTTCTGTAAGTTGAAGGATACTGACATCCAGGCATCTGTGTAGGCATGTGTGCTGACATATGTATGATGCACAATACGTAGATAAAATTTAATGTTTTTAGTTTTATGGGGATTGGAGAGATGGACTTAGCACTTGCTTCTCTTCTGGAACACCGACTTTCAGTTCCTAAAACTCAGTCCCTGAGGATTTGACACCCTCTTCTGACCTCCAGCGGCACGGCACACAGGCGTGCATGCACACAACACTTAAAATAGTAACAAAACAGTCTAAAGAGTAAAATCATGACTAGATAGAGGTCTCTTCAGAGTTTATCTTCATGTTGATCAGCTTTGGTAATATGGAAGTCTGTGTTTTTAAAATTTTTGTCTTATTTTTCTCGTTTATTGAGTTTAAATGTTAATGTCTATAGACTTTGTAATTGTCGACCTTTCCGTCTGTTTTCTAAGACCCTGACTCTCTTTTCTCTGGATTGGCAGCTGTAAGTAGAGACTGACCACAGCTGCTCTTTCGAGCAGTAGGCTTCGTTCTGTTTGCTCTCCACTGAACTTGTTTCCTTCCACATAGACTTTGAGTTCCGTGTATTTCCACCCTGCACAAATTGGGTGATAAATAACTGCTTTTATCGAAGATTTCTTTTTCTTCTGCTGCTTTTGCTTTCATTATCTTGCTTTTCCAAAATGATTTTAGACCTTTTTTTTTTAACTTTTCTTTTGGGGATAAGTGTTCAAAACAAGATTTCTCTTCCTTGACTGTCCTTGAACTCACAGAGAATCCCCGTCTCACCTCCCCTTCCCCCCATCTCTGCTATCTCTGCCTCCTGAGTGCTGGGATTAAGGGCAAGCTCCACCATTGCCTGGCTCATTTTTCTAAATTTCATGGAATTTTTCTAAATCTTTTGGAATGTTAGTGATATTTAATTTTGTTCTAGTCAGAGAGTAATTGGTATGATTCAATCTTATTTCTTTGAGGATTCTTTTCATTATTTTAAATTATGTGCCTAGTGTATATGCCTGTGTGTAGGTATGTACATGTGAGTGCAGCTATCCTAAGAGGCCAAAGGACTTGTGTCCTCTGGAGATGGATGTCAGCGTGGTTTGGAGCCACATGATGTGGACTAAGAATTGTACTCGGGTCCTCTGTAAGAGCAGTATGTGCTCTTATCCAGCAATCTGTTTCTCTAGCTCCAACATTTCAATCATTTGCAGTTTGTTTTCTGTTTTGGCATGTGATTTATATTGGGTAAAATACCTCATATGTTTTTCAACGTGTGTGTGTGTGTGCACGCGCGCACGTGTACATGTTCGTGTATGAAAGAGAGAGGTGGCTTTAAAATTGAAGGGCAGTGGTCTGGAGGTATTGTTCAGTGGGTAAATGCCCTTGCCACCCAGCCTGGTGATCCGGGGTTTGTCTCCTGACTGTCTTATGACAGGTACATAATCATTGCCACAGCACGAAAGGTCCCAATAACAACATTTTTATTGCTGCGTTTTGGACATGTGGACCTTTGTAGTACCCAGTGATAGCCTTTGGCTTGGAGGCTCTTGTGTCTGATGTTCATCTAGGCTCTCCAGCCTTACCATCTCTGCTGTCTCCAACCTTCTCCAGCTTCTTCTTGTGAATCTGTTTGAAGTAGCTCACCTGTCCTTTTGTGTGGTGTTGTTATCTTGCTCTCTGCTCTGACAGTGTCTGTGGAGCTCAGTCTTTTTGTTTGCTTATTGACTGATTTGTTTTGCGTGTTCTTAAGGCAGAGTTCTGCTGCATATCCCCATCTGCCTTGCAGTTTGCTAGGTTGCCTGTACTAGCCTCTATCTCAGTCACCCAAATGTTGGGTTAGAGGTCTGTCACCATGTGCTGCTTAGAATGACTTTGAACTGTGAGCTCTATGAATTCAGAGTTGCTAAGCTACTGATACCTTTAGAAGTGTTTCTGTATGACCTAGGTAGCGTTAGTTCGTGTGTAGATGTGCGACATTTGATGCCATAAAGCATAGAAGCGCCTTCTTATCCTGATGGGTTTGATTCAGCCATCTCAGCTGCTGCCCATTTACAAAAGAGACCATCTCATCTACTATGCTGAATTACTTGTACTAAACTGATACTATGAGGCTCGATTTTCTTCCTTTAATAAAATAATCTTCCGGGTAATTTGTTGCCATATTTATGTTTACCTTTTCTTCCAGCACTCAGCGTCTGTTTTGTTTTATGCTTGATATAAGTAAAATTTTATAATCATGCAGCAGAGATTACACCTCCGCCTAGACAGCTTTATTCCCTGAAATACGCTGGCTGTTAGATATGTGGGTGAAGCTTTTTATACAGTCAGAAGAGTGTTTGCTTGTTGATTCATGCACACCCACATCTCCAACAAAAGATCACTGATTAAAGTTAGTCAGACAGTTAACTATCAGGTATGAATCATCTTGTTTTCTGAGCCCTGCCCTGCCTTCCTGGTAGATGGTAGAGAAAGGCTGACTGTTTGTTGTATAGTTGGATAAACAAACCCAGCTCCAGGCTGTATCAGAGCTGGTCCCCTAGGACTTTGCGTTATGGAATTGGTTTGGCAGAATCCGCAGCTGAGCTAAGCGTAAAGACCCCCTCACCTCATTTGCCCCTTTGTAGTCTGAAAAATACATCTTTAGAATTTTCCTTAGTGATTTTCTGTTCTTTTGTCTTAAATGTACTGCACTGGTGTCTCCCAGCCTTTATTATTAGCCTTGCAGTGCTTGTATTTAGGGGGTATCTCAGGGTTTTACTGCTGTGAATAGACACCTCAAACAAGGCAACTCTTATAAGAACAAGATTTAATTAGGGCTGGGTACAGGTTCAGAGATTTAGTCCATTATCATCAAGGCAGGAGCATGGCAGCGTCCACGGGGCTGGAGGAGCCAAGAAGCCGAGAATTCCACCTCAGGAGGCCCTTTTGTGGCAATGTGTGAACAGCTCCTTCTCACTTTGATTTCATGGGCATTCACTAGCAGTACTGCCCTATCCACACAAGGCAATATTAATTGGTTACTCTTTGCTAACTTGGGTTAAAGTAGGATTTTGAGGTGGGGGAGTGATTTGTTGTTGAAAAGGGTAATGGAAAAAGTTGACTTGCTGTCTGTCCATTATGCAAATCCAATAAACTTCAGGACAGTAGCTCATATAGATCAATTCTGACAAGCCTTTATTTACGCAGCAACAAAGTATCAGTGTGTGTAGGACTGTAAGTTGATCACTCCTTTGAAAAGGGTATGGACAGAGGCTTGTTGGGTTTGTGGTATAACCAAGACCTTCTCAACTGGTTGTTAGCACAGCAATGCGTACGTGTCAGCCTTTTTCATAGGTTGTGCTTTGACCAGTTGGAAACATTTTGAGCTTCAGTTTTAAAAATGAAGTGAATAGAAATTTACTATTGGGTCAGGCATGGTGGTGCACATGTCTGTATCGCAGCAGTCTGAATACAGAGGCAGAGAGATTTTTGAGGCCGGATTGGAGTGAGACCCAATCAGTAAAACTTAAAAAAACAAGGGAATAAATAGGAAGAAAGATATACTAACATAGCTACCTTTGTAGTCAAAACTTAGTTGTAAAGTTCCAGGTAAAGACATTTTAACAAGCCGGGCGGTGGTGGCGCACGCCTTTAATCCCAGCACTTGGGAGACAGAGGCAGGTGGATTTCTGAGTTCGAGGCCAGCCTGGTCTACAGAGTGAGTTCCAGGACAGCCAGGGCTATACAGAGAAACCCTGTCTCGAAAAACCAAAAAAAAAAAAAAAGACATTTTAACATAAATTGTATCTTTTACTATTGGTCTCATTTAAATAAGGGTAGATTTTTAGCTTTTACTTTTTTTTTTTTTTTAAAGATTTATTTATTATATGTAAGTACACTGTAGCTGTCTTCAGACACTCCAGAAGGGGTGTCAGATCTTGTTACGGGATGGTTGTGAGCCACCATGTGGTTGCTGGGATTTGAACTCAGGACCTTCGGAAGAGCAGTCGGTGCTCTTAACCATTGAGCCATCTCTCCAGCCCAGCTTTTACTTTTTTAATATTTTGTTCCTTTTTAGGCAGGCTACAGTTTTACCTAGTTGGTCTGGTTTCTCTGATGTGGATGGAGGGTCATATCCACCCACATTAATACTAGTGAGAACATGTTTGCCTTGTGTTTTTTAATTGCTGTCACACGGGAGAGTCTCGTTAGGCTTGCGTCTGTCTTGCTCCTTGCATTGCTCCCCACAGTCTAGTCCACCCTCAAGTGTTTTTACCCATTTCTTTGTAGGGTTCTAGGAGGTTGGTAGGTGTTTGCATTCTATTGCTGCGAAGAGACACCATGATCATGAAAACTTTTTGTTGTTGTTGATTTTAAGACTTATTTATTTTATGTATATGAGTTTTCTATTTGCATATACACCTGCCTGCCAAAAGAGGGCATCAGATCCCAAATATAGATAGATGGTTATAAGCCTTGTATGTGGTGGCTGGGAATTGAACTCAGGACCTCTGACAGAGCAGACAGTGCTCTTGACTGCTGAGCCATTTCTCTAGTCTCTACCATGGCAACTCTTAAAAGGAGAACATTTAATTGGTGCTGGCATACAGTTTCAGAGGTTCAGTCCATTCTTGTCATGGTAGAAGGCATGACAGTATTCATATTAAAACCACCACATTAGGTAAGTTGGGACAGGGTCTCATGTAGCCCAGGCTAGCCTTGATGGAAATTTAAGTATAGCCTTGGGGATGACCTTGACTGCCTCCTGATCCTCCTGCCTCCACTTTCCAAGTGCTTGGAGTATAGGTATGCATCAGTATGCCAGACTCTTCTTGTCTTTCTTGTACAATGAGTTATTAAGATACAATTCAAATTCTATATAATCTACCGTTTAAGATGTGCAGTTTGGAGCTGGAGAGATGGCTCAGTGGTCAAGAGCACTGGCTGCTCTTCCAGAGGTCCTGAGTTCAGTTCCCAGCAACCACATGGTGGCTCACAACCATCTGTAATGGGATCTATGCCCTTTTCTGGTGTGTCTGAAGACAGCTACAGTGTACTTCTATACATAGAATAACTAAATAAAATAAGTAATTCTTAAAAAAAAAAAAAAAGATGTGCAGTTTGACCCAGGTGGTTGGTGGCACACACCTTTCGTCCCAGCATTCAAGAGACAGAAGGGTCTCTGAGTTCGAGGACAGCCAGGGCTACATAGAGACACCCTGTCTTGAATAAAAACAAAACAAAAAGTTTTTTGCGTCTGATATATTTAAGATTCAGGCAACTACTGCCACTATCAACTTTAGAGCATTTTTATCACCCCATAAAGGCAACCACTCACTGCTTTCTGTCACTGTGGAGTTGTCTGTTGAGATCACTTCAGGTTGATTTGCTTATATACTAATCAGCTGTTTGAACTATTTTCACTGAGAATACTGTCTTCAAGTGTCTTCCATGTCATAGTATTACCCATGCGTACATAATAAATGTTGTCTTAACAGAGTACCTTCCCTAAAACAGCATACCACAGCTCTGATAAGGAGTGACTCCCAAGGTTACCCAGAGAATCTGTTTTTAGCACATTCTTTGGATTTGTGTTTTTATTCTTTGCTTTGTTTCTCCTTTGTTAACACTTGAGCTGCCCTGCCCTGCCCGGAGCATTTCCACTGAAATTTAAAAATGTTTTTTTTTGTTTGTTTGTTTTTGTTTTTTAAGAATTGTGCACATGCGTGCTTGCACACACATGTGAAGGTCATAGAACAACTTGAAAAAGTCATTTCTCTCCTTCCTACTACCTGGGTCCTGGGAATCAGACTCAAGCTGTCAGGCGCCTTGTGAGCTATTCCGTCAGCCAAGTGCGGACGTGGAACTTTTTAAGTTTATCGTTATTATTTTCATTTTATTAGCTATTATTGTTGGTCAACTATCTGACATTAATTGTTGATGTCAAATTTTTGGACTCATTGATTTCTTTTTTGTTTGCTTGTTTTGCTTTTCAAAACAGAGTTACTCTGTGTAGCCCTAGCTGTTCTGGAACTCACTCTGTAGGCCAGGCTGCCCTGGAACTCAGAGATCCGCCTGCCCCTGCCTCCTGAGTGCTGGGATTAATGATGTGTGTCACCACTGCCCAGTTGCTCATTGATTTCTTTCTTACATGCTAGACAAAAGTTTCTGTTGATTGAATGAACAAATTTAATCTTCATAGCTTTACAAATTAATAAACACACCTGTCTCTTATGTATAATCGTCTACCCTTGGGGTAGGTAGCATAGAGGCTGGAATCTTACTCCCAGAATATCTGATGGATCAGTGGTAGTGTCCCGCCTCCGTCCTGTCTCAAATATGGAAGCTCCCTGAGGAGGGAGGATGACCAGGAGGTTGAGTCCCACAAGGCTTGCCCTTCCCCTTTCCATCAGGCTCTGCTGAGGAAGGAGCCTGAGTCTGCAACTCTTGTTACTATAGCTTCCTCAGCTGCTCCACAGCCCCTCCCTCAGCCCCCGCGCACCGGCCTCCCAGACTCTAGTCCACTGACTAGGCTGCCATCTTCTCTGGGAGGATCCCTGTCGTTTCCCCTGACTTGACTGTAGGTTTCTTAGATGACTGCTAATGTCTCCTGCTGCCCTGTTTGTTACCCTGCATGATCCTGATTCAGTGTTCTTGGGATGTGGATCCAGTTAGCCAAACATTTTAGGAAGATAAATGACCGTGTCTTTCCGGTTTGCCTCCAGCGTCTGCCTTTCTGGCTCTGCCTCCCAGACACAGAGCTGCTGCCGTTCTAACTAAGCAGAGGTCTTATGTCTAGGTGCAGTCAGTTACTTGCTGATTGCCAATTGGGGACTGTGAGGCAGCTCCTTTCCTAGGCTCAGCACTAGCACTTTTGCTGGAGGGTGCTGCTCACACAGAGGCTTTCTTCTTCCTTCAACAGAGGAAAGTTTCTTCAGCTTGTCCCTGGTGAAGTGTGCAGACTGAAGAGCAGCCATTCAGTTTTCCAAACTCTGAGCCTTCCATGTGTTACTGTGTGAGCACTTTGGGTGTTTGTCTGTTTGTTGTTGTTCTATAATCCTATTGTATCTACAGAACATTAAGTATAATTATTTACATTGCTCGTCAGCCACTGCAGGTAAGGCTGCTGTGAATTGGTGGCAGCTGTTCTGCACTGACAACTATGGAATTTAAAACAAGTTCGGCAGACGCGTCTCCTCACTAACACCACAGTCCTTCACTAGCATGTGTGTCTGACTAACTCAGGCAGACCTTCTCCGGAGCAGGTTAGCAGTTATGGGTGGTTTTCCCTGCACTCCATCAGGCAGATACAGCTGCGGTCTTCCTGGTACCCTGCATCCTTTTGCCCAGGTTTGGATTTCGTCGTTTGGCTTGTTTTCAAGGCTGTGAGGATGCTGGGAATGAATGAGTGCATGTGTGTTTCACGTCTGCCAGTGATCCAGATCCACTCCACTTGTCTGCATACCTTTCTGCTTCTGGATGGATGTGGACTGTTCTCTCTTGGCAAATCATGCAGGAATGTCTCTCCTGTACATAGTCTGGAGCCTTCATGGCCTCTTGCACCCATCCTGTGTCCTAAGCCTTGAACCCACAGCAGAGTCAGTCGCTGAGTCTTAATGAGCCCTCCTCCCCTAAGGAGCTACTGGCCATTGTTCTGTGGCTGAACTCATACAGGAAAGCAGGAGGAAAGACTGTTTCTACGAAAATTAAAAATACACACATATGTATATGTTAGGTGTGTAAATGATAACCTACTCAGAAGTTCAGGTAAAGGTCTGCGCTGTGCACATCCAGCTGTCAACAGACTGGAGACGAAGGCAGCCTAAATCCCTGTGCTCCAGGTGAGGCGAGTAAGCGCAGTGGCTGCTTTAAGGCTTTTGTCCCAGGATGCTCTTCATTCCCATAATGCTTCCTGTGAGCTGCCCCACGCCCTCCTTTCTAGTCAGATGTTCTTAATTGATTATCTTTCAGAATCAGGGAGAATGAGAGACATTTATGCAGCAGTCTTCCAAAATAGGTTCTCTCTTCCTTTCTGCAGCTGGGAAAATAAGAGGTTTAAATAAGATAATTCTCTTGTGTCTTAGAGCCAGGGGGTTTCTGGGAGCACAGAGCTTAAATCAGTCTTGATCCAGGGACCCTCTGGAGCTGAGTCTTCAACACAAATCCTCACCTGTGTCTTGGCCCCAGGCTTTTCTCCAAATGGGCAGATGGTTTAACTCAGCCAAAACTTATAGAGGTACTTCACTGTGACTTGTCTTTTTTAAAAAAATTTATTTATTTTATTTACATGAATACACTGTAGCTGTCTTCAGACACCCCAGAAGAGGGCATCGGATCCCATTACAGATGGTTGGGCGCCACCATGTGGTTGCTGGGATTTGAACTCAGGACCTCTGGAAGAGCAGTCAGTGCTCTTAACCACTGAGCCATCTCTATCTACTATAGTAGCTCTGGCTGGTCTTGAACTTACAGAGATCCACCTGCCTCTGCCTTCCAAATGCTAGGAAGGCATGCTTTTTGACATGTATTTTATGTTTTAAATAATACATGTATAATTATAAATAATACATTATATATCATACTTTATACTCAGTTGCTAATGTTGGGGTTACAAATGAATCAATTAATTGTAGCTATGGAGAGGAAGACATTTTGACAAGGCCTCTTTTTTTTTTTTAACATACGTTAATAGTAAGGTGCATGAAGCAGGCTGGTGCGATAGCTCAGCAGGCACATTGACTGCTGCCAACTTCCCAAGCTGAGTCTGGTCCCTGGAACCCATACAGTAGGAGAGCACTGCCCACTGTCTTCTGACCTGCACGTGTGCACTCATACACAGAACACCTACACACAAAGGATTTTTAAGTAATTTTTTAAAAATGTATACAAAGAATTATAAGATCCAAATCTTGCTTTTCTCCTTCTAAGTTATTTTGGTTGTTTCTTACTGTGTACATAGCATATTTTGGATAGCAGAAGACTCTAATCTTACATTGTTCTTAATAGACTACACTTATTAAACATTTGGCTTGAAAGCAGACTGACTGAGGCTTTTCCTGCAGTTACTCTAATGACTGTAATTGTAAAAGGTGCTTTGGTATGGTAGAAACTGCCAGGCACACTGCCATTTGATCTAAAAAGGTCACGGGAAAAGGGACATTTAAATTAAGTTATAAATTACAATTGAAGAACAATATTTTGATGTGTGAGGCCGGAGATGTCAGAGCAGGGAGGTGTAATTCATGGGTTCATTATAGAACAGAGGTGCCTGACAGCTGAGCCATGCCAAAAAGAAAATTTATTTGCAGCATCACACAGACAGAAATGGCAGCTCCTATGAGAAGCCAGAGCAGAAACTGGAAACCTCGTGGTAATACTCGAGTTTATGCTAATGAGGAGGCTAGAGACCCAGAGATGTTTAATGACTGCTCTAATGTAAATGAGGTGTTCTGACATTGTGCACATTTTCAATCTTACTTAAATTAAGACCTTGTCCTTGCTCTGTAAAATAACATGCTTTATAACCAGGCATTAAAGGCTGGTTCTCTCACCTCTGTGTCCATTGCACAGAGTTGCTGAAATTTGAGAATTGTAGAGGCAGGAGAGTTAAGGCTTGAGACAAGATTTCTATGCATGGCAGCTTTGAGGAAGGGTATAATTTAATGTTTATGGCAGTCCATGAGAAGTTCAATCATGAGTTAATTAAACTGTAGGCAGTCATTAAGTATTATTTATTCTTTTGAGAGGCTTGCCAGTAAAGCACTTATATATATTAAATTATAGAAAGTAATAAGCAGGGGTGATTTGTCGGGTAGAGTAAGAGGAGCACGTTGAACTTAGGCAATTAAGCAGAAATGTGTTTTTCTTCTTGTGGCATGATCCTTTCTCACTGCTAATCAGGAAGGGTCGGGCTGTAACGAGCCTCTGAACAGTCTGAGCCATGTATCTGAAATAGTACTGCCAGTGAGGAGACCACTGTAGGGTTTATAACTATTTTAAATCTCATGGTATCTGATGCTTTGTGTCTCATGTAAAGCTTCCCATGGTTTCAGGGAAGAGGGCTTCAGGCAGAGTGCTGGTACTGTGCCCATTTGACAAGTGAAAATATCCGTTCCATAGTTTGCGGGGGAGCTGGTAACAAAAGTCTAACCCTAGGGGCTGGAGAGATGGCTCAGAAGTCAAGAACACTTAACTTCTCTTAGAGGAGGACCCCACTTCCTTTCCTAGCATCCACGTGGCAGCTAACAACCATTTGTCACTCCAGTTCCAAGATATCCAATACCCTCAACAGTCATATATATAATTATGTTGTTGGTGGCTTTTTGTTTGGTTGGTTGGTTTTTCACAGTTTGAAGCCGGGTGGTGGTGATGCATGCATGCCTTTGGGAGGCAGAGGCAGGTGGTCTATACAGTGAGTTCCAGGGCAGCCAGGGCTACACGGAGAAACCCTTATCTTGAAAAACAAACAAACAAACAAACAAACAAAAAGGAGTCAGGAGAGATGGCTCATAGGTTAAGAGTACCTGGTGCTGCTTCTAGAAGACCAAGGCTCAATTCCTAGCACCCATATGGCAGTTTACAACTGTCTATAACTCCAATTCTAGGGGATTCGACACCCTCACACAGACATACATGCAGGCAAATACCAAAGGCACATAACATACATTTTAAAAAAAAAAAGAGTTTTGACCTTGTCTTGGATCCTGTGCCCTCTTTGCAAAGCTACAGAAAGCATTGGACAGAGTCCTTGGCAGGTTCTGGCTCAGCTGCAGGAAGGTAGGTACCAGTCTCATCTTTGGCTCTGTGGTTCAAATCAACAGTTACTTTTCTTTAAGAGTAGAAACAAACCAACTGTTTCCCAGAAGCTGCTGCTGTTTTTAAGCAGGGAAGTCCTCTGTCCTGTCCTTGCAGTCTGTCTCCCGCTGTGCGTCTTGGAGGCTGGCATGCCGAGTTGCTCAGCTCGCTCTTTGTAGATTAGTGTAGACAATTCCCTGAGTGACATCTAGTGAGTGACAGCTGTCAGCCTCAGTGCTTCTCCACTCACCTGCTGTCATAGATCTAAGACTGAGCCATGTGGCTAGTTTTTGCAGTGATGGTTTCAGTAGTTCCAAAATACACAGTTCTCTGTGCTTTCCATTTAAAAAAAATGCATTTAACCTCAGATTTTTATCTGCCTAGCTTGGTACAGATGGGTAGAAAGGTTTAATTGTCAGCTCCCCTGCTCGGTTGCCTTTCCATGACGACAGAGCAAGGCTGTGGACAGTTGAGCTCTCCATTGTCTCATAATTGTTTCTTCCCTGCTCTCTCTCTCTCTCTCTCTTTGGACCTTTCACCTCAGTAACAGCGGGAGGCCTGCAGAGTGTCCCCAGTGGAGACCTGAGGCAGGGGACGTGGCTGAGCAGTGAAGAGGACTTGCTACTCTTGCCTAGGACCCATATCATGTCAGTGCCTTTACCAGGCCTCTTCAAGAACCTTCTTGCACCTGGTGTAGACACACACACACACACACACAAAGAACAATATCTATGTTAACTTCAAACAAAGGCAAACGGTGCTAGTTATCAGGCATTAAAAGAAAATAATTTTTTTAAGATTTATTTTATGTATGTGAGTACACTGTAGCTGTCTTCAGACACACCAGAAGAGGGCATCAAACCCCATTACAGATGGTTGTGAGCCACCATGTGGTTGCTGGGAATTGAACTCAGGACCTCTGGAAGAGCAGTCAGTGCTCTTGACTGCTGAGCCATCTCTCCAGCCCAAAGGAAAATATTTTTTTTAATTGAATATAATCTTCATTTACATTTCAAATGCTAAAACCTTTCCCGGTTTCCTCTCTCCCCGAAAACCCCCAACCCCTTCTCCGACCCCCTGCCTCCAAGTATAGGCCCCTCCACCCGACCCACTCCCACCTCCCAGAAAATAATTTTAATGATTTAATAATTTTTAGAGATTCAAATAAGATAGCTAGTATTTTGGTTAAATTTACCAACTCTGACTGACATGAGGAATGTGTACATTTTAGCTCCTCCTCCGGTTAGCTTACTTGTTCATGGTAGGACAGGCAAAACAGGTAGAATCCAACTTCTCAGTAGCCTGGGGTCTGTGTGGATGTCCCCTGTCACTGCTCCACTCTACACCATGGTTAGCCATATGTTCCCCCTGCCTGCTCTGTTGTTCATAACTGTGTCCATCTGAGAACCTAAAAGAGGGGGTCTGGTAGAGGTGAGTAAAAATGAATCCACACTGAAGGGATAAGGAGGTTCTGCCCTCCAGGCCTTCCCCAGCATGCGTTTGAGATAGCCTAAGCTCTTACGGAGCTCCAAAGGCATAACATTTGTAGAATCTTACAAGTGTATCTTTGGTGAGACATGAGTACAGTTGCATGTTCTCCCTCCAGCCCCCAGTCCATCTTTGCACTGTGCGTTACCTGCTGTCCAGAACTCGAAGTGCACTGGAGCCCCACCCATCACTCTTGAGGCAGACAGGAGGACGTGGGGTTCCTAGCCCTCCTTGGCTACATAATGAGCTGTAAGCTATGTGGAGCCGCCCTAGATGGGATCTCACTGGGTAAACTGACCTTAAACTCACAGACATACACCTGCCTTTCTGCCTGCCAAGTATACCACCAAGCCTGGTCCTGAGTCCCACTTCCACCCCCACCCTATTTTTTGAGACAGGGTATCTCTACATAGTCCTGACCATCTTTGAACTCACTCTGTAGATCAGACTGGCCTCAGACTTACAGAGATCTACCTCTGCCTCTGCCTCTTGAGTGCTGGGATTAAACACTTGTTAAAAATATTTTTTATTTATTTTCATAATATGTGCATTGATGTTTTGCCTGTGAGAGTGTCTGATTCTGGACACAGTTGAGCTGCCATGTGGGTGCTGGGGATTGAACCCAGGTACTCTGGAAGAGCAGTTAGTGTTCCTAACCACTGAGACATCTGTCTAGCCTCCAGAAACACTTTTTTAGAGTCCTGGTTTTAGCGTACTGTGAGGCAGTGATTGTAGAAGCTGGGCTTCCTTGGGAACTCTGTTGAGCACTACAGCACTAGTACTCAGACCAGTCAGTCACTGCCCCATAGGAGAGGGAACTTCAGGTCTCACCAGATTTGTAAAGAGTGGAAGGTAGTTATAACCTAAGGTTTTCACTCCTTTTTCTTTTAAAACTGTATCACACTGGGCTGCGCGATGCTTAGTAGCCACACATCTCTACTCTTGCAGAGGACGGGGTTCCATTCTCAGCAAATCCAACATCCTCTTCTGGTCTCCATTCCAGCAAGCACTCATACCTGAAAAAGTAAATAAATCTTTAAAATTAGATCATTTTGTAACACCTAAGTTGTATTGCTATACTTAAAATAAAGTATGACTATTTTTAATTATATGAAAAAATTCCAGAAAGGAACGTGTTATAGATGGCATGCAACTTTCTTATGTTATACTATTTACTTATTGTTATGCTATTCTATTTTATTAGTGGTTATTAGTCTCTAAATTAAGTTGAATATTTAGAGAAACACCTGGATTGCATAGGACCCACCCTCCATTTCAGGTGTCCACTGAGAGTCTTAGAAGCTTCTCCCATGGATAAGGGACAGTGGTGCTTCTTTTCCTTCTCTCTTTCTTCCCCCCCTCTCCCTTGGTTTTATGAGACGGGATTTCTCTGTGTAACTTCAGCTGTCCTGCAACTCTCTCTATAGACCAGGCTAGCCTCAGACTTAGAGATCCTGACCCTAGAAGGAGATGTAACCGTGTGGGTGCTGAGAACTGAACCCCATCCTCTACAAGATCAGAGACACTTAGCCACTAAGCATCTCTAGCCCAGTGTGATACAGAGTGCTGGATCTGAAGGTGTGCACTGCCACCCACCCCGCCCTGAGCCTTCTCAGATAGGAGTCCCATCAACTGGGTGCGAAGGATTGTTACATGAAGATGTTATCTCTCAGTGGCAGGGTGGCTCATCGGTTAAGAGCGAATGATGCTTTTGCAGAACGTTCAGGTCTGCTGGGCAGTGGTGGCTCATGCCTTTAATCCCAGCACTTGGGAGGCTGAGGCAGGCAGATTTCTGAGTTCGAGGCCTGGTCTACAGAGTAAGTTCCAGGAGAGCCAGGGCTACACAGAGAAACCCTGTCTCGAAAAAGAAGGAGGAAGAGGAGGGGGGGGTGGTGGTGGTGGTGGTGGTGGTGGTGGTGGTGGTGGTGGTGGTGGTGGTTCAGGTCTGATTTAGTATCTGTGT
Organism: Tokudaia tokunoshimensis; assembly: GCA_036184795.1. Lineage (NCBI taxonomy): Eukaryota > Metazoa > Chordata > Mammalia > Rodentia > Muridae > Tokudaia > Tokudaia tokunoshimensis. The sequence goes on from BTHU01000005.1 coordinate 131,894,379, forward strand.
CAGGCATCTTCTTTTAATCACCTGTAACTCCAGCTCCAAGGGACCTGAGTTTTACAGGTACCTGCACTTATGTGCCTACACACACCAACATACATGCAGAGATACACATACATATAATTGAAATAAATGTGGTTTTTTTCAAGGTGGTAATAATAATAATAATAATAGAAGGTGGGGGTCCCTCTAGCAAGATTCCCTGTGCTTTCCAGATGTGTTTGTTTCAGAGAAGAATTGGGTGGTGGTTCTTAAGTACTGATTGAGCTTAGATGGGTAGAAGTCAGGATATGTTAAGAGGCTAGGCTGCCAATGGGTCAGCTGCTTGTTGAGAACATAGGAACTGGGGAGCAGAGGAGGCTCAGGCTGCCATCATGGTTGCTTTGGGTATCATGTGGTCTGAAGCACGTCCAGATGGAGGCATATATGCAGGGGTGTGGGGGTATGCTCTTCATCTAGCACCCCACCAGAAAGTCAGCTGAGGGTCTTAGGCAAGCAGCAGTGTGTTCTCTGACAAACCACCAGCCACATGTCCAGTAGCCACTCATATTTCTCCAACTGTAGCCTAAAGCTCTGTCTAGTTCTCCCAGAGGCAGACAGGATTAATGGCATTCAATATTAGTTCACCTCTAGATCAGGCTGTATGTTCTTAGGAGCAATTTCCTGTGTACCATAAAAGAGTTCTCATGAATTTCATGAGCTGCCGTATTACATGGCTTTGTTTGTAACCTCACCAGCCTTCAGTCTAGAAAATGATAAAAATGGAGCCAAGCCAGCCAGGCCTGGTGCTGCATGCCTGTAGTCCTCAGTCCCAGCACTCAGGAGTCAGAGGCAGGTGGATTGCCTGAGAGTGCTTCCTCTCTATCTGTGATTGTCCCTTCTGAACACCCCTCCCCCAGCCCTCCCTTAGCCCAGTTCCAGTACATGTGTGCCTGTATAAACCAGAAGTTGACATCTTGTGTTGTCCTTAATCATTACCCACTTTCTTGTTATTTATTTATTTTATGTATGTGAGTACACTGTAGCTGTGTTCAGACACACCAGAGGGGACATCAGATCCCATTACAGATGGTTGTGAGCCACCATGTGGTTGCTGGGATTTGAACTCAGTCAGCGCTCTTAACCACTGAGCCATCTCTCCAGCCCCCTCTTTATCCACTTAAATATATTTTTTAAATTTTACCTATAATCATGTGTATGTGTTTATATAGGTTCACATAACTATAGGTGCCCTCAGTGCTTGAGGCATTGGATCCTCTGGAACTAGCACCACAGGCAGCTGTGAGCCTCCTGAGATGAGTGCTGGGGACAGACTGATAAACCTCCAGAAGAGCAGTGTGAGCGCACGCCTCCCGCCTCCCCACCATCATTTGCTCATAAATGGTGGCTGGGATTTTTATGCAAGCAGACCCTCTCCATGGCTCCTAGTTTTCCATGCTGCCTTATCATTATCCCATACACTAGAATAACTGCTTGTAAAATATTATTAATTTCTTGCCCTGAGGTTTTTTTATTAGAAGTTTCAATTTGATCAACTTGATTTTATTTTAAATTATCACTAAAATATGTGCTTTTTAGATTGAGTAGGCATATAAATTTCCCTTCTGTTCATTTTCATTTCATTAAAAGTCCTCATTGTATTAGAGAACCTGACAAACGGTCCCTTGTTTTCGGCAGAGTATGAACATCTGACTTTATTTTACTCTTTTTGTGCGTCTGAAAGGCGGCAGGCTGCAGAAGACTGGGTGATAAAGCTTAACAAGTGGAAGTAAACAGGTGTCCACTCGGGTGGAGTCTGCCAAGGGACAGGACATGAAGGCCTTTATTCTTTTAACAAGTATGTCTCAAGGTCATCTTGAGCTATGGTGAGAAGAAAGACAGATTTCAGCCAAGGTTTTAGAGAGGTACTGCAGGTAGAAGGTATAGATTAAGCATGAGGATCCTTCTGCCCAGTGGCTCTCATCACCATCTGAAAGGAAAGGGAGGATGTAGAGGCCTCTGTGGCAGAGTGCCTCTGTGGGACAGGAGTGGTCAGTGGCTACAGCGTGGCCTGGTGCTGGGAAACCTGTGAGTCATGTGCTTTGAGAGGAAAGGCGGCTGCTCTGAAGGGCCAACTTCTTTGGGAAGGGGAACTCCCTCTGTAGACCAGGCTGGCCTTGACCTCAGACCTCAGCCTGCCTCTGCCTTCTGAGTGCTGGGATTAAAAACATGCGCCCACTCACTCACCCCACCAAGCCTTAACGTTTTTATTGCCAGAATGGTCTCTGCTTTGCTTGTCTCCTTCCTTGTGCAAATCAGTTTTCTATTACTATAGCAAATGTCTGAGCTAAAGCATCTTGGGAATGTAAAAAAAGGTTCGTTTATTTTGCCCACGACTTCACAGGTTTTAATATGTGGTATTGCTCAGCCGGAATCCTTTTGTGCATGTAGTTAAGGAAACATGTTAAGTAGTAGAGACTGTATGAAGGAGGGAGCTGCTCACCTTGTGGTAGGTGGGAAACAAACCTCCCCTGTATAGTTCTTCCCTGTACAGGCCCTCCCCCTAGAAGTTCTAACTCTTCCCAGTGGCATCGTGCTGGGAGCCGAACCTTCCATACTTGTACCATAAAGGGACAGTCCCAACAACAGGGATGGGGATTACGTGGGGAGGGCAGTGGTCAGGCGGCAGCAGATTACCACAAAGTATCGTTCCTCCATGGTTCCGCTAAAAGAATATAGGTAGAGAGAGAATAGAAAGGTGCGGGACTTGTAATCATTGATTTGCCCCGATGTCTGTGGCACAGTTAATTAACTAAGGTCATTGTCGTCTCAGCTACATGAAAGCAGCTATGATGCCGGCAAAGCCCTGCAGCGCCTGGTGAAGAAGCCTGTGCCCAAGCTGATCGAAAAGTGCTGGACAGAGGATGAAGTGGTGAGCACCATCGCGTATGCCTTGTGTTCCGGGCCTTTGGGATGGTGGTTCTTATATGCAGCCTCCCTGTTCCCCACGGGAAGGGGCTCCTTCAGAAGACAGACTGTTCATGGTAAAAGGGAACAGCTATGCTGAGGAGAGCCCTTGCTATACAAGCATGAGAACCTGAGTTCAAATCCCTAGTGCCTTTTTTTTTTTAAAGCTGAGTGTGATTGTATGTGCATCTGTGACTCTGAAGTCGTGAGGAGCCGTGACAGGAGGGTTCTGTGCTGCTATCTGCCAGCCTTTCTCTAAGTTCAGAAAGGAACAAAACAGCAGAACACCCTATGCCCTCTTCTGACTCTGAGAGGACCCTGTAATGGATCACACACCAGGGAAGACATGTAAGAAAGACTTGATTTGATTTAATATCATTAGGATCCATAGATGATGGGGAAATTTTCTCTGAGTTTAACAGTTACTCCTAAACAAGGTTGGTGTGACTTTGTTTTTGGTGCAGGATAGTGTGTGATACTTCCCTATTTTAACAATGTCCCAACCATGTCAAAACCAGAACCTGGAATAGTGTGTTGGTGACTTGAATTTAGGACTTCGGCCTAAAAGCAGTTCATAGATTTGATTGAACACTGAAGGAGATGGGGAGGGAAGGGAGCCCAAAAACATAGACGTGCAACCCCAAGATTCACATCCCACAGAGTTCATTACTGCATTGTTGCTGGTGACTTTTAAAAGGTGTTGCCGTAAATACCTCACAGGTTTCCTGTGCCTTTGCAACATGACAGTGACTGCCTGACATTTGCCCTTGAGGTCAAATGCAATTGAAATACAGAGTTGGTGGAAAGTTCCTCAATACTGTGTTCTAAAGCATGCTAAGGAAAAGTATTTAAAAGTGCTTTTTGTGATACTGTTCACTTTCATGCAACAGTATTTATGGCAGGCCTACTGTGTGCTAGATCCTATGCTAGGAGCATTGGTTGTTTTTTTTTTTTTGGTTTTTTTTTTTTGTTTGTTTGTTTTTTTGGGTTTTTGAGACAGGGTTTCTCTGTGTAGGCCTGGCTGTCCTGGAACTCACTCTGTAGACCAGGCTGGCCTCGAACTCAGAAATCCTCCTGCCTCTGCCTCCCAAGTGCTGGGATTAAAGGCGTGCGCCACCACCGCCCGGCTGCTAGGAGCGTTGTTAAGAGCATATTTCTTAGAGTCCTAAGAGGAAAACCCTCTGAGCTCAGTATGTGCTAGTAGTGGGAAATGCCCAGGAAACAAGAGTGGGATGAGGTGGGAGCAGCCGGGCGGGGCACTGCCTTAAATTGCTGGGGCAGGAAGACCTTTGGGGAGTGAGAAGTTTAGGCACTTAGGTGAAAACTGAATGGAATGTGCAAGAAAAAGGGAGGGTGGTGGCTGGGACACAGGAGAGGCAGAGGGAGGAGGGGGAGCAGGTGGTCCCCAGGGGCAGGACACAGTTCCCAAGTGGAGAACTGTGGTTGAAATGTTGTCATTTGCTCCACAAATACATTTTTCTGGTTAGTGGGCATCAGGGTAAGGTCCATGTGAAGGAAGGCAGAGCCACAGGGATTTATACTCAGGTGATGACTAAAGCAGCAATTGAGCTGTTCTGAGAGGCCATGCTGACGCACCGCCACCATAAGCCTAGAATTCCAACGGGTACGATTTTCAATTCTGCAGAAGCCTTTGTAGAGAAAGATACAGGGGAAGAAAGGACAGAGCAGCTGTAACTAGACTAAGATGTCCCTCTTCCTTGGCCCGTCACAAGGCATCATGCCTGTGCAAGTGTAGTAGTGACTGTGTATCCATTCCTGCAGCCTGAGCTGCGTCTCTCCTGAGTGTCTCTGCCTCACCTGTCATTCCCCCACTGTCCCCTGCCTCCTCTGGTTCCTGCTCCACCTCCCCACTGCTCCAGCCCTGACTCCCCTGTCCTTTCTGGCTTGACCTCTCATTCCCTGTGAAATGTTTAGAGTAAACAACTGAGTCTTCTCTTCTGCTTTTCTAAAAGACAGACGAGTGAGTTCCTTCTCTATAGGTCTTCTCATACGGGCTCTGCTGCCGCAGAAGGATGGGGGATGAGGGAGTAGCCTTGGGCATCCAAAAGGATCCAGCTTCATTTTGAAAACCGGGTTCCAAAGTGGCAAACATTCCAAGTGTGGGACAGTGATTCTTACCTGTGAAGCACATGTTGGCTTGGCTCATTTTCATCATGTTTGCTTCTTGTTTGAGAAATAGTTCGTCAGTCACCCAGCCTTGCAGAGCTTAGGGATCTAATGGTTCTCCTGTTTGTGAAAGCCAAGCTTTGCTTTCTGAAACCTCAAACCTGGAAGGTGACTGCGAGGACGTGATGAATGATTTGATTGATAGGTTGGAGGAAGCTTCCGATGCATCAAGTCTGAGTAGCTAGCAGTGACAACAAGGCCGTCCCTCTTTACCTTTGCCCGTCTCCAGCTAAGACAGCATCCGCAGTGGTAACGGCCCTTCTGTTGAGTTCACCACATTTTCTCTGGTGAGTTTCTCCCTGGGAATAACAGGGATAAGCTACACAAGTTTTCCAAGCTGAAATAGGTGCATATGCATAACTAACTCCTTTGATTTTTCCTTCTTGGTGTACCATATACTTGGAATGTTCTTGTTGTTTTTATTTTGCTGTCTCCAGCATGTTAATTTGATCATAAACTCAGTAGCTATCTGATGTACCTAAGTGACTTCCACAAAATGGTTGTAAATGCTGAGGTCATAGTTTCCCTGCTGAGACAAAAAGGTGACCTGCAATTCCTTACTTTGCCAAGCACCTGTTCCATGAAGTATCCAGCTTCTTCCCTCTTAGTGTAGACCATTCATTCTCAACCTGTGGGTCAAGGCCCTCTGGGGGTTGTATATCAGACATCCTGTATATCACATACTTACAATATGATTCATAACAGAAGCAAAATTACAGTTATGAAGTAGCAATGAAATAATTTTATGGTTGGGAGTCACCACAACCTGAGGAAGTATATTAAAGGGTTGCAGCATTAGGAAGGGTGAGGACCCCTGGTGTAGACCCTAACTGTACCTTAAAGCTGAGCTCGGTCCTCTGCCTGCTCTGTAACCATTGTCCCCTTCTGACCTGCACCTTCTGTCTGCTCCTGTTTTCTTTCTTTTTTTGTCTGTTTCATTGAGACAGGTCTTATGGCCTAGGCTCTCAAATCCCACGTGTAGCTGAGATTGATCCTCCTGCCTTCACGAACTTCCAGGTGCTAGGATTGCAGACATGTTTTTTTCTTTTTAAAAGTTTTTATTTTTAGATTTGTTGTTGTTTTGAATAAAACTTAAATACAAGCTAGTGAATGCTCTTGGAGGTGAGAGACCTCAGAGAGGCCTCAGACAGCCCTGGAGTTGGAGTCAGCGTGGATGTTGGGAGGCGATGACTCCTCTGCGGGAGCAGCAAGTGTCCTGGCCGGCAGGCTCTGTCCAGCGCTGTCCATCTCTAGTCAGAGCTGACTGTGTTCCTACTTTATAAACTCGTTAGGGAGAGCACTTACTGATGATGAGGGTAAAGTCTCCCAGCAACGAGCTTGCAGACTGTTGTTTGCAAAGACTGTCTGCTGTAACCAAGTTCATCTTGAGTCCAGCATTTTAAAATGTGGAATGCTTGGTTGATATTTATGAATTGATAAAAGAACTTTTACATGCTTACATTTTAGACTTTTGTAGCTGGCTTAGCAGTATACATCTTTAATCCCAGCACTTGAGTGGCAGAGGTAGGCTGGTCTCTCTGTTTGAGAGTTCCAGGACACTCAGAGGTAGTGCAGCCCTGTTGGGGTTGGGAGCAGGTGGATTTGACTTTTGAAGATGTCTCCAGGTTCTTATTCACCGTCTTTGGCAGCAGCAGCCGCATGGCAGCCTCTCCTTCTAGAGACAGTGGGATGTCTTCCCCTCGTGTCATAGTCCCTCTCCTCCTCTATAGTGAAGTGAAGTTGGGGCTGATGGAAGTAAGCCCTGCTGCTCTGAAATCAAACTTACTCTAGTGCTTAGAGATACTATTGTTGTGATAAAGCACTCTGTCCCAAAGTGACAGGATTTATTTTGCTTACAATTCCACATCACTGTTGATCGTTCAAGGAAGTCAGGACAGGGCAGGAACCAGAAGGCAGGGACTGATGCAGAGGCCTTGGAGGGGTGCTGTTTACTGGCTTGCTCTGCCTGTGTTCTTATAGAACCCAGGACCACCACCCCCAGGTGGCCACATCCACAGTGGGCTGGGCCCTCCCACATTAATCACTAATTAAGAAATTGCCCTACAAGTTTTTCTATAGCCCTATTTTTTATGGAGGCATTTTCTCAATTGAAGCTCTCTCTTCTCTGATGACTCTAACTTGTATATAAAACTCTGCCTGCACAGCTAGGAGTGGTGGCGTACACCATTAATCCCAGCATTTGGAAGGCAGACACAGGTGGGAGTTCCAGGACAGCCAGGGCTCCACAGAGACCCTGTCTTAAAAATCAAAAAAATAAAACTAGCCAACACAACTAGTTTTTGCCAATTCCTGAGCTAGATACTACATACAAATTCTGCATTCACAGAGCAATTACACGAATCACCTTGGTAGCTCACCTAATGGCATATCTCAGGTTAGATGGATCAGATCAGAGAAGTACTTTAGGAAAGAGTGTAAATTCATGATTCTTTCCATATCCTACAGGATGGGCCAGAACAAATGGCTGGATATACTGTCTGTTGTGATGACTAACCAATTTCACATACCTTTTGCTAAAAGAACCATTTCTTTTCAAGAAGTCATCCAAACTAGTAGAAATTATGAAGAGGAAAAAAAAGAAATAAAACAGATCAGTATGTTAAAATAAAAACACAAGGGCTCAGTGGTTAAGAGCACTGGCTGCTCTTCCAGAGGTCCTGAGTTCAATTCCCAGCAGCCACATGGTGGCCTACAACCCTCTGTAAAGGGATCTGATGCCCTCTGCTGGTGTGTTTGAAGACAGCTACAGTGTACTCATATACATAAATAAATTTAAAAATGAAAAAAAAAAATCCTAGGTTACTAAGTTTTTAATTAAACATGATAAACACATTTAAATATAATCCGGACGCCACAGTCTGAACTGCACCCAGTCAGAGCAGAGGAAGTCTCCCTTCCCTGCTTCTGTAGTTACTAATTCCGGCTGTGCTGCTCTTGTTGTGAGGGGATTCCATTGCTGCTTGCTGCTGTGCTTCTAATTAGCATTCAGCTGTTGATTAAGGAAATACTGGGATGCTAATTGAATCTTTGTTAAAATTCTAGGCCTGCATTTCCCTTGTGGAGCTGGGCTGACTTGCAGGGCTGTAGGATTGGGCAGCCTGCCTCCCCCTGTGCTCCACACGCTACTAGCCCTTGCTTCCTGCTCTGTGGCTGCATTTGTGTTGTGTTTCGTTTTCATGCTGGCTCTCAGCAAAATGTGTCTTTCAAGGTGAAGGTTTTGTTGTTTACAATATTACAGCGAGATGATTCCACTCATCTTGGGTAACTGTAGCTTTTATTGTGAAATATGCTTCCCGTTAAATATTTTATATCAGTTTTGTTATAATTCATTGAGGTGAGCCATCTAGTCAAAAAATTTTTTTAACCAAATCCACACTAGTGACAGATTAATCATGTGTGTGGGTTAATTCACAGGTTGATAAGCTTGAAAATGTCTAACTCTTACTGCTGTGTAAAACTTTATCACAGATACACATCCATAGCCTCCTTTTGAAATTGACAGGACACTGCAAACTAACTTTCTGAGCTTGTAGTGCAGTGAGCAGTGCAACTGGCCAGGCAGTTACCTAATGACAGAATCCAAACACTGGGGTCTTCCCAGCCGCACCTCAGATGCCTTTGTTATGCCCCTTTACAATGTCTGCTGGAGAAAACATTGCTTTCATTGTTCATTCTTTCCAGCCAGGCATCATCAGGATGTGCCAGAAGACAGAGCTGCTTAGTGGGGCAGAAATACAATGAATTTTACTTACTGTTTGTGTGGCAGCCGAAGAAAATGTAATCTACAGCAGAATCAAAGTCAACATCCAAGAAGGGGGGGTGCAGGGGGGCGGGGGAGGTACAGCACACTGCAGAGGAAGAGGCTATAGCTAGCCTACACCAATTTCACATCCCAGAGTCCTGGTGTTAGCCTTACATCCACAACATAGGGGACAGCTGAGCGTGTGACTTGTTTCCTCCGTTGTTTCGGCTGTTTCCTCCGTTGTGGATGTTCCATGGTGATCTGAGTGATGCTAGTGACGGGCATCTGTCCTGATACCACTTAAGAGGGACCTATTGGTTTATTATTTTAAATATATGTCATTCTCCTAGGTTAGAACACTGTCAGAACCTGCTTATTGGATTTTTTTTATGAAATACATGTTTTATAGCATTGTAGTTTTAATTATATGCTCAGAGTTGTGTGCATGTAAATTGTGCCTTATAATATTGAATTCTCAGGTTTGGTTTGGTTTCTTGAGATTGGGTCTCCCTGTGTAATTCTCATTGACTCTGAACTCAGCAATCTTTTTGCTTCAGCTTCTAAACATGGGATTTGAACATGTGTGACCAAGCCTGACTTGAAATTCTAACTACAGGGTTATTGGAGGGTTTTTTTGTTTTGTTTTTATTTTTGGTTTTGTTTGTGTTTTGTTTTGTTTGAGACAGGGTCTTCCTCTGAAGCTCTGGCTAGCCTGGAACTCAGAGCAGCTGGACTGAAACCCAGTCCCTCTGTCTCACGAGTGCTGAGATCAAAGAGGAAGAAGCACCACCATGCCCAGCTGATTTCTTAAATAACAACACGTGGTGTGCACAGGAGGGCAGGGGTCAGGAGCTGCCCGAGGCAGGTGGGCCCCTGGAGCTGGAGTTACGATCAGTTGTAAGCACCATGTGAGTGCTGGGAACTGAAACCTGGTCCTTCTTGAGAACAAGAAGTATTCTTGACCACTGAGCCATCTAGACCAAAATTTTAAGCTGAAAAATATCATCCTTCCTAAGGAAACTTTAAAGTGACTTAAAATACAGGTGTGTCATGCTTAATCATGCTTATCATCACATGATGTCTGCTTAAGGGATAAAAGAATGAGCCTCTCTGTGTTAAGTATCCTACCCTTCCTCCATTTTTTTTTTCTCGAGACAGGATTTCTCTCTGTAGGTCTGGCTGTCCTGGAACTCACTCTGTAGACCAGGCTGGCCTCCAACTCAGAAATGTACCTGCCTCTGCCTCCCAAGTGCTGGGATTAAAGGCGTAAGCCACCACTACCCAGCCCTTCCTCCGTTTTAAAAATTAAGAACTGAATGCATACTATTCCTCCATCTGTTCCTTTTTCTTCCATTTTGTTTTGTTTTCGGACGTGGCCACAGTATTTCTCAGACCCATCTATAGAGTTGGCAATCTTCTTGCTTTAGACTCTCAAGTCCTGTGTGGTATTACAGCTTTACATTGATTCTGTTCCTAATGAACAGTTTAAGTTCTCAGCTATAAGAGTAGGAAACAGAGACTGGAGAGATGGTTCAGAGGTTTAGAGCTCTGACTGCTCTTCCAGAGGTCCTGAGTTCAAATCCCAGCAACCACATGGTGGCTCACAACCATTTGTAATGGGATCCGATGCCCTCTCCTGGTGTGTCTGACGACAGCGATGGTGTACTTACATACATGAAATAAATAAATCTTTAAAGAAAAGAAAAGAAAGAAGAGTAGGAAACAGAGAAAGATGGATAATGAATACTGACCACACAGTTGGGTGTGTGCGTGTAGTGGGACCCAAGGTTGTGTTCAGATCTTCCTAAGACAAAGCTAGATTCAGGTAAGATTTGCCTAATATTGCAACTGTTCGAAATCTTGGGCTGCTCCCTATGGTTAACTCCCTTCAGCCTTTGAAGCAAACCCTTGTTTAAGGTCAAGTCAGTAGTGTGGGTAGAGGACAGAGTTTAAGGCAAGTCCTTTTGGAAATAAGACAATGAATTAAAAATTATGTATACAGAAAGATGGTGGAAGGCAATCAGTTCTGTCAGTTAGTTTGCCAAAAACATTCTACTGTTTAACAAGCTGTAAGGAGAAATATTTTTTAAATCCTTGAGAGGCATTTACAAGCATTAGAAGAAGGTCTTTGCCTCTGAAATCTACCGATGAGGCTGTGGTCTTCCCTTTCACATGCATGGATGGCTTCATTACTTCCAAGCTCCCTTGCTATAGTGTGGCCAAAGATGTGTTGTGTTTTTCTATTTTTTTCCCTCTTCATTTGTTTTTTTTTTTGTTGTTGTTGTTGTTTTGTTTTGTTTAAGATTTATATACACTGTAGCTGTCTTTAGACACACCAGAAAAAGGCATCAGATCTTATTACGGATGGTTATGAGCCACCATATGGTTGCTAGGATTTGAACTCAGAACCTTCGGAAGAGCAGTCAGTGCTCTTAACTGATGAGCCATCTCTCCAGCCCCTTCCCTCTTCATTTGTAAAGCAAAAGTCATTTTCATTTTTGTTGCCTGCTTTTTTCTACAACTCATTATCTCTCAGCCATATTTTTACTTGATTTTCTTTTAAAGCCAGCAATACATAGTGTTGCCATCCCGGGCTCCTGTTTTGTGTTTGTGGGGGGTGGAGGTGTGTGTGCGTTCATGCGTGCGTGCATTCGTGCATGTGTCTTGGGGGGGGTATGGCGTGTGCACGTGTGTGTGTGTGCGTGCGCGCGTGTGCGTGTGGAGCTAGGTAGAGCAGAGCGGAGGTGGGGAAAGAACCCCACAGTGGACATAGCATGGCATGCCCTGGATGATTCCTTGTAGTTAGGGATAATCATTTTAGTCAGAGATTTCTTTGAGCGTGTTTTTCATTTTTGCTTGAGAGGGACAATGGGAATGTCTTCAGCTTAAAAGAGTCATAAATATTAGGGCAGTGGGCTGTTGAAACCACATTTTCCATCTTGTTTTCAAGGACATTTAAAAAAAATGGAGTTAGCATATACTTCTCAGTGCTCAGTCATCTTTCTCTGTTCTTTTAAAAAATGAGAACAAGACACAAGGGGACTTGAGAAATTGCATGTAGTTCTCCCAAAGACAAAGTGGATATTTTATAAATGAAGAGGATGGAAACCCTTTTCTTCTTCAGTTTCTTAGCAACCGAACAGAGTCAGTTTTAATGTGTGTGCTTGGAACATTCTGTGTATATCAACATCAGAGCCTTCCTCGTTCTTGGGTGAGACATACTAGACTGCTAACTGGGATTCAGTGTTGGGAGAAAGGAAAGAAAGGAGGTAGAAACCAGGAGCTGTACCCTGAGGATGGACCTCATTCAGAGCCAGCCCCTATCCTGTATCCCTCTGTCTGACATCAAAGGCCTCTCCTGTAGAGGCAGTAGTCATCAGGGTAGCCCTATGATTGCCTGGGTATGGAAGGGTTTATTTGGTTTTGATTTGGACTTACTGATTGAAGTCTAGCCAGGCAACTTTGGTTTCTGTGCTAAGGCTATAGCAGAGTAAAATAGGCAAATATGTCTGCCCTCATGGGGTTGACTTTGCACTGAATGAGGTAATTAATACCCATTGGTAAGTATTAACTCAGTGAAATGAGAAAAAGCATAGGAAAGCAATATGCAGTGCAGGGCAGGACACTGAACTTTACTTAAGGTAGCCCTGAAATGTCACTGTTGAGTGAAGACATATAAAACATTTGAGAGCCAGCTTTGCAAATATATAGGAGAAGAACATTCTGGACCAAAGAAACAGAATGCAGTGATCCCCTCATACTTGTGAGAGATCCTGTCCAATGTGGGGTGTTGTACTGGAGTACAAGGGAGGCTGTCTAGTCTAGGTTTTGCCTGTGTGGTTTAAGCCGTCGTCACTGCTATAATGAGGTGGTCATCTGGGTGTCTGTATGCTGGATGAGAAAATCTGAGGGTTGGGCCTTGGCTTGGAAGGGAAAGCTCACCTTATAGTGCCCCAGAGTGGTTTGTCGCAGAAGAACCCCAGGAAGAGGTGAAATACGCAGGCTGTGGGCATCTTGAAGCTCATGCCCGCTCCTCTGAATTCCATTCCTGTGACTGAGCGAATGGGCGTGCCCGCAAGCAGTTCGGCTTCCTCCTGCCTCGCCCCTCCCTGCTCTGTGGTTTCTGTTTTGTAGGATTCTGAGTCAGCCTCTTCTCACTCTACCAGCTCAGTGGGCGGAGTCTGATGCATTTTGGTTTTATAACGAGAGTGGACAGTGTTTACTGTACTACCTGTGTTTGCCCGAATTCCACATTTGTGCACGGAGCTGTTTTCTTGAGTGTCCAGGCATAAGAAAAATACCTGAGAAGGGATGGCGTGAACCATCCCTGCCTCAGAACCGCTGTTAACAGGAGGCTAACCGAGGAAGTAGACTTGAAGGAATTTAGGATTATCAAGCCAGTACTCTGAATTTTATCACCCACTGGAAAGAAAGGGTTTAAAAAAGGAACTTTCTCCATTGGGCCCAATGTTGGTTTTGAAAGTCTGCTCAGGAAAAGGATCTCTGTGATACTGCTATTTGACAAAGTTGGCTAGTTCCTGTGTCCACTGACTTTTGTTGTAGTTGTTTGTTTATGGTGGTGGTTCACTATGTAGCCATGACGGGCCTAGAACTCACTATGTGAACCAGGCTAGCCTCAAACTTAAAGATTTCTCCCTGCCTCTGCCTCTGCCTCTGCCTCTAGAGTTCTTTGTAATTTTAGTTTTTTCAAACATCTATTTTAGATGATAGTTCTTAAATGCTTTAAGCTCTTTTTAGCCCACCACCCACCAAAGGAAGTGGGAAAGAAAGGTTGGGGGCAGGGAGTTGGACCTACCTGTTTAGAAAGGTTCTTTGGAGCAACACTTGTCTGTGTTGTCTGGAAATCAACAGTTCAGTTCACAGGTCAGCAGTGGCAGCTTGATCCTCTCGCAAACTCTTCATGGATAGATACACCAGCAGTCCAGTTCAGTAGAGTCGGGACAGCAACCAGGAATCAGGGGTGACACAACCTAGCAGAGACAGCCAGGCCTCAGCCTCGGCTTGAGTCAGTGGGAAGGACCAGGGCCAACAGGAACACCAGGAAAAGTTCTCAGCAGTGCCTCTCTCAGCAAAGTGAAAATCTGTGAAGACTCAAAACCCACAAGCGTTGCACAGCTAGCTGTACCAGCAACCCAGGCTCAGCCTCCGTCACTGTCCATCAAGTCCTATTTTTACACTGCAAACATCACGTGTCCTCCACATGCCTTGCCTCAGCAGTGCATCCGTCAGCCAGAGTCCACAGAAGCATCAAGAAGAAACTGCCGCACACCACCAGAAGTTTTTTGGTGCATTTCCTTCTATGGAGTCCTGACAAATGCAGCTCAACTACATTTGGTACGATGGACCAATACATGTGTTTCATTAGCAAAGAATCCTTCACCACGTGTCCTTTCACATGTTTGCTTTAGCGAAACATCCTTTCACCTGTGTCTGCTTCACTAAAACATTCCCTTCATGTGTTTGCGCCAGCAAAACTCCATCTAACCAACTTTCCAAAGAACCCTTAAGTTTTCACTTCAGTTCTGGAATTAACAGTTTGCACTACACTCTGCTGTGTCCACTGACCCAGAGGACTAGTGCACTATGTAGTAATTAGGGGCTGGCCAGGTTTAATTCCCAGCAGTACTCCATTCTTTTCTCCAAACACTTCAGTCCTAGGCTCTCATAGTGTGTCAAGTCTGCCCACTGGGCATAATAGCATGTCTACTCAGGCATGTCCATGCTCAACTATGAAGTCTGGTTACTGTGTTTAATGTTCTGTGTCCCCAGAACCTAGCCCAGCACATGAAACAAGGTTAATATAGTAGATAATCAGAAGCGCCCGTAGAACCTTAGGTTACCTCCATGAGTGACCTGTCAGGCGAGGCTCCTCTGCTGCTGCTGTCTACTGAGGGCCAGTGCACACTCTCCAAGCTTCACAGAGTCAGCTACATATTTGCTGGTCCTTCCCCTTCATATCTCTGTGTGTGTGTGTTGGCGGGGGGGGGGGGGTCGGGAGGGAGGGGTGTCTTACCCTTTGCCAGGGTCATGCAGACTTAGTAAGGTATTAGCGGTGAGCAGGAAGGAGCTTGGCAGCAGTAGCCCAGGTTAGCCTGGCCTCTCTGACTGACAAGCTGTTCCTACACCTAGCACTCTTTCCAAAGCATAGTGACTGGTCTGTTGAGCTGCCTGCTGTGGTACACACTCCAGCCCCCAGCGTGCCTCCCTCCTTGTACCACTATCAGCGCTTGCCTACCTTGCAGAGGGCGTCTGTATGGTTGTTCTTGACAGTGAGAACTAGGAAAGTATCAGATAAAAAGACTGGAGAACTAGTTAGGGAGGGGTCAGGAAGGTGCACAGTAAAGCAAAGTCAGGATGAAGCAGAGTGCCTGGAGTGCAGCCCACTGCCTGCAGCCTCCGAGGCCTCCCTCGGACGCCATGGCCACGCTCTATTTAATATTTAGTGCATATGTGCTCCTGTCCTGGGCCATTTTACCAAGTGTTCAGGAATGATGCTTCCAGAACACCAAGAAGACTAATGCTCTCCACACAGAATGTCTTAGAGATGCAGTTCTATGGCTCCTACCCAGCGTCAGGGGCCCCAGTGTCTGCTCTGAGGCAAACTTAGCTTTGTGGGGATGGTGACCAGGTGAGTCCCCTCTAATATCTACAATCCTCAGTGATAAGGCCATGTGGGGCGACACCAGCAAGAAGACTGGTATTTTGTAGAGAAAACATAGGACTAGCTAGACCTGGTGGTGAATACCTGTGATCCTATCTACCAGGGAGGCTGAGACAGGAGAATCACAGATTCAAGGGTGGCCTAGGCTACCCAGTTATTTCAAAGCCAGTTTGAGCACCCTAGTGATACCTTGTCTCAAAATAGCAAGTAGGGGCCAGCAAGACGGCACAGAAGCTAGAGACACTCGTCAACATAAGCCTGGTGACCCAAATTCAACCCTGAGACCCACGTAAAAGTGGATGGAGAGAACTAACTCCACATGTGTGCTGCAGCCTGAATTCCCCATCCCATTCATAAAGAATTAAAAAAAAGAATTTTTTTTTCTTAATAACAAGTTGGAGGAGCCAGGTATAGGCACATACCTTTAATCCCAGCATTTGGGAAGCAGGCAGATCTGTGAGTTTGAGGCCAGCCTGGCGCAGCTCCCTTCAGAAGATAAGATTCCTCTCTCCATGAAGCTGGTTTTTATTTTACTCTAAGAAATGATAGGAAAAGAAGGAAAGAGGCGGGGGTGGGGGGGTGGGGGGGAAGCTTTGCACTCACTGGCAGATGTGATTGACAAGAAATTCCGATCTGACGTCATTCCATCCTTTTCCTCCCCTAGTTAGGAAAATGGACCAGAGACTGTCTCTTAAATTAATAAAGTTATTCTATTAAAAAAGCTGGAGGTTAAAGAGCTGGCTCAGCAGTTGAGAGTACTTACTGCTCTACTCCTACAGAGAGTCTGGGTTCAGTTCCCAGCATCTGTATCAGGCAGCTCAGGACCTAACACCCTCTACCCTCCACAGGCACCTATACCCATGGTGCACATAAACTCACACAAACACATATATAAAGGTAAATAAGTTTAAAAATGAAACTAAAACATATATTCACAAATACAATTATGTTGAAATTTTTCTAATCTTCCCCTCTGCAGAGATAGGCTTCAGAGACGTGTGCTAGGCATCTGTCCATGAGCTGTGTGGAATGGAAGGGGATGGTGCACCATGGTGGAGCCTGCGCAGTGAGCTGGCCCCACCCATTCTCCCTCTGCAGCTCTGAGCTGTCTTCTGGGAAGCAGACTTTAACATTAACATCTGTGCACATGTCAACCATTGCTAGTCAGCTTTCTCCAAGCAGGTGTGGGCAGCCTAAATCTTCCATCCAGGGCCTCAACTCCTAAGCAAGCTTGGTTATCTATTTTCTTTCCTTCCTTGTTTTCTTTTTAAATAAAAAGCTCATCTGCAGTCTTGAAAGTGTTGTTTGTTTGTTTGTTTATTATACAACAGGCCAGACGAGGGCATCAGATCTCATTACTGATGGTTGTGAGACACCATGTGGTTGCTGGGAACTGAACTCAGGACCTCTGGAAGAGCAGCTAGTGCTCTTAACGTCTGAACCATCTCTCCTTCCTTCCTTCCTTCCTTCCTTGCCCTGGAGAGTCTGAGGATGTGGTTCACTAAGGTATAGCTCCAGTAGAGAGGAGCTGAGTAGAGGAAGCAAAAGGAAACACAGGAGAAGCTTCACAGAATAATCTTGAGACCGTTACTCCCAGGCGGTGTTCTGAGCATTTGCATGGCACTTACAGACAAAGGTAGTCACAGACATACATGTCCTTCCCGGCCACAGAGCACACGACTAGCAGCATTTGTTTCCCACTGTGTTCCAGAACACCACATGGCCACAGAAGCCTCAGGTGTGGAGGAGACTGGTGCTGACCTGCGGGCAGAACAGAAGAATTTGTGGAAGATGTAAATTGATGTAGCGATTAGGAATGAATGAAGCTTGTTGAAACTAGGAGGGTTTGTTGGCTGCAGACGGGGCCTCGGCTGAGGTGTGATTAAGCTGCAGAACAGGGATCTGAGGAAGTTGCCAGAGAGGCAGAAAGTGGCTGTTAAGGTAGAGACAGATATCAGAAGGTAGGAGAATGACTGTTAAAGATTATGTTAGGAAATGAATAATATATTATTTTAAAGGTTGGGTCTCACCAGCCCAGGCTGGCTTCTGTAACCAGGCATGATGTTGAACTTCTGACCTCTACTTCTCAAGTGCTAGGATTATAGGCATGAATCCACCTGCCCACATCCAGTGTTTAATTTTTTTTTTTTAAATGTTGGAGTGTTCTGTCTGCATATATACCAGAAGATCCCTTTGTAGGTGATCATGAGCTACCTTATGGTTGCTGGGAATTGAACTCAGGACCTCTGGAAGAGCAGACAGTGTTCTTAACCTCTGAGCCCTCATCTTTCCAGTCTCCCCCACCCCCTCGCCCCACAATGCTTCTTTTTAAGGTGGGGAATGCTGGGACTAGCACTGTCCTTGGCTTGAACGCAGTAGGAAGACCAGGCAAAGAATCCACGTGGATGTTTCTGAGCCTGGACCTACAACTGTCTGCAGCTTCTCTGGCAGACTAAAAGGTGCAAAGTGGTGAAAGGCTGAGTGTGGGTTTGTATACTATTTTGGCCACAACTGAGAATAGAAAGTTCTTGCTTTCCTTGCCTTTTCTGTGTTAGAATTAATAGAAAAGATGACACAAATGTCAGGAGCTGTGCACATGTAGACTGAGCTGGAAGCTAAATCATCATGATTCCTGAAAGGAGTTGTCTTCCCTTTCAAGTTGAGACGGATCTCACCTGCAGCGTAGGATTGCCTGGAGAAGTCTGTTGTCTGCTGGTCAGTTGTATGTCATTCTCGTGTTGTTGTACTGTCCCATCCTGCAGTGGTCCCTATTACACTCTCACAAGATTATAGCTGTCCAGAATTCCCACACAAGGATACTTGGAAATCAGGACAGAGGTGGTAGATGGGTAGATGACCAGAGGCCACCATCAGGCAGGGATTTTGTGGGATTAGCATTAGGCTGTGCAAAGGTAAACAGGAAAGACCTTTAGTTTTTATGTTTGGTGTTGTTCTCCACAGGCTGCTTTGTTGAGAATTAAAGAACACCAGAAATAGGACACAGACAGAGCGAGCCTCAGAAGGTCTGTGGGTTCACAGTCCTAGCTGTGATGCTGGTAGAGACAGGTGAGGACCACTACTAAGGATACCTGAGCAAGGCCAGTGGATGGGCTACCTAGATGACAATGTGGAATTGCTGCCCTGGGACTGAAGGCACTAAGGGATGCTGTATGGATCTTAATGTGAGGAAGAGGAGGTCAGGGAGCAGGGGACACTGGGACATTTATAGAGGACAGTGCAGGCCAAAGTTGTGGTGGTACATGTAGCCATTTAAAGTTGCTACAGTGGTGTCTCTGGCTGGGTTTAAGAATAGTCTGGGTTATGTTGGAAGAGCAAAGGTGGGAAGGGGGGAAATGTGTACAGTCGCTCATCACCTTGGTCCCTTGACGGGGACTTAGCACTGCTGTTGTTTATGAGCATGTGCAGCTGGCAAGGTAACCTGATTTCTCCAGGCCTTCCCAACTGAGGTAAACACTGAGCAGGTGGGTTGAAGGGTACAGAAGCTGTGGGGAGGCAGGATTGGGGAGTAGGGGGCATGCACCTAACACTCTGAGGCGTCGTCCTGTTGTCTCTTTGCTTACTTGCCTAGCACAGGTTAGGTCTCTGCTCTTGCTGTATGGGGGGCATTGTCTTAACAGTGAGGATAGGAGTAACTGGTCAGGCTTTTTCCTATGACTTCCAAGATTGGGAAGGACCTTTGCTGGTAATCTTACAGGGACTGTGGGCGATGGTTTCCTGTGGACCAAGAGAGGACTGAGGAAAGTGGCTGAACTTAAAATGGGACTCTAATTGGTAGAATTCCCCTGTCACCATGGTTTCATTTTCTTTGAAGCTTCCTCAGTATAGTATGTTTTATCAAAAAGTCTGAAAGGCCGGGCAGTGGTGGCACACGCCTTTAATCCCAGCACTTGGGAGGCAGAGGCAGGTGGATTTCTTAGTTCGAGGCCAGCCTGGTCTACAGAGTGAGTTTCAGGTCAGCCAGGGCTACATAGAGAAACCCTGTCTGGGAAAAAAAAAAATCTGAAAGGCTGAAGACAAACAAACAAACAAAAAAACACTGAGGAGCTTAATGTGTGGATGATTCATTCCCCTGCTTTTTGAAAGGAGCATTTCTTTCATCATTCCTTAAACCTGGAAGGAAATTTTTTTTCTGCTTTTAACAGATCAGATCTTATTGCATGGTCCACAATGTCAGCCTGTATGCCCTCTGAGCATTCTGGGAAGGCTGGTGTCCTGTTATTCTTTTGTCTCCCCACTCAGTTGTCTCCTTTTTACTCTTTCGCCACTCTTCTGTTGTGTCCTGTACTCCTCTGTCTTGTGGAACCAGCCTCTGTGGGTGTGCGATTGCTGAAAGCACAAAAAGCAAAAAGTCAAATAGCCCTGATTTCTGGGGGAATCCATCAATGCCTTGGACTATTTTAAATGAGTCTTGTCCCCTCTCTCAGGACGTGTACTAACTCAACAGTTAGGTCCTTTCCAAGTATCTAGGAAGGAAACGCCATTAAGAGACAATCATTAAATGGCTGTCAGTACAAGGTTTCTGGCAAACTCGATGATAACCTCAGCAGAAGGGGGTGATACTGTAAGGACAAAAGTCAGAATGTGGGAAGTTCCCGGAGGCCAGCACAGAGGAAGATGCAGTGCTGGGACGAGCTCAGCACGGGAAGATGCAGTGCTGGGACGAGCTCAGGACAGAGGAAGATGCAGTGCTGGGACGAGCTCAGCACAGGGGAAGATGCAGTGCTGGGACGAGCTCAGCACAGGGGAAGATGCAGTGCTGGGATGAGCTCAGCACAGAGGAGGATGCAGTGCTGGGACGAGCTCAGAACAGAGGAAGATGCAGTGCTGGGACGAGCTCAGGACAGGGGAAGATGCAGTGCTGGGACGAGCTCAGGACAGGGGAAGATGCAGTGCTGGGACGAGCTCAGCACAGGGGAAGATGCAGTGCTGGACGAGCTCAGCACAGGGGAAGATGCAGTGCTGGGACGAGCTCAGCACAGGGGAAGATGCAGTGCTGGGACGAGCTCAGCACGGGAAGATGCAGTGCTGGGACGAGCTCAGGACTGGGGAATATGCAGTGCTAGGACGAGCTCAGGAGCCCTCATTGGGTCTGTAAAGTTAATCCAGAGTGTGATGAGTCTAGTTGATACAGACAGTGCTTGCTTGGTACTCCAGAGACTCTCTATGTCCCCCTTCAAGTGGTAGAGAGTAAAATAAAACTTAGAAAAATCTCAGCATTTAGAAAACCAGAGTCAGGTGATCTAGGCCAGCATGGGCTATGTAGTGAGAGACTGTCTCTAAAGAAAGCAGCACAGAAGCTGCCTGAGAAGCACTAAGGGACTGTCCCTGCAGCTGTCCACACTGGAGTGCAGTTTTAGTCTCATGCAGCCCAGGTGGGAGGTGCTGAACTCTGTTCCTCCTGTCTCACCCTCCAGTGTAACCAGTACTTCTGTGTACTAGAAAACACTCCGCTCTCTGAGCCGTATCACTAGCCATCTAGCATAGCTCGTCATTGAGATTTGTCTTCTTTCTTGTTGTGTATTTGCTTTGTGTGTGTTTGTGTGTATATGGTTATTTTACATCATGAGGATTTAATTTCCAACATACAAATGTTGACATTTAAAATAAAATAGGGGTCTGGAGAACTCCTCTTGGGGCTGGAGAGATGGCTCAGCGGTTAAGAGCACCGACTGCTCTTCCAGAGGTCCTGAGTTCAAATCCCAGCAACCACATGGTGGCTCACAACCATCCGTAACGATATCTGACACCCTCTTCTGGAGTGTCTGAAGACAGCTACAGTGTACTTACATATAATAAATAAATCTTTAAAAAAAAAGAATTTAAAAAAAAAGAGCGAGAACCCCTCAGTGGTTAAGCTCACTCAATGTCTTGCAGAGGGCCCTGGTTTGGTTCCCAGCACCCACATGGTGGCTCACAACGCCTGTAACTCCAGTCCAGGCGTTCCCATGTTCTCTTCTGGCTTCCAGAGGTACCAGGAACACGGTGCACAGACTCACGTGCAAGTTAAAAAACTCCTACATCATACACATACACAAATGTGGATCATCATCACTGCCTGGTTAATGCAATGGATTTTTTTTTTAATTAGCTCTTAGATAAACGTTAGAATGAGATTATATTCTGCTTATTCCTGTTTGTCAGTTATTTGTAGATGTAAGTGCCTGGAAGCCATGCTTCTGTGAGTAAACAGATGGGAATTAAGGCTTGCTAACATCACTGAGTTCCATGAGTTCCTTTCGTAATAATGCCCAAAGTATAATCTGTTGTTGGATTCTGTTTTCAGTTGCCTAACAGATGATATTTCATCAAGACTTCAATTTGGTTGAAAACAAAGAATTAGAAAGTATCTGACTTAGCCCTGGGGCCTTGAGTTGTGCTCCTTGCAGTGCCCCGAGAGCACTAGGGCTTCCTCCTAAGAGAGGGACTGCTTCTACCTCTACCAGTGAAGAGGGGAGGAAAGAAAGCCAGAGATGGTGAGGTACACCTTTAATCCTAGCCCTCAGGAGCAGAAGCAGAAGCAGGCGGATCTGAGAGATGAATCCTATGAAAGTTGAGGGTTTGGAAATGGATTCCCTTAGAACTATTTGAATCTAGTCACCAGGAGAGTCCTGGAGACCTGGTAGGATGTGGCCTGGTGGTATAGAGAGGGCCGTCCAAGGTACCCCAAGCATGAACTGGCTGACATAACTTTGATGAAATACTTACTGCCCTTTGCTCTGAAGCCCATGTTGTGAGCTCACACTGGAAAAAATGCATACCACCTCTTCCCCTAAAGCAGACCCTCTGGTAGATTTGCTCTTTATTGCTGACTTAGCATGCACACTACTCCAGCACACCTTTCAAAATGTTTAGGTGGGAGAGATGGCTTGCTGGTAAGAACTGGTTGTTCTCAAGAGGTCCTGATTTTCCATTCCCAGTACCCACATGCTGCTGACAGGAGCCTGTAAATACAGTTCTAAGGTATATGACACCATCTTCTAGCCTTCTGCACAAATGCAGTGCATATACATACATGCAGGCAAACACTTATATACATAAAAATAAACTTTAAAAATGTTTTAGTGGGGGCTGGAGAGATGGCTCAGTGTTTGAGAGCACCGACTACTCTTCTGAAGGTCCCAAGTTCAAATCCCAGCAACCACATGGTGGCTCACAATCATCCGAAATGAGATCTGACCCCTCTTCTGGAGTGTCTGAAGACAGCTACAGTGCACTTGCATATAATAAATAAATAAATCTTTAAAAAAATAAATAAAAATAAAAATGTTTTAGTGATGGGATTTCATTATCACTGGCTTCCTTTGAAGTCCCATGTGTTTAGGCAACCACAAACTGTTTTTAGGAGACTTAGGTTGGCCAGAATGACAAAGTATCTATGGTAAGAATTGCCCCTTCTTGCTAGAGCATTTTAGATGTCAGGTTCAGTACCATGGCTTCATAGCAGCATACTGCCCAGAGTTGATGCTTGATATACCTGTTGGCACCACGTGTGTGCTGGCTTAGGACATGGGCCCTGGGTGCTTCAGATGTTTCCTTAGATTCTCGTATCTCAATTGGTCATATCAGCATTATCCTAAGAATACTAAAGAGTTCTGATAATCCAGTTGAACAGTTAAGCGTTTGGGAATCCACTTGGATCCACCAACATGTGTGGCTTCTGGAAGGTCCTTGGTCTACCCTGAAGAAGTCCACTAGAGAGAGGACATTGTCATGTCTCTAGGCCACAGTGAACAGTTGAAGAATTTCTTGGTTTTTATGAAGCAATTGTGACCTTCACCTGCAACTTAGTTTGGTTTGTTCCTTTAACATCCTCTATCAGTCACTATTTTCCTTCTGGTGCTTTTTTGGGTTGCTGATTTCCTCTGTGCACCAGGTCCCCTGACTTGAAATGACAAGGCTGCATTTAGATCAGGTTTCTCAAATGCTGCCGACTTCATCTCGTTTACAGTATCATATTTCTGTTGCAGTACACTGTGTGATCTGGGCCTCCCCACAGCATTTTAACAATTGGTAATTGGGCAGGAAGTGTGTTTTTATTACAGTGGCCTTTTGATTTTGATTTTACAGTCATGTCGTGTTTAGCAGAGAGCAGAGGTGGGTAAGTGGTGCTCTGAAACACATTTGTGACAGAGAGAAGTCTGTTGTTTCAGCCACTTGGCTATCTGTCAGCTCTTCTCAGACTTCCCCCTTGTGCTGGTTGCCTGGCAACCTGGGGCTGGAGCAATCAAACCGTGGCCAGTGCTTTTCCAAGCCCAGATTGGGAGATGATTTATTGGTGGAACTGTAAGCACCATAAACCAAGCCTTAGAAATGGATCTCCTTTTTCTCTCCCCTTTCCCCTCTCTCGGTTTATAGGAATTACATTGAGAAAAGATAAAAGAAGTTAATTGGAGGATTTTATCACACACATACACATATACACACACACAAAAGAATAAAATTAGGTCCTTGTTGTGTCCACATATTGTTATTGGAACCTTTTTTTCCTTCTTTTTTTTAAAGACAGTTTTACCATGTAGCCCTGGTTGGCCTGTACCTTAGTAACTAGACCAGGCTAGTCTAGATCTCACAAAGATCTGCATGCCCCTGCCTCCTGAGAGCTGGGATTAATAGCTATGCAACCATGCCTGGCCAGAAATGCTCAAAAATTTAAAGCCAGTACTTTCTGTGGTGAATGAGACACTCAGGACACCATTCTTGACGAGAAGTTGAGGCCAGGCCAGGGCTGTGTCCGTGACAACAGAGGCCAGCTGTGGGCTTTGTTAGACCCAAGCCTGGAGCCAGAGTCACGCCTTTAAACAGCAAACCCACCCTGTGCAGTCTTGATTTAATTACAAGCATAAAATGGTGATTTTTCTTCTTATTTTTCAAAACAAGCTTTTTAAAGTCTTAATTGGATATGTGAGAGATAACCTGTATTTTCTACTTGATTTTTGCTGTGAAGCTGAAATTGCTTCCCATAAAACTCTCTTAAAACATGTTTCGAGAGACAAAGACTTCCAGTTTTGCTCACAGGTGTCATGGGTCTCTTTCGAGTGTGTGCACATGTATCTGTGTGTGCCTAATATAGAAGACAGGGCCTCTGATTGTTCATTCTCAACACTCCCAGGCTCCCCACTTTCCGCTTCTGCACATGCTGCCTTTTGTACCATCCCACATGTAACTTCCACTTTTCTTTTTTGAGGTGATCTTTTAGTGTAGCCAGCCTAAACTTGAACTTACTGTTGTCTTGCCTTCACCTCCAAGATGTCAGAATTAATGGGTGCGCCCCCCCCAACCCCCGCTCCTGACTTCCTCACAGCCTTCTAACTAAAGTCACTCTAGCAAGATGGATTTTCTTGCAAAAATGAAACTCCACAGCTCTTGTAGCAGTATCTCCTTCATAACTTCAAATACCTTCTCCAACAAACAAGTACAGGGAAACACTTTCTGCATCAGAGGGAGGTGGGGGGGGGGACAGAAAAATCTCAGCTTGCAGCCCAGTGTGTCCAACTGTGAATGCAAATACGTTATTAATGGGTTTGTATCCTTATGAGCAGATAGAGCTAATCTGTCTGTGTGTGTAATTTACACACAGCTGTGTTCATGCTCCCTCAGTATCAATATTTTCAGCAAAAGTGGGGTGTCATGGGAACACTGTTGTTCTAAACAGAAGCCAGCAGGGCAGCCTTGTGATTGGCTCATACCAGCTTTCTATCTAGGAGCCTCCCTTTAGGGACTTGCCTGAGTGTGATAGCCATCATTCATGGGGGTAGAATGAGTACACAGGATGCCCGTGATGGGTAAGGGACAGTGACCACTGGTTGACAGGAATCTTACTGATGACTGAGGTCTGGCTTTGATGGAAGTGCTTCTTAGCTCCACTGGGCTGCATTTCCTAAAAAGACATTGATTTTCCTTCCCTTTGGACTGGTAATCTTTTGTTTTGTTTTGTGGGTTCTTTTTCTTTTTTGAGTTGGGTCTCCGTAGCCCTGAATGGTCTGGAATGTACCATCTGCACCAGACAGACTGACTTTGAACTTTCAGGGATCAGCCTCTCTCTGTCTCTCAAGTTCTGGGGCTAAAGGTGTGAACTACCATGCCCAGCTGATTTTTTTTTTTTTTTTTTTTTGCTTTGAGAGGTGATATCTTAGCTGAACTAAGTTCAGTGAGGAACTCAGGCTAATATCATATGAAGGGAAAATAAAGTTCCTTACCAGGAATTATAATGAGCCTGTGGTGCTTTTTCCTGATTTGGGAAGTCAAGAGTAGTCTCAGCGGCTTATAGATGTGGAGTATTTGACTTGAAATCACATGTCTGTGTGAGTACGGGTCATTGTTGCCCAGAGTTGTGCTAATGCAGTTATGTACCTCCATAAAGGTGACCATTGGGTGCTGTGGACATCTTGTTATTTGTAAATCACTAGTGTACACTCACACACACACACACATAAACAGACTATATAAACAGTATATATTTTTATGCAATATAAATACATTTATACTTACATAAATATAATTTTATAATGTAAATATTATGGAGACATTTTTTGAGACATAGCCTCTTGTAGCTGTTCTTGAATTTGCTATGTAGCTGAGGATACCCATCAACTTGTGATCCTTTTCTCTCCTAGCACTGGCCTGTGCTGCTGCTAGCCCTGATGGGGAATGGACCAAGGGCTTCATATACAGCCCCCCACCCTACCCCCTTTTTTAACAGGTTTTGCAAAGGGCTTCCTCACTGAAATGACTGTTTTCCTTTGAATTTTAACAGCCAAAGCTACAGGTCTTTTTATTTTATCCACTTTTGCACTGTGCTGAGATCAACTTTGTTAATGAAAACTGAACATTTAACAGCATGTTTCTGAACCACTTTTTGGAGCATTAATATGGAGACTCTTGAATGATATCAAGGGAGAGAATGACTATTTGGGTTCTGTTATTAGTGCCAGGTTATTTTTAATTTGAATGTAGCTGTGTAGCCAGTAATTGGCAAGATGTATTTAGCCAGCTGAATCTCTGCACCTGCTGATCTGCTGTTTACCTAGCCTCTCGCTTGACTGGGCCAGTACATTGAAGTCAAGGACTTTGGTGTGCTCAACACAGTCATCTAACTTAACTCAGAGAGTCATGGGTAAAGGAAGTAGGAGGATTCAGTTGTTACTTAAACCATATGATATGTGGTCATTTTCCCACTGGGTATGTGGTCCTTGAATGGAAAATATAGTAATTTTCATTTGCTAGCAGACAACCTGAGGAGTAGTCAGTACACAAAAATATTGAAATAGAAAATTGTTTATTGTTCATCGTAAACAGGTATCTGGTAGGGAGAGTAGAGCTTGAATCCTCTAGTAATCGTGGAGGTTTGGTTGGAGAAGATAAGGCATCCTTTGGTTTTGTTAGTTGTATTTAGACACTTAGCAGTAGAGGCCTATGGACAGACAGAATGAAGCCAGCCCATCTGGAAGGACTGCGGTCACCTCCAGGTTACTCATGTAATCAGTAAACTAGGACTGAGGCCCACTTGCTCCATGTCATCAGTTATGGGGCTGTGACACCTGAAGCAGCCCCTTCCTTCTCTCTACAGTTTGACAGTATCTCATATGTCAAGTCTCGTAGCATATGTGATGTCCAGAACTAGGTGTTGTTAGAGCAGAGCTTGCTTATTGTCCAAGGAGTAGAAATTTACTTCTTTATTTGCATTAATACGTGACTAACGTGAGATTGAAGGTGTTTTAGTTTGCTTTCTTTGCTTATGTCCTGAGATAGGTCTTCTCTGTGTACTACTGGCTGCTCTCAAACTCATCTCACAGCCAAGGCTGGATCTGAGCTTCTGCTTCTGCCTCCCAAGTGCTGGGACTACATGCCTATACTGCCAGACGTGGCCAAGTTTAAGGTTTAAATGATCTCCATAAGTCAGATCATCAGTCCTAACAATCACAAACAAAGCCACCCTGAAAACAGCATTAGAAATATGTCTTCCCTCCATTTCTGTGGGGGAGAATTGAGGAGCAGCTCTGAGCCCTAGTGTGAGAAGTGTTGTGCACAGTCACATGGGCTGTGGGTCTGGAATCCTTCAAGACCCCTCATTCCCAAGCTAGGACGTGACAGCTGGGGTTGCGGGGTGGGTTTGTCTGGCCTGTTCTCCAGCCTGATCCAGAGTGGCTGGACTTTTTATTTGGCTGGTTGGTTTGGGTTTTTGTTTTTTGTTTTGTTTTGTTGACAGGGTTTCTCTGGGTAGCCCTGGCTGTCCTGGAACTCCTATGTAGACCAGGCTGGCCTGGGTAACCAGTGCTGGAATTAAAGCCATGTGCCAGCACCAATTGGCTCAGAGTGGCTGAACTTCTATTACTATTGCTGGCACTAGTTGCTTTTCTGTCGCTGTGATAAAATACCATGACCGAAGCAGCTTAGGGATGAGAGAGATCACAGAATGTCAGGCAGCATGGCAGCAGGTAGCTAGAACAAGCAGCTAGAAATCACACCTTCACCTCCAACCAGGCGCCTCTGTGACTCATCTGCAGCGGACAGCGGGAGGTACTGAGGGATCACAGGGCCTCCCCAGCTTGCTAAGAGGGAAGGAAGCTGGGAAGGCTCAGGGGCTCAGATAAGCTGCAGGCGGCATCTCCAGGAAGGTAGGTTTTATTTATCCTGTGCCAGGTTCTGACTGGCGTTTATGAGGGCAGGGTAAGTAGGTACAGCAGGGCAGCCTGGAGTCCCAAGAGTAGCCATGGGCCTTTACGGCTATTTATTGCACTGTATGCTTATGAAATGTTTTATTTTCTACCTAATTTCAGTCCCAGGAGAGTGTCCTCCATAAGTCAACAGCTGAGGTGCAGTTGTTGAAATGAAAGGGTGTGAGGGTGTGAGGTGTGCAGAGATCTAGAGATCCAGGAAAGAAGGAAGTGCAGAAGAACTCCATTGAGCAGGGAGACCGCTGCCCAGGAAGCATGCGGATCACAGAAGGAGTCCTACAGGGAGGGCCCAGGATAAATGAGCACATCAAGCACCTAGTATGCACACGCCATGTCCGATTCTTTACCTATACAGTGGCCCAGGAATACCTGGGCAAGTATATTATGGCTATGTGTGTTGCTACCACTGCCATTTCTGTTTATATCAAGACCTGAAGGAACCATGTGGACTCAGAGAACTTGAGAGACACTGAGAAATTCTAGATAATTCTTTAGGCTCAGGGCTAGACTGCTTTGAGCATGTGGTCCAGCACCCCTCAGTCATGTCCTTAGCCCAAAGCCTGAGGTTGTCATATCTTTAGCCCATATAGCCTCATATCAGGACATGAAACTGGACAGTATTTCTCTGAATAAAATGTGTATTCAAGTTTGACTCGGGGGAAGTATGGAGAGAAGAGTCTGTGGGAATGGCTCTTGGGGAGGACTGGGTTCTGGGGGAGCACCCACATGGTGGTCCATAACCATCTGTGACCCCCATATCAGGGGCTCTGCGGCCCTCTTCTGAGCGCTGCTGGCGTATGCAGGCAAAACATGATAAAGTAACCCACAAAACCCAAAACGCTTTTGATATTAGACAGCTAGACACATTTGAGAGTGGGTTTAATCTTTCTAAAAAATAGTCATTTATATCTTTTACGTAGTTTATAGAAAATGTTCCTTATATTTCAACAAGAACATAGACTACTACGTGCTCCTTGACTCCGTGTATCTGGAACTTTGCTGTCTGCAATAGAGTGTGAGTGTAAAAGATAAACTAGAGATTTGATGATAACCAATAAAAGAGTGGTATTTGTTTACTTTGGGTTCTTGATACAGGGTCTCACTGTAGCTGTCCTGGAACTCACTCTGTAGACCAGGATGGCCTCGAACTCAGAAATCCTCCTGCCTCTGCCTCCAGAGAGATTAAAATTGTGCACCACCAGAGCTGGCTCAAAAGGAACACTAGTTTACATGGTTTGCTATACTGAAACTCTGGCATTAATTAAACTTTCAACTGGGTTGGAATAACACTAGCCATTGTGGAATGTATTTAAACTGGAGACAGAAACCAGGAGCAGTGGTCTCCTCCTAGGCACACTGTGGTGCTATGTTTCGCCAAAATGGTACTTCACTGGGACACCTTTCTTTGGTGTATAAGTGCTTAAGCCTAAAGCAGATGCTGCATCTCTGAGCAATATAGCAGTGACTCTCAGGGCAATGGGTGATGTTAATTGATGGCCAGAGGCCTGTCTGCTAAACTGGACTACACTGTCACCCAGTGAGCTTTCAGTCAGGGCAGCCACAGAATAGGAACCAGGCATGATGCAGTGCACCTGCTGGAAAGGGACCAGTATGCTCTCTGAGCCAAGACCCCTCATTAGTCAAATTGAAGACACCTTTTGTCCTGCCTTTCTACCTTTCCAGAAACAGTGGGTAGTTTTCCCACTGCCTGGCTGAAGGGCTCACTTTCGTGCCTGTCTCTGGGGTAGGCAGTAGGAGACTGTAGACTGCTTACTTGCAGATCTGCCTGCCTTCAGTCCCCTGAGAACCAGTGCATTATTAACATAAAGTTCTTTGCAGCAAACAGGATAGAGCAGAAGGCCATTTTCACAGTGGGACTCATTTTAATACCTACAGTGTTTTCCAAACTGTTATGTAAGAGGACCAAGTAGAGAAGTCATGTCGAGTTTCTGACTGTAATACACTAGTTAAAATTCACCAGAGGGAGTTAATTTTGAAAGCTCTCAGCCAGTGGCTAATGCAGAGGTCCAACCCCCACTTTTGTTCTCTCTTCCCTGCTGCAGACCCAGGTCAGATGATTTCTGAGGGAGCCGTGAGCTCATGTGATCTAGGGGTATAGGACTCTCACCTTTCTCCCATGAGTCTTATAACTTCCAATTTGATGCTCAGAGTCTTTTGTTATTGTTTGGGGTAGGGAGGCAGGAATTTTATGTAAAAGGCAAAGTTTAAGTGACCAAGACAAGGATAAAGAGTGAGATACCTTTACTTGCCCATATATAGATATTTTTAATACTTTATCTTAAAACAGAAGCCTTTATCTCTGACCTGTACATTGCTTTTAATGTCTGCACTCCATCCCAGTCTCTAGGCTCCCCCGTTTATGTATGCCACCTTCGACCCTCCCACCCTGAATCAAGGATTTGGTACCTGGATACCATATAGTTTCCTCATCTCTGAAATGGAGCTGTTAGAAGCTTTGCCTCCTAAGGTGGCTGTAGGGATCAAGAAGGTCCTGGCAGGAGAGCCTGAGGCAGTGGCTATGAAGGTAGCGTGCAGCCATCTTACTGCTACATTAGATACATCTCACACCACCCTCTCCGTGCCAAGACACACATAAACTGCCGCTCTGTTTGCTGATGGGTAGGACTGACGGTGAAGCTTCTTGTCCAGGCCCAGCCAGCTGTGTCTGGTTGGACAGGAGAGCACAGCAGTGGGCATGGAGCCTGCAGTGCTCCGAGAGCACGGGCAGGTTTTTCCCAGCAAACCGCACAGGAGCCTCAGAGCACCTGGAGAGGAAGATTAATGTTACTGTGTTTACTTCTGTAAGCATCTTGCCGTTTCGGGAATGGCTGTGACTAAACAGCCATGTTGGAATTCTCTGTAAAACAGAAGAGTAGACTGCACACGGACCTCTCGAGTGAGTGATCTCCTTCCAGCCCCTCCCACTTGGATGGTAGGTACCCTGGGTAGATGGATAGATGCAGTAGATGTGCACCTCACACACATACTGATCACAAATCATAAAGAAACATATGAACTTTAGTATTTATTAACAACAAAAGCATATTTGCATGCTAGAAATGTGGGTGCGCTGGTCGACATAAAAGAATCTTGGTTGAGTAATAATGCAGGATGTTAAGCATTTGGGTTTTTTGTTTTAGAGTTATTCAATATTTAGATTTTATAATATCAATGTTGAGACCACAGCTTCACATAACCACATAGCACAAATGGCAGGAGTATGATTAGGGCCTTTTCAAAAATGGCTGAAATTCTGTTCTAATCCCAAGCCAGAATTTGACAACTTTTTTTTTTTTTTTTTTTGGTTTTTTGAGACAGGGTTTCTCTGTATAGCCCTGGCTGTCCTGGAACTCACTCTGTAGACCAGGCTGGCCTCGAACTCAGAAATCCGCCTGCCTCTGCCTCCCAAGTGCTGGAATTAAAGGCGTGAGCCACCACTGCCCGGCGACAACTTTTTTTAATGAAACTCAAACATCTATCTTTATTAAAATTATTTTCCTTAATTATCGTTTATTTGTGTGTGTCAGGATGTTATGTTGGGACTTTTGCATGCCACAGGCTCGTTAGAGGTCAGAGGACAACTTGCAGGTCCTAGGGATGGAAGTCAGGTTGTCAGGATTAGATGCAAGCCCCTTTCCATGCTAAGCCACATTGCCAGTCCTTAAAATGCCCTTTTATGTTGTTGGATTTTTGTTTGTTTGTTTGTTTGGTTGGTTGGTTGGTTTTCAAGACAGGGTTTCTCTGTGTAACCTTGGCTGTCCTGGCACAATGTCAATTTTAAGGAGTTTTACATTAAGTCCTGGCTGTAGGCTGCTCAGAAGCATTTTACTGATGGCCAGAGTTCTCACATTGAGTTTTTAACTTCATGACTAAATATATTCTTTGGGGGAGCGGGGAGCAAGGGAAGGGTGAGTTTGGGGAGGGAAAGGAGGCTGGCTGACCCCCAACTTTAGTTGTACTGGATATTGCCACTCACGCTTAATTTTTTTTTTTTAATAATTCGCTTATTTCATGTGAATGAGTTTTGGGGTTTTTTTTGTTTTTGTTTTCTTTTTTGCCTATATGTATATAAGTGTGGTACCTGATGCCCTTGGAAGCCAGAAGAGGAAGTCAGTTCCCCTGGACCTGCAATTACACCTGGCTGTGAGCCATGGAGTGCTGGGAATCAAACCCAGATCCTGCCCCCTAAGAGCAACAAGTGTTCTTAACTGCTGAGTCATCTCTCCAGCCTCTGGTCCTATTTCTAAAGCCAGAAGTTAAGTTTTCCCCACTAGGGACTCACACTCACTTGTAAACTGAGTTGCCATGACTAAGTATAGGTTTGTGTTTGGGTCTCTGCTGGCTGTGAGGTTGCATGCATAGAAAACAATGAGGCCATGCTCCCAAGGTGCAAAGTGCCAGAGAAACAAGTGTCAGCTTCAGCAGCCACATGCAAGTGCAGGTGATGGCTAGCTCTGGAGCAGTAAGCTGGGTTACTTGGCCCTGGCAGTATGACCAGCCAGCTACCACAGTCATTCTCTCCCTGCCACCTTTGGCATTCCCACGTCACACCATCAGGATCAGAGAAATAATATACAAGGCCTTGGAAGTGTTCATGTTCAGTTGCTGGAAGACATAAGAAACAGACCATGGCCATGAACTTAGTGGCTTAGCATTCCTCTCTGTAAACAAGTCAGCATGGTAACTATCAGATTACTATGGAAAACACCAAGGTCTTCATGTGGAGACGGGTGTGCAGAGGGATGGAGTTGCCTGCCTGAGAGGCTGGCCTCACACTGATGGCGTCCAGCTACTGTGGGCTCTGAAGGGTTGGCTTTGTTTCCATTTTAGAGGACACTGCATTTCTGGTAAACCACAAGGTGAAGCTGCCCCGAGAAGCAGATGTCTGGTTGGTTTTGAGGCCTGTGGCTTTACATAGAGAAGTAACAGTGCAGGCCACATGAAGCTTTTACTTCCTCTTTTTCTTAGAGTAAGGCAAGAGCACTTTGCACTTGTTGGTCATGCATGGACAGCAGCAATAGATCTGCACTCACCGCCAGATGTCACTTCGTATTTCTGGAAGTGTAGTTGGTTTAAGATGCCCGTGAGACAGCCATGTGAGTGTTCTCTGGGATTGCTTCATAGATGCAGCCTTAGAGACACAGGGAGTATCTTTCAAGACACTTAAACAGCCACGACAACAGGAGGTTGGAGGTTGTCCTGGGAATTTGAGGAGTAGAAAGACCAAAGCAAACCCTGGAAGCACATTTAGAGGATAAGAAAATAATTGGGCTGGGTGACACAAGGAGAACTGGTTGACACGAACATGGGTCAGTTCTCCTTCCAGAGTTCAGAGTGGACATTTTTGTGGTGGTCCTTGTTTGTTTGGTATGGGTTTGTTTGCTTTGGTTTCTTTGCTCTGTTTTTTTTTTTAATTAATGCAGGGTCTGACTGAGCCAGAGCAGTGTCAGACTCACATTGTACAGAAGAATGACCTTGAATCCCTTATCCTGCCTTTACCTCCCAAGTGCTGGAATCTCAGGCGAGCACCACAGTGCCTGGCTGTAGATCCTTCTCCATTTCTTAGTCTGTTTCCATGACCAGCCAATGCTAGCATAGTCGACTACTTGTTTCAAAAACTTGAGCATACCAACTGCCCAGTGCCATAGGAAGGAATGTGGCATGTGTTAGGATTCCTGCCTTTGCAGCTTTTATAGACTGAGTACGTGAAGTCTCCTACAAATCAATGAGTGGGCTGGTCACAGGACTTTAATTTTGGAGCAAGAGGGATTCGAGTCTGTTTTTTAAATGAACCCTGGAAGCAGACCGACATCATCAGGCATCTGGATGGAAAGGTAGGGCAGGCCTTGACATCAGGGCCCAGAGAATGAGCACAGTCCTGCAGTGTTAAGTGTTAGTCTTCGAAGGGCTGGGAAAGGTGATGGGAGCTGATGGGGAAAGCCACAGTTTTTAGTTGTTTTGGTTTTTAAGACAGGGTCTCATGTAGATTGAGCTGTTCTCAAATCTGCTACATAGCTGAGGATAACCTTGAGCCTCAGATCCTACTGCTTCCACCTTCCTAGGCTAGGGTCGCAATGTGCTTAAAATCTGTAGGTTTGAAATTTTTTCTTGGAAAAGGCTTGTCACAGGCTGTATGGTGAGCTAAGTTCCAGGAGGGAGGGCTGGGAATGGAGCCTGGACCTGTAATAGGTGGGCTGGGAGTCAGGGCTGAGCAGCTGAGCTCAGAACTGAAGAATGGCACACTGGTGTTAAGTGAACTGGGAAGTGTGCAGTCACAGGACAGCAGACTGGATTTCGTAGACAATGTTGGGAAACAAGGATCTGTGAGGCTGGGTGACTTTGATCTGTTTCATGATAGACCTTCCTTAGGTTGGGGATGATAAAGCACATAATAATTTCTCATAATCTGTGAAAACACAGACTCTGAACTCCTTGGCCCCGCTCTATCACATTATCCAGATGTTCTGGAATCAGCCTTATTTTCTCTCTTCTGGTGAACATGTTGTATGTTGCTGGGCACTAACCCTACGTTTGATGCCACAGTCTGGCTTTCCACCCTCCAAACTATCTCCCACCAACCATCTCCCCTTCTCAAAGCTCCCTCTAACCCTACAAACGCTTCTCCTCCCATTGATAACCTGTTCCTTGTCATCCTGCCTTGGTGTGAAGATGTTCTGGACTGCCAAAGGCCACAGCAGTTCTTGGTGCACAGATGAATGCCCCTTGCTTCTCTCAGGTCGTGCCCTGGAGTGCTCTGTAATGACTACATGCACTATCTTACTGCAAAAAGCAGTCACAGTTTAACACACATCCTGTCAAGGTCTTTCAAAGTCCCTCGCAGTGCTAGATGTGCAGTAACTCACCAAAGTGAATTCAGGGCCTCATCTACAGAGCTGTGCCACCAGCCTCTGCTTGCTCTCTTCCTACTCCACAACTTGAGCCTCCCCGGGGAAAGCTCCACCTTCAACCCCTGGCATTGGATCCTAATTCCTCAGAGCTCTGGGCAGCCTGATCCTCACAGGCCTCTTACCTACAAGCAGTCAGTTTTTCTGCATGCCTTGTCCTCCTTGGAGCTTCCAGAATATTCCTGTGTCCTTCCTGGTCTACTGGAAGCCCAGCTGGAGCCCACCTGGCAGGCTTATGCTCTTCCTTGTGCTGTCCCCTAAGTCGAGCAGAGCTAGCTTCCTCTTCCTAGCTCCACCCACTACCCTTTGTTCCGCTGCCGCTTTCTTTGTAGGCCCCAGATCCAGCCGTACCTATTTGCTTCTCTGGGCTGATTGGAGCTCCGTGAGGACTGAGCTCTTTCTTGCTCTGGTTTCCATAGAGGTGCTGTGTGCAGCTCAGGCTGCCTGTTGATCCTATGACTGATGCAGAAGTCAAGTACTAGGAGTCTGCTCTTCATTCCAAGGAGTGTGTGCTGCTTTCTAGTGCCTCACAGAATTTTCCCTCTGAACTATATCAATTATATTGAAAATTGACAGTGATGATTCATATCCAGCACTGGGAGAACTCGGAACTCGCAGAGCCTGCAGGACTAAAGTGGGAGGCTGTAGATGGGTCTTGTAGGCCAGATCTGGCCCTTCTCTGTTTGTCCCGCGGGTCTCTGACACCCAGAGTGGGAGGCCTCTCATCCCAGTGGGCAGCTGATTTATTGGCTGGGGCGCTTCCGTGGTGATCACTTGCGAAGTGCAGGCTGATACCCGGACCTGGGAGCCTACGCCTCGGCAGGCGGGAGGGACTGGCACGGGTTTCTCTGCCTCACTGTGGGCATGCGGCCTGGCCCTGGTGGGTAGCAAGTTTCGCCGTTGCGGCGACCTGCTCGCAAGGAGGACCTCGAGAAGGCCGAGTCGAAGGCTTGGCCGCCTGCGGGGCCGGGCGGGGCGGAGCCGAGCGGGCCGCGGCGGCGATCCAGGCCGCCTTTTGCAGCCGCCCGCCGCCGGGCTCGCCGCGCTCCAGCCTCCTCCCCCGGCGCCCTCCGCTCCCCGCGCCCCGCGCGGCCCCGCCGCGGTCACACGCCAAGCAGCCCGCGGCCGCCTGGCCCTGCGCTTTGTGGAGCCCGGGGACGGGTGCGGCCTCCTTACCTGTAGCTGCGAGGCTCCCTCGGATCCGAGGTGGGAGCAGCTCGTGGAACCGGGCAAAGTGAAAGTCTGCTTCGGGTCGGGCGGACCGGGAGGGCTGGGGGCTCGACCCCAGAGGCTCCCGGCTTCTTGTTGGCTTCTGCGGTCAGGGGATGGGAAGAGGGCCGGATCGGCCCGAGACACTTATGCGAAGGCATCTGCTTCCGCGGCTGAAAAGCAGCTATGTTGGTTTATTGCAACGCAGGCTGTTTGTTGTTTGCACCTTCCTGCAGCTTGTGGAATCCGGAGGCCGTCTTAGCTCCGATTGCTTTTCGCACGGCGCTGCTTGTGGTTCCCCGCAGGCCGGGGACTGCCCTGCCCTGCCAGCAGGTCCCAGCTGTGCCGCTGAAAGCCTCCAGCCTGGCTAATATTCCCCAGCTCAGACTTTTCTGTGGCTGCTTTTCTGCTGATTGCAGATAGCTTTGCTTTGCTGACATCCTGTTTTGGTTTTGGTTTTTACATCTCACTTGTTTCTTTTTTATCACAGAAACGCTTCGTTAAGGGGCTCCGACAATACGGCAAGAACTTCTTCAGAATCAGAAAAGAGCTGCTTCCCAATAAGGAAACCGTGAGTACAGTCGGACTTTATATAACTTGTTCTTTTTTTTTTTTTTCCTTTGCTCTGTTCCTGCTGCTTCTTCGTATCTGGGCTTAGGAAATGGTTCCTTTAACCCCGCGCTGTGCCTGACCCAGGCTGGCCTCCGGATTCCTACTTTTCTTCAGCTGGTGATTTTAAGATAGCAGAGTGACATATTGTGCTTATCCTTTTGAAGAACGTGTTGTAACGGGAAGAACAGAGTTAGCTGGGGGAAGGGATCGCTAGAGAGTTAACATCTAATTTTAAATCCAGTGGCTGGAATGGGAAATGGCATTTTATCGCTAGTTTGGATTTGGTAATTGTCAAAAGTCATAGACCAAGCCAAAGGATAGAATTGAAGGTTTATGGAATTCTGCTGGGATTTCCCCTCCGTTTATTTAAATTAAGGTTGCTGTGCTCTAGAGAAAATTCTTTTAAATCTTACTGACCCAGCTTTAAATTTTTGCACTTTGTAGTGAAAAGGTTTTTATTAGTTGCTTAATGGGAGCTTTAAAAAATTCCTTTGCTATTTCCAAAGCTGAGGGTCAAATGCTGACGTTGCTTTTGATGAACTTGCTGTGGGAAAGTGTGCTGCGGAGACTTCCTTGGTAGGTGATGCTGTAAGCGTACAAGCTCAGTTACCTGTAATTGCCTGCCTCCAGGAAGGTGGGGGTGGACCACCCACCTCACACTGCTGGCAGCTTCAGGCCTGACCCAGTGACCGGAAGTACCTCAGACCTAGGAGGGGGAGGAGGGTTAAGATTGACATTGATTGAATCTAGCTTTTAGGAAGAGAAGGGTAAATGAAGAATGTTCATTACAAAAGTGACGGTAGGTTTTTGTTAGTTTGCTATTCTACTCTCTGTTGGTGTTTTCCAACATTTACTCGAGGTTTTTAATGCTCTTACTCATTATTAAAAATGAACAGTTTCTTTTTTTTCTGGACTATAGAGTACATTTAGAATCCTGATAACTGGGGAGAAAGGTTCTGAGATTCCAAGTACACTCCAGAAAGCTGATTTCCCCAGTTAATGGTGACTAAGTTAAGATTAAATCATTATTGTGCATCTAAATGTGCTGAGATGGGCCAACGAGAATGCCTTTGAGGACCCAAACTATGGATATTAAGGTATATTGTGGAAACAATCTGTTTCTTACTCTTTCCAGAACAGGTTCTGAAGAGACTTTGTAATGGAGAGCAGAGCAGCAGCAATGTGGAAACTCTCCTTAAGTTTTCTGAGAATGTCATTTTTTCTTAGTTTGTTACATACTTTAAAAAAGCAAAGTTGCTTGACTCATGTAGCTGCCTTCTTTGGACTGAGTGGAAAAGTCACTGTCCTTAAGTTGATAGCCATTCTTAACCTGTCAGCTCAGGTCTTTTTTGTTACCGGTGTTGGGATTGAGCCCTTAGCAATTATCTCAACCCTCCAGCCCTAGACTTTATCGGCCCCTTTTATCTGCTGAAAGTTGTAAAGCATCAAGATCTGACAAAAGAAATCTAGACAATCGTTTTATCTTGATGCTTTGAAGGAAAGGAAGGGAGGAAGCAAGGAAGAAAAAGGAAAAGTAGTACAATTGAGGATAAACCGAAGCCTTAGATGGGGGTGGGAGTCGGGGACGCTGGGAATCAATCCAGGCTCTTGTGCTTACTCAGCAACATGGGAGACACAAGACAGTTTTGTTCACCAGAGTAGCTGAGAGCAAACCTGACTGGACTGACCTTTAACCTAGTACAGTATTACTTACCTGGTTTCCTAATTAGAAAGTCTGGTTGTCCTAATCCCACCTGTTCTTGGTTGCCCAGGTCATGGTCTGGTTCAGTTAACTAATGCCTTTTCCTACTGTGGAACAGCCCTGGGAGAGGGTTTCTGCCTATCATTCCAGGGATGCCTCCCCTCCCGCCGTGGCTGTGCCTTCTTCTCTAGCACCATTCCCTCCTGGTTTCCAGCCATTTCGCGTGGGCAGTGTCACTAGAGTACAGGAGGCAGAGTGGTCCGCGGCCCTGGAGGACCTCTCACACTTCTGCTGAGTATCCTTAGGTCCCACTCCCTTCTGGTTGCTTGGGAGGAGTTTGGTGGTTGGGTGAATCTGTTAAGTGTTCTAATCAGCTGGGAGAGGCACTTGTCTTGTATTTTCCTTAGCTATCATCTTAGCCAGGCTAATCATTACAGACCACTAAGAGAGGAGGCAAAGGTCACTTTTCATTTCTGTTGCAGAAGATGAGGAACTTTGCAGGTACCGGTGTTCCAGAACTTCCTTGATAAAACTCTTATGGTTATGAAACTTTTTATAGAAAATTCTTATTATCTAGATACTTTGCCACATTTTCTTCTGTTGAATTATTGGCTTCTTTCTTTGCTAGTCCCAGAAGACTTGAAACATCAGAAGGGCATGACTGGGCTTTGGAGGGTCAGGAAACTGTGTTTTATCGCTGCCCTGGCCAGTATCTATAGCACCCGATCTCTCTGAAGGTTTTTTTCTGGTTTAGCTTGGTGCTGTGGGAAGTTCAAATCACATTTTGACAGGTTACTGAGAAGTTACTGTTTCTGAAATGGTGTTTCTTTGCATGAGACAGATGCTCTCAGCCTTTAAAAACAATAGTGGGGTGTCGGGGCCTGGGAGACTCTAAAGAGATAGCTCATAGGTTAAGAGTACTTGCTGCTCTTGCAGAGGAGTAGAATTCACTTGACAGCACCTACATCAGGCATCTAAACCCCTTGTTACTTTAGCTCAGGAGATCTAGCACTCTCTTTAGATCTCTCAGCACACACGTGGCATATAGACGTATATATAAAATAAATAAGCTGGGATTTTGTTTACATTTATTGTATGTATATGGGTGTTTGCCTGAGGAGGTCAGAAGAGGAAGTCTGTGGATCCTCTGGAACTAGAGTTACAGTTACAGGTGGTTGTGAGCTACAGCGTGGGTACTAGAGTTACAGTTACAGGTGGTTGTGAGCTACAGCGTGGGTGCTGGAAACTGAACCTGGGTCCTCCGGAAAAGCAGTCAGTGCTCTTAACTGCTGAGCCATCTCTCTAGCCTCAAAATAAATATTTTTAAAGATTATTTTATGTGTATGAGTGTTTTGCATGTATGTATGTCTGTGCACCACATGGATGCCTGGTACCTGCAGAGATCAGAAGAGGGCATTTGATCCCCTGGAACTAGAATTACAGACAGTTATGAACCACCATGTAGATACTGGGAACCAAACTGTGTTCTCTGCAAAAGCAGTAAGCAGCAAGTATTCTTAATCTCTAAGCCACTTCTTGAGCCCCAAAATGTTTTACACATACATGCACGCACACACACGTGTATATAGAGGGAGGGTTGTGGTTTTTTTTTTTTTTTTGGTCTGGTTGGTTGGTTTTGGTTTTATTGGGGGGTGTGGTGTGGATGTTGTTTTGTTTTGTTTGAGACATGTTACTTTGTGTAACTCTGGCTGTCCTGGAACTCACTGTGTAGCCCAGACTGGCCCCAAACTAACTGAGATCCTCCTGCCTATGCCTCCTGAGTGCTGGGATTAAATATATGTGTCACACTGCCTAGTTAATAAAGATTTTTTTTTTAAAGAAAAAAAAAAGAATGAAAAGGCTACAGTTCTATTAACTATTGCTACATGGAACTGCTGTCGTCTCTGCCACTCATGCTGGGGGCTTCAGGCAGGTTATTGGATACTTTTGTTTTTTTGATTCCTATGAAACCATGTGATACTCCAAGCTCTTAGACCATGCGTGAAAATTTAAATGAGATTTAAATCTATAAAGAGTATATAAAAATGATTTCTCTTCCCAGTCTATTACCTTCTGTTGAAAACAAGTCTTCGTGTGCACATACGCGTGCTTGCTGGGGATTGAACCCTGGTTCTTGACATGCTGGAAAAGTGTTTTACCGCTGAGCTTTGCACCGTGCACACAGTGGCTCTGTTCTGGAGCTGCTGTCCTCAGTCACCTGTCCTTTCTCTTGGGTTACTTAGGAAGGGTGGAAGAGAGTGCCTACGGGAGTACCTAGGTGAGAACAGATAGCCTTACCTTTGGAGGACCCTGTAGGAACTCCATTCCTCCCTTCACTGCAGGCCTTTATGTCTGAAGAAAGTGCCTGTGCAATGGACATCAGCTTTCCTAACTCTTGGTTTCTGGCGTTTGTTATACAGGGCTAGGTCTGGCTTTCCTCCCAGTGCTGCTGCCTGCTGAAGTGGGAATAGTGGTTGTGATTCAGGAGAACCAACTGTTTACGGAGGGTCAGTTGAGTGGGTATAACGTGTTAACCTCATGGCACCCACGAGGATAACAAGTCAGATCCTTTTAGAATTACAGCTGTGCAGAAACCCAGTTCTTCCTTCCTCTTTCCCCATTTACCTTTCTTTAAATATGTATAAAATGTATAGTTAGCAGATAAAATACTAGGAATGAGCAGTGTCTCAGAATGACTGAGGCTGTCCACTGCAGATCTCTCAACTGTTTACACTGAGGTCTGGGTGTTAGTTTGTCTATGTAAACACTGCCAACTGTCCTGCACTCCTGAGAAGACAGGGCTAGCCCCTCTGCCCCACACAGGGTCTCCCTCCCAGATGTTCTGGAATTTGCTGTCCTCCAAGCCAGGTCTCTCATTCTGAGTGCTGTCCCTCTGCTATTGGGTAGATGAGTTACATGACCCCTGGCCTTGGATGTTAAAAATAAATAGGCCTAATAAATAGACTCAGATTCCGATCACCTACAGGGAACCTGTCTTATAATACAGATCCCAAAATAACTTGTTTTTCATATACATTGCCATTTCTTATAAAATCTCAGGATGATTATACTCAAAATATAAGGATGGCCTCTCTCCACCTTGCAAACACGGCTGCTTTATTTGGATAGGAGAGTGGCTCCTAGGAGATTGTCCTCTGAAGGCTTTGTGTGCAGCTCTGCCTGCTGTTGCCAGCAGTGGAGTGTGGACAGGAGTACCACCCTCACCGATGTGGAACCCTGGCTCCTGCTCAGATGCAGGGCAGATTAGCAGGAAGACAGTTTGATTTGGCCCAGCTCTGTAGGAAAGATGCAGCCTAAAGAGGCCGCCTGTGGAGAGGGAAGGCATGGAGGCACTTGTTGTGGGCTTCTTGGCTGCCCTTCTCAGCTTTAGTTTTCAACAACTACCTCAGTAAAGATTGAACACTTGTGATTCATGAGTGCAGGTGGTAGTATCGAATGCTACCATCATTGCATTCTCACTCTGGTCTGTCAGTGAGAAACATTCCTTGTCCTGGGTGAAGAAGGCAAAGAGGAGACAGTTGTAAAACAGGCCCTTGAGGGATGAGCTTGTGCACAGAAGGTTGTGTGTTTCAGTGCAGGGGGATCTGGGCTTGCATCGCAGATTTTGGGTTTGGGTTGCCCAGGGAGAAGGGGCAGCTAGTGTTTATTAACTTCGTGTGATGGGATGGGAAGTTTTGGAGATTTAAATTTTAATATGCTAGATAGCAGGAAAATCAGTCATGTTTCTGGGAGCAAATTCTACAGATGATATGCAGAATAGCTCTGTGGGAATTATGTCTTTAGGCAGAATGACCCATATCAGCATGTTTCCCCAGATGGAAGAATGAGTCATCAAAGTTCTGTTAACATTAAGAGATTAAGAACCACTCCAGTATTCAGCATGAAGTTTTGTTTAATTTCAGATTATAACCTTAGGTAAACAATGCTTAATCTTTACAGAAGAAAGCATGGACTTGCAGACTGGGTTGATACTCTGAGAGCAGGCAGCTGTTGGACAGCTACGGAACAGCATTGAGAAGCTCAGTGCTTTTCTCTTTGGCCCTCCGGTGAAGATGCTGACTAGTCTTAACTGCTCACAGTTAGTGGACAGTGCAGGCTCTCGGGTCCCTTGTCCCTGCCAGTTGAGCCAAGTTCGCTATTTTGTTGTTAAAATGGAGATTTAAGTAAAATTGTTCAATAAAGTTTGGGAATTACTTACACAGCCTCAAAACCCTGACCCTCCAAGGTATATTCATTCTTTTCTAATATTTATTTATTGGCTGTATGTGAATATTTTGTCTGCATGCATCTCTATGCACTATGTGTAGGCAGTGCTGATAGAACGGTCAGAAAAGGGAGTCAGAGCTTCTGGGACTGGAGCTGTTGGGGGGTGGGGGGAAGGTGGGGAGCCACCTCGCAGGTGCTGGAAATTAAACCTGAGTCTTCCAGAAGAGCAGCCAGTGCTTATAATTACTGAACCTGTTGTTGTTCTTGCTTTGAGATAGGGTTTCTCTGTAATACTGGCTGTCCTGGAACTTTCTCTGTAGACAAGGCTTGAATTTGAATTTGAGTAACAGGTGGTTGTGAGCAGCCTTTTGGGTCTGGGTATTGAATCCTGGGTCCTCTAAAAAAACAGCCAGTGCTTTTAACACTGAACCATCTCTTTGGCTCAATCATAGAATTCTTTCTTTTAAGATTTGTTTGTTTGTTTTATATGAGTACACCTGTTGGTGTCTTCAGACACACAAGAAGAGGGCACCAGATTCCATTACAGATGGTTATGAGCCACTGTGTGGTTGCTGGGAATTGAACTCAGGACATCTGGAAGAGCAGTCAGTGCTCTTAACCACTGAGCCATCTCTCCAGCCCAATAAAGATTCTTAGTATAAAGCTTTTTTTCCTTCCAACTCTCACTCCATTTTCTTTTCTTAGAAATACAGTTATGGATCTGGAAAGATGACTGGTGGTCAAAAGGTCTTGATGCTCTTTCGGAGGACCTAATTTCAGTTCCTAGCACCCGTGTGGGGCAGCTCACAACCACCTATAACTCTGGCTCAAGGGTCTGACTTCTTATGGATTCTGCAGATGCTCTTGAACACACAAGTAAAATTAAGTATGGAAAGAGAATGAGACACAGTCGTAACACTTTATTTTATATTTTAAAGATCTTACTCACTAGAGGTAGTAGTATATGCCTTTAATCCTAGCTCTTAGGAAACAGATGCCTGTCTCAAAGACTAAAAAACAAGCAAACAAAAACATTTAAATGTTGCTTTCTTTACTGGCACAGCGAGCCAGCCTGGATAGAAATTTGAGTACATTTGAGGGATTAGTCAGCAGACAAAATGGAGAGTGTTTAAGACCTGACCACTGTTCTCTGCACAGTTTATCGCTGGGTGCTGTCTGAAGTCTCCCAGCCTAGTCTTTGCCACTAGGCAGCAAGTGTGCTGTGGTGCTGGGGGCTGTCTGCCTCAGTGTAGCCATGGCCTGGGGCTATCTGTTACTTACTTTGTTTTTGTTTGGTTGAGTCAGGGTTTTTATAGCTCAGGCTGGCCTTGAACTAGAGATTGTCTTAATTCTGGAGTCCTGGGATTGCAGGTGTAGGGCACCATGCCAACAAACACTGTTTCACCTAAAGTGATCTAAGAGGGTGTGGCTGTTTCCCTTGTGTGAGTACAGCAGGTGTGTGATTTTCATGGAGGAAACTTGGTGCCACTGTTGGAAAGAAAAGGCAGTTTTTAAAGCTGAGGTCTTGGCCCTTTGCTGTTTATAGTGTGTGTCCTACACCTGTTCATGAACTTATCCTACACATGCAAACAGACAGCTGACACCAGAGTGCTTTATCTTTATGCAGTACATTGTTTGTAGAAACTGTGTTTATAATGGGATTTTTAAAAAAAGATTTATTTATTTATTTAATTTATAGAGTACATTGTTGCTCTCTTCAGACACACCAGAAGAGGGCATCAGATCCCATTACAGATGGTTGTAAGCCACCATGTGGTTGCTGGGAACTGAACTCAGGACCTCCAGAAGAACATAGTCATCTCTCCAGTCCTTAAATGGACTTTTAAAAACATCTCTGGGGGGTAGGGGTGGAAGGACTCTGGAGATCAAGCTCAGATGTCCAGCCTTGGCAGTAAGTGGATCTTTATCCACAAAGTCGTCTTGTTGGCCTTTCTTTGGACTTTACAGTACTGCCTACAAGGACCATCATTATTCCTTTTGGACACTTCTTAAGGTTTCCTTTGAC
Source organism: Tokudaia tokunoshimensis (assembly GCA_036184795.1). Taxonomy (NCBI): domain Eukaryota; kingdom Metazoa; phylum Chordata; class Mammalia; order Rodentia; family Muridae; genus Tokudaia; species Tokudaia tokunoshimensis. Next base: position 131,939,348 of record BTHU01000005.1, read on the forward strand.
CTTGCTTACCAGCATGAGTTATGTGAAGAGATTTTAGGACTTTTGAGCTCTACAGTTTTATTAGGTAAAACAAACAGAAGGTATTAGTATGTCTTTAGAATTAAAAAGACAAACTTTAATAGCTGTAATAATGGTCAATCGATATATCCATTTAGAGCTTGTTTTTGTATCATAGAATCGTGTCCTTATCTGTGAATCTATTCTGACTTGAAAACCTAGCTTGCAGAGAAGAGTAGTTCAGTTGGAAGGGTGCTTGCATAACATGCATGAGGCCTGGACCTCCATCTAACTGGACATGATGTTGCCCAGCTAATCCTAGCACCTTTGAGGGCAAAGTCAGACTGGGAGACAGATGAGACATCCTATCCTTTTTAAGATTTATTTGTTTATGCATTGGTGTTTTGCTTGTATGTATGTCTTTGTGAGAGTGTCAGTTCCCCTGGAAATGGAGTTAAAAACAATTGTGTGCTGCCATGCAGGTACTGAGAATTGAACCTGGGTCCTCTGGAAGAGCAGCCAGTGCTTTCAACCCTTGAGCCTCTCCAACCCCCCACCCCCTTTCTTTTAAGGAAAAGAAAATTTAGCTTGCTGATGTTTGAAAAATACATTTTTGTCTGTGTGGGTTTTTTTTGTTGTTGTTTTAAGTATAAAGTATATTTAAAAATCTTTTTTTGTAGGGCTGGAGAGAGGGTTCAGCGGTTAAGAGCACTGACTGCTCTTCTAGAGGTCCTGAGTTCAATTCCCAGCAACCACATCATGGCTCACAACCATCTGTATTGGGATCCAATGGCCTCTTCTGGTGTGTCTGAAGACAGTTACAGTGTACTCACATACATAAAATAGATAAATCTTAAATCTCCCCTCACCCCCCAAATAGGATCGATCTATTTAAAAAAATTTTTTGTAAAGTATATTTGAAATAATAATCATTAAATAGTTGGTTCATTTTAATCTTATTCTAAGTTACACTTAGGAAATGAGAATAGCAGTAAACTACCTTGTTTGGAGAAGTAAGTCCCAGCTATTCACCAGTGAGATACGATGTACCCAGCCCCAAAGTAAAACAGCATTTGCTTCGTCGTTTGAAAACCCGTGAAAAATGAATTCCTTTTCCTCTGAGGTCGGTTTGTCTGGTTTTTTTTGAGACAGGATTTCTCTCTGTGTAGTCCTGGCCATCTTGGAACTCAAACTGTAGACTGACTTTGAACTCATAGAAATCCATCTTCCATTGTCTTCAAGTGCTAGGATTAAAGGCTCCCTACCACTGCTGGCTGATTTATTTTTTTAAATTGTGTATGTGTGTATGTTTGTGTGCAGCCACCCATGCATACAGTCCAGGGTGCACACATGACAGAGAACAACTCTCTGTCTGTCCTCAATTTCTACCTTGTCTTGTTGTTGTGTAAGCCAGCCTAGCAAGCCTAGGAACTTCCTAGGAATCTCCTGTCCCTCATTTCGAGCAGGGACCACACACTGCTGTACATGGTTTAGGGGATATCTGTTTGTCCGTGTCTATTTGCTTTTTTTCCAGATAGGATTTATCTGTCCGTCCGTCCATCTGTCTGTCTGTCATCTATTATTTGGTTTTTTCAGGATTTCTTAGTGTAACTAGTGTCACCAGCCCTGTGGCCTCGAACTCACAGAGATCTACTGTTTCTGCTTCCCTAGTGCTGGGATTAAAGGTATACACCGCCACACACCTGGCTAGTTTAGGAGATTTTTTAACTCATGGCAGTTACTTAACCACTTAGCCATCTCCCCAGCTGTTTTTTTTTTCTTTCCTCCCCCCTTCCTTTCTCCCTCTTGCTTTCTCCCACCCACGCTCTCTCTGGCCCCTCCCCAGCTCTTTTAAAATTTTTTTTGTTGTTTTTTTTGTTTTGTTTTGTTTTGTTTATGGGTGTTTTGTTTTATTTTAGCAGTGCTGAATATGGAACCCAGGCCCTTGCAGTGTACTAGACATGGACTTAACCACTAAGCAAGACTCCTTCTTGGAGTGTTAACAGTTTTCAGTTAAAGTTGCACTATTCTGGCCTTTTCCTGGTTTGGGTATTTTTTTGTTTGTTTATTTGTTTTAGTTGGGGTTTTTTTGTTTTGTTTTTTCCATGTGTTTGTTTGTTTGTTTGACTTTGGAAATGTGATTGTTCTGTTTATGTCTTGAGTTCGTCTGAAGTGTAGGATTGTAATTTCTGATGATTGCCTTTGAGATTTACCTACCACTACAGCTGGCAAAGTTTGGACCTTTTGGGACAGTTTGCACAAGGCCTAGAGAGTCTGCTCATGGAGCTCCTTGCTGGGCATCTTGAAAACACCCACCTCGTTGACTTGTTAGAACCACAGGCTTCTGGAGCCTTCCACACTGTCTTCACAAGCAGCCTGTCTGTTGCAGCAAAATTTAAGTCTTTAATTTTATTTTTATTGCCGGGCAGTGGTGGCGCACGCCTTTAATCCCAGCACTTGGGAGGCAGAGGCAGGAGGATTTCTGAGTTCGAGGCCAGCCTGGTCTACAAAGTGAGTTCCAGGACAGCCAGGGCTACACAGAGAAACCCTGTCTCGAAAAACCAAAAAAAAAAAAAATTTATTTTTATTTTAAAAGAAAAATTTAATTTAATGTCATAGTCTTAAGACTTATTTTTCTTTATGGATTTCCATTGTGTATACAAAGTATTTGTATGTGCTGCATATAGAGAGCGTGAGGATCTTCTGGTCAGTAGCATTGTGCAAGTGCATGTTTAGCTGCTGTTTTTAAGACTATTGAAAACCTAGGTACTCAACACCTCTACATTATAGAGCGAACAAAGAACCTTTAACTTAAGTCCTACAGCGTAAGATGTAAGTAAGTACCTGGGCTTACTGTACCACAGGGGGCCTTCCTATTTTAGTGTTTGCACAGGGACTCTGTGTTCTAGATTGAAATAGGATTGAAAACCGTGGTTTATTTTTCTCAGTGAGTTTATTGTGATAATCAGGAATAAAGTATTGTCTTTAGCTGTAGAATAAGCCAGTAGCCTCTTTCTGCTTTCCTTTCCAATATGTGAGCAAGTGCACGCTCACACTCCTGCAGGCCGTGCTCATGGAGGTGTGTGGAGTTCTAAGCTTCCTGGCTGTTGTTGGCTTTCTTCTCTTCATCTGTTAGTGAGTCACCATCACATGCTATTTTATTATCTTGCAAACAGTCTCTGGAATTTTTTATCCTCTGTTTCTGCAGTGTGAATGGAAAACCACTGAGGTTGTTCTGAACAGCATTCAAATGAAGACTTTACTTATGTAGTTTTGACTTTGGCTGTTGTCTCTTCGTTCCCATGTGTAAGGTTTGGATTGGTGGGGGGTTAAGAATGGTGACTTTGCATGTTTGATTATTCGAGAGGCCTAAGACAGACATATATCCAGTTGCCTGGGTATGTTGTTGACGGTTCCCACGTCAGACTTGGTTCTGTTTGGGAAGCATGTTAGTGAGGAGGAGCTTTGAGCAGATCAGTCTTCTAAGTTAACAGGAGGGGACTTTTTTTTTTTTTTTTTTTTTTTTTTTTTGGTTTTTCGAGACAGGGTTTCTCTGTGTAGCCCTGGCTGTCCTGGAACTCGCTCTGTAGACCAGGCTGGCCTCGAACTCAGAAATCCGCCTGTCTCTGCCTCCCAAGTGCTGGGATTAAAGGCGTGCGCCACCACCGCCCGGCAGGAGAGGACTTCTATCTGCCAGAGCTATAGACAACCCAAACTCAGGAAGCTACACAGCTCCTGGCTGCGTTCCACCCCCCAACCCCCAACCCCCACCCCCAGGCTACTTCTCCTAGTTTTGAGCTTGCTGGGACTAACCTAAGAAATGCTTCAAAATAGCAGGATTGCCTTGCCCATGCCTTCACTTGCATATAGTTCACTAGAAAGACAAGAAACTTCTTTCTGATTACTGGTAAACTTATTTTAGGGCAGAATGGCAAGGAGGGAGTCCCCTTGTCCTCCCTGACAGCCTACCCCTGATCAGCAAGGGCTTCTTGTTTGGGGGGCCCCCAACACAATGTTCTGCTTTCTGTTCACCTGCTTCTTCCACACTCCATTCCTGCACATGTAACCTTTAAACCAAAAGTGTATTGCCCATCACAAGAGCAAACCTCTTCTCTGCTCTTATTTTGAAAAGTCCTCCCTGTTGTTAATGTGGAGGGTATTCGTGCTGAAAACCTGTTCCAAGTAGGCATTTGTGCATCCCAGAGGAACTTTTGATTTATTTCCTTAACTCTGCCCTCCTTTCTCTGTGGTTCAGAAACCTTTAATGATCTGTGAAGCTCGGAGACTTCAGTGCAGCACAGTAGTGGTTTTAAGGACCCCCACCCCCCATATAAAAGGCCTGCCAGGTTCTGCATGCTGGGTTTTGACTCCCTGAAAAGCTAGCCGCTCACAGATTTTTGGTTGTGTGGCAGGGCATCCTGGTTTGGGGCCTTGATATGGCTTTTGTGAAACTTTTTTCCTCCTTTTTTCCCTCCCTTTGAAAAATTGTAATGAAAATTCCGGGCTGGTGGCCAGCCTGTGGGATGCGATACAGTAGAAATGTCTCTGGTGCCCTTTGTTACTGCTCGGCTTTGATTAAGTTTGTTTCCAGTAAGTTTAACCCTGCTCCCCTGGCCCGCCTGCTCCTCACTGCTGAGGAGGCTGACTGAGCCAAGGTTAAGCGGGTGTTGTGCAAGCTGCCGAGGCCTCGTGGACTGCTTGTGCCTGGCAGAGGAAGCAAGGCGAAGCGTGTCTTCGCAACGTGATGTTTTCCTCACTGGCTGCCTTGGGCTGTTGAGTGCAGGAGGTGATGAGCTGTGTGGAAGCTGTGTAGGTTTCCTCTGCTGCTTTTGCTCAGGTGTTCCAGGAAACCGCTGTACAGCTTGCTCTTTCTGTTTCTTTTTAAAAGTGTGACACACTCTGGCCGTGTGGCCTAGGCTAGCCTCTAACTCCATTCTCCTGCTTCTTGAGTGCTAGGGTTACTGGTATAGGCCTCCACGTGAGGCTGTACAGCTTGTCTTGAAATTCGGTTAGATTTGAAACCATGCTGTCCGGCCCCTGGGACTCGGCCCGGTGCCCGGGGGGGGGGGGGGGGAGGCAGAGCAGCAGTGAGCAGACCGCGGTGCTCCTTTGATCTCTGTGCCTCGTTGCAAAAGAAAGAGGTGCTTGAAGCTTTAGAATTTTTTTTTTTTTAATTTTGCTTTGACCTCATATTTATAGCTCTTTTCATCCTAGCAACAGAGAACCCTTCAGACAGCATTTTCCCAGTCCTCCCAATGCACTGAGGGTGAGACTGAGAGCCAAGATAGTAGATGTGAACGTGGGGGACATGAGGCAGATCTTAAGGTGCCCTTACACCCAGCAGCCTCTGTGCTGGGTGCTTGCTCGGTTTTCAGGCAGTGTTTACTTCTCATAGAAAGAAAATGAGACTTTACTCCTAAAATTCCTGACTTATTATTATAGGCCAGCACACGGGGATGAAGTCTCATGTAAATCTGTGCAATCCCTTTGTGTCTGAGTGATCTGGAGACACTGGCCTGTAATCTAGCAGAGGGCATTGTGATAAAAACTTGTTTGATTCCTGTTGTAGAGTCTCAGTCTCTTGGGAAAACGGTGGCCCCACTGTCTTCCAGACTAGCCTGTCAGAACTGAGTTGTTTAAAGACAAAATTCTGTGATGACCAGCATGGCTCTGTGGTCCTCAAGTGTGTGAAAGATCCAAACCACCAAACAGAAACTGGCCACAGCGGAGTCTGTGCCAAATAGGGTTTCCTCGGGTTCCCCAAGGTGACTGAACCTGCACCCTACACACGGCAGTGCCAGCTGATCGCCCTGCTTGCATTAGCTGCCTGCTCCGGCCAGAACTTGTTTGGATGATAGAGATTTGAGGTGTAGGTTTGGGATTTTAACGTTTTGTTTTGTTTTGTTTCTAAGACAGGTGTACTGGCTGGTTTTGTGTATCAACTTGACACAGGCTGAAGTTATCACAGAGAAAGGAGCTTCAGTTGGGGAAGTGCCTCCATGAGATCTAGCTGTGGGGCATTTTCTTAATTAGTGATCAAGGGAGCAGGGCCCATTGTGGGTGGTGCCATCCCTGGGCTGGTAGTCCTGGGTTCTATAAGAGAGCAGGCTGAGGCAAGCCAGGGGAAGCAAGTCAGTAAGGAACATCCCTCCATGGCCTCTGCATCAGAACCTGCTTGAGTTCCAGTCCTGACTTCCTTTGGTGATGAACAGCAATGTGGAAGTGTAAACTGGCCGGGCGGTGGTGGCGCACGCCTTTAATCCCAGCACTTGGGAGGCAGAGGCAGGCGGATTTCTGAGTTCGAGGCTAGCCTGGTCTACAGAGTGAGTTCCAGGATAGCCAGGGCTACACAGAGAAACCCTGCCTCGAAAAACCAAAAAAAATAAAAAAAAAAAATTAAAAAAAAAGGAAGTGTAAACTGAATAAACCCTTTCCTCCCCAACTTGCTTCTTGGTCATGATGTTTGTGCAGGAATAGAAACCCTGACTAAGACAACAGGGTTTCTCTGTATAGTCCTGACTGTCCTGGAGCTCACTTAGAGATGTGCCTGCCTCTGCCTCCTGAGTGCTGGGGTTAAAGACCGGGCACTGGGCTTTTGTTTTTAAATTTGTGGTTCTGATGGGGTTTTGGAAGATATGTGCAGCTAGTTCTTCTCACCACTTCTCCCAAAAACCTTCGAATTCTGATTATTGCCTGAGATGAAATTTTCTTCTACAATATGTAGGCAAGACCTCTTAGTTTCCTAAAGACTGTTGGAATAAGTGGAGTGGAAATGCCGACTGCTCTAGCTTGCAACGGTTGTTTCTCACACATGTACAAACATCTTTATGGACGTAATAGAATGATTTAAAATGTCTGGCTAAGCCCTGTGTTACTCTACTCTCAACTGTCCAGATTCCTTCTGCTTGCTTGGGGTTATGGACTTGTAGAGAAAGACTTTTCACCCAAACTATTCCTGAGAGTTCTTCCCTCCGTGTTTACTCATTCAGTCAGTCATTGTGTGTGAGCATGCATGTGCGTGCTCATGCCAGAGTGTACACATGGGAGTCAGAAAATACCTTTAGGTTGCTGAGCCATCTCAATGGCCCTTTTTTCTTTAGATTAATTCATTATGTGGGGAGGGGGGAGGAGCACGCACATGCCTCCCTGCCTGAGTGTAGTATGCACATGGGGTACCTGGACCTGTAACAGCACCTGCACACATAGAAGCCAGGAGGGAGGGTTCAGAGTGCCCTGTCTCTCTTCTCCTGTTCTTTTGAGGCAGGGTCTCTCCCTGAACCTGGAGCTCTCATTGTAGTCTCCACTCCCCTCAGTTAGGGTTACATGTGTTCATTAGCAACCTTGGTTGCTAGGATCTGAACTCCAGTTCTCTTGGTGATACATCTAACCACTGTGGCGCCTGGGAAGTAGAGTGTGTAGTGTGAGACACGGTGTTTGGGAGCGTTTTATTGTTGTTTATTTGTGGAGTTGTTTGCTTGACACAGAATCTCATGTAGCCAACTCTGGCTTCAAACTTGCTGCATGGTCAAAACTGGCCTTTTCTGTTAGCTACTTATCTTGCTTGGACAAAATATCTGATGAAAGCACCCCACTGGGTCTCTCTGTGTAGCCAGCTGTTCTGGAGCTAGCTCTGTAGACCAGGCTGGGCTGGAACTCAGAGAAAACACCTTCCTGCCTCTGCCTCCTGAGTGCTGGGATCCAAGGTGTGCACTGACGCCACCTGGCTGTGATGGAAGCAACTTTAAGGCAGGAGGGCTTTATTTTGATTCACAGCCCAAGGATACAGAATCTCGTGGCAGTGAAGGTACAGTGGAGGAACATGGGGCAGATACTGTCAGGAAGTAAAGAGATGAATTCTGATGACCCTAGTCCAAGGCATGGTACACCTACAGCAAAGTGGGTCTCCCACCTTGGTTAATCTAATCTAGATAATCCCTCAGAGGCAAACCCAGAGACTTAATTCCCAGGTGATTGTTGATCTGTTAACTGACAAGTATAAGCCATCAGAGTCTTGACCTCCTGATCATCCTGCCTCTGCTTCCTCAGTGTCGGTGTCACAGACATTCACCCTAACCCCTGACCCCTATACCCTAACCCCTGACCCTAACCCTAAGCTCAAATGCAGTTTGCTGCATATCACACTCTACACAGTGAGCTTACTTCCCATTCTTAGTAGTGATGACTTGTGGTGTACTAGGAATATGTAATCGAAAACAGTAACTGCCCAAACACTGACATCACATTTACAGATAAAGCTGTTAGTTTAAGACGAGGAGCAAGATAAGGACGCTCAGTCTCTCTGCACCCCGATTCCTACATAATTAGGGGAAAAGTGTGTGTGTGTGTGTGTGTGTGTGTGTGTGTGTGTGTGTGTGTGAGAGAGAGAGAGAGAACAAACGAGAGCGAACACGAACACACAGGGAATGGAAAGAAAGACAGACTTGAGATTTGTGATCTGTATAACTATATAGAAAACCCAGAGACTATAAATGGAACTATGGAGACATGGAAAAATTGCTGTGGTTGAAATAGTGGAAATAAGTGATGTTTTGTGGACCCGTGAGAGCCAAGTGAAACATAACAGATTTAAATGTTGTCAGAGGTGGCAACAGGAAATACAAGATCCTTGCAGTGGGTATGATAAGTGGTATGTGAGGCCTTTGCTTAAAAACAACAACAAAAAGCTATTAAACGAAGGCATTTCTAAGGGTGAGGGAGCCAAGGAGATACAGTCTCAGCACTCAGGAGACCGCGGCAGGGATAGAGCTAATGTGGGCTGCATAATAGCAAGATGCTGTTTAAAAACAACTACCAAAAGCCTGGATGACGTGGTGGCTGTGGGTGCTTCTAAATAAATTCAACATGACTTCAATTTAAAAATGTTTTCATTAAACAGAATTGGCTTTACACTTATAATGCTGTTTAGACTGCCCTGTTTGCACCTCCCAAGTGCAGGGATTGATTATAGGCATGCACCTCCGCTGAACAGGCAAACATTCTATTGTTTTATGGGGCCAGGGAGCAAACTCAGGGCTCTGTACTCACTGCCATTTAAAGCTGACATTCTGAGTGTGTTGTTTCCTCTGTGATGTTGCTGAACACAATAAATGTGACTAGGAAGCTGTATTGTGGTAAGGTTTTTTGCATAGTTGTTGAAAACAGAGAACTCACAGTTAAATTTTCAAGGCTTAGTTTTTCTATTCACTATTTAAACCCACGAAATATGGGGCCCAAAAGGACTCTCTCACGAAGTTGAACTGAAAAATCAGATTATGTGGGCACTGGTATAGGTCAGAGGTAGTGAACTTGCCCAGTATACTCAAGGCTCTCCATTCCATCTCTGGCACCTCAAAAAAATCAATTCATTTACAAGTTAAGATAGTTAAAATTATGGGTGATGCTAATTAAGGTCCTCTCTGTACCAAGCAATGTTTGAAGCATTTGATCTGGACGCAACTCAGTACAGTCATATTGCAAACTGCTTCTACCTTCTCCCTCAGCCTTAAGCACCAGGTCAGAAGGTGCCACCCAGCTGAGCTCCTTTCCTGCTTCCTAGTAATGCAAACAAGGCCAAGGAGGAAATTGGTCACTCTGATATTATTATGCTTGTTCCTGTGCTTGGCTTCTTTGCACAGAGGGGTAGATAGACTGTATCTGGTGAAGGGAAGTCTGAAGCCTTAGTGTTCCGCATCATCTAGCCACAGTGAATCTTTGGATTGTTGGTGGTTTTCTGTTTTTATTTTATTTACATGTGTTTGTTTACTCAGCCAGTCACTAGACATTCAAGTTCCTCTGTCAAAGAGGTTTTAGTTGGAAACAGGCGGGGTACAAAAAAGTAAGTGTGAATTCAAAACAAACAAGAACTATGTTTCGTTTTTCCTTAAATGTTTAGACTTCTAAGAAAAGCCCACAGAACAGGTGAGGGTGTGATACCTGCCATTCGGAGATGGCGGGATACTTGCACCAGGTTTCTGCTGGGTTGTGGCTTGCACCCCAAGTTCACATTTTATTTCTTCTTCTTTTTTTTTTTTTTTTTTTTTTTTTTTTTTTTTTTTGGTTTTTCGAGACTGGGTTTCTCTGTGTAGCCCTGGCTGTCCTGGAACTCACTTTGTAGACCAGGCTGGCCTCGAACTCAGAAATCCTCCTGCCTCTGCCTCCCAAGTGCTGGGATTAAAGGCGTGCGCCACCACCGCCCGGCTTCACATTTTATTTCTGTTTTGCCTTTGTTACAGTCCCCTAAAGCTGTCAGGTAACTCTAATTAAACTTGTCTCCACTCAAGCACTGGGTAGGCCGAGTACCTGCAGGGGAGGGCCTACAGCAGCTTCTCCCTCCCCTCTTATAGGAAGTCTCCGGTGAGTCGGAAAGTGTGCACTTCCGTCTCTGCCAGGACTGTTGCCGTGAGAGTTTACTGAATTGTAGGTGATGACTTGATCTTGCACACTTGCTGCTGAGAAATAAAACTTAATACTCCGTTGTACATTTTAAAATAGATTTCACTTTTTTAAAAAGATTTATTTATTCATGTATTTTATTTATATGAGCACTCTGTCTTCATGCACCCCAGAAGAGGGCATTGGACCCCATTACAGATGCGGGTGCTGGGAATTGAACTCAGGATCTCTGGAAGAGCAGTCAGTGCTCTTAACCACGGTGCCATCTCCAACCCCAATTTAGATTCTTTGTAATCGTTTGTGTGCATGCACGTGTGCACCTGTGTGTAGGCGCCCAGATAGAGGTCGATGTCTAATAGGGAGCACAGGATCCCTCAGTCTGAAGTTAATCGGAGGCTGTGAGCAACCTGACCTGGGTGCTGGGAGCCAAACTTTGGTTCTCTGCAAGAGTGGTCTGTACTCTCAGCCACTGAGCCACCTCTCCAGCCCCCATGTCACCCATTTTAAAACTGTACAGTGTTGCTCAGTTTTCTTATCTTTCTCTTTTATTTTATTTTGGCCTCAGCCACATAAGTGCTGGGAGTAGTAGACATGGTTTATTTGGCTCATTCATTCATTCATTTATATATTTTGATACAGGATCTCACAGCATAGGAGCCTAGGTTGGGCTGAAACTCACAGAAACAAACCTTACTTGGCTCACTTATAATAGAGCATTCTATTAAACTCCCCAAATAATGTGATAAATTGCATTGTGTCTGAGGTGGATTTGTATGACTTTACATGGGATTTACAACAGTCTGCATTTGAATTAAAAGTAGATATTGGGGTTATAGGATGTATAAGAAATGCAGCTGTAAGTTGAGCTTCTCATGTCACTGTCTTTCCCACATGCTTCTTCCTTCATGTTCTCATGTCCTTCATACAGACACAAGGGTCTGTAGTAGGCTGCCTTTAATTTACGGTGGAAGAATGGACCTTGAGTTCCTATTACTGCCTGTATAAAATGGTTCTTCAAAAGGTTCATGTGTTGAAGTCTGTTCCCTACTGTTAAAGAACTCGTCCATGGAGTACCAACTTCCAGATGACTCCAGATGTATTCTTGTGGATAAGAGCTGGAGAGACGGCTCAGCGGTTAAGAGCACTGACTGTTCTTCCAGAGGTTCTGAGTTCAAATCCCAGCAACCACATGGTGGCTCACAACCATCTATAGTGAAATCTTGGGCCCTCTTCTGGCATTCAGGTGTACATGCAAATACTCATACATTAGATAAAAAGCTCTTTTTGCTTGTTTGTTTTTTAAAGATTTATTTATATATATTAGTACACTGTAGCTGTCTTCAGACACACCAGAAGAGGGAGTCAGATCTCATTACAGATGGTTGTGAGCCACCATGTGGTTGCTGGGATTTGAACTCAGGACCTTCTGAAGAGCAGACAGTGCTCTTAACCACTGAGCCACCTCTCCAGCTCTAAAAAAAAAAGAAAGAGGAGGAGGAAGAGGAAGTAGTAGTAGGAGGAGGAGGAGGAGGAGGAGGAGGAGGAGGAGGAGGTGTGTGTGTCCTAATTGGAGAACTGGAGTAATGGCTCACAGGTTGGAGGCTGCTCTGGTGATTGTTGTTCTTCTGTACCCTTCATTCTCTCACTCTTCATTCTCTGGCTGCTTTTGGAGTGAGCAGGTCTGTGATGCCCTCCCTATCACGATTTACCACAGACCCAGCCCAAGGCCAGGAGAACAAGAACCTTGGAGGCAGGATACATTTGTTTTTCTTTCCAAATTGTTTCAAGTATTTTGTCACTGCAGTGAAAAGCACGCGTGCTCTCTCTCTCTCTCCCTCTCCCCCTCCCCCTCCCTCCCTCTCTCTCTCCCCCTCCCTCTCTCTCTCTCCCCCTCCCTCTCTCTCTCTCCCTCTCCCCCTCCCTCTCTCCCCCCTCCCTCTCTCTCTCTCCCTCCCTCCCTCTCTCTCTCTCCCTCTCCCCCTCCCTCTCTCCCCCCTCCCTCTCTCTCTCTCCCTCCCTCCCTCTCTCTCTCTCCCTCTCCCCCTCCCTCTCCCTCTCTCTCTCTCCCTCCCTCCCTCCCTCTCTCCCTCCCTTTATCTTTCTTGAGATACTTTTCACTTTCTAAAACATTCATGCCTCTTTTTCCCTCTGCTCACCCCACCACAGTTAGTGCAGACAGACTTCTGTGTCTCACTGAGCATTTCACTCTAGTAGCAGATACACTAATCAATCCATTCAGACACTAGAGACAGTACCTGAGGCCGCAGGTTAAGCTGTCCGTGTGTGCCAGCTCTACCCCCTTCAGACCCAATAATAGGGATACAAATTGGGTTTGATTAATTTCCTGCGGTGGCTGACAAACACTACTCCACATTTACAGGACCCAAGCAGGTATATAGGAACCATCTGGAGGGGTCCTGAGGACATGAGCTTCTGTCCCCACAAAGTTGTTATATACCAACTGCCCATGGAGAAGAACTCCATAGATGAGTTCTTCTCTTTTTATTTATATTTTGTGTGTATGTGTGTTTTCCCTGCATACATGTCTGCACTGCAAGTGGAGACCAGAAGAGGCCATTGGATCTCCTGAGCTGCCCTATCAGTCCTGGGAACCAAACCCAGGTCCTTTAGAGAGCAGCCAGTGCTCTTAACTGGTAAGCATCTCTCTAGCCCTGAGTTCGTTCTTTTTCTGGTAAACGTCTTCGTTGAGCTTCCCAGAAGCTCTCTGACCCTCTGCCTTGTGGGGATTTTGGGGTAATATTTAGATAGGTGTCACTGGGGTTTAATGGAGGGAAGTTGTGCATCATTGGCCAGGGATGATCAAGTTGGCCTTCAACCTTCAAGCCTTTCTCTCTGAAGTTTGGAGAAGGGACTAAAACCTCAGTCCTTTAACTGCACTTTGTAAGACTACCTTGATCTTTCTGGCAGCCTGCCCCATCCTGTCACCCCTAGGCTTTGGGAGTCATTAGCATAGGAAAGAATGCACCCCTTTGAGGCTCTTTCTCTGCCAAGAAATGAGGGCAATGACCAAATGTGTCTGGGAACCCGAAGTCATTTAACTTTTCTCTGACTTCTGTAGCACCTGCTTCTTGATGTAGTGGAACGGAGAGTTAGTGTTATATCTTCTTGTGCAGTTTGCCTGGTGTTAACAATGGAAATACCACTTTCCCTATGCCTGCTTTTGTTGCTTGAAAGGGCTGAGTTTCTCCTATGGACATACGTGTTATTTGGGAGCAGAGTTCATTTTGTGAGTGGAGTAAATTAAGACATAACAGTTTAATTGGTTTCTGTCAAGCCGTGTGCGAGGTAGAGGAAGATGGAAGGTGATTACTGGTGTTGCCAGAGCCTGAGGTCTGTTTAGAAGTTGGTAGAAGGAAGTGTCTTTATCCCAGTCAGGGAGTGCCAAGGGCTTCTGTGAGACCCTCTAGTGTTAAAGAGATGCAGCAGGAGGGAAATCCGTCCTAGAGGGAGGAGGCTCTCTCTCTCCAGGGGCTCTCCTTTTCCTCTTAAAAGCCACCTGCGACTTGACCTCCTAGGGCAAGCATCTGCATTTACACATACTTTTCTGTAAATTCCTTTGCACAAAGGAGAAGATAGGGTGTGATAGAAGATACCATGGAAAAAAGGGTGAGTCGGCAGGGCCTGGTAATACAAGCACCCGGAGGGTAAGGCAGGCAGGAAGCAAATTCAAGGCCCATCTGGGATGCAGAGTGAGTTCTAGACCAGCCTGAGCAGTAGGCTGTCTCAAAACATTTTGAATGGACTGGAGTTCAGCTCAGTGAGAACACTAGTTTCAACCCCTAGTAACACACATACATTCCTAACCCCAACCCCCTCAAAAATTTTTTTTCAGTTAACTAAAAGATTAGGGAAGATATTCAGAGGAAGTAAAAACGTTGACTTGACCTTGCATTCCAGTTCCTATCCTTTGAAATAGCCAGCTGTATAGCTCGTGGGATGTCTTATGTTCTTTTGCACGTTACTATAAAAGTGGCATCTGCCTGCACTGATCCATGGGCTTTGGATCCCTGGCCACACAGGTCACACCCAGTGAGTCTTCATCAGGTCAGTAGGAGCTTTGGTTTATTCCTGGGCAGCAGTTTGGGACCTTGGGAAGCCAGGACTAGTACAGACAGATGTGGCCAAGCTGTGCTGTTCGTGGGTAGTGTCGGGAGCCCTGTCTGGGTCTCTCTGCTCCCTCCTAGGAGTACACCACCAAACACATGCCTCACACACAGCACAGGGTGCTGGTACACCAGGGGCTTTGTTTTGGAGATGGGTCTCACCTATGTTGTCTGGTATAGTTTTGAAATCCTGGGCCAAGCAACCCTCCTGCCTTAGCCTCTTAAGTAGCTGGGACAATAGGTGCATGCTATTGAGCCTGCCTTTCCAGGTTGATTTGTTGTTATTTGGGGAATATTTGTTTGCTTGTTTTAATGTGTATAGATGTTTTCCCTGTTTGTATGTCTGCATCCTCTGTGTGTCCAAGAAGACCAGAAGAGGGTGTTGTGCCCTTAGAACTGGGGTTAAAACAGTAATGAATTGTCATGTAGACACTGGGAACTGAACTCAGGCCTTCATGAAGGGTAAACTCCCACACACACACCCGAGCCCCTAAGCCACCTCTCCTCTCTCCACCCCCCCCCCAAGCTTTGTTTTTAATGTACTACTGAACATAGTTTAGAGTGCTGTCATTTTCTGTGACATGTAAGCCCTGGCTGTGACCCCTGAACTGTTCTTT
Organism: Tokudaia tokunoshimensis; assembly: GCA_036184795.1. Classification (NCBI taxonomy): domain Eukaryota; kingdom Metazoa; phylum Chordata; class Mammalia; order Rodentia; family Muridae; genus Tokudaia; species Tokudaia tokunoshimensis. Next base: position 131,954,478 of record BTHU01000005.1, read on the forward strand.
ACCTCCTCGTCGTTCTGTGTGTGCCGTGCGCATGGCTCACAGTACTGGGGCTGAAACTCACTGAAGGTATCTCACCGGCCCAGTTGATGAAACGTTTCACTGCAGCCTTGGAGCAGCTGTGTTTGCCTGTTCGACCTTAATGCAGGCCTGAGGTTTCTATTACAGACGGACTCCGTACCATTGTCAGTGGCCATAATTTTAGAGATAGAATTAAAGCTACCAAGTGGAACAATGGAGGTAAAAGAATGTAGTTTGCTGATAGGGAAAGTCAAATGTTACGTCCTGGGCTAATATTAGACAGTTAAGCATGATGGCTGCGACTCTCGGAGTCAGGAAGAGGGTCTTGTGTGTCTTGTTAAGTGTGGTTAGTATGGGTGAACGCTGGGTAGAAGTAAGAGGTTATTTCTTTTTATTGTGTGTTCTGCTTATATATTAAGTCTGTACTATATGCACGCAGTGCCCATATAGGCCAGAAGACAGCGTCAGATCTCTTAGATAGAAGATTGTGAGATGCTAAGTGGTGTGGATGCTGGGACCTGAACTTAGGTTATCTGGAAGAAAAGCCAGTGCTTTTAAATACTGAGCCAACAGCCGGGCGGTGGTGGCGCACGCCTTTAATCCCAGCACTTGGGAGGCAGAGGCAGGTGGATTTCTGAGTTCGAGGCCAGCCTGGTCTACAAAGTGAGTTCCAGGACAGCCAGGGCTATACAGAGAAACCCTGTCTCCAAAAAAAAAAAAAAAAAAAAACAAAACCCTAAATACTGAGCCATCTCTTCGATCCCTAAAAAAACGTAATTTAAAACAATAATCTGGGGAGGCTGGAAGTTGCAGGGTCCAAGGTTAGGGAAGTCTGAAGAGCCACTGTCTTCAGAAAGGAGCCGGCCTCAGGGTATAGATTAGTGGTAGAGCTCTCGCTTAGCATATGGAAGGCCCTAAACTCAGCTGCAGCACAAAAAGGACTTGTGAGAAACAGAAGGGAGTCAGGCCCTGTGCTAGAACTCAGGCTGTCCTAGAGCCAGCCACTTAGCCCTGTCCTCAGTCCCCTGCAGCCACCACTCTGTGGTCAAGAAGACCAGGAATAACTTGACTTTTCTATTATATTTTGTTGGGTTTTATATCTTACGAACGATTGTGTGTGGGGTACTCGGCCTTTTTTTTTTTAACTTTAAAAAAATGTGACATTCTGTAAGACAACATGTGGTTTTAGGTTGTTTTAAGAGGTGAGTTAGTATATTCCACTTACTACCCATTCGTTTTTGTAACTATTTACTAAATAGCTACAGTGTTGCATAATTGAGAATACAGTAGTAGAGGGTGTGGCTATGCTTACTGCCTCAAACCAGAAGGGCAGGGGAGGAAATGGTAGTTTGTCTTTTGTTTTATGTTATGGTTTTTTGTTTTTGTTTTGTTTTTTTCTCCGTAAAGTCTGTGTTCTCTAGTTACAGATGTTAGGCCTGTGACTGAGTGTGTGAAGCCAGGCCCTACTGAGCAGTTTGGGAAATTGTAACAGAGAACCCCATTTAATTAAGAAGAACGAATGATTGCGGCTAAATCTGACTGTGGGAATAGGGGAGATAAGGAAGGAGGGAGAGAGAAAGTCATGACTCCCATGAGCTCAGAACTCTGCTGAAATTAAGAGATAGCAGAGACCATGATTATGGAGGGTGTGGCAGAGGTGGGCAGGGCACCTGTCCTGAAGGCCTTCAGACTCCTGTGAGCAGAGGCATTCCCTGAGTCTGCCCTACCCGGCAGGTATACAAACTAGGAAACAGCCACACCTGCTTACTCTCTGGCTCTGAAACATCTACTAAAGCTGTGGTTTGGCCTTTGGGGTTTTGAGACAGGGCTTCACCCAGTTAGGTTCGCCTCACATACTCCGTGTAACCTTGAACTCCAGATTTTATTGTCTGCACCTACCAGGGGCAGGAATTTCAGGCATGTGCCTGACATGACAGACCACTGGGAATTTCAAACAGAGAAAATGTAAGGGACACAGTATGGAAACTGTAATAGGCTGGATTATAGCACTCCAGAGCAGTGGTTCTCAGCCTTCCTAATGCCCTTTATCTGTGGTTTATGATGGTGTTTGTTTTTCTGGTTTTTTCGAGACAGGGTTTCTCTGTGTAACCCCGGCCGTCCTGGAACTCACTCTGTAGACCAGGCTGGCCTGGAACTCAGAAATCTGCCTGCCTCTGCCTCCCAAATCCTGGGATTAAAGGCGTGCGCTAACACTGCCTGACTCAGACCATCTTAAGGTGAACCCTGTGAAGGGGGTCATTTGACCTCCAAAGGGGTTGCAACCCACAGGTGGAGAGCAGCAGCTCTAGAGTATCCCATATTACCACAAGAAAATATTTTCCAGTTTGGCAATAGAATTTATTACAGACAGGTATAAACCTCTCTGTGTGTGTCTGTGTGTAACTTTGAAAAGTAGTTACCGTGTTATAAAATTAAACAGGATGCTGTGAGTCCCTCAAACTGGGCCTGTCCAGTCAACATCAGTGATGGTTGTGCACTGAAGTGTGGCCATGCCTAGAAACCCCCAGCAGCCAGCTCTAGACTTGTTTCTTTTTCTTCCCCCCCCCCCCCCCCCCCCCCCCCCCCCGTTTTTCAAGACAGGGTTTCTCTGTGTAGCCCTGGCTGTCCTGGAACTCACGCTGTAGACCAACTTGGCCTTGAACTCAGAAATCCACCTGCCTCTGGCTCCCAAGTGCTGGAATTAAAGGCGTGCGCTACCACTGCCCGGCTTGTTTTGACTTTTGAGACAATGTTTCTGTGTGTGTAGTACTGGCTGTCTGTCAGCCACACCCATAAAGGAAGGTGTTAATGTTGAATCTCTGCTGGCTTGCAAGCAAGGGCCTCAGGGAGTAGAGAACTTTGAACTTTGAGTGTACAGGCGCACAGCATGGGAGAGTTAGAAGAACAGGGAAAGGTACAGCCGGGGCAGCCTCGGAGGAAATTTTGACCCAAGGTAGTTTTTTAATCTGTGTTAAATATAGGTTAATGAGTATAAATGAAAAGCTATTGTTTGCAACAGAAGGTGCTGGTCTGGGGTATGCTGAGTCTTGCTTGTCCATACTGGCCGAGATTCCTGGCCTAATCGCATTAGCATTAGCTGTAGGATGTGCTTATGTTCTCTCTGTGTATGCAGAATGGGCCTAGTTGTGTCCTGCTCAACGCAGAACTCACCATCTGAGGCTTTGGAGACCTGTGATCGGCTGTACAGCTCCACTTGAGAAAGGCTAGACAGTAATGAATAATAGTTTCTCTTCTATCGTCCCCAGTGGTGTACCACCACAGACACATGCACAGGTATACACACCGTTTGACCAATCTAGTGCCTCAGATGGGAAGTCAGCCTCCATCTCTGTGGAGGCAGCTGTAGATAGTAACTAGTTCTGTGGATGCGATATGGGTGCAGAGGTGAACCTGACATCACTGTGGGTGGTGGAGGCATTAACACTGCCAGGAGCAGAAACACACTACTGTGGGTGCTTCTGGTCACAGCACTGCCTATGTGCTCATTTCAGTTGGTTTTTACAGCTAGCTGCATGATCGTTCCACGGCCTGGTGCGAGCTCCGCACGATGTAATGCTCAGCCTCTGCTCTGAGGTTCATCCTGTGGGCAGGAGCGGCTCAGTGGTTAAGAGTACTGGCTGTCCTAGATTACACAGGTTCCATTTCCAGAACCTTGTTGAGAAGGCTCACAGCCTTCTGTAACTCCAGTTCCAGGAGATTGGGCACACAAGTGGTGTGCAAACATTTGAGCAGGCAAAAACACCCGCAAGCATTTAACATTTGGGGGGTGGGCAGAGATCTCGCAATAAGAATAGGGAACACTTTGCTTCAGGTAAATGGGCTGAGAGCCAAAGTGTCTTTAGACCTGGGTTCAGTTTAGGGCTGATGGGTTTTGACTTTGTTTTTCTAGTTTTGTTGTTGTTTGGTTTTTTTGTTTGTTTGTTTGTTTGTTTTGAGACAGCGGCTCATGTAGCCTTAGCAGTTAGTGAGAATGTCCTTGAACTCCTGATCCTGCTGTCTGTCTCCTGGATGTAAAGGGATTGTAAGCATACAGCATCACACCTGGAGACAGACTCTGATTTTATTCATTCAGTTTAAGACCCAACAGCATCAGGCCCAGACTTGTGTGGTCTCTCATAGGTTGATTTGAAAACAGAACAAGGACAGGAGTATCTGGTACAGTGACTTCCCACTACAGGGCTTTGCCTCCGCATGACTCATCCTCCCTGGTTCCACACTGAAGGTCCTTGGGACGAAGAACCTGTTTTTCATTGCTCTAAACAGAACCAAGTGGGTGAGGGACTGACTGACTTTACTGTGTAGATAATCAAAGCCCCATGGAAGCTCAGTCTTCAGTTTTGACTCTCATAGTGAATTTTCCATCTACTTAATGTTTACCTCAGGTTTGGAAAGCTTTGCTAAAATACTCTAAAGTTCTGATTTTTCAAAACTTAACTATGCCATTTTTGAAACTGTTGGAGATTTTACCTTTGCTTTGTATATTCCTTGTGTAGTATTCCTGTTTGCCGGACTCACACTAGTGAGGGTTTACTGACTACCTTTTTTAAAAAAATATATTCTTAAAATTATGTGAATGTGTGCATGCCTGTGTCCATTTATGTGTACCTGTGCTTGCAAAGTGCCTGAAGAAGCCGGAGGACTCCGGGTTCCCTAGCACTGAAGTTGTAGCTCATCTGGCAAGTGGGAACCAAACCCAGGTCCTTTGGAAGAGGAATAAGTGATCTTAGACTGATCAGTGATCTCCAGCATCTTCTCAAGTCAGGCGTCTGCTGTTTAATGTCTGGGATCCTGAATCTAGAGTCTAGCAACATCCTTTGTGTTTGAGTTCAGTGAGAAAAGAATCAGGCATTCATTTTATTTCCACTAGATTCCTTGACTTGAGCCACCAAAGGGTCCTACTGAGAGAGTTACCTTCATGGAAAGAGGCTAACAGAAGCTCCCTAGAAGATCAGGAAAGAGAGCAATGTAAGGCTGTAGGGTTGGCTAGCAACAACCAGGAGGGTGTGTTCCTGGAACCTAGGGGCCAAAGGCAGGGTGTGTGTGGAGAAAGCCATCAGCTGGGCTTTGTGAAGGAAGGATCTTACGAGCCAGCTGTAGTGGGTGTGGAGGGTTCAAAGTCAGCGCAGATGTCAGAGTGGCATCTGGTGTTAGTGCCCTGGGGGGGGGGGGGTCAGGAAGTGCTGCTCTCTCTGCTTGACTTTGTTTCCCCCTCAAGAGAGTGATGGTTTCAAAGGGAGGTCTCTGTCCTTTACTGCAGAGTGTTGGCTGAGACGGTCGGGGAAAGGCCGGTTCCTGAGAAGTCAGTAACTAGAAACTCTAGTTTGAAAGGTCTTAAGTTAAAAGTTGGTGGGCTTATTTTCCAGAGTTGTTTCTGGGATTTCAGTTGAGTGGGAAGAGTGCAGAATGCAGAGCTCATCTGTCGGTGCCTTTCCTCTGGGTGGCTTTGTTCAAGCCTGAAGGAACCCTTTATCACACGCTGCCTGAAGAAACCACCTTCACCTCTCAGTCGTCTGTCTGCACGATAGCTGGGAGGAGTGGAGGGAGGGTCACAGGGTCTGCACGAAGCAGCTCATCATATCCCTTTCGACCACCCCCCCCCCCATGCCTGCCAGGGAAGGGTTGTGACAAAATGATTTTTCCCCAGAAGAGCTAAGATTTTCATGTAAACCTTCAGCATGCTAATTTAAGTTTATAGTTTGCCACATTATGAGGAAGAACCTAGAGCTTTATGATATGTTTTAGCTGTCTGCAGTGCAGCTTTGGCTGTGTGACCAAGGCTGACCTTGAACTCCTGATTGTCCTGCCTCCATTGTCCTGGGATAACAAGCACGCACTGCCATGTCTGGTGCCATCTGGCAATTTTAAGATAGGAACTAAATGTCTAAGGAAGTTCTCAGTTCTCTGGGAAGTCAGCTTCGTCTTCCCAAGCTCTCTTCAGGGCAGGGATGTTAACAAGGGAACAGCTTCTCCTAGCAGCTGCAGTAATTAATGGAGTCCCCAGAAATTGACCATCAGTGCATCCTGATAGTGCCTGCATAGAGGCAGAGTGCCAGCCATACACTACGAGCTTTCTTGGGTAGGAGCCAGCTGGCCTGACAAGACCCTTGAGGGGATCTAGCCATGGACCAAATCTGTGATTAAGAGACCTATCTGTAGTTTTATGTTGTGTTTTTTAAAATTGCAAAGCCCATGTTTATGTGAGTGTACACACACACACACACACACTTGTCCTAGAACAGGGGCTGTGTTCCTTGCAGAAATTTTTCTCTGGCCGCAGACTGATGAAGAATCTGTTGATGTGATGGAGCTTAACTTTCTAGCTGTGGAAACTCGGGGGGGGGGGTCCTCCTTCCAGGTAAGATGATTCTTTGGGACTCAGCCCTGGCAAAGGTTCCAGGTTGAGCTGGTTTTCCTGGGTCACAGGAGCAGTGAAGGCATCACACAGCCTCTGTCTTGTGGGGCTGCCAGCTTGCAAAGAAGGTGGCCATTTGGGTGAGGGTCAGTTACTGTGCTGTTTGCCCACACTATTCTTCTTTGGCACCTTCTGCCCCAGTTAATTGTTCCTCCTGGGCAGGTAGCCTATTCCAGGAGCCCTCCTCACAGGCTGGAGGACTTGCTAGTTTCCCAGACCTCTAGACTAGGGGCTGAGGTGCATATTTTGCATACCAAAGCAGGCCTGGCCTTCAAGTTCTCCCAGTATCCCTCAGTCCCTACCTGGCAGAACCTGCCCAAACTCTGAACTTTCCAGCCCAGGAACTGGGCTGCCCTTTCCCCAGAGGCTCTCCCTGTGTGATCCAGACATTTTGGTCTGCACATGCTCTTTCTCTTCCCCCTCCCTTTCTCCCTTCCTGTGGCTACTCCCCTGGCCTCAGTCCTTGGGGCCAGTGAACTTGCCCAAGAGCCTCTTCCCAATAGACCTGCATTTAATATAATCTAAACTAGCTTGAATTGGCTCATTTCACTGGCAGAGAAATAGCTTATCACTCAAGTGTTCTCCTCTTTGCAAAGCTAACCAGGAAGCCTGTCCTAGACTTGCATAGTAATCTGCCCCCACCTGCTGTAACAAAACACCACATATTTTGTTGTAGTTCCAGAGATTTGGAAATGTAGCTGTTAGTAGTGTAGTGTTGATACACACACACACACACACACACACACACACACACAAAATCAGGCTTTTCTTCTTGTAGCTAGCCGTCTCCTCAGGTCTTCATACATGTGTCTGTCCTAATATAAGAACACCAAGGCCGGGCGGTGGTGGCGCACTCCTTTAATCCCAGCACTTGGGAGGCAGAGACAGGAGGATTTCTGAGTTCAAGGCTAGCCTGGTCTACAAAGTGAGTTCCAGGACAGCCAAGGCTACACAGAGAAACCCTGCCTCGAAAAACCAAAAAAAAAAAAAAAAAAAAAAAAAAGAACACCAAGACTGGACACATGCCTTTAATCCCAGCACTCTAGAATCAAAGGCAGGAGGATCTCTGAGTTCCAGGACAACCAGACTATGTAGAGAGACTCTGTCTCAAAAACAACAGAGTATCAGTCAGGTTATATTAGGGATCACCCAAATGACCTCATTTTACCTCGATCATCTCTTTACAGATTCTGTTCCAGATAACAGCACATTCTAGGACAGCGGGGATCAGGATATAGCATGGATTTTGATGAGCACAGTTCAGCCCATACACTTCTGTCCTGGAATGCTTCAGGTTCCAGGAGACAGCCACTCTGGCTATGAGCACACCTATGCTGGCTTATGCAAGTTCTCATAAGATCTTTGCCTTAGCTAAAATCCCCAAATTTAGGTAAAGAGTTGAGGTGTTTTATGTCTCAGAGTGTGAAATTCATTTTCCCTTTTCTCTCTCCTCCTGTGTGTGTGTGTGTGTGTGTGTGTGTGTGTGTGTGTGTGTGCGTACGCGCATAGTCTCAAGAGTGCTCACATGAGTACTTTAAAGAGTAATCTTTGTTTCTGCTCATACTGTTACAAAAACCTTTCTTCCTTCCTTCCTTTCCTTTCCTTTCTTTCTTTGTAATGAAGACTGTCCTTTATTTGAACATTCAACTTGAAGAAATAGATTGTATGTGATAATTTTTTATTGAGTCCAGACAAACTGTAAAACATAAGAAACAGTGTTAGAATAGTTGTCCTTATTTCATACCATCATATGCTTCTACCCAAAAACATTTTTCTCCTAACTATCCTTTCTGAGCTCAAAAATGTCTTTCCCTCCAGCCCCTGTCATTCAATTATCACCTCAGGGAAATGCACAGATATAACTGATGATCCCTCTAAAGCATCCTGCTGCACGTCACCCTCCCATTTTCATCTCTTGCCCCGCTCTTGTCATTAAATGTTACATTGCAGTGTATATTACAGGACTGCCCTGAGTGATGTCACTTTGATGCTGTGTAATAAGATTGCACATACAGTGAAAGGCCAATAAATAGAGAGCTGTTTGTGAGACAGAGAAGGATGGTCTAGCATGTTACGGCTTTCCCTGTTCCTTTCTTCTCTGATGCTACAAGTGTGGTTTCACTTCAAAAACAGACAAACACAAAAGCCCCATTAGCAAAGGTGATGTGGCAACAGCGTGAAATCCTTCTCGCCCTGTTGCTTGAACTTCCATAAAATGTATTCAGGAAATAATGGAGTGTTCAGCTAGGGTAACAAAAACTGATGTCAACAAATGACTTCTTAGGGTTTGAGAAGTCAACTGAGAAAACACGATTCTGGTATTGGTGTTATTTAAAATGTTAGCAGTCTTCATTTAAGCGAACAGCTCAGTAAAGCCAAAAATCAAAGCAGGCTGTCCCCTTGCGTGTGGATTCTGTGGCACACCTTGCGTGTGGATTCTGTGGTACACCTTGCTGCTGTGTTAGAATTTCCAGTGAATCCCTGAGAAAGGAGCTTGGTAGGACCCTTAGGTTCGTGCTATGCTTTCAACAATTTGTTATATAGCCTTGGGCTCGTTTTTAAGTATGTCATTTATAAAGCTGCTACAGGAAAAGAACCTAAGTTTATTTTTTTGGTTAGGTGGAGAATCTTATGTATGTTCATAATCAATACTTAGCTTTTAGCAGAACTATTAGCAGGAGCAGTGACAAGGCACTAGATTCAGGGACAGCCACCCCAGCAGCGGGCCTGCCTGTGCACCTGTGCAGGGTCTGGGTCTAGAACTCTATGTACGCCACTTCGGCAGTCCTCTTCCCTCTCCTCCCAAGTGCTAGGATTTCAGTCATACACCACCATGCCCATCTTAAAGTCCACTTAGGATTATTTTCTATTCTGTCTGAGGGAGGTGCACATATAGAGGTCAGAATTTGTGAGGGCCATTTTTCTCTTCCTACCATGGCTCAAGGGGTTTGTGGCTTGTGCCGAAGGTCAAGGACTAGCCAGTTGACCATAGAGTTTGGCACAAGCCAAGGCTGGGAGAGATGGAGAACAGGAGAAAGAAAAGGACGATGGGGAAGAAGCTGGAACCTGGTCTGGAAAAGTGGCAGGTATGGTCAGGGCTCTGAGAAGACTGAGCTAGCCTTTAAAGAAAAGAGAGACCAGCCAAGGAAAGGCCTATAAGGAGCGCAGGCTGCTGAACCAGGAACCCAGACGACAGCAGAGTATTGGGAACTGAAGGGTAGCCCAGGCTATCTCCATTTCTTTGTGCTATATAAATGGAGTATAATAACTGGAAGAGGAGGTATATTTTTAACCTGTCAAATTAGGGACTTTTTTTTTCTCTTCTTTCCTCCTCCTTCCTTCTACTAAAAGGGTACCTGGTTCAGAACTGTCTTTTTGGGCTGTTTAGTCTTACATCATCTTGGACAGACTAAGCCCAAGAGCACTTCCCTTGCATTTGTCTGTCCCAAAAGAGGTGCAGAGGACAGGCTGTGCTAAGTCAAGAGTCTTCTAAGCCTCTTACGTACAGGAGCCTGTGTTGCCAGAATGCTACCCTCTGTCCTGGAACTGAGCTCTGCCTGCCTCTGCCTTCTGAGTGCTGCCTTTAAAGGCGTGAGCCACCATGCCTGGCAGCCTGATAGGAAGTTCTTAAAAGGTGGCTGCTCAGTGCCCAGTCTCTAACCTGATATTTTCCCCCAACATTGTTAGATCCAGCTTGAATCAGACAGTGGAAGGAAGGACTTGCACAGGGGCTCTGTGCCAGGAAACTTTACTGCCAAGAAAAGATGCAGCTATAATTCCAGGCAAAAGGTCAGGAAAATCAGGGAGCTACGCTAGGCTTCTTGAGTTGGAAGATTCCTGGAGTTCATCCAGGGGGTACTTCCCCTTCCCAGGAATGGCTCATGGCTCATACCTACTCCCTTCCCCCTCCCCGGCCTTCTCCACTGACTGGGTGCAGGGGTTGGAAAAGTCTGTCTGTCTGTCCTCTCTCTCTCTCTTTCTCTCTCTCTCTCTCTCTCTCTCTCTCTCTCTCTCTCTCTCTCACCTTATGTAGTCTGATTCTTGTTTTTAATTGTTTGCTATAGTTGCAATGCCCCCTTGGAAATAGCATGGAACCCTTGTTAAAGGTGGTTCCATGGGCACATCATTATTTAGCAGCCCTTTTTCCTATGTACCCACGGTAAAATATTTATCTTTCACATAGAAACGAATAATTCTCTCCCTGTCCCCCTCCCCCTCCCCCTCTCCCTCTCAATTTTTTTTTAGGGCCAGGAGGTGGTGGTGCACACCTTCAACACCAGCACTCAGATGACAAAGACAGGTAGATCTCTATGTTCAGGGCCATCTTGGTCTACATATTGAGTTCCAAGTCAGTCTGGGAAGGGGGCAGGTGGTAGTTGTTGTGATAGAACCGCCGCTCGTGTCTGGACGGCTCACACCAGACCAATACAGTTCCATGTGAGAGAGGTTTATTGTGGGGGGAAGAGGGCGACGGAGACAAAGGGAGAAAAGAGAGAGCAAAGGTCAAGAGGGTCTGCCTTTTTTTTTTTTTTTTTTTTTTTTGGTTTCTCGAGACAGGGTTTCTCTGTGTAGCCCTGGCTGACCTGGAACTCACTCTGTAGACCAGGCTGGCCTCGAACTCAGAAATCCTCCTGCCTCTGCCTCCCAAGTGCTGGGATTAAAGGCGTGCGCCACCACCGCCCAGCTCTCTTTTTTTTTTTTTTGAGGGTCTGCCTTTTATTCAGGCTGTGACTTAACCGCTCACAGGTAAGGGTAGGAGGTGAGCCAGATGGACGCAGGGAATGCATGGCGAGTGCCATGGCAACAGATTTGCAGGTCCCTGTCGCCTATGGGTTCAAAGGCGACCTGTAACCATAGAGCCGGTTCCCGATAGCAACATATCTCCTTTTTTCTTAAAAAGAGAAGAAAAAAAGGGGGTGGAGGAAGCCAATGGTGAAAGGGGAATAGGGACTTAGCGTCTCTTAAACTGCTTCCTGCTGTCCAGGGGCATTGTCAATTTCAGGGCGTAGCTGACTTTCACCATCCGGGTCACTTGGAAATGTTCACATCAGGCTCCTCTGTGAACAGCAGCTGGTAATCCTGTCATAGGAACTGATTAATAGTTTGGTTAGAAATTTTTTGTATTTGTCATTGTAGGGATGTAGAAACAATATTAATGAGGCAGGGAGTGAATAATAATGCCAAGAGGATGACTAGGAAAGGCATTCTGAAAGGGAGTAAGTATCCACTTCCATATAGGGTTTTTGAAAATCCAGGAATTGGAGGCATCACGTTCCTTAGTATGGAGCAAAAACAGTTGGCTTGTAGCTCTCCCTCTGTTGGGAAGTAGAAAGGGTTAGGTGGAAGGGGATGGGGATGAGAGAGACTCATGGGGGAAGGAGGATTTGGTCAAAGGTGGGTGTGTGTGTGTGTATGTCTGGAAGAATAAATACACTTCAAAGTAATAATAAGTGTCTCACCTTTTCCTGCCCCTCACCAGCCTCCCAGAGGGTCCTGTCTGAGAAGTTAGTGCCAAGCTAAGGCGTTCGTGAAGTACAAGGACAGGGCAGGGTGAGGGGTCTCGCCCCAGATCCATGCCCACTCTGGGGATGTGTCCTTAAGAGCGGGCCTTCGGAGGCCAGGCATGGTCACACACACACACCTTTAATCTTGGCCTTTGGAAGGCTGAGGCAGGAGGATCTCTGAGTTTGAAGCCAGGGCTACACAGAAGCTGTTTCCAAAAGAAGGGGGTGGGGCTTTGGTGCTTTAGATGCTTCCAGTACCTTAGCTGTCTATACCTCATGTCCCGGGGCCCCTAGGGACAGAGAAGACGGACACCTTGTCTTACCTTTAATTGAGCTGGACAAGGGACACATGTCTCAGCTTCACAGCAGCTGACAGAAACGAACAAACCCAATCCTGGAGTCTACTAAGTGCCAGTGGATAGAAGGCTAGGGGCAGGCGGGCTGGTGCTGGCCAGCCTCAGCCTTCAGACTCCTCATTGGTCTGCTGGACACACCCATGACAGGAGGGGACACAGCCTGCTGTTTTTGCCACAGCAGCAGAACTTGTGCCTGAAATGGCTTTAGGTCAGGTCCAAGATGGGAGCAACTCCAGCCCCCATCACTTCAGCCAGACTCCACAGGCAGCTGTGGGAACACTGGCACAGTACGCTTGTGTGAGTGAACTTGATAGACTCACAGCCCAACCAAGAAGGCTCTGAAGTCAGGTGGTGAGGAGGATGGGGCCAGCGGCCTGTGCCCCGCAGCTCTGGCTTTCTGCTAGACTTTGCTGACTCTCAGGCTCCTGACATCTTAGGAGGAAGGCTTTCCCTAAGCAGCACCCCTCCCCACCTCCTGCCTTTGTATCTGTGTATGGCCTGTATTGTGGGACCTTAATGAGACCTACACTGTATGGCACTCCCTTCCCTTTATCTTTTTACAGAAATGTCATTGGAACCCAACAGTAGTCTCCCCTCAGCACCGACATGTTGTATGTATATCCAGGGAAGACATCTCTGATGGATTGAGTCCCACTTCTAGGAACCTTTGCCTTTGACCCACTCAGCTCCCCATTGCAGAAAAATGTGGGGGAGGGGACGACTGGAGGAATTGGATGGAGAGGGTGCTAATGCTAACACAGGCCACTAGGGTACCACACTGGGGCCTGTGGCTGACAATTGGAGAAGTGGCTTTGTCGTTCCACCCCCCCACTCCCACCCCCTTTTTTTCCCGGGCTCTGTATTGGATTAGCATCTCATGGTGTGTGTAGCTACAGCACCTGATGTCACATGAGTTGGCTGTGACACACTATTGTGAGATGAGGTGAGAGCATTGGGAACAGAAAGATTATTATAGGCTATTCATGTCAACAACATTTAGACCTCCGTGTTTGCTTGCAAGCAAAAGCAGGAGCTAATTTGCGAGGCTGCCTTTGTGGGGCTGCCTTTTGATCAATGATTGCCCGTGTTAATGTTTCAGTGAGCTATTGATTTCTGCAGCATCTTTTGTTCCCTGAATTTATGTGCAGCGGGTCTGCTGCGCGCCATGCATGTTTGATTAAAGTGCAGTTGACTTCGTTCCTGGTGAGGCTGAGAGCCGCTTCACTCCCTATTTGTAGAACCAAAGCTTTCCCAACATGTTCTTTTGTTTGTACTCAAGACCTAGCCACCCATGCAGGCAGCAATATGCTGTTTCTAATCCTCCATGTTTAATCCCTCAGTGGCCGTGGCAGTCTTTGAGAGGCAGCTGATAAAACCTGGCCTGGATTTATTATTGTTTTTATCAATTTGATTGACATATAATTGACATGTGCCATATATATGCTGGGGGGGGGGTTAAGTGAATATACCCACACTCTAAGTATATAGTCAGTTAAGTTTTGACAAGTGTATACATCTATGTAATATGGGCCTTTGTATGTTCTTCCTGAGTAGTTACTTGGTTGGGTCCTTTGCCGGCACTCTACTGACCCACCTTACAGCCCTCAGCAGCCACTGACACCCCCCCCCCGCTGTTCTCATGTTCCCCTGTGGCTTTCCTTGTCATGTAACATTTCAGTGGATACTTACAGTCCAGTTGTAATTCCTGACTAAACATGCTTCCTTTTTCTTGTTTGGGGCTATTAAGAATAATGTGTCTGTGTGAAAGTCTTTATGTGGGACCTGAGAGCTGGCTCAGCAGTTCAGAGCATGTACCCGAGCATGTACCCGAGGAGCGGGTTTGTTCCCAGCACCCACTGTGTGTGGCAAACCACCTGTAACTCCAGCTCCAGGGAATTCTGCTCCCTCCTCTGGCCTTGGCAGACATTCCCATACCAAAGCACATACACAGCCAATGATTTAAAAACTGTTTAAAGCCTTTGAGCACATTTTTGTTCTTTTCAATAAACAAGCAAGGCATAAGTTCTGCAGTCCTTGTTTAGCCTGGTAGAATCTGGCAGGTGGTTTTTTACAAAGTGGCTTAAACTGCCTGTGTTCCCACCAGCAATGCATGCAAGGTCTAGTGGTATAGGCCTTCTGCATTTTAAATTTATATTCTTTCATTTTCTCAGCTGTGGTTTCCACTTGGCCCTGGGGGCTGATCATCGTGACCCTTAGTCTGCTCTGGGCGCTGTATTCTTCTGTTACAGCTGTTGTTACTTGTTGACAAAGCTTGCTGTGGCCTGCACTGTCACATTTACCTTGAGGTCTCAGCTGTTAAAAGAGAACAGGTGCAGGAGTCGGGTGGCGTGGACCAGCCCGGCTTCCGGAGCCTTTTTCCTGTTTGCTGTCTAGCACTGGGCTACTTTCTTACCGTCACTGATCTCTGTTCTAGCCCAGATGTGCTGTCTTTTTATATTTTTTAAATGATTTTATGTGTATTGGTGTTTTGCCTGCATGTGTGTCTGTGTGAGGGTGTCAGATATTAGAGCTACAGACAATTGTAAGCTGCCATGTGGATTCTGGGGATTGAACCCAGGTCTACTAGGAAGAGCAGTCTGTGTGGTCTTAACTGCTGGGCCTTCCCTTCAGCTCCTGTGCTATCTTCTAAAACCATTCCAGACTCTTTCTTCCAAACATACCTAAGAAGTAGGCTGGGTTACCATGGGAGGCAGAGACAGGTAGATCTCTTGAGTTCAAGGCTAGACTGGTCTACAGAGAGAGTACTAGGACAGCCAAGGCTACACTGAGAAACCCTGTCTCGGAAAACAAACAAAACAACCTGTGTGAGGTAATACCAGGCTCAGACAAATGCTGCTTAGAAACAGTTTTGTTGGGAGATGCTGGAGAGATGGCTCAGCGGTTAAGAGCACTGACTGCTCTCCAGAGGTCCTGAGTTCAATTCCCAGCAACCACATGGTGGCTCACAACCATCTGCAATGGGATCTGATGCCCTCCTCTTATGTGTCTGCGACAGCAGTGGCCTGCTTTTGATTTTTGCTCTCTCCAGCCCCAGAGTAGACTCTGGTTTATTGGACAGAGTTGCCCACTTGCACTGAGGAAGTGTTTGAAGGGTGGTTGTGACCCACAGGATAAACTAAGGAAGAGATTTTAAGATCCACTAGTAGGTGTCAGTGCCCAGTTTAGGTGTGGGAAACTGCATTCCCCAGTCATGATGGGGAAGTAACCCCTCAGGCTCAGGACCAGTTACCACAGCACATGACAAAGATAGTCGGAAAGCCCACGGGCAGCTTTCTGAGTTTCAGTTCAGCACTAAGTGGAACTCAGCTGGGGTGACACTTATCTGGGCATGAGTATATTCTAGGCTTCAGTAGAAGCGCCCCGACCTCCCAGCCTGGGGCAGTGTTTTATTTGTGCAGCATTGGTGGTAAAGTGGCATTTTGTTAGTATTGAGCGGTTAGGAAGGATGAAGCACATCCCAGCTTCAAGGGGTGGGTTGACCAGTCAGGTCCTGTCTCATAGACCTCTAGTAAGGATCTGTGACAGGCATGGCAGCCACTTCTACACTCATGGAACTCTGGTGTTAGAAGCAAGAGGGTCATGAGTTCAAGGTCAACCTGGGCTATACGTTGGGACCTCAAAAAATCAAGTACTGACACCTGGGGACTTGCCGTGCAAACATGAGAAACGATGAGTCTGCTCCCCAGATGCCACGTGCAAAAGCCGGGTGTAGTGGTGCGTGCTCGGGGTCCCAGTGCTGGGGTCAGACAGGTGGGCCCCTGGGGCTGACTAGCCAGCTAGCCTAGCCTGCCTGCTAAGTTCCAGGCCATTGAGAGATCCTGTTTCTCCTCACTCCCGACACATGTACATACACATGTGAACATAGACCTGAGGAACGACACCCAAGGTTGTTCTGTCATCCACACATAGGGACGCTGGTACTCAGGCCACTGGCGGTGTTGGGAAGAACACTGCTGTGACTGGTCCTGTCAGTCCCAAGAGCTGGTACACGGTCTCCAGACATTCCTGCCCGGTTTTCCTGCTCATCTTCCTGGCTCCCCGAAAAACAGCTTTGCCTCTTCCTTTCCTGGTCACCTCATTCATAAAACAGCAAGCATTAGGGAGAGACGAAGCAGGGCCTGGACCAGCGAGCGCCTCCTCCTGCAATCCTGGTTCTTTTAAGACTGAGGCAAAGACTTTCTCCTGGAGTCTTTCTAAGAAATATCACTTTATAAAAATGTTTTTTTTAAAAATATCCATTATTTTGTATACTTAATAAATTTTAAATTTTATTTTTTAAGGATTGCCGTTAGCCAGCCTCTGTATGGTGAAAGTGCTCTTTGCATGGGAGACAGAGTAACAGTGGAGCTCAGCATATGGCTGCCATGGCGCTCCCACACCCTTACACTGCATGTCTCAGGAAGGCTTAGCGTGTGAAGAGTGTCAGTCCCTCTGTCTTCTTTTGTTAGGCCCCAGGGATTCTCTGCTGGTTTGTGCAAGCAAGGGAAAGGGTCAGGGGGTTAGAAGAAAGCAGTGTGTCTCCTGGCCCTGGCTCCCTCCAGCTCACCTGTGGTCTCTGTTTGGTAGCCGTCTCTGAGGTAGTGAGCACCCCTCACATGCTTGTGACTTCACTGGGTGCCGTACAGATGCTTCCTACGCACAGGTCACACTCAAAACTACGGCTCCTTGAAAGCGGGAACCGTCTTTCCTTTTTGTCGCTTGTGTAGCCTGGGTTCTTGCTGTGTGGAGTCATACTCTGCTGGACTGCAGGACGGGACTCTCGGGCTTCACTCTGGAACCCTGCTGCCCCTGCTCAGCGGCAGGCGCAGGAGGATGTGATGGTTCGAAGGCTGTACTGATGCACACTGACAGCTGCCCTTCTGTCTTGCAGGGGGAACTGATTACCTTCTATTACTACTGGAAGAAAACGCCAGAGGCGGCCAGCTCTCGTGCCCACCGCCGGCACCGCAGGCAGGCCGTATTCAGAAGGATTAAGACTCGCACAGCGTCCACCCCTGTCAACACGCCCTCTAGACCTCCTTCCAGTGAATTCTGTAAGTGGGGTATCTTGGTGCAGCCAAGGGTAGTAAGATACTCTCACATGCAGGCATCTGTGTTTACTCTAAGCCTGTAGAATTGTGAGCTAGGGATTTGTATGGCGTGGTTTGTGTGTTAGTGTGTTCATGTTTGTACATTAGTGCCCACAAGCTGACAATTGTGGGAGAATTTAAAAATTATTCTTACATTTTAGTGTTTCTAATAAACTCACCATTCTTTCCCATTTTGTAAAATGGAAGCTTGACGTAAGGTTCTGCTTTCTGTGTTTGTGTGCTTTACCAAGCTTAGCTTCAAGTCCTGGTGTGTCTATCTTTCACTCTGATAAGTCAGGGAGGCCCTGTGGGCCCTGCAGTCTTGGCCCCTACGAACTAGAGTGAAAGAGTAGAGAGCTTCGCAGTTCTTCTGCCCCGGCCCAGAGGCCCCTGTGTTCTGTGTTCTGCCTCATGAGGGCCAGAGGCCATCTAGGTTCAATGAGACAGAGTTCCAGACCACTCAGATGTACTAGGAAGGCATTGTGGGTACACTGCTACCATTCCAGATTCACCAGATTCACCTGTGCTGTCCACCACAGGATTCAGGCGTGACATCAGCCTCCCAAAATCTAGCAGGACAGGACCTTGAGTACTCCCCCTCACACATGCAAGTTTCTCTGGTGACATTTCCTGAGGAGTTAAAAATGAGCCTCTATGACCAATACTTACCTCAGTCTGTGGTTATCCTACTGCTAGCCCCATTCCCAGCTGAACATGATGGTGTCTCTTCTGTTTCCACTGTGTGCAGTGGACCTGAGCTCAGCGAGCGAGGATGACTTTGACAGCGAGGACAGCGAGCAGGAGCTGAAGGGGTACGCCTGCCGTCACTGCTTCACCACCAGTAAGTGGCGTCGGGTGCCCTCAGTGCAGGGGCAGGTGCTCATTCCTGTGCTGGATGGAAAAGTGGTGAGCGGGTTTTGACTTGAGTCAGATCTATGCTAACTCACTGGGTAGGAGGGACTCAAACAAGGTGAGGGAGGGTTCCGCTGTTCCTGGGAAGTGGTTATCATCTGAAAGGGGGCTACGTGGCACTGGCCAGTGGAATCCCCTCAGCAGAGCAGCCTTTGGTCGTCGAGGGACAGGCATCTCTTCAAGCTCATACTTGGAGTCACTCTCATGACTCGGGGTCAGGTGGAGCCCACAGAAGGGCCCCTCTGTTCAGATATCCCCAGAGACAGATGGTTTCCAACAGTGCCCACCTCCCTCACACAGCCTCCAAAGACTGGCACCACGGGGGCCGAGAGAACATTCTGCTGTGTACGGACTGCCGCATCCACTTCAAGAAGTACGGCGAGCTGCCGCCCATCGAGAAGCCTGTGGACCCCCCGCCCTTCATGTTCAAGCCCGTCAAAGAGGAGGACGATGGGCTCAGTGGGAAGCATAGCATGAGGACGCGCCGGAGTCGGGGCTCGGTGAGCTGGGGCCGGGGCTGGGGGTGCAAGGAAGGCTGGGGTTTAGGCACGCACGCACGCACGCTCTTGGTGGTACTGCTCTCCCTGAAGGCAGTAGCCTTGCCTGTGGACTTGAGGCCATGGAGTGTTTAGGGAGCTTGGTGTTAGGAAAGCTCGTTGGTGTTGGTAACCCAGTGCCAACTCGCCCAGTCTCTCAGAACTCCTTGTCTCTGGCTTGTAGGCCGCTTGCCTCCAACGGGCACATCTCTAACTTTAACTTCGCAGGTTGTTTTCCCCAGCATTTGAGCCCACGTGTTTCCATAGGTTCTTTAGTGAAGATTTGTCCGCCTAGGCATGGTGACTCTCGTCTATAATCCTAGCACATGGGAAGCTGTGGCAGAAGGATTGCCATAAACTCAGGGCAACCTGGCTACATGTGGTGGCACACAACTTTAATCCCAGCACTCAGGAGCCAGAGACAGGCCAGTCTCTGAGTTTGAGGCTAGCCTGGTTTATAGAATAAGGTCCAAGACAGCCAGGGCTACACAGAGGAATCCTGTGTGTGGGGTGGGGGAACACAGCAATGGCTACAGCTTTGTTTAACCTAGGTCAGGAGTGTCTGCCTTTCTGGTAGGCAGCAGGTGGATAGAATGGTCCGCCCTCCTGTATCCTGACCTCAGCTGAGCCCTGTGGGTTTACAGACGTGTGTTGCAAGTCAGGCATCTATCTGTGAGAGTTAAACTGCAATATTTAACAGCCCTGTCTCCTTGGGTGACTTCCTGTCCTGTTTGATTAATCCACAAATGTTGTATGGTGTGGGTTGGTGAGCATGGGTGGTCAGCTGAGATCTCCTTACCCTCAGAACCTGCTCATTTCTAAGGTCTTCCCTCAGGATGTGTTTCTGGGTTTGGGTGAATTTATGAACACACTGTTGAGCCTACCTTGCCAATGACTAGTCTTAGATGGCGTCTGTGGGGCCTGGAAGTCCATTCTCACTCTTGTTTGGTTTTGGAGGGGCAGATGTCTACACTACGCAGTGGTCGGAAGAAGCAGCCCACCAGTCCTGATGGCCGTGCCTCACCCATCAATGAAGACACCCGATCCAGTGGCCGGAACTCGCCCAGTGCCGCCAGCACTTCCAGCAATGACAGTAAAGCGGAGGCAGTGAGGAAGCCTGCCGAGGTCAGGGGCCGGGCTCCTGCGGTGCTCCCTGGGCGGGCCCTAACAGTTCCCTGGCTTAGGGGCTGCAAATGGAGGCCTAGGGCCTAGAGAAATGGCGTTCTCTGCCACAGGTTTGCCAAGGCCCCAGAGACATAGGATGGAGTGAGTGGTTGGAAAGGCTTCTAGGGCCAAGGGTTCTCCTCTCTAGGTAGCTGCTCCCTTGGGCCCCTTATCGACCCTTTGGAAAACATTCTTGCTTCAGAATGAGGAGCAGTGTCCACAAACTCAGCCCTCTGCTTCCTCTGCAGAAGGTGAAGGAAGAGGCTGCGTCCCCTCTGAAGAACACCAAGCGCCAGCGGGAGAAGGTGGCCTCTGACACAGAAGACACTGACAGGATCACCTCCAAAAAGACAAAGACCCAGGTGAGGCCCCCGTGGCACCCTGACACCCCACCTGCACCACACACAAGCTCAGGTCCTCCCGGGGAAGGTAGTTATCTAACTTCAGGAAAGAAAGAGTTTGGATCCTGCCTCGTCCGGGCAAGAGCTGAACTCCCCGCTGCCTCTGCACAGACCTTGGTTGTGTCTCACACTAGCCGTGCGGCAGAGTTCCACTTTCTAGTGGTTCCATCTCTTGCTTCTCTGCCTTTAGGAGATCAGCCGCCCCAATTCTCCCTCTGAAGGTGAGGGGGAGAGTTCCGACAGCCGCAGTGTCAATGATGAGGGCAGCAGTGACCCAAAAGACATCGACCAGGACAATCGCAGCACATCTCCCAGCATCCCCAGCCCTCAGGATAATGAGAGTGACTCGGACTCGTCAGCACAGCAGCAGATGTCGCAGGCCCAGCCCCCAGCCTTGCAGACTCCCAGTGGGGCTGCCTCAGCTCCCACCACAGCCCCTCCAGGGACACCCCAGCTCCCCACCGCGGGGCCCACACCCTCTGCCACTGCAGTCCCTCCACAGGGCTCCCCTGCAACCTCACAGCCCCCTAACCAGACTCAGTCTACAGTGGCACCTGCAGCCCACACCCACATCCAGCAGACACCCACCCTGCACCCCCCTCGGCTGCCCTCACCTCATCCTCCACTGCAGCCCATGACTGCACCGCCGGGCCAGAGCTCTGCACCACCTCACCCCCAGCCCTCCTTGCACGGCCAGGGCCCACCTGGCCCTCACAGCCTACAGACGGGACCCCTGTTACAGCACCCAGGGCCGCCTCAGCCCTTCGGACTTCCTCCCCAGGCCTCCCAAGGTCAGGGCCCTCTGGGCCCCTCCCCAGCAGCAGCTCATCCTCACAGCACCATACAGCTTCCAGCGTCTCAGTCTGCACTGCAGCCCCAACAGCCCCCAAGGGAACAGCCCTTGCCCCCTGCCCCTTTAGCCATGCCTCACATCAAACCCCCACCCACCACACCGATTCCCCAGCTTCCGGCACCACAGGCCCACAAACATCCGCCTCACCTCTCAGGCCCTTCCCCCTTCTCTATGAATGCCAATCTGCCACCCCCGCCAGCCCTGAAGCCCCTGAGCTCACTGTCCACACACCACCCTCCCTCAGCCCACCCTCCACCCTTACAGCTCATGCCTCAGAGCCAGCCCTTGCCCTCTTCCCCTGCCCAGCCGCCCGGGCTGACCCAGAGCCCCAGCCTAGCACCCGCTGCTGCCTCCCATCCCGCCACTGGCCTCCACCAGGTACCCTCCCAGGCTCCATTCCCCCAGCACCCTTTCGTACCTGGAGGCCCCCCTCCCATCACCCCGCCCTCCTGCCCCCCCACCTCCACCCCTCCTGCCGGGCCCAGCTCCTCGGCGCAGCCACCCTGCTCTGCCGCCGTGTCTTCTGGAGGCAGTGTTCCTGGGCCGCCATCTTGCCCACTCCCTGCCGTGCAGATCAAGGAGGAGGCTCTGGATGAGGCCGAGGAGCCAGAGAGCCCGCCTCCGCCCCCCAGGAGCCCGTCCCCTGAGCCCACTGTCGTGGACACCCCCAGCCACGCGAGCCAGTCTGCCAGGTACTGGCTCTGAGGAGCGTGCCTGCTGGGTGTGGGGGACTTGGTGGAGGCGAGGAAGGGGGTAGCCCTCAGCAGGAGCCCCAACCAGAGCTGCCGCCCCTCTAGGTTCTACAAACACCTGGACCGGGGCTACAACTCGTGTGCACGGACAGACCTGTACTTCATGCCTCTGGCTGGATCCAAACTAGCCAAGAAGAGGGAGGAGGCCATTGAGAAGGCCAAGCGGGAGGCTGAGCAGAAAGCCCGAGAGGAGCGGGAGCGGGAGAAAGAGAAGGAGAAAGAGCGAGAACGGGAGAGAGAGCGGGAACGGGAGGCAGAGCGCGCTGCTGTGAGTCCCGAAGGGCCCGACAAGCGGGGAGGCAGTGTCCTCGCCCGGGGTGGTGACTGGCGTCGGTCCCAGGCTCTCAGTTCTCTAGGCTCTGCGAAGGCCATAAGCCATTGCCCGGCAGCCATGACTCTGGCGTGGTCGGTGGGCATGCATGTCCTTTCCTGGCAGCCTGTGGATGTCTGCCTCTTCCTTAGTCCTGAGGGACGGGAAGGGCTGACTGGGAGGGGGGACCTATACAAGGCAGCGAGGGGACACACCGCATCCTGCTTTGGAACCCACTTGTGGGCTGGGTATCTGGTGCCTGCTTGGTCAGGGATGTCAAGTCCAGAAGTGGCAGCATTTGGAACTTCATCGCAGAAGATTTCATAGGCTGCTGGGCTCCCTGGTGCCTAGATACACAGCTGCAACTGTTAGCACAAGTGCACGCATGCACCCACCCTAGGTACAAGGGGAACTGCAGGCAGGCACAGATCCGAGTGCTGTAGTGGAGTCTGGACCTGGCAAAGGTCCCTTGTCACTCTATTGAGGTGAAGGGACTAAAGTGGCCCGACACTGGAACGGGACAAGGGCCTACCTCTGTAGTGAGCACCAGTCTTAGACCCCAGGTGGCTTGGCGCCCATCCTCACACCCTCTTTTCTTCAGCAGAAAGCTTCTAGCTCAGCACATGAAGGCCGTCTTAGTGACCCTCAGCTCGGTGGTCCAGGTCACATGCGACCCTCCTTCGAGCCACCACCGACCACAATTGCTGCTGTGCCCCCATATATTGGGCCTGACACACCTGCCCTCCGGACATTGAGCGAATACGCTCGGCCTCATGTCATGTCTCCCACCAACCGCAACCACCCCTTCTACATGCCCCTCAATCCCACTGACCCCCTGCTGGCCTACCATATGCCTGGCCTGTACAATGTTGACCCCACCATCCGGGAGCGGGAGCTCCGAGAGCGCGAGATCAGAGAGCGCGAGATCCGGGAGCGGGAATTGCGGGAGAGGATGAAGCCAGGCTTTGAGGTGAAGCCCCCAGAGCTGGACCCCCTGCACCCAGCCACCAACCCCATGGAGCATTTTGCCCGGCACAGCGCCCTCACCATCCCTCCTGCGGCTGGCCCCCACCCCTTTGCCTCTTTCCACCCGGGCCTCAACCCTTTGGAGCGGGAGAGACTGGCGCTAGCAGGTCCTCAGCTGCGGCCTGAGATGAGTTACCCAGACAGACTGGCAGCCGAGCGCATCCATGCCGAGCGTATGGCATCACTTACCAGCGACCCCCTGGCACGACTGCAGATGTTTAACGTTACTCCACACCATCACCAGCATTCACACATCCACTCCCACCTCCACCTCCACCAGCAGGATCCTCTCCACCAAGGTGTGTACCCAGTTCAGGAGCAAGACTGGAGGCAGCTTCTGTCCGAGAACTGCACGTCTGGGCTTTACCGAGCAGTGAGTCTCGCTCGGGAAGCTGCTCTGCCTGCCCCTCCTACAGCAGAGAGGCCTCTAGGGAAGCCGAGCCCTGTGCTGTGGGTAGGAGACAACCCAGCAGGGCTCTCGTGGCCTTCAGAGCCAGGGCTGGGTATAGGCACTGGGCCTCTTCCCACAATGGGGTGGGGAGGGGTGGAGGGCAGGCAAAGCATAGTTCTGTCCTCTGGGAACTGAGTTCCTGAAGGTCCGTTCTCTGGGCAGCTGTGGGAAGACTGGTCTGTGGCAGAGGCAGGCGCTGTGGGTACCACTCCCTCCCTTGCTTCATTGGTCGATTATGAGGGAGGCTGGCTCTGAGTCCAAAAGTGGGGCAGCATTGCGATCAGAAGGCTACTGCAACAGGTCTACTCTCAGGGGTGAGAGTAGACCAGTGTGAACCCCTGGAGGGGCCCATACAGGGCCTGGGGTAGAGTGCCACTCACCAGGGACCCAGGACAGGACCACAGGTGAATACACTGGGTAGATTATGGGGGAGAAACTGCACTGGCTGTGAGCTGAGGAGATCAGTCTGCGCCCACCTACACTGGGTTCTTAAGGATGCCTGATGCTCAGCAGTCTTAGGCCTGGTGGCAAGAAATGGCTGGTCAGGGCTGAGCTCTGCACTGCGCTCTGCCTTACCGTTGTGCTCCCCAAAAGGAGGTCAGGCAGGACTCTGCAGCCAGGTGATACCCCCATCCCATGAGCCAGAGCCAGCTTGGGTGAAAGGGAAGTCACAGTGAGTCCCCAGAAAAGAAGGAGCGCCAGAGCCATGCACCTGCTGCAGCTGGACCTGTGCCTTTGGTTTTTTTTAGGTTCAGCAGGCCCAGTTCACCCCCTGGTTGACCCCCTGACTGCTGGCCCTCACTTAGCTCGCTTCCCCTACCCTCCGGGCACCCTCCCCAATCCTCTACTTGGACAGCCCCCCCATGAGCACGAGA
The DNA here is from genome assembly GCA_036184795.1 of Tokudaia tokunoshimensis. Lineage (NCBI taxonomy): Eukaryota > Metazoa > Chordata > Mammalia > Rodentia > Muridae > Tokudaia > Tokudaia tokunoshimensis. The sequence goes on from BTHU01000005.1 coordinate 131,979,159, forward strand.
TGCTGCGCCACCCAGTCTTTGGTAAGAAATCACTGGAGGAGGACGTGGGGTTCCAAATGGAAGTTGGGGTTGAGTCAGGCCCACAGTTCTTCATTTTACCAACTGCACATAGGTAGACTGGGCAGGTAGACTGCTGGGCAGGTAGACTGCTGGGCAGGTAGACTGCTGGGCAGGGTCTGAAGTACAGAGGCCGTAAATGCACAGCAAAATAGCCTGGCAGGAACCAGGACTGAGGTATGGGGAGGAGAAGAGGGCAGGCAAGGTCTGGGCTTGAGGTCCAGGGGCCGCAGGTATAAGCCTCCATCCTTCTGGCCTGTGGGGCTCTGCTAGACAGCCCCGCCCTGGGGAAGCTATAGGGCTGGGCAGGGCCGACTCAGCTTCCCTTGCTGAGTGAGTGAGTGCGTGCTCTGCTGAGCTCCCCACCTTCCTGGTCTGTCTTGGTTGCCCTGGTCATGGCTGCTTCCTTGACTTGTTTTCGTAGCAGAGCCTGTTTTGCGCTTGGCAGGCACCCCCTACCCCCGAGACCTGCCTGGGGCTATTCCACCCCCCATGTCAGCAGCTCACCAGCTTCAGGCCATGCATGCCCAGTCAGCCGAGCTACAGAGACTAGCCATGGAGCAGCAGTGGCTGCACGGACATCCGCACATGCATGGCGGCCATCTGCCGAGTCAGGAGGATTACTACAGGTGAGGTGAAGGGGGCACGGGCTGCCCACCCCCAACCCTGTCCCTGTGAGGCAGGCACCAGGGGACACCCCCTTTTCTCTGAGAGGGAGGGATGCATGCAAGCATGACTCCTATGCTATGTGAGAGACTGCAGGGTGGGGTGGGACCTGTAAGCAGACACATTGGTCAGCCTCTGCCTGTAGCTGCAGGGCCCCCGCCTGCCACACCTAGCCCGTCCTGATGTCCTTTCTTTTGTTTTCTCCTTTCTCACCAGTCGACTGAAGAAAGAAGGTGACAAGCAGTTATAAGTTATTTATTTGTTAATGCTGGCTGTGGAAACCCCAGTTCTAGGGGCAGAAACAGGACTTTTACATCTAGTAGACGCTGCAAGAGCAAAGAGGAATATTCGTCTAAAGATTTCTCTATATATTTAAAGCCCACAACTAAAAACACATCTGCATAATAGTGTTTGTTTGTTGAGAGGATTTCCTGAGACCGGTTTGGGTCTCCCTGCATGACAGTCCCCCAGAAACTTGGTGTGTCCTGGGCTGGACTGACACCCAGAAAACTTACCCGCGGTCCTGGGGTTTGGCTTTAGTTCTCTTTTCCTTGATTTCTCAGTAGGTGCTAGAGTCCGTTCACACCCTTCACTGTGCGCGCAGACACTGAGGCACGTGGGCTCTGGAACCCACGGGGTTTGCAGAGAGGCGGCATATGAGTTTGAAATCCAAGAGCTATAATTTTTAAAAAATCTTTTATTTTAATACATTGTAGGAAATCTTCATAATTTGAGACAGTTCTGCAGCATGGCTTTTTACATCTGTAAATAAATAATTTTAGAAGTCTTTTTTTCTTTCCACAGACTACTATTCTGATCTATTTTTTCCAGCCATGTCACAAAGTGTGAATTCCTACCAGCTATTGACAGAATACAGAGTTGATTTTTTAATAAAAAGTTATATATAATTATCCCTTTAATTAAAGGGAACAGATGGGCGTGTCTAGTTTTAAGCAGGCAGGAGCTTGGGACTAGGCCTGGTCACAGCAGTGAGCATCGGGGGTTGGCAGGGACAGTGTCGCAGGGGGTTGGCAGGGACAGTGTCGCAGGCTCTTTATTTTGCTGCTTTGATTTAGCTTCTGTCTGTCCCTCACATGTGCAGTGGCAGGCGTGTTTGAGCGAGCCTCCTTCCTTATCCATAGGGGTTCAGTGTTGACTCTGTTCCCTGGTGTTCCCGCTGTCCTGTGTCTGGTATAGAAAGCGCATGTTTATGTATCTGTGTCTGATGATAAGTTCTCTTAGAGTTTTGTGCACATGTTTGATTGTTCTAGATAAATTGTCATAAACATTCTAGGAAGGTCAAGAAAATGATGCAGTGCCCAGCACATGAAAGACGTACAACATGTGCTTGCCAAAGTAATGTTAGAGTCTGCTCATGTGCGTGTCACCACGCCCAGCTGTGCCAGCCGCAGACCAAGAGGCTTCCGAGTGAGGGACACCCTAGAGTTGCTGTGATTGTAGGTCTGGCCTGTGCTCAGGGCTATGAAGTAGGCCGTGCAGGAGACCTGCATCCTCCTAGGAAGCCGTGGGTCCTGCCTCTCCTCCTGGAAGAGGAATGGCAGTCTTGGTTGTTGCAGGTTCCCCTGGGAAGCCCTCTTCAGCAGGCCATGCGGGGCAGAGCAGTGCCTGGCAGAACTGACTCCTGCCCCTCTGACCCTGATGGAACTCTCCTTCCAGAGCTGTGGAAGAGATATATCTGTGACCCCTCCCTTGGATGGCCATTTCCACTCTTGAGCGCAATGGTTGCATTTAGAAACAGCTAGCTTGCCAGGGACCATCCCGGTCAGTAGACGAGGCGTGTCCTGGCCCTGTGGAGAGAAGTAGCTTGTGGTTCAACTGGCATTCACTCTGCTCCAGGCTCGGCCTCAGGTGTGGCAGAGCCTCCTGCCCCCCTGAACCGTGCTTGGGGCAACTAGGATCCATTTGTCTGTTGGAAATGTTTGTGGCTTTTTTGTTTTGTTTTGCTTTTTAACTTTTTTTTTTTCTCATTCCATTTCTGCCTTAACTTTGGTTCTTCATAGGAGGCAAGCTCAAATTAACTTTTGGTCATCAAACTTTCCGGCCACCTTGGCATGAAGGCATTTTTTTTTTCTTCTGGGGGTGGTGACCTGCCCTCCAGCCCTCTGGCCTGAGGAAGACCCCACAGGCTCTGGACAGGGGTCCTTTCTGTCCCAGGCCACCACCTCCTTCCCCTTTTAACTGAGTCTGCAGATCAGTTAACCCTTTGTTTCCTCTCTAGTACCCATTTCCAAAGAGAAAGAGTGAAGTACTTTGAAGTCTGTACTTGAAGTCTGTCTGGAAGTGTTTCCTTGTTAGTTTTGGGTTCCTCCCCTGTCCCAAGGTGAAGCGCTGAGAGTCTCCATTTCCTCCCTGACTGACCACAGTTCGTTTGGAGGCCCTGGACCTTTGTGGCGTCTTTGAAGCCTGGCCCCTTGGCTTCCTTTTGGATTTTCCTTGCTTTCGTTTGAAGTTTGGGTTTTGCTTTCTGTGTTCTGTACGTATCTCGTTCAGTGTTGTCAAAGTTGAGCTTCACGTCTCACTGCGGTGGAGCGAGCGGACATTCTGATCGCTGCATTTCTTTAGATCTCGGAACTAAGTGTATATATGAGTAGTTTGCCATGAGATAACACAGTGTAAACAGTAGACACCCAGAAAATCGTGACTTCTGTGTTCTCTCCATTTGAGTATTTTGTAATTTTTTTGAAATATTTGTGGACATAAATAAAACCAAGCTACACTACAGCACCCTGTGTGTTGGCCAGTGCACTGTCTCATTCTGGAGTGTGGGTAGGGGTCCTAGAGGTGGGCCCTGTGGACGGCCACGGGGGAGAGCCTGATGATCCTCCTCACTGCCAGGCCTGCCTAACCTCCCGGAGCTTCTAGAGACAGGTCTGTGCTGTCTGGGAGGAAAAGCTGCCTTAGCCAGTCCCCGTGGTCTGTGAAACCAAAATATTGCCTGCCACCCATGGCCGCCACCACTCAACCTGTATGATTAGGATGTGCAGGGAAGAGCCCCTGCCTGATGAGGAGAGGTTGGAGCCACCTCCAGAATTTTCCAGATTCAAGGTACCTCAGACTCTGTAGGTAAGTGGTTCATGACCTCTTTGGGAGTTGAACAACCCTTTTACAGAGGTGGCAAATCAGATATCCTGCTCCTCAGATAGAGTAACAATAAAATTACAGTTATGAAGTAGCAAAGAAATCTTATGGTGTGTGTGTGTTGGGGGGGGGTGTCCCACCATAACATGAAAAACTGTATAAAAGGGTCACAGTATGAGGTCGGCCGAGAACCACTGCTATCGGGTGTCTCCCAGAGACCAGACCTGGTAGGTTCCTGTTGTGGCTTTTGATGCCCAGAGACAATTTCTCCTGAAAGTTTCTGTATCAAAGCCGTATGCTTCAAGAAACAGCCCAGAGAGTACATTGCGAAGCTGCCTGCAAGGAGGAAGGAAGGCCTAGGGACAGTGCGGGTCAGGTGTGGCCCACTTGAGGGGAGGAGGAAGCAGTTAAGTTGGGCATCGATAGCCCTTAAGCAGCTCGGGGACTGAGGCCAGGTAGCAGATATCTTGGTTCTTACATGTTAAGATCCAAGTGTCAGCCAGTTACTTAGGCTAAAGTAAAACTGCTCTGTGGGACCCCCCCCCCCACATGACTCCAATACTGGGTATATGAGCAAAAGAGAGAGGACAGCAGAACCCACGAACACATGTGTTCATGACATCCACAGTAGCCATAGTGTTCACTGGCTGAACAGTTTACTAACGAGATGTATGTGTATATAACATCACATACATATGCTGTGGGAAACTACTGCGTCATAAATAAAAATGAAACCTCTCGTTTGAAGTACCCTGAAGGAAGCTTGCAGTGACTTAGGTGACAGAGCAGACTGGGAAGAAGGGATGCACGCGTTCTGATGGAGTGCAGCCAAAAATCAATCCTGGAGAAGGAAAGGACAGGTGTCCTGGAGACCAGGGAGAGGAGGAGGGAGAGGAAGTTGGCTGCACTGTGAAGTAGCTAGTTTATGACAGTTAACACTTGTTACAACTACTTGTGATAAGAGTTCAGAGGTGGACTGGAGAGATGGCTCAGCAGGTTAAGAGCACTGACTGCTCTTCCTGAGGTCCTGAGTTCAATTCCCAACAACCACATGGCGGCCCACAACCATACTGGGCATCCGATGCCGCCTTCTAGTGAGTCTGAAGACAGCGACTGTGTACCCACATACATGAAATAAAAGTTCAAAAGTTCTTCAAGAATCTTTCGGGATGCAGTCCTTAGGCAGGATGCACAAGTATCTACTAGTGTTCACTTAAGTAGGATGTGGACATAAGGCCATTCATACTGCCGCTTATCCAAGGCAGAGGGCCCCCATCTGAGTGGATGAGGTGATAGAGCACTCTTGCCTCTGGGCATTGCACACGGGCTAACCAACTGACTTGCTATGGTGGGAGGTCCTGGGCCTCAACCCACACCAGCATAGCGCTGGTGCTTAGCGCTAGTGAGCTGTGCTGAAGGAGAGCGCAGAGATACCACTGGGTAAACCGAGGTCACTTCTCAAGAGTGATCAACAGTGCCCTCCCAGGTGTAGCTGGGAGCATGCAGACTGCAGTGAGAGCCAGATCTCTTCCGCAGAAGCACGAGCGCTCACCAGCAGGGCATAGGTTACAAACCAGACACCTACCACCTTCAGTTTCCTAGTCAGCCTTGGGAGGTCCAGGTGTGTTCCTGAACCCACTGCTTTGAAATCAGTGGATCTTGTTACTCAGTTAACTGGGAGTTGAGCAAATTAGTTCCCATACCAGAGGAAGTTCCTGTCCAGAGAGGATCAGGGAGGCAAGCCGTGCAGCTAGATGCAAGTGGATGGGGTTCGTGCCTCGGAGTATGGCAGCCAGAGTAGGATCCTGGGGTCTGTAAAGCAGAGCCTGGTGGTGGTAGGCCATGGGAGGTACAGCATGGGTCAAGTGGGGCGCATGGCCCCCTTCTGGCTCCTTTGGGCACTTTTAGGCATCAGGTTCCTTAGCTCTCACGGTATTGGGAGGTGCCCATTCCCAGACTATTCACTGGGCTCGTTTCTGCCCCGGAATCCTGGCAGATGAATTTCTGGGCCCTGCATCTTCTCTCCAGTGTGGCTATCAGAGCTGTTTTTATTTTGATGAATCAGATCAGAAACTGCACTGTGGACCCTCCTCCATCCCCCGCCCAATTCTGTTTGGACACATCAGCTTTCCTTGTTAGTAAGCCAGAGTCACTAGCTCTGTGGCTGTTTTGCAGGACAGATAGATGGGTGAGTGACTGGGTAGGTGGGCCCTTCAGAAGAAAGCCCTGGAAGTGATGTGCTCGTATGCACAAATGGTGAGGTTGACCTTTTCCTTAAGTCTAGTCTGTATGAAGACCTCTTTGCGAAGCAGGTGCCCACTGCAGACATTCCTCCCAGTTCCTCCCCTTCGCCATCCCAACGCTATGGCCACTCATGTCTCTGGCCCCTGTGGACACCGTTTTTAGGAGCTTCTGCCCTGAAGTTTGGCCTGTGCTGTATCCCAGGGGTGAATCAGAGATGGAGATTAGTTGGTTTGGGCTTTTGGGGAGGGCAGCAGGGGGCTGTGGGGGTGGGGGGACATAGGTGGAGGCCCAGGGCGGATACCACTGTCTTTCTCAGTTGCTTTCTTCTTTAAACATTGAGACAGGACCTCTCTCTGAACCCAGCTAGCCACTTAATACAGAGATCCTGTTACTTCCTTCCTCATACGTGGTAGTATTTATTACATGGGAGTCACCACACACACAGCATTTACATGGGGTCTGGCCATCTGAATCCTGGTCCTCACCCCGGCCAGGCAAGCACTTTATGCACTGAGCTGTTCTTACCAGCCCACAAGGAGCTTGCAGTAAGGCCTGTTCGACTCAGCTAGGGACATGGAGCTCTGCAAGGACATAAGTTTCCCATGTCTGGTGTTCTGATGTCATTCCACTCCAGCCATTGCTAAGCTCTACAGAACAGAAGTCACTTCTGATCCTGTCCACCAGGTGGCGGTGGCTACAAAGCTGGATGGCTGTCCTCTGGGCCACCCTGTGCCCAGGCTATGGCTGAGATGATAAAGGCATGTGCAGCAGATAGGGAGGTGGTTTCTACATCAAGGGGCAACTGGGAAAGGCTTGAAAAGATGACAGGGCTGGCTTGCTGTGCAGGGAGGCCTGGCCCTGATAGTATTGCAACTAGGATAAAGATTCGCCTTCCAACGGGAAGTTCTTTCCCTCGCTTTCTCTGGTGTATCCCGCAGGGCATGCACAGTGGCACCCAGTAAGTAGAGAGGAAATTGATCTCTCCTCCCCGCCCTTCGTCCCCACTCCTTCCCTCCCTCCATCTTCAGTGTAGACACCTGACTACACCTCCCAAATGCTATGATGACAGCCCAGTTTCCACAGTGCCGAGGCTTCACGCTGGGCATCCTCTATGAGTACTGAGTTGTGGGTAGCTTCCAAGAATCTCACCCAGGGAAAAGCACTTCAAAGCATGGTACGGAGCTTTGCACATAAGCGTTGGACTAAAGAGAACCTGTGGGCCCAGGACGTGTGCGTTCTGGCATGTTTAAGAGAGCCTGCCTCTGTTCCCATGATGCCTTGCAGCCCAATATAATGGCTGTTAGGGTGCCAACTGACCACGTCCCTAATATCCTTTGGTGACCAAGGCATAGTAGAAAGCTACTGAGTTGGGGTTGGGGATTTAGCTCAGTGGTAGAGCCCTTGCCTAGCAACAGCAAGGCCCTGGGTTCAGTCCTCAGCTCTGGAAAGGAAGGAAGGAAACTGAGCACCAAGGCATCCATCCATCCTCAATGCCAAGCAGAGGGTTCATGGGTACTTAGGATGGTGCAAGGAGGGTAACTTCCAGTTTTAACAGCATGACCTTAGTTTTGGTAGTCTCCATGGGGACTGTCTTAAAGGCGCTGGGTAGAGGGTAGAAACCTTTTTCAATCTCTCTGTGAACTGACCCATTCACTAAAGTGAACTAGAAAACAGTACAGGGCCCACAGGCCAACCCGTGGGTGGGGCTCTGGCGCCGCTTGCCTCGGTTGCTCCACTGCCCCCTGCTGGGGGAAGCCTGAAGTGCAGTCCTGACCTCTCTTCCAGCCTGGGTCAGACACAATGCACGCACAGCCAGCCTTCAGGAAGAAAGAGGCTGACAACCACCCCTATGTGGAAAAGCAATGTGTTTATGCTTGCGTGGAGAGTTCCAGGAAGAGGACCCAGGATTTGACAAGCTAACATTGGTTGCAGCTTCCCTAGTCATTTCTCTTTCAGACTGGAGCAACACAGAGCAGAGGATAGCTACTCAGCACCACATTCTGGAGGAAACTAAGCATTTCTTACCTTGTCGTTGATGGTCCCTGGTGTTAGTGGAAACCTGAGTCCAAGGTGGCTCCAGTAGCTGTGACTTAAAAAAGGTTAAGAGACCTCATGTAGCTCAGAGCACAGAGTGGGGGCTGGGGAGGGAACTCAGGGGAAATGCTTGCCACAAAAACATGAAGATCTGTTTTAGACCCCTGGGTCCCACAGAAAAAGTCAGCTGTGATATGTGTGCTTTTAATCCCAGCTCTGGGGAAGCAGAGACAGGAGGGTCCCTGGAGTCCTCTGACTGACCAGCCTAGCTTTTGACCTCTGGCCTGCACTCACACACACACACTTTTTTAAAAGCACAAAGTATACAAAGATAACTTGAAGGCAGAGAAAGGACTCACTAGTTTAAGGATAGGAGGGTGGGGAGCTTGAGGGGAATAGCAGTGTAGACGGGTCTGAGTGGACTGTGGACTTTTTTGTTGTTGTTGTTTGTTTGTTTGTTTTTCGAGACAGGGTTTCTCTGTGTAGCCCTGGCTATCGTGGAACTCACTCTGTAGACCAGGCTGGCCTTGAACTCAGAAATCCGCCTGCCTCTGCCTCCCAAGTGCTGGGATTAAAAGCGTGCGCCACCACTGCCCGGCTGGACCATGGGCTCTTAATTGGTCAGAGAAAAGGGCTTTACTTATGAACAGTGCTTGAACACAGGCACAGTGTCTGTGGCCTTGATACCGAGGCAGGATAGGAGGAAGTGGACCTGGAATACAGGCTGGGGGCAGGTTAGACAGGAAGTGATGACAGCAGACCCCTGCTGTTGCCTGAGTATCAAGGTATTTGGGCATGAGCTAGACTGATGCCCAAAGATGACCAGGAGGGCAGAGCACAGGAAGATGCTGATAAGCTCCATGGTTGTGCTCACACTCTTGAGGACTAGGCAGTGGACTCAGGACCAATGTGTCCAGAGACCACACACTGTAGGCACTAGGGGCCACATCGCCCCACACCATGCCCAGTACACTAGGTACCACAGCGCCCTTTCCCCAGTTCTCCCCAGTTAATCACCAGCAGGATGAGAGAGGCCCAAGGGCATCACTAAGAGAGCCTTGAACAAGCTGGGGTGTCAGTGGCAGAAGGTGGCTAGAGGTCTTGGGAAGTCAACTCTCTCCAGGTCAGTAAGAAGTACTAGAAGCCCAGAGATGTGGCCCATGTGTTCTCATTCCCTCTGCAACCCTGACTCAATATAGCCCCAGCTCCCAGAGACCTTCAGTGTTCATCTGTAGGATGAATGGCTGAGAAGGGAAGGGACATCAGACTCAGGCAGGTGAGGTGGGCAGCTGTATCTCTGGCATTTCTTTGGGCACACGGAGGCATGTTCTCACTCAGACATGCCAAGTGACTCATTCAGAGATTGCCCCCTCTCTCTGTAGGGCACTGCTCAATGGCATCTGACCAGAGGAGCCTAGACACCTGCCCCGCTCACCCTCATAGCACCATCTTCAAGCATGAATGTCTGTTCATTAGTTTTGGGGGGAGGTGTCTTGTTCATTTATATTTCCCTGAGGAACTGCTGCCAGCCACCATAGGGCACTGACTGGAATCTTCTGGGTGAGTGCATGGTATGCCCAAGAGATTAGCTTAAATGAGAAAAGGTTTATTTTCCTTTGTTATCTTGAGTCCTAGGCCATGGTCCCTGTGGCATTGAACTTGTGGTGGCCCCATGCATCACATGAGATGTACATCTGAGGAACTCCTCAGCTAATGGCAGCAAGATGCAAAGAGAGAGGAAGAGGCCACCATCTTAATATCCCCTTCAAGGTGTGCCTAATGACCCAACCTCCTCACATTAGGCCCCGCCTTTTAACACTCCATGACTTCCCAGCTGCACAGTGGGCTGGGGATCCAAACTATATAAGTGGATGGATGGACAGATGGATGGTGGATAGAAGGATGATAGAAGGGTGGATGGATGGATGGATGGATGGATAGTTGATGGATGGATTGATGAGTTGATGGATAGAAGGATGGATGGATGAATGAATGGGTAGATGGGTGGATGGATGCATGGTATATGGATGAGTTGATGGATAGAAGGATGGATGGATGAATGAATGGGTAGATGGGTGGATGGATGGATGGTAGATGGATGAGTTGATGGATAGAAGGATGGATGGATGAATGAATGGGTAGATGGGTGGATGGATGGATGGTAGATGGATGAGTTGATGGATAGAAGGATGGATGGGTGGATTGATGATGGATGGACTGATGGTGGATGGATGATGGATGGATGTTGGATGGATGGATGGATGGACGGTTATGAGCCTGATTACCCCCCCCCCCAAAAAAAACCCCACAAAACTGTATGGCCATGATGCAATATGTGCAGAGGATATGGCACAGTTACCAGAGGTGCATGCATTCCCCATCTTGGGCTGGATGAACCTTTGTGGTAGGGAGCTGTGTATCCTAGGATGGCAAATGGCACCAGACACTGTCACTGTCACAAACCTTCCCGGAGCAGGGTGATATCAAAAGCATCCTTGATGGAAAACCGCCGTTAAGAGCTGAATTGCAGCTTCACTTTTGACAAATGATTTTCACATTACACCACCACCACTGCCATCCCCGAGGGGGGAATAGCTCACCCAGCTGACCTCAAGCCCTTAGATAAGATTGCTACCGATGATGTTTATTTAGCCTGTATTTACATCCCACTGGAAGCCTGGCTGGCTGCAGAGGCCTTTGGCTTCTCAGTGGCCAGCCTGCAGCAGACCACCTTCAAGTCCAAAGTGGAGATTCTGAGACGTCAGACATTCAGCAGGAGGGGCTGGTGCTCCTCATCCACTGCATCACCAGGGGGGATTTCGTAGGTGACACACAGGGAGGAGTAGAGACAGCCGAGGAAGGACACGAGGCTGGAGAAGTACATCACACCATTGGCACTGCCCACAGCCGAGGTCAGGGGCCCCAGGACCAGAGAGACAAGGATCTGAGCCAGAAAGTACTGGCAGCTAAGCAGCGAGATGTCTACTCCCATGCCACGCCGAGTGCCGTCTGCACTGGACCCTGCAAACTGACCGGGAGACAGTCACATCAGTCAAAACCTGCCACGACCTCCCTGCAGGAGTGGGAAAGAATGGACCCAGGAAGACCAGGCAGGAGGCACAGGACCAAGCAAGGGCCAGCCAATGTCCAGAGAGGTAATAACCAGGACAAAGGCTGGCGGCACAAACTGTTCCCGGCTTGAGCACCTGTGTAATTTCCAGGGCCATGGGGGCACAATTCCATGATATATCCAAAGCCACTGAGCTGTACAGTTCGTATGTTTCATCCACTTTATTGAGTTCTCGAGATGGGTTCTCACAGCCCCAGCTGACTTCAAACTCACTAAGTGGCACATGAACTCCTGATTCACACCCAGCTGAGTCACTGTACGGTCGGTGGTCGCACATGCTTATAGTCCCAACACCGAGGGAGTGGAGGAGGCAGGAGAGCCACTTTGAGGCCAGCTTTAGCTACATGGGACTATTGGGGACAATGAAACCAAGGCAAAAGATCTGTGGGGGGATTCGATCTCAGTGCAGCTGCCAAAAAAAAAAAACATGCTGGGGGCCAACAAGAGGGTGCAGCGGGTACCAGGGCTTGCTTCACAACCCAAGTGCAATCTGCAGAACCTACCTGTATACAGGTGGAAGGAGAAGACCAACTGCACTGAAGTCCTCTGACCTGCACACATGAGTGGTGCCCACATACGCACACGCACATGCACACACACCAATAGCAAAGTGTCTGGGCTGAATAAAACAGCCCTTTTCCTTGTTAGGCATAGGTCTTCCACATCCATTCCACTTAAAACAAAACCAAAAAACCCCTCCTGTGGGTTAAAATGGTGGCCGTGGCCGGCCCAGGGTGCCCTCCTCCCAGCCTGGAACCACTGTGTTAATAAGGAACCCGTTCAGAGTGGGAAGGAGTCTGGATGCATCCTCTAAAGGTAGTAAGGAAGGTACCAGCAGCTGCCTGGGCAGCTTCAGGAGCAGAGGGGACACACTCAGAATGGCTCCCTCCATTCAGAACTATCGCCCTGATGGGCAGTGGTGGCTAACACCTTTAGTCCCAGGACTTGGGAGGCAGAGGGAGGCAGATTTCTGAGTTCAAGGCCAGCCTGGTCTACACAGTGAGTTCCAGGACAGCCAGGGCTACACAGAGAAACCCTGTCTCAAAAAAAAAAAAAAAAAAAAAAACCACAAACAAACAAAAATGAACTGTCACCCTCTGCCCAGATAATCTCTGTTTCCAGACAAGGGCTCGCATCTCACACCCGGACAGTTCTCTGCTAAGTTTCCTCTAAGAAGCGAGCGGCGACCATACCCACCTTCTTACTCTGGTAGTAATCGCAGAGCAGCGAGTAGGGCAGGGTACAGAGCGTGGAGAACAGGATGCCATAGGTGGTGCAGAGGGACAGGACCACGTACAGGTTCCTGGAGAGTGTGGCCAAGCCAGTGCCCAGGCCGAAGGAGAGGTAGGCAATAAAGTAGAGGGTGCGGACGCTCAGACACTCCTCCAGTTTCTCCAGGAGAGCTGCGGGCAGGACAAAGGCTGAGTGGGTGTGGCCAGGCCTCTTCCCGGCTCTACCTCCTCCCGTGGGCAAAGCAGAGGGAGACACAGGGAACCAGCATGGCAGGTGGCTTGTCCCTGGCTAGAAAGGGAAGACAGGCCTGCTGCATGTAGAGCAAGACCTGGGGTGTCCTCATTCACACCTGCCCCCAAGGGCCTGGGGCTTCTACAGATCAAAGAGATTCCTGAGGGGCTCAGGATCCTGGGATCTTAGGCTGAACCTTTGGTGATAATGAGAACAGCAAGTCTCATCTTCATCAAGGCAGGCCAATGGGCTAAGTAAAACAGAAGGCCACCTGGCTGGGGGGCCCAGTACCTGCAAAGTACTCACCCCAGGGGCACACAAGTGAGACTAATACCTAGTTTTGGGGTCTCTGGGGACTGAACTCAGCTTCAAACGTGCTAAGCACATACACAGACTATCACACTGAGCTATACCCTAGCCTGTAAACACCCTCTGTTCATCTCCACCTTCCTAAGCCCAGGGAAGGCAGGGAAGGCAGGAGTCATACTGTTACATGGTAATCCATGGGAGCCCAGGACCTTGTAAGTGCTAAGTAATCTCATGAACTACATCTCCCAACTCCTCTCTCCCCCGCCTACTCAGCCTGTGTGTGTGTGTGTGTGTGTATATATATATATGTGTATATATTTTAAATATTTACTTAGTGTGTGTGGTAGGGCTAGGGTAAGGGAGACATGGGTCTGCCATGGCATATGTGTGGAGGTCAGAGGACAATTTGTTAAAGTCAGTTTCTTTTTTCCACTATGTGGGCTCCGGGGACCAGACTCAAGCTGTCAGGCTTGGCAAGAGCCTTTACCCATTGAGCCGTCCCAGCCACTTTGGTTTGTTTTGTGTTTTTTAAGATTTATCTATTTTATGATACAAATACACCATCGCTGTCTTCAGACACACCAGAAGAGGGCATTGGATCCCATTACGGATGGTTGTGAGTCACCATGTGGGTGCCGGGAATTGAACTCAGAACCTCTGGAAGAGCAGTCAGTGCTCTTAACCGCTGAGCCATCTCTCCAGCACAAGCTGCTTTATATTTTTAAATGACTTAAAAAAGAAAACAAATAAAGCAGCTTTTGTTTGCTTGGTTTTTGTGGTACATGAGGGCTTTATGACGTACGCACCCCATGCCGAGTCCCTTCTTTTGACTTGGGACCTCTGGGCTCTGCTGAGAAATGTCAACAGAGCCACCTTGGCCTCAGAATCTAGAAATATCTGCTGCCTGGCCTTTCACCCTAAGATCCCAGAAGACTGGAGCTTCACACTGTCAGCCCAGCCCTGTCCTGGGATTGTCCTGGGATGAACCAAGTATGGCACCTCTGGGGTTACCCAGGAGCACACCCTCATGGTCAACTCAGGCTGCAGACTCTGGCCACCTGCATTCAACCCTCTTGCTTCTTTCTGCCCCCCATGTCACCACTCGATGGTTGCTTCTCGACGGCTGCTTCCCTCCTTCCCAGGCCTCCTCTGGCCCTCCTGTTCTACAAAGCCTTGTACAAAGAATGGAGTTCTTTGTACACATACCAGCCACATAGCAGCCTGCATAGGGCCCCACAGTTTGCCCCAGGCTTTGCTTGTGTGTGTGAACCCATGGTCTGCATAAGTCTAGTCATGTCCCTTTTAGGATGCCTCCTCTGTGGAGGCCTGACACTCACAGGATTGGCCTCCGCGCCCCAGGTATCTACCCTGGGTGCAGTCAGTACAGCCGGTAGGCCCAGCCACAGCTAGGGACTTGAACAAAAGATAGTTGTGGTGCCTTCCCTGAAGGGGGACTTCCGCCTGCAGTTGCAGAAGTGACCTCCTGGTCAGTCACTAGGATGTGTGTGTGCAGCAGACGACAGGTACCTGAATAGAAGGCAGCACTGAAAGCGTAGATGCACATGCCCCAGCAGCCCATGGTGACACCGCTGTTGTACTTCTGATACGCCTCCGACGTGTGTGGTGCCTTCGGGTCGCCCTGAAACACCACTTCGCCCATGAAGTCCGTGTAAAAGAGCAGCATGCCCTCAAATGAGAGCCACCCTGGAGGAAGACAGAGGCTGTGACCTGCGGTCACCGAGGCTGTGGTCCCGCCCTACCTTCTGCTACTCTTGCTAGCCAGAAAGTAATTTGAGAAATCCAGGCTTGGTGGCTCACACCTGTGGTTTCAGCACGAAGAAAGTAAGGGCAAGGAGGTTGGGAGTTCAAGGCCAGCCTGGGCCATGTTAGCCAGGGTCATGGACCTTTGTAAAGTGCCTCCATTTTGGTTGAACGGTGACAATTTTCATAATGAGAGAAATTTGGTTTCCAGAACTATAGGAATTTGTTATTTTTTTCTTTTCTTTCTTTTTTTTTTAAAGATTTATTTATGTATGTGAATACACCATCGCTCTCTTCAGACACACCAGAAAAGAGCACCGGATCCCGTTATGGATGGTTGTGAGCTATCTACCATCTTACCAGTGCTGACATTATAGATGTGTGCTGCCAAGTTCACCTGCTTATGATGATGATGATGGTGGTGGTGGTGGTGGTGGTGGTGAGCCAGACTTGGGTCCCCATGTTGTGTGGCAAGCACTGTACTGACTGAGCCTGCCCCTATTATCATTTAATTCTGAGGCAGGGTCTTAAGTTACACGAGGGCATGGAACTTGCTATATAGCCAAAAATGACCTTAAATTTGTGCTCCCCCTCCCTCCACCCGCCGAGTGCTGGGGTTCTAGGCATCGCTGGCTTATGCAGTGCTGGGAGTAGAAGTCACATAAATACTCTACCAACTGAGCTATATCTTTAGCCCATTGAATGTTACTAAACTCATTGCCACAGCAGCAAAGTGTGTCCAAATACAGATACAGCCCAACACATTTTACCCTTCCCCTGGGCTGGACATCTGTGTCCTTATCTTAGTTTTTGTTGGCATGAGTTGTGCGCCACTAAACACCTGTCGCCTAGGTTTGGGGCACCATCCATGATTTTGGCTTATCTGGGGCACCCTGCAGGATCACTGCGGGAAAGGTTTGGGCTGTTCTTAAGTCTTGCCTGTGCTGGCCCATCCCCAACTCACTACAAATCCTATCACCCCCAGACTTTCAACAATTCAACAGCAAATGAATAAAAGCCAAAACTTGGGCATTTCAGTAGTCGCTAGAGTGCCAAGCCCTGGTGCTTTAAGAGCGCCATCAGATCTGCGGGTGGACAGGAGGTCTGCGGGTGCACGGGAGGTCTGCGGGTGCACAAGAGGTCTGCGGGTGCACGGGAGGTCTGCAGGTGCATGGGAGGTCTGCGTACACACACGAGCAGTGATGATATTCCAGGAAGTGGAGTTCATCGGTTAACCTAGAGCAGAGCCTCCAGGGCAGCAGCCAGGCCCACACTCCACCCTTGCTCTTGCCTGGGAGACTAAGGAACTTGTAAAGCCCCGAGACGTGGGGCTCTGTGTGCAGACTCAGCACACGCAGCACCCCGGCTGCACCCCATCGCAGACCGGGGCACCACGGCTTACCCAGAAAGTGATTGACACAGAGATTGCGCAGCGCCTTGGGCATGTTGTAGATGGTAGAGCAGAGACGCCGCAGAGACAGCGGCTGCTCCGAGTGCTCGCTGGAGCCGGTCAGCTCGCTCTCGTACTTCACGCCGTTCAGGAGGATGTTTGCGACCTGCAACCGAGCCACAGACACCAAGTCAGAGCCATTAGGCCTACATCCCACAGAGGTGTGTGACAGGGTATGCTGAGAAGCAGAACACACACAGCCCACAGCACACATTGGAGGGACCTCTGTCCTTTTTAACTTTTAGTTTTATAATAATGATTATTATAATAAATATTATTGCATGTATGTATGTATGTATTATGTGTGCATGATGAGAAAGAGAGACAGGACATGCACACAGAGGAAAGAAATCCCTCAAAAAAGTAGAGATACAATTAAAATAAATACAGGGGAGAGGGACAGTTGGTAAATGCTTGCCAGGGAGACATGAGACATGAGTTGCAGCCTCAGAAACTAGGCTGAAAAGAAACCAAACCCACATTTGCAATCCCAGCACTGAGGAGGCAAAGACAGACAGAGTCCCGGTCTTGCTGGTCAGCTAGCCCAGCCTACTCGGCAAGTCACAGGCCACCAAAAGACCCTGCCTCAAGAAAGCAAGGAGGAGCCGGGCAGTGGTGGCTCATGCCTTTAATCCCAGCACTTGGGAGGCAGAGGCAGGCGGATTTCTGAGTTTGAGGCCAGCCTGACATACAGAGTGAGTTCCAGGACAGCCAGGGCTACACAGAGAAACCCTGTCTTGAATCCTTCCCTCAGCCCCCCCCCCCGCCCAAAAAAAAAAAAAAAAAAAAAAGAAAGTACGGAGGGTGGTATCTGAAGCAGACCCAAAGTTGGCCTCTGACCTCCACATAAATGTGCATACGTGTGTACATGCACACACACGTGTAACGCAGATCAATTTTAGCCCAGCCAGCCCTCATCATTTTTCCCAAGAGAGAAGGCTGTGAAAACTTCTTCAGGGTGACCAGCATAAAGCCCTCTCTGCGCAGGTGGGTCTCCTGCCACATGGAGGACAGCCAGCCATATCAGAGGACACCTCATCCCTCAAGGGGGTTCCTCCTGAGCACAGGCGCCCCACTGTCAGCAGAGTGAAGGGAGAGGCCCGGCATTTGATGGGCACCGCAGGTCACTGGCATAGCTGCCAGCCTTTCGGAAATGAGCTTCTGCTCCCCGGCGCCTTGCCTGGATTGGAGGCACAGACTCCAGTGGGAACTAATCCCAGGGCTGAGCTGTTTAGGGAATGAGGAGGGGGAGGGGGGAGGAGGGGGAGGAGGGGGACGGGGAGGAGGGGGACGAGGAGGAGGGGGAGGGGGAGGAGGGGGACGGGGAGGAGGGGGACGAGGAGGAGGGGGACGGGGAGGAGGGGGACGGGGAGGAGGGGGAGGGGGGAGGAGGAAGTGGTGCTCTGGCCGGGCCCCGTGGCACTGTGGGCACCAGGCTATCATTGTGGGAAAAGGAAGTAGGAAGTTTGTAGCTCTGGTTTCCAGAGGAGCCATACCAACGAAGCTTGCTATCACACCCGTGGCAGAAGACAGCTAAAAGCATCAGGTAACCTGAACCCGAACCTGGCTGTGTCCATATTTAGCTTACTTTTTAAAACACACACACAAAAAAACAACAACAACAACAAAAAAAAAAAACCCCACGGTCTTGTAAAGCTCCCAGGTGCTGGGGTTTTTATATACGCACCACCTACCCTGTGACTGGGGAGCTGAATTGAAACTGTCTACCAACTGAGGTACAGCCTCACCTTTAGCCCACAGTTTTAACTATTTTTTCTTTCTTTCTCTCTGTCTCTGTCTCTGTCTCTCTCTGTCTCTCTCTCTCTCTGTCCATCCGTCCATCTATTCATCTATCTATCTGTGCATTGGTGTACTGCCTGCATGTGTATCAGTGTGAGGTCATTATATTTCCTGGAACTAGAATG
Organism: Tokudaia tokunoshimensis; assembly: GCA_036184795.1. Taxonomy (NCBI): domain Eukaryota; kingdom Metazoa; phylum Chordata; class Mammalia; order Rodentia; family Muridae; genus Tokudaia; species Tokudaia tokunoshimensis. The sequence continues at coordinate 131,997,298 of BTHU01000005.1, forward strand.
ACAGACAATTGTGAGCCACCATGTGGTTGCTGGGAACTGAATCCCAGTCCTTTGGAAGAGCAACCAGTGCTCTCAACCACTGAGCTCTCTCTCCTGCCCAATTTTTACTGTTTTCAAAGAACTTATTCCCAAACCACATTGTTGACAGAGTGGAGGCTGGGAGGGAATAAGAAAAGGGGGTGATGGGAGCCCCCTGAGTTTTGTCCACTCCGTTTGACAAAGGGCCACAGAAGTTACTTGGATGTTGTCAAAATGAAGATGACAAGCCCTTGACTTGTGCAGTTAGGAAATACTGCCTCTGGAAACAGCAGGCTGAATATGCCTGCGACTTGGGCACTCCTCCCTGGGAGGAGCAGCCGCTCACTGCAGGACCCTCCCTCCAGGAGAGGCAGTAGACTTGGCTTAGTCAGACATGGGGCATCTGTGGCCTGAGCAGAGTGTCTCACTGGGTCATGCTCCAGTCTTCCTGGCTCCAGAACAACCTCCTTGGAGGGACCTGTGCAGGTTAGAAACTTTATAGGGCGGCCTAGAAACCCCGCGTTCCCAATCTCTCACTTCCTGTGAGGGCCCTGAGGCCAACAACACATAGACACAGTGTCTACTTAGATAAGAGGACAGTCTTGCTTTGACTTGAAGGAGCCACCTCCTCCAGGTAATGGGAGCTCTATTCTCTCTCTCTCTCTCTCTCTCTCTCTCTCTCTCTCTCTCTCTCTCTCTCACACACACACACACACACACACACACACACACACATCTGTCTGTTACTCTGTCATCTGTCTGTCCGTCTGTCTGTCTGTCTCTCCTCTGTGAGCATGAGCACACATGTGCCTCACATGGATACAAGTGCATGTATGTCCATGTAGAGGCCAGAGGACACCCTCAGGTGTGGCTCCTCATGTGCTCTCTCACCGCCTTTGACTCTGGCCCTCACACTTGGAAGGCAAGCACTCAGTCAGCTGAGGCTCTGAAAGTAACCTCCAGTAGCAGCCGTAGCCTTGTGGCCAATCTGACACATACGAAAGGTACCTCAAGCAGCCTTCCGGAAGGTTCTGTCCCTCAGCAGAAGACACCCTTGGGCATGCAGCCCTTCAGGGTCAGCTAGTGTCAGACATGAGCAGGAGCGACTGTCACACCGGGGAGGGAGGTCCCAGAGACTCCGCAGGCTGCCTTCAAGGCTCAGATATGTTGGCACCACATTCACAGGGCCCTTGTGGGCAGTCATAGGGCTGGAGAGCTGTGTTTGGAGTGGAGGGAGCAGGCCTGGAGCAAGAGTGGGGTCGAGGTGTGTTCGAACCCTGGAAATCTCGTCCTTCTAAGATCGGCAGGAGTAGGACTGCTCCCCAGGCCCACATGTCTGACACGTGGAGTCCTGTGCCCTAACCTTTGTCCCCACTGGAGGAGGCCACATAGCTGGGTAGCCATGTTAAATTCCCTTTCCCCTTATAGGGTCATGTCCAGCAGCACCTGGAATTCCTCCTTATGCAAATGAGGCACCCCCAGCACCCCGGCCCTGTTCAATGGTGCACACTCATCCTGAAAGCCCCTACTCATCCTGCTATAACGTTCGAATAGCCTTTGTTAAATGAGCTGTCTTATTGATGCTCTCTCCCCAGAGTCTGTTCTCTAGCTGTCTAATGTCTCTTAGCCCCCAGGGACCACCTGCGGGGACCACCGGATCCTTGCCTCCCCCGGACATTTATTTGCTTTTACCTGTTGGCTGAAGGTCACATTCCTCCTTCTGCTGGTTTCAGGGCCGTTTCCTGCAGCCACGTCTGGGAGAGCCAAGGTCTGGGGCCGCTTCAGAATCCCCGAGGCCCGTGGCTTAGAGGTGTCCAGAGAGCCTACCCTTAGCACATCTCCGTCGGAGCCTAAGGTCAGGGGTCCCTCTCTCCTCTCCAGCCCCCTCTCCTGGCAGTAGAAGCCATCGGGGGCCCGAGGAAAGCTGACACTGATAGCCTGCCTTGGGACACTGCTGGGGAGAGCCAAGTAGTTGTCGTGGCCCGCAGTGAAGCAGTCTATGAGCACGCTGTCTATGTTGGAGGTCCCAAAGGATGACGCAAACTCATTGATGCCCGTGAGGGAGCTGTCTCTGCTGATGAAGCTGCCATACTTGGGGGTGAGCGGGCTGGGTGGTGAGATGGGGCTGGAGAAACTGGCATATAAGCTGGTGGCTGCAGCAGCGGGGAGGGTGTCTCCAGCCCCCTCCTCCAACAGGACAGGTGGGGAGGGGGGCAGTGGGAGGCTTGGGCTCTTCATAGCTGTCCTCTTCTCCCCCAGGGGCCGAAGGGGCCTCTCGGGGATGCTAATCAGGGTTAGCACAGTGGTGACACTCAGAGTTATGGCGGTGAAGACGTAGATGACACGGAGCTGGCCCCCCAGGGCCCTCCCAAAGCTGGTCTTGTCCCAGTGGATGCCTCCGACCACATAGCCAAACCCTCCTCCAAGACCTGTGGAGAGAAAAGAGATTCAGCGTCCTGCCCAGACGGTCACCACACATGGATGCCTGTTCTCTTTTATTCTGTCTGTGTCTCTAGGATCAAACCTCCAGCTTTGGGCATCTAGGCAAGGGCTTTGCCACAGAGCTGCGCCCCAGCTCTGACTTTAGTATGGAATGCTGAGGCCCCAGCATTCCGCTGAGTTCCTGCACTGCTTATAGGTAGGTCCTGGGAAGTCTTAGTAGGTGCTGTCACACAGTGTGACAGAGTCAACATCCCCTTGCCACTGTCTCAGCACAATCACGCTGTGGGGTCAGGGTATTCCTGCCTTGTCCCTGACTTTGGTAGGGACACTTGTCATGTCACCGAGCACAGCACAGGCATGTCTGTATGTAAGCAAAGCATGCCGGCACGAGCATTAACACACCAGATATTGTATTTGTGTTATATTTGGGAGCCGGCCTATTCAAAACAGTTTGTTGATAACCTCAAGCTAGTTGTTGTTGTTCTTCTTCCTCTTCCTCTTCCTCCTCCTCCTCCTCTTCTTCTTCTTCTTCTTCCTCTTCCTCTTCTTCTTCTTCTTCTTTTGGTTCTCTGTATAGCCCTGGCTGTCCTGGAACTCACTCTGTAGACCAGCCTAGCCTCGAACTCAGAAATCCGCCTGCCTCTGCCTCCCAAGTGCTGGGATTAAAGGCGTGCGCCACCACCGCCCGGCTCAGCTAGTTCTTGAGGTTTGTTTATTTGTTTGTTTGTTTACGGTCACTCAGGAATATCCCCAGGACAGACAAAAGCTGACTTGCCCCAGACGTGAGGCCCAGGTGAGGTGGCACGTGGTGACCTCAGTCTTTTGCCAACCTGCTCGGTACCTCATTTCCTGCATGTCCATGGATTCTCCAGCATTGTCCTAGCTAAATCATAAATCAACTCGACACAAACGATAGTCATCTGAGAGGACGAAAGCTTGACTGAGAAAATCCTGCATCTGATCAGGCTGCAGGCAAACCTATAGGGCATTTCCTGATTAGTGACTGGTCCATTGGTGCGTGCATCTCTTGGCTGGTGGTCCTGGGTTCTATAAGAAAGCAGCTGAACCCAGCACTTGGGAGGCAGAGGCAGGCGGATTTCTGAGTTCGAGGCCAGCCTGGTCTACAGAGTGAGTTCCAGGACAGCCAGGGCGACACAGAGAAACCCTGTCTCGAAAAACAACAACAACGAAAGCAGCTGAACAAACCATAAAGAGCAAGCCAGTAAGCAGCACCCCTCCACATCAGCTCCTGCCTCCAGGCTCCAGCCTGGCCTCCTTTGGTGATGAACAGCAATGTGGAAATATAAGCCCAATAAACCCTTTTCTCCCAACTTGCTTTTTGGTTATGGTGTGTGACTGCAACAACAAAAACACTAAGGTTTTCACCATCTAAAGTATCCTTAGTCTGGCCCTAAGGTCTTGTCTAATGTCCCACGAGGTCTGTTCAGTGTGTGTTAACAATGTCTTTAAGCAGCATGGAGTAAACAAGGTCGGGCAGGGACAGTTGAGGCACCCAGAAGGTCTCAGGAGCCGTCTGCCATTCATGCCTGACCTTCTCGATTTCTAATAAATGCACGCTCTGTTTCAAAATTGTGTGTGTCTGTGTGTGTATGTATATGTGTGTCTGTGTGTGCCTGTATCTGTGTATATGCATGTGTGTGCATGTGTATTTGTCTGTCTGTTTCTGTGTAGGTGTGTATCTGTGTATATGTGTGTGGCTGTGTAGGTGTGTATGAGTATGTGCGTGTATGTGTCTCTGGTTGTTTCTGTGTGTGTACATGTGTATGTGTGTGTCTGTGTCTATGTGTGTATCTGTGTCTGTGTAGGTGTTATGTGTCTGTGTATGTGTGTGTCTGTCTATGTATGTGTGTCTGTGTAGCTGTGTGTGTCTGTGTCTGTGTAGGTGTATCTGTGTATATGTGTGTATGTGTGTGTCCGTGTGTATCTGTGTATATGTGTGTATATGAGTATCTGTGTGTCTGTGTGTGTGTCTGTGTGTATGTGTATGTCTGTGTGTATGTGTGTATATGTGTGTATATGAGTATCTGTGTGTGTATGTGTGTGTCTGTGTGTATCTGTGTATGTGTGTGTATATGAGTATCTGTGTGTGTGTGAATGTGTGTCTGTATCTGTGTATATGTGTGTATATGAGTATCTGTGTGTCTGTATGTGTATGTGTGTGTCTGTGTGTGTCTGTGTGTATATGAGTATCTGTGTGTCTGTGTATGTGTGTGTACATGTGTGTATGAGTGTGAGTGTGTGTGTGTATGTGCACGCACACATGCATGGTGGGTATTCAGTGCCTTTGTGCAGATGCCCACAGGGGCAGGAAGAAGGCACTAGAACAACAGAAGCTGTAGCTATGGGCAGTTGTGTGGGTGCTGGGAACCGATTCAGCTTCTCTGAAAGAGTAATGAAAAGTTTTAACCTCTGGGCCTCTCTCCAGTTCCTCCTACACCCAGTGCTTTGGGGACAGTTTACTGGCTTATTTATTAGAGACAGGGTCTCACTGTGTAACCCAGGCTGACCTAGAATCCAATATGTAGATCAGGTTGGTCTGGAACTCACAGCATGTTTCTTGAGTGCTGAGATTAAAGGTGTATACCACATGATGGCTGTATGTATTTATTTATTTACTTACTTACTTAGATAGTCTCTACCTCCTAAATGCTGGGATTACAGGTGTGCACCAATCTTAGTTTCTATAACTGTGAACCCTGGGGTTTGTGCATGCTAGGCAAGGACTCTACCAACTGTGCTCCATCCCCAGTTCCAAGGTAAGTATTTTCTATTTATTTATTTATTCTGGGCTATGGTGTGTGAGCCTTGGTACCCACGTGGAGGTCAGAGGGCAGCTTGCAGGAATCAGCTCTTTCCTTTGTGGGATATCTTCAATTATTTCAATGATAACCTATATATTTGAACTTCGACTTTTCTGAGGTAAAGAAGGGCACACATCTGAACCCCATGCAATTGCGGGAGGAGAACTCACCAGCCATCAGGGCATGGATGTTCAGGCCTCGGTCCTGGTCCACCGGGCCGCACACGTCCATCATGTAGGCGTGGCTGGGGTTGTCTGCCGAGTCTGCACTGAAGTCCATCAGCACCACGCCGCACACCGTCAGGAGGATGCCCCACTTGTGGTTGGTGGCTGTGTCAGCCAGGGCCATACCAATGTCCCTTCCATTGAGCAGGAGTGAAAGGCCCAGGAGTGCCCCTGGAAACAGAGAGACAAAGTCACCAGAGGAAATGGAGCCCTTCTCTGTTCCCACCAGCTCACTTCCTGGGTTGAGACTGAGGATTAAAGAGGGGACTGTGGTGTGGGGCTGGGGAGATGGCTCAGCGGTTAAGAGCACTGACTGTTCTTCCAAAGGTCCTGAGTTCAAATCCCAGCAACCACTTGGTGGCTCACAACCATCTGTAGTGGGATCTGACGCCCTCTCCTGGTGTGTGTCTGAGGACAGCTACAGTGTACTCATATACATAAATGCTTGTTTGTTTGTTTTTTAAAAAAAGAGTAGCCTGTAGGACTTGCCTACAGACATGCAGAGTTCTCTCACTCAGGGCTTTTATAAGTTCAAGGTGAACTTTATTAGCTCATTAAAACAAACAAAAAGCTAAATGACTTTTTTCTTAGTGTTGGCTCAATCAAGGTTGGGCCTGAGAATTGCCTGTTCTCAAGATTTTTCGTTTTTCAAGACATGGTTTCTCTGTGTAGCCCTGGCTGTCCTGGAACTCACTCTGGAGACCAGGCTGGCCTCGAACTCAGAAATCTCTCTGCCTCTGCCTTCCAAGTGCTGGGATTAAAAGCGTGCGCCACCACTGCCAGCGCTCAAGATATTTCATCATTCCTAAAAGGAAACAATCGATCCTCTCTCCCCTTCCTCCCTCCCTCCCCTTCCCTCCTTCCTTGTTTCTTTCTTTCCATTTTATTTCCATGCCAAACAACAGACCTATGGCCAAGACAAGAATGAAAGGGCGTCTCCTTCCAAACCTTGAGGTACATCGGTCACTCCAGGCGCCCAGCAGAGGCTGCAGTAAGAATCCTGAAACAGAGCAGGCCGGTGTTACTGCCGGGGCTCGAGGGACCCACGGGGACGCCGCAGCAGCTCACACTCCCAAGGCGCACGCGCAAGCCAACATCCCAAGGCGCCGAAACATTACTGCAACAAGATCAGGGCTGGCGGCGAGAACCTCAGGCCTGCTCTCTACGGACTGTACAAGACACCAAGCCCCTGTGACCCCCCCTTGGGAATCCTGGTACTGCCCCCCACCCGAGTTTCATCCATTTCATAGCTCAGATTCTGCACTGTGAGATGATATGATCCTGGGGTCCGCTAAATACCTGTCCTACCCTCCAGTACAGACCAAAGAACGTAGGGTACAGGATGTGACCGGCCATACCTGTGTTTTCCCACAGCCCCATACTAAGGAGTGGAACTTAACTCCTCCCTTGTCCCCTCGGGTCCCTCAAGCTGCTTCAGCAGAGGCTTCTGGAAGCTTCCGGAGATTTCCAGAGGCCGTCCACCATCGGGGCTCACCAAGGATGGGGCTGATGAACCACACTAGGCTGTAGAGCCGGTCAGGCAGGCCCATCTGCAGGAGTACCGGAGTCACGTACGCGGTCTCCATGGCGTAGCTGAACTCGAGACCAAACAGAATGCAGCCGTTGAAGAGCAGTTCCCAGAAAGACCTCTGCGGGTGCAAGTCCCCAAAGTCCACCAGCTCGATGGGACACGGGGTGTTGGGGGGTGGGGGTGGAGAGGGCCGAATGTACTTCCTCCTCTTGGGGTGGCGTTTGAAGTTGTTGGCCCGGTGGCTGATGTGTCGTGTCACGGACCCTGAGTAGCTGGAGAGGGGAGACCTCCAGAAGTCCTGAGGAGCCACACTGGGGATGAGGGCCTCTCCCGGAGGGGTGCTGCTTGCTGGGGGGATCATCGTAGGCAGGGCTGGTGGACGTAGCTGTGAGGGAATCCCATTTAGGGATAATAGTTACTTCACAGAGGCCTATGTGGAGCTGCCACCTTTCCCATGAGCCCCTTCCCTTGGGTCCACTCGCCATCCACTTGGGGAAAATTGAGTTTGCACTGAATACTTCAGTGCCTGTCCTCCCAACCCCAGCATTCCGTCCCCAAGTAGAGTCAAGTGCTCAGGGGATGGAGCAGGGCCCTTTACGCGGGGGGGGGGGGGGGGGCAGGAGATCAGAGAACCCAGTCCTGTAGCACTCTAGGGGTCACCCCCAGATAGTCTGAGTCAGGACAGACACACAGAATGGCCCTCTTGCAGGTGTCTGGAAAGATCTTGCCTTTTCTGCCTTTCTACAGGATTAGACGCTCAGAAAGTCAGGAGCCACTTGGGGGCTAAGCACTGTGGTGTGGTGCGCTGCGCTGCGCTGCCCATCACAAGCCCTTTCCTTTCAACTATTATTGACAAGTAAACTTCCAGTCACGGACTGAAACCCCTATGGTGTTTGAAGTGCTCTCTGTAAAGGAAACCCCATAGAGCTAAGGTGGAGACACTATGGAAGACTTCTAGTAGTGGGAGCAAAGCCTGAGCCAGCCATCCTCTATAACTGGGTAAGGCCTCAAGAGGCAGGACACTGACCCAACCACGACACCTCCCTCCGACCTACAGTTTGTCCTGTCTGCAGGGTGTGCTGGCACGGAGTCCTGCATAATCGTCATCAGAGCGACTTCATCCAGCAACTGACAGGGGCAGATGCAGTGTCCCACAGCCAGATATTAGGCAGAGCTCGGGGAGTCCTGCAGAGGGGGAGGAAGGACTCGAGGACCGGAGGATCAAGGACACCACAGTAACACAGCCCACAGAATCAACAGACTGGTGGGCTCACCAGTCTGCAGGGGTCCAACCTAGGTCCTCTGCACATATATCATGGCTGTGTGGCTTGGTGTTCTGTGGTATTTCTAACAGTGGGAGCGTAGGCTGTCTCTGACTCTTTTGCCTGCCTTTGGGACCCTTTCTTTTTCTACTGGGTTGTCTCATCCAGCTTTGATGTGTGAATATGGGCCTGGTCTTATTGTTGCTGGTTATGGTGTATTTGGTTAATGTCCCTTAAGACCTGCTATTTTCTGAGGAGAGGGGAATGAATCTGTGAAGAGGAGGTGAGGAGGAGAGACTCGGGGGAGGGGAAACTGCAGTTGGGATGTAAAGTATGATAGAAGAATAAAGAAAAAAGGGGAAAAAAAGAGCTGGGTGTGGTGGCATGTGCCTTTAAGCCCAGCACTAGGGAGGCAGAGGCAGGCCAGCCTGGTCTACAAAGCGAATTTGGGGCAGCCAGGGCTTGTTACATAGAGAAACCCTGCCCCCCCCAAAAAAAAAGAAAGGAAGGAAGGAAGAAGGGAGGGAGGGAGGGAGGGAAGGAAGGAAGGAAAGAAGGAAGAAAGGAGGGAGGGAGGGAAGGAAGGAAGGAAAGAAGGAATAAAGGAAGGAAGGAAAGAAGGAAGGGAGGGAAGGAAGGAAGGAAAGGAGGGAGGGAGGGAAGGAAGGAAGGAAGGGAGGGAGGGAGGGAAGGAAGGAAGGAAGGAAGGAAGGAAGGAAGGAAGGAAGGAAGGAAGAAGTGGATCTGGGGATGTGGCTCAGTACCGGAGCCTTTGCCTGGTGTGTTCCAGGCTCCATCCCCAGAACTGCAAATGAGTGAGTTAAAAGCAACAGCATGGGATGAGAAATAATTTCCTCACCCCCAATGTATTTACATTTTGAGAAATTTTCACACTATCCAGGGCCTAATAGGGAACTAGCAATGCATAAACCTTCCTCTGCCCTCTGCCCTCTGCCCTCTGCCCTCTGGCCTCCAGGGTTTGCTGCTCAGAGACCTTTCCCTGAGCGTTCAACGACTTTTTGCCATTTTGAAACACATCTGGATTACAAATGAAAGGAATTGATCTTGATGCTGACTCGTGCACGCTGTAAGCAATGTTTTCCCTCAGCCCAGGGCGAGGAACAAAGACACCACAGCAAAGAAGTCCCAGAACCTGGCTGGATGTTCACATACAGTCCACCCCACCCACCAGGCCTTCCTGGGAGATAGGCGCCCAAACCACTGCACTTCCCCCAGCCTTGGGTTCGCCGATGACCCAAGCATCATTTACCAAGATGACCATTGCGGGCTTGCCTTCAAGACTAGGTCAAGCCTTGATCTGCAAGCCATGCTCCTGATCCTGACTGACTGTACCATTGTCTATCACCTCGCAGATGTCACTGGCTTCTTTACGAATTCGGAAATTCCGCTCCATGTGTGCTCAAAGCTCCTGCACTACCCCACCACTCAGGCAGCTCCTCAGAAGAGAGCAGAGGTGGATATGGCTGCACATAGAGAGAGCAGGATTCAGAACACCCACTCAGCTACCCTCCACGTATTTACCCTCTATCAATCTGCTCTCTGTCCATTCACTTATCCCTCTATCTACCCACCTATCTACCAACTGCCCTCTATCCATCCATTCATCATCCATCCATCCATCCATCCATCCATCCATCATCCATCCATCCATCCACTATCCATCTACCCTCTCTCTAGTCATTTATCTATCATTCCTCTATCCATCCACCATTATTCCTTTATCTACCTACCATCCATCAATGTAACAGCCATTCATCCCCCCCCAGTTCATCCACTATCAATCTACCCATCAACTTTTCATCCATCCATCCATTCACCCATCCGTCCATCTATCTACCCACCCATCTCTTTATCCATCCATTCACTCACCCACACACCCATCTATCTATTCATCCATCTATCCATCCATCCATCCATCCTCCCACCCATTCATCCATCTATCCTTCCTTCCACACATCCATCCATCCATTCACCCACCCACCCATCTATCTATTCATCATCCACCCATCCATCCACCCACCCACCCATCCATCCATCCACTATCTACCCTCTATTCATTTATCTATCATTCCTCTATCCATCCACCATTATTCCTTTATCTACCTACCATCCATCAATGTAACATCCATTCATTCTCCCCCCAGTTCATCCACTATCAATCTACCCATCAACTTTTCATCCATCCATCCATTCACCCATCCGTCCATCTATCTACCCACCCATCTCTTTATCCATCCATTCACTCACCCACACACCCATCTATCTATTCATCCATCTATCCATCCATTCACCCATACTCTACCCATCCATCACCATCTCTTCATTGTCAATCTATCTAACCTCTATCTATTCACTCACCCATCTACCATCCATCCACCACCCATTTCAGTCCAGCCAACTATCCATGCACCCACTTTCCAATCCTACTCAGTTATAGTCATAGTCACACACAGGTGGTATCATCTATCCAACTACCTACCCACCCTTCCAAACATCCTGCCTCATCCTCCCATGTACTAACGACTGAGGACCAAGATGCAGAGATCACAGAGACAGAATAATGACATAGTTCTTGCCCTCATGTTGGGTTAAAAAGTGAAGGAAAGATGTTCTAAGCGGTGGGAGTCTTCCATCAGAAAGAGAAAGAGCTGTTGGGCACAGTGAAGGTGTGAGGAGAGACAAAGCCACTAGCAAAATGTTAGCTGATGGTGAAGGACCGGGAAACCTTGGCTAAAAGGTGGATTTTGCACTGAGGTCACATGGGGGAGAAACTCATCTCCTGTTACAACAATAACAGACTCATCTGATTGCCTTAGAAAGAGACTGTCCTGTAACCTGAGAATGGATAGCTTGAGAACTATGTATTTAAGTAGTACTTCATTTAAAATATAGTTCACATATGAAAATTAAATCAAGATGAAGGTTTTAGGGACTGGAATGATGGCGCTGTGGGTCAAGGCACTTGGGATCAAGCCCGAGGACCTGAGTTTAATTGCTAGGACTCACATGGTGGGAGAGGGCCATCACCTGAAAGCTGTCCTCTGGCCCACACCTACAGCCCTGAATACATACATAAATAGTTACAATTATTTTTTTATTAGAGATTAATAGGGTTTTTTTAAAGATTTATTTTTTATTATATCTAAGTACACTGTAGCTGTCTTCAGACACCCCAGAAGAGGGCATCAGATCTCTTTACGGATGATTGTGAGCCACCATGTGGTTGCCGGGATTTGAACTCAGGACCTTTGGAAGAATAGTCAGTGCTCTTAACCACTGAGTCATCTCTCCAGCCCCCAAGATTAAGCTTGTGTGTGTGTTTCCTTCCTATAGCTCAGGAGCTTCTGCAAAGTGAGAGCTGTTGCATGACAAATCTTCCTTCCAGAGCACAGCTAGGTCCTGGGCATCCCCAGAGCTTCACACTCTCAAAGCCAGAGTCTCTCTCTGTTGGTCACAGCACACATTCTCCCTCAAGGAACCTATTCCTGGGCCCTCCCCGCTTAAGAGACACAGCATCTGCATTCTCCCCAGGAAGCATGTGTTCCGTCCCTTTAACTGGGCATTGTGGCACATGCCTTTCTTTAATCCAGCATTCAGGAGGCAGAGGCAGGCAGATCTCTATGTTTGAGGCCAGCCTGATCTACAGAGTTCCAGGACAGCCAGGGCTACATAGTGAGACCCTGTCTTGAAAAACCAAAACCAGCCAGGCAGTGGTGGCGCACGCCTTTAATCCCAGCACTTGGGAGGCAGAGGCAGGCGGATTTCTGAGTTCAAGGCCAGCCTGGTCTACAGAGTGAGTTCCAGGACAGTCCTGGCTACACAGAGAAACCCTGTCTTGAAAACAAACAAACAAACAAACAAAAAAAACCCAAAAAACAAAAAAAAGAAAAACCAAAACAGTAACAACAACAACAACCCACAAACAAAGAAACTGTCCCTTTGACCTTGGACTGGAGGACTGTTGTTCCTTCCAGTCTGGACTATTCTGTGGTATAAAGGGGAACCTTCCAGACCCTGTTACTTATGGATTATGCAGATGGGCCGCTCCTCCACCTAGCAGTAGGAATCCACCATCCTATCCCGCTACTCAGCTTTAAACAAGGTTTGCATCCCATCCTGGCAAAGGCAGACACTTCTCCATTAATCAGTCTAGAGCAGCGGGTCTCAACCTTCCTAATCCCTTTAACACAGCTCCAAAGTTTATGGTTGGTGACCCCCAACCATAAACTTTTTTCATTGCTACTTCATAACTGTAATTTTGTTGCTGTTATGAATTGTAATGTAAATCTCTGTGTCTTCCCATTGTCTTAGGCCACCCCTGTGAAAGGGTTGCTTGACTCCAAAGGGGTCATGACTGACAGGTTGAAAACAGCAGCTCTAGTCCATGAATCAGAACTAATCCTGAGTTTGGAGAATGTCTTCACTCAACTTCCTGTTTGTGTTGGAGTCAGGTCAGAATTACCTTTATCATCTATCTACCTACCTATCATCTGTCTGTCTGTCTGTCTGTCTATCGCAGTGTGTGAACAGGTATGTGTGCGAGCAAGCATGTGTGTATATGTGTGTGTGTGTGTGTGTACATGAGCCATGAGAAAAGTGTGGAAGCCAGATGTGTGTGCATGCATACATGTATGTGTGTGCATACATACATGTGTGTGCATGCATACATGCATGTGCATGCATGCATGTATGTATATACACATGTTTATATGCATGTGTTTATATGTATGTGGGTATATGTATATGCATGTGTATTGTGTGCATGTGCATGTGTGTATGTGTGTGCATGTGTACATGTGTGTGCATGTATGCATGTATTTGTGTGCATGTGGGTGTATGTACATGTGTGCATGCACATGTGTGTGCATGCATGTATATATGTGTTCGTGTGTGTATACATGTGTGCATGTGTTTGTGTGTGTATACTTGAACCATGACACACCTGTGGAAGCAGGAGGACAGCTTGCAGTAGTTGGTTCTCTTTGTACCATTTAGGTCCCTGGAATGGAGCTCAGGTCACCAGACTTGGTAGCAAATGCGTTTACCCACTAAGTGATCTTGCTGGTCCCAGAAGAAATAACCTTTTTATTAAAAAATGTATTTGTCTGGGCTATAGAGATAGCTTGGGGTTTAGGAACACTTGCTGCTCTTGCAGAGGACCCACACTTGGTTCCCAGCACCCACATCAGGTGGACGACAATCACCTGTAACTTCAGCTCCTAGGGATCTGATGCATTCTCTGGCTTCCCAGGTACTGGCGCACACAAACACACACACACACACACACACACACACACAAATGAAAATTAAAGTTCAAAAAAGATGTATTTGTTAAATGCTTTACAAAATTTTGTACTATGAAGGACTTTTTAAAGTTACTTTTACTTTTTCTGTGGGCAGTGAGATGGCTCTGTGGGTGAAGGTCCTCACCCCCCATCTTGTTTAGAGACATAGCCTCCGACTTGCAGTGGGATACACTAGGCTAGACCACCCATGAGCTTCCAGAGATTCTGGTCTCTGCTTCCCATCTAGCCCTAGGGCTGCCAGCATTGCAGGTGCATGATACCGTTACTGGTGGCTTTAAATGGGACCTGGGCATTCAAATTCAGGTCCTCTTGCTTGGGCAGCAATTTCTTTACCCCCTGAGCCATCCCCAACCTGTTATTGGCTGTTTCAACAGCACTTGATTAACAAAGAAGCAACATCCAGTAACTTGAATACTTTAAAGAAAAAAAAGTATCTTACTTGGAACCAACCAATTTTCTCCTCTCTTTTCAGTAAAAAAGCCAAAAACGGGGTGGGGGGTCAGGGCGGGGAGGGTCCTTGGGCTTCCATCCATAGGGTCGCCTCTCTCCTCCTACATATTCTCAGAGTTGATAGTTCAGGCCTCTTAAAGGTGTGAAGCACTGAATCGGGGGCCCAGTCCTAATACTTCATCTCCAGGACTTTGACTACTGTCTGAGGGCTAACGTGCCTCCAAAGTCCCCACTAGAAACACATATGAATTCGATTTCATCAGCACCCGACTCTCCTCCCCCTAAGAACAGAAAAACAAACGTTATACCGACTCCAGGGGTCATGAGAGGTTATTACCCAGAAGAGAATGAGGAGGAGGGAGGCTTGCCCGCCTCTGGTTGTCAACCTTAGCATGTCACCCTCAGTGATATGACTCAGGACAGAGGTAAGATGACAGGGTGCTGTTCCCGGTAACCCAGACATCCTGGAAGATGTTTTACAATGCTCCCTGGCCAGCCAGAGGGCTCAGCCTCGGGGAGGAGGTGAACCGGAAGCTGATGACACCTGCCCAGGTGGCGGGGAACAGGCCTGGGGCTCAATAAACAGAGCAAATGCTGGGTGCAAATTTTACCAGACTGCTTCTCCCTCTAGGCCTGTGGCTGCTGCGCCCCGGAGGTTCCATTCTCAGCTTAATTCACTAAACACCCAAGAGAACAAAGGTCTCGGTGCCTGCCTAGAGCCCCGAGCCTGGGCACTGGGATCATCCTGGGGCCTAAGCAGCATTGCTCCCGGCGCGAGGCCGCGGAGCTGGGCGGAAGATGCAGGAGGAAACGCCCGGTACCTGTGCGTCCAGACGGGAGGCATCCCTTTCCCAGGCTGGGCTCCTGGTTCTCCGGGGTACAGCTCCGTCCCAGCCCGGCGCCCCCGGCCCCGCCGCGGCAGCTGCAGCATCACCCTGCGGGGCGGGGCCGTGACGTCACGGCTGCATCCCGCCGCTTGGTCCCGCAGAGCATCCTTAAAGCAACCGGTTGGCTGTGCCATCGCACTTTTGGGGACAACCGGAGTCTATAGGCAGAATGCAGGAGTGGGGAGGCACTATGACTTTGTTGGGCCAGTCCCCTCCATCCCCCAAAAAAGACTGAAAGAAAAAAGAAAGACAGACATGTAATAGTTTGTTTGTTTTTCCATGGTTATAAATGTATTATAAAAGCACTTGCCAGGGCCAGTGACTGTTCTTCTCCATTCTCATTGTAAAGGAAATACATACATTTTTGTGTCTTCAATTCTAAGTAAATAGCCATTCATATATTTATAGACAAACACGTACTCTCTAAATATTGTGCCCATTGCACTAAACCATGCACTAAACCAATCTCATATTCATTATTCAGGCCACAGATCCATCAGGTGGCTGGGCTATGTCAGGCTTTACGCTAGACTCCTTGGTGTAAAGAAGAGAGAGGGAAAACCTTCCTGATCTCAGGGTTGACAGGTTAGAGAGGAATATATACCTTAAGTAGGATAAATAAAATAAATATGTAGGTGCTGGAGAGATGGCTCAGGAGTACCGGGCCTTGCCAAGCAAGTCTGGAGATCTGAGTTCAGTCCCTGGAACCCACTAACGGTGGAAGGACAGACTCGACTCCATTAATGTGTCCTCTGACCTTTCCCATGGCATCTGTGACACACACACTCACACACACACACACACACACACACACACACACACACAAGCGTGCACACACTCACACCCCCCACTGCACATATGCATAATAAAGTATGTCAATGGTATGTCAGAAGACACAACTCCCTCAGAGTATACAACATTTCAGATGAAATTGCTAAGGTAGATCATGCAGACTCTCCGGGGTCTCTGCTGCCCATCACAACGACTGTGGCTGAAGTCAACTGTGTAGTTGCATGTCGCTGAGTCTCCGTTCAGCTTCTGCACGGGGCGTCTTTACTTGCCTAGCAACATTTTTTGTAGAGGAAGAGGACACCTAAGTTTGCTGTGACTGAACACAAGAAACAACTTCAGGGAGCGGTCTTACTGTGGCCTCTAGTAGAGAACAGCATGGGGGCGGGAGTGTGAGGTGCTACTCACACCACATCCACAAGCAGAGAGAGAGGCTCCTTTGCACACAGTCCAGGCCCCGGCTCACAGGATGGTGCAGCCCATACTCAGTGTGGGGCTTCCATACTTAATGAAGCAGCCAGGTAATGCACAGTGATCTGTTTCTCAGGAGGGACCAGATGCCATGGGGTTGGTAATCAATATGTACTATCACATCAACGCCAGCAAACGAGAAAGCAGTTAGATAGGAGGTGTGGGCCTGAGGGAGGGGCGTGGGGTCGAGGGAGGGGTGTGGGGCTGAGGGAGGGGCTGAGGAAGGGGTGTGGGGCTGAGGGAGGGGCGTGGGGCCGAGGGAGGGGTGTGGGGCTGAGGGAGGGGCTGAGGAAGGGGCGTGGGGCCGAGGGAGGGGCGTGGGGCTGAAGGAGGGGTTGAGGAAGGGGTGTGGGGCTGAAGAAGGGGTGTGGGGCTAAGGGAGGGGCGTGGGGCTGAGGGAGGCGGAGAGGCTGCAGGTTTGAGTTGATGAGACAGCGACATTTGAAGAAATATGTGGAGGTAAAGGGTCAGCTCTACTGACATCTGGAGAGAAGTCACACTGGGCACTGAGAAGAGGAGTAAGTGCGGACACTCTGGGGCTAGGAAACTGCCGTGATCCAGACAACTATAAGTCTGCACTGAACAGCCACACAGTTGCTCCAGAGGGGATGCGTGGCAGTGGGGGTTGGGGTGAGGAATTTTTTTTCTTTTGGTTTTTCTCTGTGTAACTCTGGCTGTCCTGGAACTCACTCTGTAGACCAGACTGGCCTCGAACTCAGAGATCACCTGCCTCTGCCTCCCAAGTGCTAGGATTAAAAGCGTGCGCCACCACTGCCTGACGGGGTGAGGACTTCTTGAAGAAGTGATACTTCGAAGATACACTTAAGGCTGAGGACGTTCTCAGTGAAGGGTCAGGTGGCAGATCTGTGGGCAGGGCAGAGTCCAGTGAGCACAGAGCTCAAGAGGCAGTGTGATGTGAGAGGCTGCACAGAGGCCCGGGGTCTGAGAGTAGGACTCCTGTCATTTCCTCCCTCCTCCATCTCTCCCTCCTCCATCTCTCCCTCCTCCATCTCTCTCCCTCCTCCATCTCTCTCCCTCCTCCATCTCTCTCCCTCATCCATCTCTCTTCCTCCTCCCTCCATCTCTTCCTCCCTCCTCCATCTCTCCCTCCCTCCTCCATCTCTCTCTCCCTCCTCCATCTCTCTCTCCCTCATCCATCTCTCCCTCCTTCCATCCCCCCTGCCTCCATCTCCCCCTCCTCCATCTCTCCCTCCTCCATCTCTCTCCCTCATCCATCCATCTCTCCCTCCTACCATCCCTCCCTCCTCCATCTCTCCCTCCTCCATCTCTCTCCCTCATCCATCCATCTCTCCTTCCTTCCATTCCTCCCTCCCTCCATTCCTCCCTCCTCCATCCCTTCTTCCCTCCCTCTTTCCACCTCCCCCCCCCTTTCCTTCTTTTCATGAGGTCTTGTTATACTGCCTAAGTTGACCTTGAACTCTACAGGTCTATGCTACCATGCTGGCTTAAGTAATGTGCGTGTGTGTGTGTGTGTGTGTGTGTGTGTGTGTGTGTGTGGTGTGTGCATGCATGGATGGGCTTGGACCCTCTTGCATGCTATGTTGAACAATGTCACTGAGCTACACCGCCTGTTGCCATTGTCTAAGATCAGGGAGAAGTTCAGAGAGGGTTCATGAGGTAGGGACAGGCGCTTGTGAAACAGGCTGTATTCCTATTCTTCAAAGACCATGAGGCTCTTGGAGGAAAACAAAGGGTCAGTGGTGGGTGTGGGGACAGGTGGGACAGGAGGTGGAAGCCTGACCTAGATGGGAGAAGACAGCTTCGAGGGTAGAAATGGCCGAGGACAGGAGGGATGAAGAGGAACTTGTCTTCGTTTGCTCTTCTGTTACTGTGAGAATCACTGTGACCAAAAGAAACTTAGTGAGGGAAGGGTTTCCTCTGCTTACACGTTACTGTGCATCATGGAGGGAAGCCAAGGCCGGAACTGAAGCAGGGGTCATGGAGGAACACTGTGAGTGACCGTCCCCACAGCTTGTCCCCACGGCTTCCACATCCCAGGCCCTCGTGCCTAGGGATGGTCCCCCCTACCCCCCCCCCGCAGTGGACCAAGCCCTCCACATCAACCAGCAAACAAGAGAATGTCACAGCAAGCCTCCTGCCTCTGTTTCTTCAGTCTAGGGATTTGGGGTGCACTATTACCCTAGCTTTGGAAACTTGTTTGAGACATAGTCACATGTAGCCAGGCTGGTCTGGAACTCACTGTGTAGCTAAGCATGGCCTTGAACCCCTGATCTTCCTCCCGCCTCTACTTCCCAAGTGCTGGGATTAAGGGTGTAAACCGGCATGGCAGGTTTATACTGTGATGGAGATTGAGCCCAGAGCCTCATTCGTGTTAGGCAAACGCTACCAACTGAGCCAGGGCTGTCCCTGGCTGTGGAGGCTCTCCCTGAAGTCTTGTGGAGATGCTACCTTTCCTCATGGGTGGGGACCCTTTTCACATCCAGGAATTGGACCTGGAGACACTACATTTAATTGCAGGGAAGCTAGAACCTCAGTCCAGAAGAGGAAATGGGGGTGGGGTGGGGGTGGGGCGGCAGCAGCAGGTGCCTGAGGAGACCAGGCTCCAGAAGACAAAGGTTGGTATCCAGTTTCTTATTGTCACACTAGGATTTTCCAGCGGGAGAAAGGGCTTAAGATCTAGGCATTGTTGAGAGAAAGGGGGGGGCGGGGGGCGGGAAGAAATTTCAAAAATTCCTTTGTCCTTTTATCTTCCAAATCTAGAAACTTCCTTTTTATTTTATTTTTTAACCCTTCCAGGGACAGAGGAGAGCCAGGCGCTTGTTTGTTTGCTTTCATTTTTGCTTCTTTTGTATACTCACTCCTGTCTACACAGTAAGTTTAGACAGGAGATCAGGGCTGAATTAGGCAAGGGAAACGTGACCCTGTATGCGGTGTCGTGATTTCTCCCAACCTCGGTGGGAAAAGGACTGTCTGTCGGGCCGGAAGTCACATGGAATTTGCAGGGTGTCTACCAGGGACATTCCAGGAGACCAGGCTATCTGCGTCAAATCTCAGAAGCTCGCAGAGCTCCTAGGGACCTTCGTGCGATCAGGAGCTCCTGCATAACGACACCACCTCCCCCCAGAGTTCATAGGAGCCACGGTGACTCCCCGTGGCTGTCACTGTCCGAAGACCAGGGTGACAACCTTAGCAGGAACAAGAGAGACCCAGAGGAGCCAGGCGGCGGGAACAGGCACTCCATGTGTCCACTAGGTGGCGCCAGAGCCCCACCTTCGCGGGAGCAGCTGTGGTTTGCAAGCGGCACTTTCCCACCTTGGCTAAAAAAAAAATCACTCATCCTTTTTGAACAAGCTTTTTCCTGCAAAGCACGGAGCCACTTAGGGTTTTCTCAGACCACATGCTCTCTCATTCTCTCTCTCTCTCTCCAATTTGTTTTTTATTTTTATTTATTTAAAAATTCAAAGATTTTCTTATGTATATGAATGTTCTGCCTGCAGGTATATATAGGTATGCATAATGTGTGTACCTGGTACCCACAGAGGTCAAAAGATGACATTGGGTCCCTTGAACTGGAGTTACAGGCCGTTCTAAGCTACCGTGTGGGTGCTGGGACTTGAACCTGAGTTCGTCTCTGTAAGAGCAACACTAGCTAGCTCTTAACCACCGAGCCATCTCTAATCCCTTGTTTTTATTTTTAAGAGTCTTGTGCGTGGATATGTGTATCTGTGTGCAGTACCCGTGGAGTCCACAGGAGGGCGCTGGATCCCCAGAGCTGGAGTTACAGGTGGTTGCAAATTGCCAGAAATGGATGCTGGGAACTGAACTCGGCTCCTCTGCAAGAACAGTATTGAAACACTTCTTCAGTCCCTACACCAAGCAGATCTTAGACTAACCCCTGTGTTTCCCTCTGTGGGTAAGAGAGGCGGCCAATAGTTTGGGTTGGAGTGGGAGTTTGAAGGTGGAATAGAGGGATGTGGAGAAATGCTCTTCTTCCGAGCGCTGTTCGCCACATGCCGTGAGCCACACACTTCAGCCCCTGGTGTGGGTCCTTTATTCTTGTTTCGAATGATCCGTGGAGCATCTGGGGCTGGGAGGCAGGGTTGGGGGTGGGAGGAGTCAACAAAACCAGAGGCGACCTCACACCCTGGAGACTCTGGCTCTGGTGCCTTGTGGGACTGGGAATGGAAGCACACAGCCAGCTGCCCGCTCCTGTCCCTCAGGAGAACGTTATTGGGTGCAGGATAGACAAGGGTAGGTTGACCCACCGTTCACAGAGGGCCGGTGTTCGAGACCACCCTGTTAGACTCTGCTTTCAAGTGGCTTGATTGACTTTGCTTAGTTGGTTACAATTATGAAACAACTACCCAAGACTCTAAGCATATAACAAAATAAAAAAAAACACAAAAATAAATTACTTAATCTTTTATCTTGGTACGAATTAGAATTCGTGATTATTTGGGGGAGAGGGGTGGCTAGTGAAATGGCTCAAAGGGTGAAGGCCCTTGCTGCCAAGCTTCAGGACATAGGCTTGCTCCCAGAGAGCACGTGATGGAAGGACAGAACTGATTCTCACATACCCTCTGGCCTCCACACACTGTGGCACTTACGCATGGTGGCGCACACGCTGAACAAACACATCAAGGTAATTTTTTTTCTAATTCATGATATTTGTTTGTTTATTTATTTATCTACTTTTTGCGAGAAGGTTTCACTATGTCATCTTAGCTAGCCTGGAACTCAGTGTGTACACCAGGCTAGCCTGCCTCTGCCTCTCACCCCCCCAAGTGCTGGGATTAAAGCAGTGCTCCATTTTTTTGATTCTTGAAGGCTATCTGCATCTACACTGCATGCTGCTGAAGTTCATTTTCCATACCTAATGTATTCCATTCCACGAGCATGCCTTGGGATATCTGCTCAGATATCTGGTCTGTAGGCTCACTGGACACAGCGCTACTGTGGGCATCATGACCCTGCACAGGTAAACACAATGGGGGGGGCATCCTGTGGGGCGCACACTCAGAAACTGCAGTTTGGAGCAGACATCTTCTTTCATGTCTGTCCAAAGGCTGTTCACATCAGCACTCCTGAAGGCAGGCGGTGAGGACCACCCACTCACTCGCCACTGTCTGGTGGCTTTCCTGTTGGGTAGATGGACACAGACAGGTCCTAATTTAAATTTCCAGGTGACTACAGGGCTTCAGCCGGGCACATTTATGTCATTTTAGTTTCTCCTCTGCAGCATGTCCGGTCAAGCCTTTGTCCATCTTTCTGCTGCCTGTCTGCCTGTTTTAATAATTTACGAGTGTTCATGTGTGTGTTGGATAGAGTCATTTGCAAGGTGGTAATTTCAATGAAGTATCAATGGGTGTTGTTTATAGAACTGCCCTGGGCTCCTGGCTGAGAAATCTTCCCTTCCCTGGAGGTCGTGAGCATCTTCTGTGTCATCTAGCAATGTTTAACTTTTATACATCGTTTAACCAGAATGGGTTTCCATTCTTGGCGTGGGGTAAGTGTCTGCCACTGCATCCATCTGTTCAAATCTCCAGAGCCCACAGAGAATCTGGGTGTGGCAGCGCGTGCGGGCAATCCCAGCATTGGGGGATTATAATCCCAGACAGATGGACCTCTGGGGGCTCACAGCCAGTCAGGGAGTCACAGTGGTAAGCTTCAGGTTCAGTCGGAGACACTGAGACACTGTCGGAGGCAGAAAGGCAGAGCTGGTAAGATGGCTCAGCAGGTAAAGGGGCTTGGTGCTTGCAGCAGGAGCCCACTTGCACACCTCCCCCTGCACACCTCCCCCCTGCACACCTCCCCCTGTACACACCTCCCCCTGCACACCTCCCCCTGGACACCTCCCCCTACACACCTCCCCCTGGACACCTCCCCCCTGCATACCCCTCACACCTGCCCCTGGACACCTCCCCCCTGCACACCTCCCCCTGCACACCTCCCTGTACACACCTCCCCCTGGACACCTCCCCCCTGCATACCCCTCACACCTGCCCCTGGACACCTCCCCCCTGCACACCTCCCCCTGCACACCTCCCTGTACACACCTCCCCCTGCACACCTCCCCCTGGACACCTCCCCCTTCATACTTCCCCCTGCACACCTCCCCATACACACCTCCCCCTGCACACCTCCCCATACACACCTCCCCCTGCACACCTCCCCCCTGCACACCTCCCCCTGCCTACTCCCCCTGCCTACTCCCCCTGCACACCTCCCCCTGCAACCTACCGTGCACACCTTCTCCTGCACATCTCCCCCCTGCACACATCCCCCTGAACACCTCCCCCCTGCACACACCCCCTGGACACCTCCCCCTGCCCACACCCCCTGCACATCTCCCTCCTGCACACCTCCCCCTGCACACCTCCCTGTACACACCTCCCCCTGCATACCTCTCCCTGGACACCTCCCCCTGCATACTTCCCCCTGCACACCTCCCCATAC
Source organism: Tokudaia tokunoshimensis (assembly GCA_036184795.1). Taxonomy (NCBI): domain Eukaryota; kingdom Metazoa; phylum Chordata; class Mammalia; order Rodentia; family Muridae; genus Tokudaia; species Tokudaia tokunoshimensis. Next base: position 132,019,959 of record BTHU01000005.1, read on the forward strand.
ACACCTCCCCCTGCACACCTCCCCCCTGCACACCTCCCCCTGCCTACTCCCCCTGCACACCTCCCCCTGCAACCTACTGTGCACACCTTCTCCTGCACATCTCCCCCCTGCACACATCCCCCTGAACACCTCCCCCCTGCACACACCCCCTGGACACCTCCCCCTGCCCACACCCCCTGCACACCTCCCTGTACACACCTCCCCCTGCATACCTCCCCCTGAACACCTCCCCCTGCATACTTCCCCCTGCACACCTCCCCATACACACCTCCCCCTGCACACCTCCCCCCTGCACACCTCCCCCTGCCCACACCCCCTGCACATCTCCCTCCTGCACACCTCCCCCTGCAACCTACCATGCACACCTTCTCCTGCACATCTCCCCCCTGCACACATCCCCCTGAACACCTCCCCCCTGCACACACCCCCTGGACACCTCCCCCTGCCCACACCCCCTGCACACCTCCCCTGCACACCTCCCCTGCACACCTCCCCCTGCACACCTCCCTCCTGCACACCTCCCCTGCACACCTCCCCTGCACACCTCCCCCTGCCCACACCCCCTGCACACCTCCCCTGCACACCTCCCCTGCACACCTCCCCCTGCACACCTCCCTCCTGCACACCTCCCCTGCACACCTCCCCTGCACACCTCCCCCTGCCCACACCCCCTGCACACCTCCCCCAGCCCTTTCCTGGCTGCACTGGAGTCCCCCTCCTGAATACTTGCTCCTCTCCTGCAACCCTCGTGGGCGTCCTCAGACCTGCTTGTCTGTCTATGGAGTCGTGAACTTATTGACACGGCGGTTCAGCTGTTATTGCTTCTTTGTTAACCCTAAACAACTCTATGGTGCTTGGCAAAGACCTAGCTCTCAGGAAGTGCTTCCAACATGTTGCCTGACAGGGGCTGATTGACAGCGTCAGGAACTACCCGCTGAGGCTTCTGACGCCCTCGGTTTCTTCGTGTAGGAAGCCGTGACCTTGTATTTGATTTTCCCAGGTGCTGTGTGGCTGGCCAATGTCGGGAGACCTTTCGTCTTTCATAGTCTTTTGCTGTTGTGTTACTATAACAGGATTCCCAAGAGTGAGTGAGTTGTTAAGAACAGAAGGTTATTTTGGGTCCTTGGTTCTGGAGCCCTCTGGTGAGCGCCCCCTGCTGGTAGGTATAGGTACCGGCGCAAAGACTTCTCTCCCACAGGAAGGCATGCATCCTGGTCATATTGGAGGAGTTATTAACTCCATGGGTGGACAGACAGACAGCATGGTCGGAGCTCTGAGGAGAGGCCAGGCCCCCGACGTGGTGGGCATTCCACAGCACAGGCCTGCACCCAGGTTGTCCGTGATTCCAGGGTCTCAGGGGGAAGGAACGGCACCTGAAGATGTGGGGACACTTACAGGAGGAGACTATGCGGACCAATCACCCTCTGAGGGCCCAGAGCCCGGCAGCTTGAAGTTTGTAACTTCCTTGGGGAAGCGGGATCCAGGCAGCTGGGGTTGGAAGTTCACAGACAGACTCCTGGAGGGGTTGGTGTGTCCCCTGCTGTGTCAAAACCCCAACAAAAACCTAGTAAAGCCTGCACCCCACTTCAACACCATTACCTTGGGATACAAAGCTCACCAGCCCAGACCTGGAGGGACCACACCACTTAATCCTGACACCACCGTTTGGCCTGGATATATTTGCTGTCCCAGGGTGGCCCAGGAGCAGCCCTGGTGAAAAGTCTGTCTCAGTGGTCTGGGACAAAGGCTTCTGTGTGTGTGTGTGTGTGTGTGTGTGTGTGTGTGTGTGTGTGTGTGTGCATGTTCATGTGTGTGCATACAAGTGTGTGTGGTGTGGGTGTATGTGTGTGTATGGCTGTGTGTGTGCATGTGTGTGTGCATACGAGTGTGTGTGTGTTTGTGAATGTCATCCATGTGTGTGTGTACGCATGTGTGTACCTCCCCAGTGTGTGTGCTGTGCGCAGATGTGTGTGTTTGCTGTGTGTGCATCATCCGTGTGTGTGTGTGTGTGTGTATGCTGTGTGCATGTGTGTATGTTTGCTGTATGTGCATTACCCATGTATGTATGCTGTGTGCATGTGTGTGTGTTTGCTGTGTGTGCGCATCACCCGTGTGTGTGTGTGTGTGTGTGTATGCTGTGTGCATGTGTGTGTGTTTGCTGTGTGCATGTGTGTGTGTTTGCTGTGTGTGCATCACCCGTGTGTGTCTGTGGTATATATGTACATGAGTATGCGTGTGCATTCATGTGTGTGTGTCATCCATGTGCATGTGTGTGTGCATACGAGTATGTGTGTGGTATATGTGTACATGTGTATGTGTCACATGTGTGTGTGTGTTGGGTGTGAGTTATATGGGTGAACATGTTTGTGCCACCTGCGTTGTGTGTGTCTCTTGTGTGTACATGTGTGTGTATATTACCTGCATGTGTGTTTGGCAGAGGCAGTGTATGAACAAGGGTGCCAGAGAGCCGAACTCTGGTCCCTGGGTTTGCTGGGCGAGCATCTACCCCACTGAGCCTTTTAAACTCAGGCCCTTCGGGGCCCTTTTGGTGGTGGCTGCTTTGAGTGAGCCCTGGCACCTTTTATGACTTAAACGGCAGCGGAACCAGCCTTTAAAATAAAACAGTACTCGGTGTCCTGCGAAGCCCAGCCAGGGCGTGATTTACAACCGGGTTCCCGGGACTCTTCAAGGGTCTTCGAAGCTATGAGCAGCGGGAGGGGCCTGTCCAGCAGCGCCTGTCAGGAAGAGCCCCTCCACCCCCTCCACCCCTCACCCTCGTTTCTGTTTCCACGGTGGAATATCTTGCTTCCTGACTCCTAATTTCCCGACACCATTGAGTCTCTTTCTGAACATAAATGGGGCAGAATCATTATTACCCCGCTCTGGGCTCACTGCGGCTCATTTGAGCAATCAGAGTCGGGATGCAAACACACTGCCTTCCTTTAAACCTGACTAGCCATGGGAGTGGGGACCCCTCCCTCAGCCACAAATCTCCACTGGCCCTCCGGTGCGATGTCCCCCTTTGTTGTCTCCTCCAGTGACCGCACCTCGGGGCACAGTCATTCCCTTCACTGGGGCCAGCACACAGGTCTCCTCATTACTTACCAAGTTGAATGGGGCTGTTTCTCTCTTTCTTGGAAGCCTCCTTTAGGAGTTCCACAGTCTAGCATGCTCTCAAATCAAAACAGAGTCTCCTGCTGGGTGAAATTCCGCCTCAGCCCCAACACAGCCCATGCTGTCCTTAAAGAGATTTTGTTTTATTCTATTTAACTTCATCTCTCTGTCTGTCTCTGTCTGTCCTCTGTCTCCCTCTCTCCCTTCCTCTTGACTCACCCGAGATTGCAGGGCTTTCTCTTTCAGGAGAAGTTTAGATTCTTTGTGTGGTGTGTTTGGGAAGGAGCCAATTCTAACCTCAGAGTCCTCCTTTCCTCCCTTCTTGGCACCTGTCATGTTAGGATGGAACGAGGGGCTAACCGGCCCACAATCTGTAATCTCACACCCACTAGTAGACACCCCACCAGGAATATGCCTGTGAGTCTGTGATGGGCTCCCTGAACTTCAGGAGGGGACCGCTAAATCACTGAGGCACCTCTCCCTGTCACTGCAGGCCAGGTCCTTGTAACCGACTCTTCTAGTCCTGCAGATTCTATGGTAAATGGCCCCTCAGAGTCTGTAAAGCAAATATCCCAGGTGTCTGGATTCCATGGAAACCTAGAAATCCAGAGACTTCGGACACCAAGGAGTTAAGCACACACCACACACACACACACACACATACACACACATACACACACATACACACACACATACACACACACACACATACACACACACACACACACACACACACACACACACACACACACACGGATATAACTAAGGAGCCTTTCATCTGTAACTCCCTAACATATTTTAGATTCCTTCCTTATTTCCCCACAGTGCAAGACTACCCTCCCACCCTTACCTAGATACCTTGAAGTAAGCTTCCTTGCCTTTCTGGTGGTTCAAAACTCTTCCTCTAAACCCTCCATTCAGTACTTCTTGTGGCCTCCGGGACCCTTCTCGGTGTCGGGGTGGGTCTTCTATCACGAGACCTTGTGGCTCAAGCTAGGCAATAGCGCATCTGCTATAGCTTCCACTGAGATGGTACTGCTTGGGACGGGTCGGGGAGAAGTTACGAGAAACAGTTTGCTAACTGCTCTTCCAGCAGGAACCGTGGGTTGGGGAGGGGATGTGGGAGCAGCGAGGTCCAGGGCCGGAGTGAGCTCTGACTGAGGGGTCAGCAAGGGGCTGGGTAAAGTGTCTGTGAGGACTTGAGTTCAGATCACCAGCCCCCGCGTTCGCTGGCACAGAACTGCAACCCCAGTGCTACAGAGGTGGGTCCTGGGATCTTGCTGGCCAACCCATTTAGCCAACGTTCCAACTTTCAGGTTCAATGAGTGACCCCGTACCAAAAATTAAGGTGGAAGGCGCTGGAGACATGGTAAGCGCTCGGGTTTGTTCCCGGACAACTCGGCAGCTCACTTGTAACTATGGTTCCCGGGATCCAGCGCCCTCTTCTGGCCCGTGGGAGCACTGCATGGATGTGGTTCACATAAGCTCAGACAAGCACATACACATATACATAAAAATATTTTTTTAAAAGGTAGAAGTCAGTTAGGGAAGATGCCTGGTGTTGACTTCTGAACTGCACACACACACACACACACACACACACACACACACACACACACCTGAACACTCATAGGCATACAACCAAGAAGTGAGAAGTGTTGAGGATTATTTGCTATGGAAGCAGCTGGAAAGTTTCGTTGACCTCAGAGTCGTCTGCTGGTCTGTAGTAAGAATTCTGTCAACTCAAGGTGTGTGGGTAATAAAGACATAACAGGCCGGGCGGTGGTGGCGCACGTCTTTAATCCCAGCACTTGGGAGGCAGAGGCAGGTGGATTTCTGAGTTCGAGGCCTGCCTGGTCTACAGAGTGAGCTCCAGGACAGCCAGGGCTACACAGAGAAACCCTGCCTCAAAAAAACCAAAAAAAAAAAAAAAAAAAAAAAAAGACATAACAGGAGATCATGCCGTGGTTACAGGAGTCCAATGTGTCATATTTAATGTTTTAAGCTGCCGTTAGGGTGCTCAGTGGTTAAGAGCACTGACTGCTCTTCCAGAGGTCCTGAGTTCAATTCCCAGCAACCACATGGTGGCTCACAACCATCTGTAATGGGATCCAATGCCCTCTTCTGGGGTGTCTGAAGACAGCTACAGTGCACTCATATACATAAAATAAATTGCTGTTAGGAATTCCTCCCCAAACTATTTCTAACTGTGTTTCAGTCAGAATCCACAGCTTTGGGCCTGCACCGTCACTCAAAGGTCAGAGAGTTGCAGCAGAGGACTCTGCAGGATCCCCGACCACTGTGGGAGTTTTAGGTGACTACGTGTACACAGGAGCCTGAAGAGACCAGCAGAAGGTATAGGAGCCTCTGGGACTGGAGTTACAGGTGTCTGCGAGAAGGTGGGTGCTGGGAACTCAGGTCTCTCCGAGAGTTCTTCACTGCTGATCCTTCTCTGTAGTTCCCTGTTTCCGATCTAGAATGAGGTGGTGGGAAGATGTCAGCTCTCTCCCAGCATAGCACAGAGACAGGCAGAGGCCTGGGCTACACTGTGACTGCCGTGTTTGATCACTGTGTGCCGCTGTGCATTACAAACTGCCCCCAAGCAAGAGGGACTCGGCTGAACGTGCTTGACCCTTTCCCAGATGCCGAGAACCCGTTGCCCAGTCTGCAAGGGCATCATGAGCCTCCGAAAGCAACATTGATGCTCTCCTGGGACAGCTCAGGCCAATCTGCTCAGAGTTGAGGACTTTAAACTCTTGGCTGAAAAGTTGTTTTCTATTTCCCAACCCTATGTCTTTCCAGCAATGTTCTCTCTCTCTCTCTCTCTCTCTCTCTCTCTCTCTCTCTCTCTCTCTCTCTGTCTGTCTTTCTCCCTCTCTATCTCTTTCCCTTTCTTCCTTCCTTTCTTCCTTTCTTTCTCTCTCTCTCTCTCTCTTTCTTTCTTTCTTCCTGTTTTTAAAAGATTAATTATTATATGTAAGTACACTGTCGCTGTCTTCAGACACATCAGAAGACACACATCAGATCCCATTACAGAGGTTGTGAGCCACCATGTGGTTGTTGGGAATTGAACTCAGGACCTCTGGAAGAGCAGTCAGTGCTCTTAACTGCTGAGGAGACATTTCTCTAGCCCTCTTTCTTTCTTTCTTTCTTTCTTTCTTTCTTTCTTTCTTTCTTTCTTTCTCCTTCTCCCTCTCCCTCTTGCTCTCTCTCTTCCCCCCTTTCTTTCCTTCTCCTCTTCATCCTCCTCCTTTTCTCTCTTTCAAAAGAATACTTAAAAATTTAAAGTTCATGTGTATGTGGTGTGTAGTGTGCAGTGTGTGGTGTGTGTGCGTGTGTATGCAATTGCCCACAGAGGTCAGTGGATGGATATGTGCAAGTAGGTGCAGTTGCCCATGGAGGCCAGAAGAGGGTGTTTTGCGGTGTTTGCTGGAGCTCCAGTTACAGGCAGTTGTGAGCTGCTTTATGTGGGTTCTGAGAACAGGCCCTATTCAGGAACCAAGCGTGAGAGCTGATGCTATGAGAAGAACTTTCTAGAACCCAGACAGAACTGGGCGGAGACCAGGGTGTAGGAAGGGAGCCAGTGCCCTGAATCTCTGCTTCCTGCTCAGGGTCCGTTCCTGTGGCCTTGACCTCAGCTCGGAGGCAGTTCCTGTCAGCAGTGATGCCTGGCCGCTCTTGGGGGAGTCTCTACCTGGGAACTCTGTCTTTTCCTCAGAAAGGGGTCATGGGGGCCTCTGGCCTTTCGGTGAAGGGTGGATCTGTGCTAATGGCCTCTCCTATACCACTGGAGCCCTCTCTCCCACAGTTCATGGGAATGCTTCCTTCTCTGGTGTCCCCTGCATGAGGAGGCAAGCTGGGGTCCACTCTCTCCCCAGGGGCCTCCTCTTCTTGGTCTCTTGGTCTCCTGCAAAGCAGGTCTTCATTTCTGATCATCTTCCCACAGGACCCTCGGGCTAGCCTGTGTCCTCTGGTGTTCTGGGGCCTAAGATGACAGTCTCTTGACACAGGCTGGGGCAGGGAGCTCACCCTGATCTGAATCAGCTCTCTTCTCTGCTCTTCAGCTCCAACTGCACTAAGAAGTTGGTTTCCCAGGCCCCTTCCAGTCCTTGCTGTCCTCAGGGTAGGCCTTCGATGGTCAGAGCCTTCCGGTCTGTGCTAACAGCCGGCTCCAGGCTCCCTGCAGAGACTGGGGTTCTAATCTCAGAGCTTTCTGGAAAGGATGGCTGGGGTCTTTGGGAGGTTGCTCTGTGAGGGCGGAGTCAGGCGACTTTGTCCCTGACTGTGGTTTCTCCCTGTACTTCAAGCCTCCTGTGAACACCCTCGCCCTTTGCTGGAAGGCTAGAAGGTCAAAAGGGGTCTGCAGGCCCAGAGCCATGCGAACGCTGGGCGCGTAGCTTTATAAACAAACGCGTAAACATTCCTTACCCTCCAAGGGCACCTCTGCCAGCTGGGGCCAGACTTTTCCGACTCACTTCTATGTCACCCGGCTGCCAATGTTCCAGTTGCAAGAGGGGAAAACTTCATAAACTGCTTGCTTCCACCTGACCTGTGGCGGAGGAGGGAAGCCATGGCAAGTCGGAAGTTATGAACACAACACGTTTATAAAATTCCAACTACAGAGGCCTCGCCAGCGGGCCTAGCCAGCCTGCGAGTGGCAAAATTGACAGCCCTGTGTGGGCGGATGGGCGGATAGGGCCAGGTCGCACAGCGGAAAGGCTGAGCTGGGATGACAGGAGAGACTTGGGGACACACAGAGGCTCCAGGGAGGACAGATTTCCATCAGATAACAGGAGCCTCCAGAAAGGTCATATTCAGAAAGCCAAGCTGTGTGGTGATAAGTGGCCTGTACTTCAGAAGCTGAGACAGGAGGACTGAGAACTTGGGTTCCATAGTGGGAGTCTGTTTCTGTAGGTAGGCGGACAGACAGACAGACGGGTGGACAGATGGACGGACAGACAGATGGGATGGGATTGCGGGTAGATAGATGGAGGAGTTGAGCATTTTAAATGTTGAGAGCATATCAGCTTGCCCTCTGCTCCCCTTTCCTGCCTTCCAGAAACTTAGAATGGTAAGACACGAAATGCAAAACGATCATTTCTTATCTTTGCCTTCATATAGTTTTTATCACTTATCAAATATGAAAGCAAATTTGCTTACTTACATTTATTTAAATTAGTTTATTGTGATGAACTCAAATAAAGCCACTCAAATGGAGCCAAATACTATTTGAAATTTACTCTTTGAAATCTTCAGATATCATCGATACAATGTATTTTGAGCATATCTAACCACTGGGATTTTTTTTTTCTCCCCTTTTTGTCGCCAGTCAGACATAGCCAAGGCTCACCTCACGCCTGCTGCGTAACAGAGGATGACCTGAAGGGCTGACTTCGCTTCAGCTCCTGCACTTTGAGGTTGCAGGTCTGCACCGGCTTACACTCTGTTGGCAGTCAGACCCCGGGCTTTGTCCCGCCAGGCCAGCGATCCACAGACCAAGCCACACCCCCAATTCTATGTGTCCTTAAAGAAAAATTTGTAATGAATTTATTTTATGTGTCTGAGTGTTTGTTTTGCCTGAATACGTGTGTGTGTGTGTGTGTGTGTGTGTGTGTGTGTGTGTGCGCGCTTGTGCCTGGTAGAAATCAGAAGAAGGCACTGGATTCCTTGGAACTGGAGTTATGGATGGTTGTGAACCGCCACGTGGGTTCTGGGAACTGAACCCTTTAGAAGAGCGGCCAATGCTCTAACCACTGAGCAATCTCCCCAGCCCACTATTTGTCTGTTGTTAACCTCAAGACTCTTGTCGGATACAGTCTTTCTAATAGTTATTTTTCTCTTCCTGTAAAGTGGATCAGCTCTTCACTCTCTTTGTATTTATTAAAAGATTGTATTGGACAGCTTTATGTCAACTTGACACAGCTAAAGTCATCTGAGAGGAGGAGACCTCAATTAAGAAAATGCCTCCGTAAAATCTGGCGGCAGGCAAGCCTGCAGGGCATTCCTTTAATTAGTGATTGACAGGAGAAGACCCAGCCCATTGTGGGCGGAGCCACCCCTAGGCTGGTGGCCCTGAGTTCTATAAGAAAGCAGGCTGAGCAAGCCAATAGGCAGTACCGTCCATGGCCTCTGCATCAGCTCCTACCTCCAGGCTCCTGCCTGTTTAAGTTCCTGTCCTGACTTCCTTCAGTGATGACCAGGGCAGTGACAGTGTGACCCTTTCCTCACCTCTTGCTTTGGTCATGGTGTTTGATCATAGCAATAGTGACCCAGAAGGTTTATTAGTAAAACAAGCTAGAAATTGGCAATGCCGAGGTAGCCCGAATTTGTATCCTGTCACTCGGAGCTGTAGACGGGAGATTTGTGAGTTTGATGCCAGCGTGAGGTAGGGAGCAAGGCTCTATGTGAAATAAGAGGCGAGGCTAGCACAGAGGCTCCATTCACAAAGCGCGTGCTTCATAGACGTGAGGACAGAATGCTCGTGAGAAGCTGGACGCAGACACTCGCGAACACGCGGCCAGAGGCGTCTCCCGGGGAACTCCAGATCCAGCCAGAGTGACCGCAAGAGAAACAGCACAATTATCATTCTGACTGACCACGTTATCAACATCTGGAGAATCGTACAGTCATCTGAAAAAACGGAGAAAGCTGGGTGTGGTGGTGCACCCTTCCCAGCGCTTCCAGTAGGAGGGATTTCTGTGAGCTTGAGGCCAGCCTGGCCTGGTTCACATATAGAGTTCTAAGCCAGCCAGAGCCGTATTGTGAGACCCTGTCTCAAAAAAAAAAAAACAAAACAAAAAACAAAAAAACCCCCAAAAAACAAAAAACAAAAAAACAAAACAAAAAAACAACAACAACAAAAAAAATCAAAACAAAAAAAGCTTGAGAAAAATTATTCCTAAATCCTAAGGATAATGGCCATCTTGAGCAGATCAGGAGTAGGAAGGAATATGTTAGAAAACACATTTACCAAAGACCTATCCTCCAGCAAAGATGGTAAGTCCTAGCCTGTGCGGAAGGCCATGGGAAACTAAATGTATGCAGGATCCAAGCACAAAATACACTGTTGTTATCCTTCCGTCTCGTGATCGGAAGGACGGGAAGTCAGCTATACTAATAAACTATTAAAATTAAGATGTAGAGTTAACAAGGGGCCTAAATATAAATTCTACTGTCTATCCAGTAAGGATTAGAAAATTAAAACTGGAAAATAACATGCTATTTATATTTTTCAGAGAACAAAAAAAAAATAAAATAAAATTCAAGTCAACAAAAGCTGTTTGAGATCTCTGCCTAATAAGCCCTGGCACGTCCCTGAGGGACCAGAAGTGGGTCTGTGGAAGCAAGCATTGGCGATTTGCAGTATGGTTTCGGTTAGTTGGTTTTGTAAGGCAGGCAGCCAGCCCTGTCTGAACTGCTGTCCAGAGTTAATGTGATCCTGACACACAGCCTGGCAGACGGTGTGTGTGAGTGTTTGTGTGCAGGAGGTGGAAAATAGAAGTAAAAATCTGCACAGGGCCGGGCTTGGTGGCATGCGCCTTTAATCCCAGCACTCAGGAGGCAGAGGCAGGCAGATCTCAGAGTTCCAGCCCAGCCTGCTCTACACAGTGAGTTCTAGGACAGCCAGGGCTGTGTCACAAGGTTCTGTCTCCAGAGTCTTACTATTCCTCCTTGACATGTGATAGGAACGTTCTGATAAAGCCATAGCAAGTAGGAAGATATTTTGTATGCTATTTTCCTTTCCTTTCCTTTCCTTTCCTTTCCTTTCCTTTCCTTTCCTTTCCTTTCCTTTTCCTCTCTCCCTCCCTCTCTCTCTCCCTCCCTCCCTTCCTCCCTCCCTTTCCTCTTTCTTTCTTTCTTTCTTTCTTTCTTTCTTTCTTTCTTTCTTTCTAACAAACAGGGCTGGAGAGACGGCTCAGTGGGTGAGAGTCTCGCTGTATAAATGTGACAACCTGAGTTCAGATCCTCAGCACCCAGTTTTAAAAAACTGCCACAGGGTGGAGGAGGAGGAGGTGAAGGAGGAAGAGGAGGGGGGGGGAGCTATAAGGGTCTTATCGGTTTGCTGGCCACAATCCTATCTCCAGGAACAGCGAGAGACCCTGCCTCAAAGGAGTAAGGTAGAGAGTATCAGAGTGCACGCACCCACACATGGCACACACCACACACGTGCACACACACAGCAGTCACCCACACACAAAACAAAACCACAAGTTAAAATAGCTGCTGGGTGTGGAGGTACAAACAAGTCGTCTCAGCACTGGGCAAGCTGAGGAGGGTTCTGAACCTGAGGCCAGGCTGGGCTCTGGTGTAGCGACTTCAAACTCCAAAGTGTGATCCCTATGAGTTTGTGTCTCTCATACAGCGCCGTAAAGCCAGAAACCTGTAAGGTCTTTAAAATGTAGAACTGGCAAGTGGACAAGCAGAAAACTTTAACTATACCAGACAGCCGATAAACTATTTTGTATATAAATTGCTTTATGTATGTATATATATATATATATGTGTGTGTGTGTGTGTGTGTGTGTGTTTATGTGTATGTATATTTATGTATATACACACAATTTTGATAGTTTATTTATTTTATACTTATTTATTTACTTGCATTTATTTACTTTGTATGTACAGTGTGAATGTGGAGGTCAGAGGATCACTTATAGGACTTGACTCTCTCCTGCCACCATGTGGGTCCCAAGGATAAACTGGTTATAAGTCTCTGCAGCAAGAACCTTTATCAACTGAGCTATCTCATTTGCCCTATATTCTTTTTATAAGTTATATAGCCATATATACCTATTTGTTTACATATTGCTAGGTTATATAATCATAACCTTTATATTTATTTATTCTTGGCCTGGAACTTGATATGTAGACCAAGCTGTCCTGTAACAGGGGTCCTCCTGCCTCTACCACACCCAGTACAAAAGCCATTTTTACATTATGCATGCGTACAAACTGTCTAAACTGTCTGTTTGTACATGCACGCAGATACTTGTGGAAGTCAGCTGAGGGTGTCAGAGTCTCTAGGTCCAGCGTTCCAGATGATTGTGAGTTACGTGTTGTGGATTCTGGGAACCAAACCTGGGTTCTCTGTAAGGAGCCGCATGAGCTCGGAACCAGTTCAGCCTCTCTTCAGCTGCGTCTCCACGCTCTCAATAAGCCATCCGTCCACTTAATGCAGCCAGTGAAATAATGTCCGGCAAGCAGCTCGATTCCGCAGTCTGCTGAGGCAAACTTTCCATTTTCTCCTCGTAGACTTGAGGCAATCTACTTAATTGGTTCCCAAGAAGTAAAAGATCAGGGTGGGGCCAGGGCGTCATTTTATCCACTAGCAACATGGTTTTTCTCCGGTTATTTCAGCCACAACAACATGGTGGAGGTGACTTCTGTTCCCCGATACGAAGTCCTACACTCCTGCCTCGGTGTAGGACATTTGGGTTACTATCGTGTGCTGTGCGGCTGTTATCCGTGAGAGTCTAGTCTTAGGGAGAGAACAGAAGCTTCTCCAGATACCATCTATGCTGATATAAATGGAGGCACTTGCTTTGGCTTGCTTGTAGCCAAGCTGGGGGCTCACCGAGCTGTAAGGTGCTTGTCTGGATTCCCTTAGTTGGAGGCTGGGGTCTCCAACAAGAGTTGGGCTCTTGTCTGGCCTCTGGTACAGGGCTTTCCTGGCACACAGAGGGCCCTCAGCTGCCTTCTGTTCTTTCTGAAGGGCAACATTTCTGCTACTCTGGGCCTTTTTCTCTGGTGGTGGTGGTGGTGGGGTGTTGGGGGGACACTCATGCCCAGTGTACCCATGGATGTGCCTGCACTTTGAGTTCGTATGAAGTCCAGTGAAAGCCTCCTCCTTCACTGGACACCGGCAGAAATTTGCCAAACCTGGTTGATATCTACTCAAGGGAGGAAGTCCTTGCCCGGGCTACAGACATCTCTAGAACTGTCACGTTGGTATGAGCAAGTCTACTCAAGAGAAACGAAGCTCTTTGCTTGGGTTTGACATGGAGTCACGAATGTCATGAACTCTGGGAGGAGAGAAAAATATGGAGTCTTCTCTGCGCAGGCTACATCACCTCATGAAAACAGCATGGACTACTGGAGCCACCATGGGCCGCTGACCCAAAACTCAGAGGACAACGGCGCCTCTTTAAGTCTCCGGGTGACACTTACTCATGGACTCGTGTGTCATAGTTTATATGAATAAGACTTTCCTGGATTAACTCAGATAAAACTAAATTACCCAGTGAGGGCAGTAATTTTCATTTACAGAAAACTATTATGGCCATAAAACTCTTCACCCATGACGCTTGCCAGTTCCCTGAGGATGACCAAAGCCTGGTGACAGTGTCTTTCATGAGCTCCCACAGCAGGGGACCAGCCTTTCCCTCCTCCATAGTCTGGCTGGCTCCTGCTCATTTTGTGACATCTTTTTGAACTTACAAGACATCTCTGTTTTTACCCCACAGTGATCAATGTCACTTTTATTTTTAAACACGTGTAATCATCTATGAGGTCAAGCAGTAAAAAACCCAAAGTGTGACATCACGGAAAAGTGATGCTTCCCCTAGTCCTCTCCCCGAGTCCTCTCCCTGAGTCATCTCCTGGAGTCATCTCCGGAGTTGTGTCCCTGAGTTATCTCCTCTCAGATCTCTCCCCGAGTGCTCCCCCGGTGCTTCTCCCCCCCAGTGCTCCCCCAGTGCTCTCCCCTAGTGCTCCCCTGGTGCTCTCCCCTAGTGCTCCCCTGGTGCTCCCCCCCAGTGTTCTCTCCCAGAGTTCTCCCTGAGTGCTCTCCCCCCAGTGCTCTCCCTGAGTGGTCCCCCCAGTGCTCTCCCCCAGTCCTCTCCCCCAGTACTCTCCCAGTGCTCTCCTCCGTCCTCTCTCCTAGTGCTCTCCCAGTGCTCTCCCCCAGTGTTCTCTCCCAGAGCTCTCCCTGAGTGCTCTCCCCCAGTGCTCTCCCCCCAGTGCTCTCCCCGAGTGCTCCCCCCAGTGCTCCCCCCCAGTGCTCTCCCCCAGGCCTCTCACAGTGAGCAGGAGCCATGCTAGGTTCTAGGACACAGGTTACAATGGTCGTGTCATTCCCATGTAAGGGTCCTCTTTGTTCTTTACGTGGACTTCGACTGGAGGCACCCGACTGTAAAGTTTCTCGAGCTGTACACGGTGGCTACAAATGTAGCTCCGCTGGCAGACCTCTTGCCTAGCAGGCAAGAAGCTCCGGGTTTGCTCCCTAGCACTGCCTAAAACTAGTCATGGGGTGCACGTTTGCCATCCCAAGTACTCAGGCAGTAGAAGCAGGGAGAGCGGAAGCTCAAGGTCTCATTGGCTGTAGGGGAGTCTAAAGCCGGCCTGGGCTGTGGGACCCTGTCTCCAAAGGAAGCAAAGCAAAGCAAGCAAGCAAGCAGCCCTGTACGTGATTGCTTTGCATGCCGGTTGAAGTCTACAGCTACCCTGATGGCGCAATGGCCACCGACCTCACCTGCTCTCATTCCCACTGGGGTCTGATCAACCCTGCCCACTAGGACTTTTCCAGACCGTCTTCCGTCTCTCAAACTTCAGCTCACTCCTTTCCCGCCCAGGGGTGGCAGAAGCTCCGTTTCTGACTGTGAGAAGGAAATATCTCCCAGCAGACTTCACGAACTGTGAGAGTTGCCCAACAGATCTTACACTTACTTCCGTTCTTCCCTCTCCCTCCTTCCTCCTATCCGAGGCCGAGTTCTCCGCCTGCGCAGTGGCCCATGCATCTTCCTCCTCGGGGATCTCCTTCCGTCATGGCTTCCTCCTCTTCTGTCTTTGGTATCTCTCATTGCTGTTTCCTCTGACTCCGGACCATGCTGGTGACATCCCTGACTCGGCTTGCCCTTTGTTTGTGGTGGTCACTGAGGTTGTTTTTTTTCTTAGACACCTCCCTTCCCTTTGAACCCTCCTCTGATGGGGGCCACACAGCTACGACCTCAAAGCCAGCCTCTCTCAGACTATCTCAGCCGCAGGCCTGGCTTTCACCTCTGGTCTAGGGGTTTGACTGGAGTGATGCAGTCATCTCTGGAGGGATACATCCTCCAGAGAAACTTCTGGCCTTTGGCTTTTCTTTCCCTCCCTCCCTTCCTCCCTCCCTCCCTCCCTCCCTCCCTCTCTCCCTCCCTCCCTCTCTCCCTCTCTCCCTCCTCCTTCCCTTCCCCTCCCTCTTTGTGAATGACCCTCTCCACCTTACATGGAGCCCAGAGCTTGCTGACTTGACTGCTCTAACGGATGAGTTCATGGGTCAATCACCGATCACGGCGCCTGGCCTCTATGTAGTTCA
The DNA here is from genome assembly GCA_036184795.1 of Tokudaia tokunoshimensis. Lineage (NCBI taxonomy): Eukaryota > Metazoa > Chordata > Mammalia > Rodentia > Muridae > Tokudaia > Tokudaia tokunoshimensis. The sequence continues at coordinate 132,035,365 of BTHU01000005.1, forward strand.
AATCTGGAATGTTCCCCAAGAAGCCTCTATTCTGTAGGCTTTGCTCTGAGTTTGAAACATTTAGGAGGCCGTGGAGGCTTCTGAGGCAGAGGTTAATGGGGAGGAATGCGAGTTACTGCGTGCAGGAGAAGGAAATATGTACGTCTGCAGCTCAAGATATATATTTAAAGTCCGGAGGTGGTGGTGCATGCTTTTAATCCCAGCACTTGGGATGCAGAGGCAAGCGGATCTCTGTGAGTTCAAGGTCAGCCTGGTCTACAGAATTACAGGAGAGCCAGGGCTACACAGAGAAACCCTGTCTTGAAAAAGCAAAACAAAGAAGAAAAAAAAAACAAAAGACATATTTTTAAAACATTTTATTTTGTGTGCACAGATGTTTTGTCCACATGTATTTATGTACTATATGTGTGTCTTGTTCCTGCAGAGGTTAGAAGAAGGATCCCCAGAGTCTGGAGTTACAAAGGGTTGTGAACTGCTGTGTAGGTGCTCAGAACTGAACCTGGATCCTTTACAAGAGCAATAAACGCTCTAAACTGCTGAGTCTTTTCTTCAGCCCATTGACAAGAACACTGGTAGCCCAGTCTCTTCTTGTGTTCTCTGTGGCTTCTTGGCTGCGGTGATGGGAACAGCCTCACCAGCCACACCCTCCCACCATGACATGGCCACAGGCCACCGAACAACAGAGTCCATCAGCTGTTAGGCTGGAAGCCCTGAAACTGTTAGCTAAAGCAAACCTTCCATCCTTCGAAGTTGATCAGCTCAGGTGCCTTGCCACAGGAGGTAACACTGACTGGCAAAGCCCCAGAGATGTGTGCGTGGACTTCTACTCACCAGCAAGAGGCAGGAACCCTTCCACTTTGCCAAGTCACTGTGAGCCGCTGGTCTGTGAAAGTACAGATGTAAATTATCATGACCAACACGGCATTACCTCAAAAAACTCAGATAAGATAACCGCACAGCTCAGAAACCTACTACTGTGGGTGTCCAAAGCAACAACATCGCTCTGTCAAAATGGTTGCTGTCCGCTGGGCCCTCCAGGAACAATACTTTAAACCTACAAACATCCCAAGGGATTTTTGGATATATACTATAGAGAAATTTGTGTGTGTGTGTGTGTGTGTGTGTGTGTGTGTGTGTAAACATATATATATATTTCTCTCTTTATATAACTTGTATAAATATATATTTTCTCTATAATATATATTATATAATAATATAAATATATGCAGTATATATTATATAATATAAAAACATTATATATTATACAAATTATGTATTATAGATATATATTATGGAGAAAATAAGACACAGAACTGTAGGTCTTGATATGTCAAAAGCAAAATTACAAAACTCAGTTTAAAAACTTTATTATAGTCGGGCAGCAGGGGCGCACGTCTTTAAACCCAGCACTTGGAAGGCAGAGGCAGGAGGATTTCTGAGTTCGAGGCCAGCCTGGTCTACAGAGTGAGTTCCAGGACAGCCAGGGCTATACAGAGAAACCCTGTCTCGAAAATAATAATAATAATAAAAAAACTTTACTGTAGGGGCTGGGAGTACAGCTTAGGGGTAGAGAGCTTATCTGGAGAGTATAAGGCCTTGGTGTCCAACCCAACAACAGGGGAAAAATAGCAGTAAAAATACATTCTGAGACCCACACCATCCCCTGCCTCCTCCAACCACACGCTCAGGCCTTCGCTCACACGGTGTGTTGGCCGGAACACACCGTCTAAATGTGATTCCTCCCAAGCATTGGCCTCCTTCTCAGTGCAGGTGGCCTGAAGGGCAGCAGGCCTTTCATTTCAAAGGGAAGGTTTAGAACGTCCTAGACCCCCACGTGCTGGGTAATTCATGGATAGATGTGGAGCTTTGATACTGTCCACTCATACCCCCCACCTGTGTGTGTGTGTGTGTGTGTGTGTGTGTGTGTGTGTGTGTGTGTGTTAGAGGATACCTTGCAGGGGTCAGTTCTCTCCTTCTTCCAAGCAGTGCCCAGGCATTGAACTCAGGACCTCAGGGTGGACTGCTGAACCATCTCACTGTCCCAACCCCAGGGGTGGGGGGGGGAGGATCTTTAATTGTGCATATGCCTTGTGACATTTCACACACATGCACGATGTGAAGGTGATTGGTATGTCCATTCCCAGGGGCTTCACTTTGGGAAAAGGTTAGTTACTCTGCCCATGCCCCTGTCTCAGTCCTCAGTGGGATCAAGTCCAGCAGTCCTGGTAACTCAGGCTCTGAGGCCCATATTTCCGATCTGCTGGTGCAGAGCAAAAGAAAGGACAGCACACTGAAAGTGACAAGAGCCGTCGGTTTGGTGACTTTACTCCCACAGCTGTAAAATCTGTCCGCTCTATGTCCACAGGCCTTTGAGAAGCTTGGGATTTATTTTTTCCTTCTTTTTTTTCTTCTTGCCCACTGACTTTGAACGGACATAATGAAGTTAGAAACTGAGAAGAATTACTGCCTGGGTAACTTTTCCAGGTGCTGTTTCCTGGTGGCGATGACATTTGTTTACCTTGAAAATGGGAGAAGACACTTTTATGGGCCCTGTCTCCATGGAGCCCGGCAGGGTTTGCTCACACAGCTTCTTCTCTCAGGGCTTTTCCCACCAGACCTCGTGAATGAGGCCCCTGCACACGGGAGCCATCACCCATGGGGCACAGGGAGGGCTGGATTTATTCCTGACCTACTTCTCCGCTAGGACATTGGTGTCATCAGAATGCAGAAGAGACCGGGTCAGAGGAATGCTTCCCCCAACCCCACACATGCTGTCTGGGTTTCAAGGGCAGGCCTTGGCCTTGGGGACGTTGGCTCCTGTCTATGCTGGTGTGTGTCTGTGTGTGCAACTGTGCACACATGAACGAGGAGGGCAGAAGACAGCTTCAGGGTCGGTCCTGCCACAGGTGCTGTCTGTCAGCCTAGGTTTCTGAGACAGGGTTTTATTGGCCTGGGACTTACCAATTAGACTAAGTCAGGTCCCGATTTTACATAGAAGGAATTTACCAACTAAGCGATCCTCCTGATCCTTTTTTTCTTTTTTTTTTTTCGGTTTTTCAAGACAGGGTTTCTCTGTGTAGCCCTGGCTGTCCTGGAACTCACTCTGTAGACCAGGCTGGCCTCGAACTCAGAAATCTACCTGCCTCCTTCTCCCAAGTGCTGGGATTAAAGGCGTGCACCACCTCTGCCCGGCTTGATCTCCCTGATCCTTAGTGTCTGATTCTTTGTTGTTTTTGACAGGGCTTCACTGTGAAGCCCTTGTTGGTCTGGAACTTGCTATAAAGATCAGACTGGCCTTGAGCACAGAGATTCACCTCCATGCCTGGATCGATGTCTGATCCTTAATCTGTGAGTATAATAAGCTATCTCCCTCTGGGAGAGGTTCGGGTTTCTAAGGAATGGCTGAACACGATGTTACTGAAGGAGAACAGGGGACCCTGCTTCAGGATCCCCCCAGAAAACCTTGATACCAACATTACACCACTACCAGCTACTCCCCTGCCTCAGAGACACACCAGTGCCAGCAAGTGTCCCCCATCATCATCTTCCTGGGCCAAAGGACAACTACTATCAGGCCCAGATCTTGGCTTAACAGCAGGGAGGAGGGTGTGGGGTTGTGGGAAGGGGGAATTACAAGGTGTTAATTTTCAAGATGATGATATATATTTAAAATTTAGGGTAGAACTCAGCAAGCTGGCTGCATTTTCTGCTTCAGTCTTTTTATAAGAATTGTGCTGGTAGGATGTATGGTTGGGTGCATGGTGGGCATACGTTTCCTTCAAAGGCTGAGAGACTCTGGCTTCTAAAACAGACGGTTCCTGGGGAAACAGGACCATTCAGTGCATGTAAATGCTAAGCCATGGCTAGCGGAGGTAATATTTCTTGAAAGAGTGACAAGCCACCTACTTTGGAAGCACAAAGCGGACGATCCCTCTGTCTGCAGGCACACCCCGCTACCCCTGGCTGGGCAGCACACCATAAGTCTTCTTGTTTGAGGCTTCTTTTAAATGTTGGGGGATAAAGGTTTTAGGAAGGTTGGAAAGGAAGCCAAATGGCTTTTATCTGCTTAGCCCAGGCAATGGCAGAGGGACATCCCCCCCCCCATCTCGCCCCCGATTAGAAAAGCCACCGGCAGACCGAGCAGCAGGAAGAGCCGGCATGGGGTCCCAAACGGTCCAGGACCTCGGCAGAAGCACTGGGTGGGAAAACTGGTGAAAATGAAGGTGGGTGGGGGGAGGGGGTGCGTGACCTAAAGCATCCATTGAACCTGGGCTGGGGGCTGGGAGCTGGGGGACGTACTCAGGAGTGTGCCTATTGAACATTTCAAAATGGACCTGGCCTCCATGTTCTCCCAGCATCCCTCAATCTCAACCTGTTATGGAGTATACCCCCCCTTTCCTGCCTCCCACCTCAACCCTGAATTTCCAGCCTGGGGCTGGGCTGCCCTTCTGCCTGACAGTCTTCCCTATATAATCCAGATATTTTGGTCACCTACCCTCTCTGCCTCTCTTGCACCTTTTGAGCCTTTGGCTCCTGGCTACTGAACTTGGCTTCCCTCTCTCCCTTCCCCTCCCCCTCTCCCCACATGTTCAGGGTCTTGACCACGCCAGACTCTCCCAGATGATATGTCTGCCCCTGGCTAGGCCCTCCCACGTGTCTATAATAAATTTTCCCACCAGGCAGTGGTGGCACACGCCTTTAATCCCAGCACTTGGGAGGCAGAGGCAGGTGGATTTCTGAGTTCGAGGCCAGTCTGGTCTACAGAGTGAATTCCAGGACAGCCAGGGCTACACAGAAAAACCCTGTCTCAAAACCAAAATTTCCCCCTCCACCATACCTAGGAGCAGACACCTCTTTACTCTCTCTCTCTCTCTCTGTCTCTCTCTCTCTCCCCCCCCCCATTAAGGTTTGATACCTAGTCGGTTCTTGCTTTCCACCTGGCTTCCCAGGGACTGGGATCAAGTCGTGGGGTTTGGGAGCCTTTTCCTGCCAATCCACCTCAGTGGGCCCATGTTGGGTTTTGTTTCTTTGTTCATTTGTTTATTTTGGAGACAGTGTCTCACTATGAAGCCCTGGAACTCATTGTGCAGGCCAAGGCGGCCTCAAACTTGGGGTAATCCTCCTGCCTCTAGCACCTAAGTGCTAGAGAGTCCAAATGTACACACCACGACTCCAGGAACAACGCATGCCGTGAAGTCCCTGTAGACGACAGAGGACGGCTTTGCAGAGTCAACTCGATCCATTTTCATGGCGGTTCTAGGGGTTGAACTCGGGTTTAAGTCCTCAAGCTTTCATGGAAAGAACTTTTACCTGCTGAGCCACCTTGCCAGCCTCAGACTTACGGGTAATTATGAGCTAAGAAATAGGGACGTCTGAAGCAAGCGTCATGGGCTTTCATAGCACGCGTGCTCAGAAACGTCATTAGCGTGCTCCAAGAGCGCAGGTCTGAGTTCTGTGACATCAAAGTGGTACCAGACTCACACAGACTAAAGTGAACGGCTGTGGGTTTCAGGATGTTCAAAGACCTCGAAGTTCCTGGAAATCAGCTCCGGCAACTGTTACCGTGGTAATTCACACACCAGAGTGTCAGCGTCAGCTAAGAGTGCACTGTTGGTGACAGGAGGGAGAGAAGCTGAGGGTTTCCTCAGGGTCAGTTTTGGTGACAGGAAACTAGATGACACAAAATGAATCCTGTTTCCATCTAGAGCTTCGTGCTCTGCTATGTTTCCAGAGCCACCATGTCACATGATCCAAGAAAAAGATGGTGGACTGGCTGGTCTTGTGTCAACTTGACACACAAACTAGAGTCATCTGAAAAGAGGGCACCTCGATTGAGAAAATGCCTCCATAAGATCCTGCTGTAAGGCATTTTTTTAGTTAGTGATTGATGAGGAAGGGCCCAGTCCATTGTGGGCGGTGTCATCTCTAGGCTGCTGGTCCTGGTGCTATAAGGAAGCAGGTTGAACAAGCCAGGGGAAGCAAGCCAGTAAGCCTCCGTAGCCTCCGCATCAGCTCCTGCCTCCAGGTTCCTACCGTTCTTGAGTTCCTGCCAGGACTTCTTTTGGTGATGAATAGCAATGCGGAAGTGTAAGCTGAATAAACCCTTTCCTCCTCAACTGGCTTTGGTCATGATGTTTTGTCGCAGCAATAGAAACCCTAACTAAGGCTGGGTGGTGGTGCTCACCTTTAATACCAGCACTTGGGAGGCAGAGGTAAATGGATCTCTGTGAGTTCAAGCCCAGCCTAGTCTACAGAGTGAGTCCAGGACAGCTAGGGCTACACAGAGAAACCCTATCTCATAAAAAAACAAAAGCAAAGCAAAACAAAACCCCAAAACTCTAAGACAAGTCGGTACCAGTGTTGTGGGGTACTGTTGAGGAGAGCCCTGGGCTTGTATTTTGATGCTAATTCCACTCCTCAGAGGGGCTGCAGATGAGGAGTTGCCTTGTGAACCTTCTCCCCACCTTAACTTTTCAAATAAAGGCTTGAGCCAATGATTGGGCAGGAGGAAGGGGGAGGAGCTGAGAGTTTAGGGGAGGAGCCACGGGAGATCAACAGGAGAGGCTACAGAGAGAGAAACTCATGGCCTAGAGAAACCGCAAGTTATATGGGATAATATAGATGGAGATAGAGTAGTGTAGTGGGAGATCCGCCCAATCTAGGCTTATAGCTTGTTTTGTTACTGATTGAGTTGAGATTTCTTTTACTGGGGAATTGGGTTGGAAACAAAGTAGCAACAGGGTACTTCTGTGACAGACCTGACAATGGTTTGGGGAGGATTGTGGAAGGATTTTGGAACTTTGGGCTAGGAATGCCCAGGAGCCTGAGGATGGGGGGCGGGGCCTCAGTGGGAGGCTCTGTGCGAGCTGGAAGATAAGACTGTTGAGGGCGGCAGATGATGGAGGCCTGGCTTGTGGCGTTTCAGAGGAAAGTTTAAAGACTCTATAGGGCTGTTTGCTGTATTGAATTAAGTTTCTGTCATTCTGGTCAGCTGGGGCTGAAGAGTCAGCGTGGTTAACAAGAGACCCAGCACCACAGAAGTGAAACCTTTAATGCTGGTCAGGTGGAGCTAAAAAAAGAATTAGCAGTGATTGAGAAGAGACCAGCATCCCTGAGGTGAAATCTGGGAAGTGTTTTCTCAGGTCAGCACACACAAGCTGTGTGCACTGAAGCTGGCAGGGCTGTGAAAGGGACTCAAGTTCCTTGGAGGAGCCCAGAAGATCGTGAGTGAGTCCCAGGTAATCGGACATGGGTTACTCGTACTGTTGTAGTTTTGGCTCAGGATGCGATGGTGGGCTGATTCTTCCCTCTTGGAGGAGCTATTTAACTTAATTTTGATTTTTTTAAAAAAAACCCACCGCTGAAAGATCCTGAACTTTTAAAAGAAATTTTGGATTTTTTTTTTTAAGAGAGACTGGATATCTTAAAGAGACTGAAAAGTTGATGTTTGAATTGGAAAAGACCGTGGGACTTTAAAAGTTATTTATGTTCTTAACGTGAGATCTTGGGGATGAAAAAGAAAGGTATGGCTCACAGCTCTTATGACAGAAGCTCTTGGACAATGGAGTAGTTCTCGCACACCTTTAATAACAACTCTATAGGATTCAGGATAGGGTTTATATACAGTTTGGGAGTGATTCAGGGTGTGACAGCAGGTACATCTCATTGGTTTGGACTGAGAGCTTAGGGAAACCTTATTTACATGTGGGAAGGCTTGGTGCTGCTCCTACATGACTGATAGCCACACACCTCTGGGGTGGGGGTGGGGTCTGTGGGAGCTGAAACTGCAACAGGAGCCAGGGGCCCAGGGGGCGTGACCGAACTCCTTCCGTCCCACGTAAGTCGAAGCCGCCTACCAGGCCAGGGTTCAAGGTCATTGCCCGACCTGGGATGGGGCTACTAGTACACAGCTCACCTCCCGACAGTGTGTCAGGCTGACAAGGGGTCACTTGTGCTGGCTAGACTTATGTCAGCTAGATGCCAAAACAAGTCACCTGAAAGGAGGGAACCTCTATTGAGAAAATACCTCCATAAGATCCTGCTGTAAGGCATTTCTTTAGTTTGTGATTGATGGGGAGGGCACAGCCCACTGTGGGTAGAGCTATTCCTAGGCTCATCGTCCTGGGTTGTATATGAAGCAGGCCGAGTAAGTCATGGAGAATAATGCAGTAAGCAGTACCCTCCATGGCCTCTGCATCAGCTCCTGCCTCCAGGTTTCTGTCCTGCTTGAGTTCTAGTCCTGACTTCCTTCAGTGATGAACAGCAACGTGGAAGTATAAGCTGAATAAACCCTTTCCTCCCCAACTTACTTTTTGGTCATGGTGTTTCATCATATTAATAGTAACCCTAACTAAGACAGATGGACGGGTGGAAATAAGGACTTGCTATCAAGAGAACAGTGCAGAATCCAGGCTTGCCATGGGGTGGGACTGCTGTGATGTCATGGAAACTTCCTTCCTGGATTGAGAAAATGTGAAGGAATCTTGTCAAACACTGGCTTTAATCTCCTTGTTTTTTAAATGAGAAAACCCGGCCCTCAGGAGGGAAGTGCTTCATTTAACAGCCTGGCTGCCGACTGGCATGGTTGGCATGGGGTTCTAAGCCCTTCATTTCTACTCGAATCCCAGGAGAGTGATTTCAAGCATGCTGAGGAAGAGCCCGACTTTTGCAGTGAGCGTGCACCCTCCCAACAAGGTGACAAGGTCTGAAAGCAGCTGGCTAGGGTGGGGATTCTGACTCCAGCCCTTCTGGCCTTGGTGGCTTTGTGACATTCTATAAGTGGATTAGCTCGATAGGTCGATAGGTTGTGATATCCAGAGGATCCTAAAACAGAACAAGGATTTGAAGAAAGCTGTAAAGATTTCTCTATTTTTGTATACAGTGGAGGGCATCATATACTTCTGAGTCTCTCTCCTTCTCCCTCTCTCCCTTCCCCTCCCCCTCCCTCCCTCTCTCTCTCCCCCCCCTTCTCTCTCTCTCTCCCTCTCTCCCTCTCTCCCTCTCTCCCTCTCCCTCTCTCTCTCTCTGTGCACGTGCATGCATACACATGTGTGTTGGGGTTGGAAATTGGGGCCTTGAACTTGCCAGGCAAGTGCCAAACCATTAAATCACAGCCCTTGTCCACCAGACTTTTTTCTTTTTGGAGACAGGATCTCACAGTCTAACCCAGGCTGGCCTCGAGTCTCCTCCTGCCTCAGCCTCCTCAGTGTTGATATCCCAGGTTACCATATACATTTTTCCCTCTAGGCTATCAAGAAAATATCCTAGAAAAGAATCATTAAAGTGTCTGAGGGATGGCTGGATGTTCACAGGGTAAAGGCGCTTTCATGAAGTCTGGACTTGAATTTGACCCACGTGGTGGAGGGAGAGGACAGACTCCTGTAAGTTCTTCTCTGCCACCTGCATGGTATGCATATGCATCACACACACACACACACTTCAAAATGTAACACAACTTCAAAAAGGAAAGTAGTCCAGGAAGGAATGGCTGGTTTGGGGGATTAGAGTGAAAGGTTGGTACTTTCTTTGCTGTAGCTGGGAAAGAGGATGTTATAGGCGGGACAGGGTGGGGTTTTGGGGACCAGGAATCATCTCTGTAGGGAGTTCTCACTCATTAGGTAAATATTTATCAAGCATTACTTGGCCCAGGCATATGTGAGTGCTTGGATCCATTGGTGACGTTCTTGTCTTGCTCTTGTGTGATTCACTGGATGTTAATACTTGGGACGGATTTGCTCACCAAATATTGGAAAACTAGTTGTAAAGATATTCACCTAAGGCTTGGAAGGACACATTTAAAACCTGGTAGGGCCGTGGACCAATGGAGGGCTGCAGCTTGTCTTTGCTACTTTGTGGATTCTTCTTTTTCCCTCTCTCCGTTCCTAACACTAGATAGGAGAGAAGTATGCAGAGGAGAGAGATCCCTGAGTCTAATTTCTTTCCTTTTGTTTCTTCTTTGACCACAGCTGCTAACAAACTGCAAACAACCTCCCTAAATGACTAGTTATCACCCACACACACTCTCAGGGCCCTAGCATTCACATACCCTGTGAAAAGGGTATGCTCCCTTATGCTCCCAGAATTCCAAATGTCACACAGTCGCAGGCATTATCCGCAGCTTTCAGAACCATGCTTCTGCTAGAGCACAAGGCGAATCATAGTCAGCCGCTGCGGACAGTCCGAAGCAGCCCCCCATTTCTGGGATTAAAATGAAAGCACATTCTTATATAATGTCTGTGTTTTAAAAGGAAACCAAAATTCTGGAATTCTCAAAAATGTCACCACAGAGGGCTGATGATTCTGCACATCAAAAAGGCGCCGACATTCTCAGTACACATATGACGGCAATTCCAATAGAAAAAGCAGAAATGCCAGTAGGTTAAATTAAATCCAAAGCCAGGTTCATATCACAGCATGACAGTGTGCAGTTGGTGGAAGTCAGCTTTCAGAAACAATACTGTGGGAGAAGACCCTAAAGAGATCAAGCCAATGAAGATGTCTGGAAAGTTCAAGGTCATCACCCACTACATAGTTTGAAGCCAGCAGGGAATTCATGAGATCCCATCCCAAAGAATTAATTAATTAATTAATTAAAATAGATGCAGGTAAACCCACATGAAATTTGTGATAATTAAGGGTATGCAAATCACACTTTTAAGCTAGCTTGTTGATGGCAGTCCCTGTCCCCATCTGGTTTACCTAATGTGAGATTTCTTTGCCTGATGTCCAGACATCCATCTTTGGAATCACTTCACAGAAGTGGGAGATGCTAAGTCAGGAGGGCATTCTTATATAACAACCCCCTGTGCGACTTCTGAACTAGTTAGTGTGAGACTGTGAATTAGTGTGATACAGAACTAGTTAGTGTGAGACTATGAACTAGTTAGAGACTGTGAACTAGTTAGTGACTTGTGGACTAGTTCGTGTGATACTGGTGCTAGTTAGTGTGAGACCATGAACTTGTTAGTATGTGACTGTGAGCTAGTTAGTGACTTGTGAACTAGTTAGTGTGAGACTGTGAACTAGTTGGTGTGAGACTATGAAATAGTTCGTATGTAACTGTGAACTAGTTAGTGGCCTGTGAACTAGTAAGTGTGAGACTGTGAACTAGTTAGTGTGAGACTTGTGAATAGTGAACTAGTTAGTGTGACTATGAACTAGTTAGTGTGCAACTGTCAACTGGTTAGTGTATAATTGTGAACTGGTTAGTGTGTGATTATGAACTGGTTAGTGTGTGTTTATGAACTGGTTAGTATGCGATTGTGAACCAGTTAGTGTGAGACTGTGAACTAGTTAGTGTGAGACTTGTGAATAGTGAACTAGTTAGTGTGACTGTGAACTAGTTAGTGTGCAACTGTCAACTGGTTAGTGTGTAATTGTGAACTGGTTAGTGTGTGATTGTGAACTGGTTAGTGTGTGTTTATGAACTGGTTAGTGTGTGTTTATGAACTGGTTAGTATGTGATTGTGAACCAGTTAGTGTGAGACTGTGAACTAGTTAGCCTGTGACTGCAGGCTAAAAGCATAGCACGCACAAGTCAATAGGCTGGGTAGAGGCAGCTGAGCCAGGGTCCCTCTAACATGCAGACTTCATTAAAAATAAAGGTGACTTCTGTGTGATTACCACCCCCCATCATCATTACAATTATTTGCTGACAACATCAGAAATGCAACCCAATGCAAGCAGAAGGCACGGACGGAGACACGTACACCTGAGTCCCTGTGACTACAGCAACTTTCTCTTTCCTAACTATCTCTAGCAAGCACCTTGAATCCTCACTGTAGAAATCAGGAATGCAGGTGCCAGGCGATTTATTTGCACAGTGTCCTCTGCCTCTATTCCCAGAAGAAGGGACAGGGGACAGGACACTCTGTCAGATAAACAGTTGCCCAAGGTCTTGGGCAAGAGAAACTGGGACAGGAAGCAGACTGCTGAGTCCGCCCCAGGTAAGTGCCTAATAAAGTAAACAATCGGTGGACAATGAGTTCCTGTCTTCCACGTGATAAATGTTTACACCCGAGCAAGCTGTGTTTGAGAACCTTTCTCTGTGTGAACATTGACCTTTGCAGGCAAAACATGGGGCTAATTTCTTAGGTGAGGTAATTAATTTTATTGGCTCAAAGCTGTGCTGGGAACAACAGAAATCGTTGTTTTTGCAATTGCTGAAAAGGTGATTCAGCAGCTCGGGAGGGTGTACAGGCTCTGGATCAACTTCCAATCAGAAAAGACCACACTGGGCATGGCAGTGTTAGGAAGGTGAGGACCAGGGGGTTTATTGCAAGCAAACTCAGCTGCTTCTGATGTGGGAAGAGAGACAGACCCTGCTGCGAGTTGATAGCAGATTTGTTTGTTTGTTTTTTCCTGAGGTTGCCAAGGCCTTCATTTCCAGGGTGTTGATTTAACAGAGCCCCCACTTTTGGTTACCCACTATGCTGTACTTAAGCATTGACCAAAGATGTAGGGAAGACATTTTGCTCCCAGGGACTGAGGTCAACCCACCTGCAGTGTTGGACCCCCTGGGCCCATCACTTCCTCTCCAGTGTATTAAAGACACGATGGCTTTCCCTCTGCTCTATCTTTTTTAAGGATTCATTTGGGCTCACGGTTTAAAGAGACACAGTCGCTCGTGGTCGGATGTCACGGTAGCTCGTGCCCCTTTCCTGGGCACAGCTTAAGTCCTGGTGGAAGGGAAGCAGAAATCTTGTGGAGATGCCACCACACTGGTTCCTCTGAGCATTCTCAACCCCAGGGCTGGGATGTAGCTCAGCAGGCAGAGCGTTTGCCCGGCACAGTACAAATGCCTGGCCAGAGAGCGACATGTCCCCACAATGACAGGTACATCTCAACTAAACATGCCTCTCCTCTCTTCCACATATCCGTGGAGTCACACATTACCACCTCAAAGCCTCTCTTTCCCCTGCTGCCCAGGGCTCGGATATGGCTTCGAGTCCAGGAAACTTCCCCCTTCCTCTGAGACCTCTAAGAAGGGACCCTACCTGCCTCATGGCCAGAACTTGTCTCAGAGGCTCTGCCATGCGTCTGTCTGTCTGTCTGTCTGTCTTTCCATGGCATTAATAATTCTCCTATGAAATCTCATGCTACCCAAATCAATCTGCTTCAGCGTCCTCCATGAACCCCAAACCTTTCAATATCATATGCTAAGCCTCTTCCTTCTGGGGAAGGAAGGAGAAAGAGTTGGTGCTGACCAGTGGAGAGCTGGAGGGGAGCTTTAAGCTAGCTCCGTGGTGAGAGCTTGCTAGCCCTGGGTGAGGCTCGGTGGGAGAGCAAATGCCTCTTATCCATGAGTCTCGGCTCCAACAGACAGTACAAACAAAGCCAAAGCTATTTCCAGTGTTTCCACGTGAGGTTCACAGCCTAGGCCCTCTTTGAGAATATGGAGAGACTTTTTCTAAGCAGGGGCTGTTCAGGGGACCCAAGTGGGCAGGAATCACACTAATACCGCCAGGGTGATAGAACTGAAGTAACTTTTAGAGCTTGCTTTGTGAGTTCAAGGCCAGCCTGGTCTATATAGTGAGTGCCAGGCCAGCCAGGGCTACACAGTTTTTGTAGACCCTGTCTCAAAAAAACAAAACAAAACAAACAAAACAAAACAAAAAAAACCCCCAAAACCAAAAACAAACAAAATAAAACCCAACCCTTATTTATACAAAATCTCAGTCTAGACTTGGCAATTTGTCTGAAGGAGAACAGCAATCATTAACTTTTATTGTGGCTATATCAGGCTTTATTACCAAATAATGGAATAATGTGCTGACTCCCCATCAGCTCTTAGCCATTGGTCAGATGCAAGAACTGGCCTCCAGATTTCCACAGAATGTTACCCCCATAGCTTTCCTGTTCTGACGCCCAGGGAAAGGCCATAAAATTGATATCTAGACCCAAATGACTCTCACAGTTGGAAACAAACCTGTTGACTTGCGGGACAATCAGAGCTACTGTTGGAACGTTAGGTTTGGTGGAAGGAAGATATTCCAAAGAGACACTTGGTCCCTCCCTTCGGCTATCAGACCTCAAGGAACTGCAATTTCCCCAGGCATGCTGGGAAATGAAATGCTGATACCTGATGCCAGTCAGGAACGGATCCTGGAAAGAGTTATAACAGGGCACCTCACAGAGGAGACTTATATAAGTCAGTGTCTTATTTTCTTACCTTCTGTTCTTATAGGCAGAGCTACCTACCCACATAAGATTGCCCCAGGGACACTGGGGTCACCTTTTTAAGAATATATACCCCACTTGTGCAATAAGAGGGCCCTCAGATGTTGCAGAAGTTCATTGCTAGGGTCCTCCCAGGCTGCTGGACAGTCCTTAACTTTTCCTATGGTCAGGGACCTTCTGGCTTTGCCATGGGCTAATGGCTGACAGTTCCACACAGTGAGCGGTCACAGGGCTATATGAGGCTACTGAAAATTGTTTTTTTGAAAATGGAAGCTTTTATTTTCAGCTCTTTATCGAAATGTAATTCATATTCCATAAGGTTTGCTCATTTAGAGAATTTCTTTTGCTAGTTTCATTAACTTTGTTTTATGTCTGTTTTGCCTGCATGGATATATGTGTACCATGTGCATGTCTGGTGCTCATGGATGTGAGAAGAGCGTGTCTGATTCCCTGGACCTGGAATAATAGATGGTTATGAGCCACCATGTAGGTCCTGGGAACCGAACCTGTGTCCTCTGCATGAGCAGCCAGTGTTCTTAACCACTGAGCTAATTCTCCAGCCCCACAGTTCTTTTTTAAACTTGTTATTTTAAGATGACATGTGTGTGTACATGTGTGCACATGTGTGCATGTGAGTGTACGTGTGTGTGTGTGTTTGTGTGTGTGTGTGTGGGGGGGGTGTCGGTCAGAAGATAACTTGAAGGAATCATTTCTCTTCTTTCACCGTATATGTAGTCCTGGGGATCAAACTCAGGTCATCAGGTTTGCCAGCAAGTACTTTTACCCATGAGTCACTGTGATAGGTCAGTTGTACAATTCCATGCTTCTTGCGAGTGACCGTTACTACAGCCATGTTTTTTAATCATCAGAAGAGAAGGAAGAGAAGCCCTTGAGCCATCGCTCTGCCCAGCACCCATCCTCCCCGGCCCCAGGACCTTACACGTGCCCAGCAAATGCTCTAGTGCCCAGCCACACCCTCTGCCTGGGTTATTCATAAAGTGGTCTAAAATGCACATGTTGAAGGTAGACCTAGGAGCTTCGACCTATAATCCTAAACTCTTGCGATCACAGGTTCAAGGCCAGCCTGGAATCTCAAGGGAAGAAAAACACGTGTTGAATAACCAGTGCATACCTTTTGTGCACAGAAGTGTTCAATACCTCATAAAGAGATTGGTACCTCCCGTATTGATCGGTGAAGTCAATGCCATACCAGCCAAAAGGATTCAAGCCCCGGCTCCCGTCCTTCTGGCCGGGACTCCATTGGAGGCTGCATATCAGATATTTACATTACATTTCATAACAGTAGCAAAATTACTATTACAGAGTGGCAACAAAAATTATTTTATGGTTGGGGGTCACCACAGCAGGAGGAACTGTATTAAAGGGCCGCAGTGTTAGGAAGGTTGAGAACCACTGCCTTAAAGGATGCTAAAGGCATTGATAGCGTATCCTCGAGTTCAGAGGGAAGGACAAACGGCCCAAACTGGTTATGATTATTCTGAAGGCAAGATGGAGTTTGAGGTACTTATCTTTTTGAACTAGGGGGCTTATTATATGTTTCTCAGAAATGAAGACGTGATGTTGGACCTGTTGTCCCTCTGGGCCCGTGGTAGCCTCTGCAGACTTTGGACCTCACCATTTATCTGGAGCACTCTGACTCCTGCCCCTGCCTGTCTCCCGGGTGCCTGGTACCTTGGACTCCTCCCTACCTTAAGGATGCCCTGGCTTTTGGACTTGACACCCTGGTATCTTCTTGTTCTTCTGAGCAACTTTCCAGATGCTGACCCTGTGGGTCCTGAACACATCTGTCTTCTCTTCCTAAAGAAGCCTAAGTCTCTCAGCTCCCAGCCCTGACCTGGGCTGTGCACCACCGGCCACGGCCCATGGAGCATATGGATTTTACTTCCGTGTGTATTATCTACTCTGCAGTGAGGCAGGCCTCTGCGTGTGTGTTCACATGTATGTGTGGAGGCCTGAGGCCAGCATGGGTATCACTCCTCAGAAACCATCTGGGTTGTGTTTTGAGTAAGTTCTCAACAGGACTCAGGGCTCATTGATGCAGCTAGGCTGACTACCAGAGAACTTCAGGGGGTCTCTACCCCACTCCCTTAGTGCTGCCAGGCCTGGCTTTTTATGTGGGTGCCGGGTCTCTGCTTACCCAGGAGGCACTTTCTCCACTGTGTTCCCCCCCGCAGCCCCTCAGCCCAGATTTTCTTGTTAAAGCTCTCCGAGTGGCACACGGTATAAATGCGTCCCTGCAAAGGTTGGGCGTTAGAATTGTACTCCCAGGACAGTCTAGGAGCTGTATCTATAGTAGCTGATCAATGCCAGGCCTCTGCTCTCCTGAGAAGGTCCTCACCATCATGGACGGTGGGTTCCTTGCCTTTGGGGGGCTTCCCAATAAGGAGGTACCTTGAAACACTTTCCTCTCGAGTGTGAACGCTCTTGCTTTTCTGCCTTTCGCTATGGGATGAAACAAGAAAGCCTCCAAGAGATGCTGGCCCTTCAACCCCGGACTTTCTAGCCTCCTGAATGGCAAAAGAGACATCTCTGCTGGGAACCCAGTCTTAAATATGCTGTTTGAACCACAGAAAATATACCAAGACCCAACTTCCCAAATACCCAGGTGAAGGTTCCATGGTGAATGGTGGCCCACTTTCTACCCTCTCCCAGCACCTTCAACCCTGGGCCCCGAGCTGCCCCCAGATGAACCCTCATCCTCACTTCGTACTGTGAGTGCTCCATGTCCTCTGACCCCCTCTCTGTCCTCACTCGGCACTCCAAGTGCTCCAGTCCTCTGGTTGGTTCAGGGTCTCCCGCTCTTCTCCCACCTTGCAGAAGGGGGAGCTCCCCCCTTCCCCCCCATTTCTCCTCCACAGCTGTTACCATGGCTCCCTCCAGAAAGGAGTGAGCTACTTCTGGAAGTATGACTTGTCCACACTAGATGATGTCCACCAAGATGGCCTCTCTTCCCAGAGGGCGTGTCCTTCTTGGAGTCTGACCCTTGATGCTGTGGCAATAGAGTTTATGATGGTGCAGATGTCAGGGCAGATTTATTTCAAAGGTGGTGCCCAGGGGACGCCGCCCTTGAGCTGTTGGTCTTCACCAGCCTGCCCTACCACCCCATCTATCCCTCTCTGCTCCTCAATGGGCTCTGCCTTCCATTCTGGAAGCTTCCACTTCCTTCCCCAGCCACCTGCTAACTCACTCAGCTGTCTCTCTCTGGAGCTCACACTCCATGGTTCCCCCATCAGCTCTGTCTACCTCAGACTGGGGTGCATCTGTCCAAGGGTCCACTTTGCCTGTGCACAGCTCATGTCTGCCCAAGTCTTCTGTGGCCTGAGGAGTTGACAAAGGTTAACAAGAGACCCCCTGTGGCATCCCTTGAAAAGCAGGGCGGGATGGACAAAGTCAGGGACCAGAGGAGATGGCAGCATTGGGCGCTGTCGTCTCATGTAAGCCTTGGGTTTTGTTTTGCTTCTTTTGGCCCAGATGGGGGCTTTTGAGAAGGACCAGTGAGCTGAGTGTCTGACAGCTACTCAGGGTTCAGGCTTGTCGCCTTCCTTATCAAAGGCTCTGCCAGCCAGCCAGGAGTACCAGGAAGTTCTGTAGCTTAAGAGAGATGTTTTTCCTCTGGGAAGTGGATCACTGAAGTGACTGATCACTGAGTAATCTTTAAAGTCTGGAGATCCTGCTTTCTGTCTCTGATGCATTATCTCCAGTAGATGCATTTCCCTCCCCCACACTGGTCCCTTGATTGACAGCTCCAGTGGCTCATAGCAGGGTCTGGAAGTGATATATCACCTGCACACAGGAGGGGCTACAGTTTGAATTATTTATTTGTTTGTCTGTTTATTATATGTAAGTACACTGTAGCTGTCTTTAGACACACCAGAAGAGGGCGTCAGATCTCATTACAGATGGTTGTGAGCCACTATGTGGTTACCGGGATTTGAACTCAGGACCTTTGGAAGAGCAGTCTTACCTGCTGAGCCATCTCACCAGCCCTACAGTTTGGATCTTAAATGTCCCTAAAGATCCATTTGGCAAAGGCTTGGACCCAACAGTGGTACTATTGACAGCTGAGGTTTCTGAGGTCACGGGAGCACACCTCTGAGGGGGTTGTATCTCCTCTCTTCTTCTCTTCAAGAAAAGTTTTTTAGGTGTATGATTTCATGTGTGCGAACGTTTTGTCTACACGCATGGCCATGTATCACATGTGTGCCTGGTGTCCTTGGAGGTTCAAGGAGGGAGTCAGATGCCCTGAAACTGGAGTCATCAACAACTGTGAGCCACCATGTGGGTACTAGGAACCAAACTCAGGTCCCCTGCAAGAGCAGCAAGTGCTCCTAACCACTGAGCCACCCTCCCCTTCCGGTTTGAAGAACTCTTTCACACACTCCCTGCCATGACCCATACCCTCACCTGAGGTTCACTGAACATGGGCTGAAAAACTTCTAGAACGATGAACTAGGAAAACCCTTTTCCGTTTAGAAGTTGGCTCTCTGGGCCAGGATAGCTCAGTGGGTGAGCGTGCTTGCTGCTAAACCTGAGCCCCTAACCTGGAGTTTAGTCCCTAGGACCCATGGGGTGGAAGGAAATTGCTGACTGCAGTTTTCTCTCACCTCCACACACAATACATAAACAAATTCAGAAAAGGTTGGTTGTCTCAGAACGTTGTCACAGTGACAAAGCTGATACCACACAGGACTCAAGGCTTCTGTCCCTGCTCAGCTCAGCCTGATGGTTTTCTCTGTGGCTGTCCCCTGTGGTCTGATGTGTCTCTCAGACATCGACTGCTCTTCCCTCTGGATGCAGACACTCTCAGGCTCCGCCCTTAGAATTCCCCCTTCTTACTCACTTGTCTCCGTCTGTCTCCAACCCACATAGTACTTTCCTGAGAACGGCACCAAACCAGACATGCAGCCTGGCCTGGCTTCTCCCAGTGTCTCTCTCTGAAGTCCTGGCCGTGCACTGCACTTTCAGATTCCCACGCAATCTGCGTCATGTATGCATTTGCATGTACTTTTGTTGTCTGTCTCCCTCACTAGAGTTCTTATAATTTTTATATTTATTATGTGATCATGTGTGTGTGTATGTGGGTGTGCAAAGTGTGTGTGCATGTGTGTGTACATGTGCATGTGTGTGCATGCATGTGTGCATATGTGTGCATGTGCATACATGTGCATATGTATGTGCAAATGTGTGCAAGTGCATGTATGTGTATGTGTGCATGTACATGTGCAGGTGTGTGTGTGCATGTGTGTGTGTATACATGCCATGGGGTACATATGTACCATGGTGCATATGCAGATGTCAGAGGACAGTTTTTGAGAGTTGGTTTTGCCCCTCTACCTTTATGGAGGCTCTGGGAATCAGACCCATGTCACAGGCTTGGTGGCAAGTGCCTTTACCCACTGAGCACCCTGCTGCCCCCTCCTCCCTCTTCTCTCTTCTCTCTTCTCCCTCCTCCCTCCTGTGGCTATCTTTAACTACTTTGTGGGTTCTTCTCTTTCCCATCCTTCTCCACCCTTTTTTCTTCCACCCTTTCAACCCCTTAATACTAGGTAGGAGAGGAAAAAAGGAATAGAGAGGACAGGAAAGAGATTCCCCGAATAAAGTCAGAGTCAGAAAGGGGGTGACACTATCTGCTTGGGTATTGAGTTCCTTTGGACAAGTTTGATCTTTGCTGTCAGGGTATTTAGGTTTTTTTTTCCTTGTTTCTTCTTTGTGCACAACTACTTAATAAACCTCAACCAACAATAACCAACAACAACCAACAACCTTCCTCTTGGGGCCCTAGCACATATATATATATGTGTGTGTGTGTGTGTGTGTGTATGTATATATACACATATATACATATACATACATATACGTGTACACATACATATACGTACATACATACACACACACATATATACACACACACATACATACATATCCTCTAAAAAGTCTCCAGAATTCCAAATGTCACACAATTGCAGAAAGTATTTGCAGTTGAAAAATCACACCCCTGCTAGAGCCCAGGGCAAATCCTAGTCAGCCGCTGTGGACAGTCTGGAGCAGCCCCATATCCCACCCTGGGATTAAAATGACAACATATTCATATAATATTTCTGTGTTTTTAAAAGAAACCAAGATTCCAACATTCTCACTATACACTCCCTTCCTTCCTTCCTCTTCTTCCTCCTCCGCCTTTGAAATCCAGCTGTGTCATCTTCAATGAGGGGTCCAAGATTTGTCATTTTCCTGCTATGAGCTGCATCTTCCTCCGCCTTTGCCTCCTTTTTACTCTTCTTCCTCTCCACACTTCTTTCCCACTCCTCCTCTTCCTCACTCCCCATCCTCCCCAGCCCCCCTCCTCCCCACTCCTCCCTCCTCCTCCTATCCCTCTTACCAGTTCCAGCCCTGCCAGTTCTGCCCCCACACACTCCCTAAGTCACCTCCTCCGCCCATCACTCCTGCCTGGTCACCCCACCCTGTCACATTTCCGGACAACTCATCAACTCCCAACTTCACGGCTTCTACCTCAGTCCTGGATCTGCAAACATAGGTCTCGTTGACCTTGGGAACCTCCCACTGGCCCTGCTGGACCCCGGATGAACTCTAGCCTCTCCTTTTTTAGTTTCTCTAGCCATGGTCCCAACACTACCAAGGCCTCCAATCCAGCTACAGGACCTGTAGTCTATTCCCGAGGTAGCTTCAGTGCCCCAGCCTGCTGCTGGGCAAGACTGTCCCATCCCAGCCAGACCTTCAAGAGCACTGGGTCAAATTTTAAGGTCCACTTAGGCCGGAAGACGTGTAATTGACAGCTACTGAGTGAAGCCGTCTCTAGAAAGAGGACTCTGAGGCAAGCCTTAAGCATAGCCAGGATTCCTCACAATGCACCTAGACCATCCTGGGTCCTGGTACTGCACCAGAGTTAGGGAACTTGTGAGCTGGGGTGGGGTGTGTGGCATTGAACTCTCTGAGGATCTATAATTAGTTTGAAATACAAGGCATTTGTTTTATTTAGAAACAAAAATTAACAGGCTGGCTCCAGACTTGCTTCTTACCTGAGGATGACCTTGAACCCCTGAATCCCTGAGCGCTGGGATCATGGGTGTGCGCTAGCACACCAGGTTTATATGATGCTGGGAACCGAACCCAGAACTTCCCGGATGCTAGGCAAACACTCTACCAGCTATGACACCACCCCTCAAACACAAGGTTTTAAAGAGGAAAAAGACCAGGACTGCTCTGGGGAGGGAGCTGGTTACAGGGACAGGCACAGGCCACCAGGGCGTCACACGTACAGTACAGTGCCCAGGCAGCTGCCTGTCGTCTCCACTGGCAGTCCTCCAACTGTCCCTGCCTGCCGTGTGCCCAACATGTGCCTGTCCTGAGCATCTCACCAGCCAGACTTGGGTGTCAGCCGCTCCCTGAGACCTACGGGCATGCCAGGGCATCGGCGAGAGGCACAGAGTCCTCTTCTTTGCGGTCTGAGACCCTGGTGCTGCCGTTTTTGCATTTGTTACAGCATCAGTTCCAGCCCTGACAGTTCCATAAATGACACTGTCCCTTCAGGTCAGGTGTGTGGGGATACAGGAGACTGGCTAAGAAGAACTCTATGCCCACCAGGTCTCACCCTGTTCTCCTGAATCCTGCTCTGCGGGTCAGGCCTCTCTCACACTCACCTGGAGCTATCACAGGCCACCAAGATTGCCTATGGATAGCCCCATGGCAAAGAGAAAAGCCACAGAGGGCAGGAATTCCCCTCACTCTGACTCCTTGGCTCCAAGCAATCCTGAACGTTATATCTCAGCATCCTCAAAGCCCTTTGGCTGCCCTGATGCACTTAAGTTTTCCTGGCATCTGGGAAGTGTCTTTCCTTTCTGAGGAATTTGTCCTTTAAAAATCTCAATTCTTGAGCCGGCATAGTGGAATATACCTGAAATCTAGCACTCAGGGGGCTGAGGTAGGATCGTCATGAGTTTGAGGCTGTAATGAAAGGAACACTGACCAAAAGCAACTGAAGACTCTAGGCTGTGTCAAGTTGACATAAAACTAGCTATCACAGAGATCTCCTAGAAGTAAGCAATTGCCTCTGTCTTAGCCGGAGATGGTGGCACATGCCTGTAAGGCCAGCTCTTGGGAGGGAAGGAAGATGGTGAGTTCAAAACCAGACAGGGCTACATAATGAGGCGTGTGTGTGTGTGTGTGTGTGTGTGTGTGTGTTGGCTTCCCAAGTAACACTACCTACTTTCTCTCTTTGGAGAGTCCTCTACATTTGTGGGACAGACTGCACAGTCCCTCTAATGGCTCCTGTGGAGACAGGCGCCTCCAGACCATGGATTGGGGCACCTTTTGGAATCTCTTAAAGACTCAGGCTGTCCATGCTGCCCTCAGACAACTAGGAGCCCTGAGCCTACAGCCGTCGTTTGCTGATGCCAGACTCCTGTCCTTTCTGCTTGGCTGCACGGTGGCCCTTCCTGGGAAGGAGCGGTGCTTTTGAGGCTGGATGTGGTTAAAACACAAGGTTTTGTGAGAAGTCCCTGAGATCTAATTTCTACACAGTGGCCAAAAACCAAACCAAAACAAAAAACCTTCTAAAAAATAGCAATCCCCTGGTCTCCATGGAAACCTCCTCCTGGGTACCTTTCCACGCTGGGCTCCTTTCTCTATCTTGAGTTGCTCATCTCCTGTCTCCTCTGTCGCTGCTTTCTCCTCACGGTCCTGGCAGCCGCCTCTCCCTTTCTCTCCCTCAGTTCCAGCCCTGAACTTCTTCCTGGGGTCAGAGGCATCTTTGAGCTGCTGTGCCTCCCTCTTTCCTGCTTGGCTTCCTGTCACTTCAGCTCCGGGGCCACAGACCTCGATGCGAATCTTGTCCCGACCACATCCCTGTGTTCCAGAAGTACACTGACTGGAGGGAGGCCGTTCTGGTGGGCAGGGTGCTCTGTGGGTACTTCAACGCAGGCTGTGTCCTCATCCATCCGGGTCCTTCCACCTGCATGGGACAGAGCATCTATGGGGACAGCAGCATGGTCCTGCCTTTTTGTATTGCTGCTGTCCCTCAGACGACACTGTTGTGACATCCGCTTCCTTATTAGACTCATCCCACAGCCTCATGGGACCCGACTTCTGGACCACAGCATTAACCCTGTGCCAGCTGTCCCTTTGTGATGCCAAGCCTTCCTGCCCCCTAGATATTTCTGGGTTATCTAGCAGCCTGGATGATTCGTGGGGTTCCCTCTCTACTGTGAAACACCAGGCAGAAGCCTTATTTGGAGCTAGTCCTTGGTGAGGACCTTTGTGTCCCTGGCCCATGTGCTCCACTCCCAATCAATAGTTCCTTCATTCTGGATCTTAAGATATGCTGGATCCACGGGTCAACATCCAAATACCCAACCGTCCATCAGCCCAGCTTCCGTCCATCCTGTTAGAGTGACAGGGGGAGGAGTTAGGAGAAGCCACCTGCCCACTTCCTCCAGCGTTGGGTCCCAGCTACCGTGTTTCATGACGCCACAAGGACTGGTGGCCATGGAGAACAGCACCATCCAGCCAGAGGGGAACATAGCACATCTCCAGCTAATAGAGCTGACTTTCTCAAGCATCTAACCTCTGTGAGTCCTCAGTCCTCTCCTTTGTCCAGAGGGTCTCCCTGCATCTCCCTGTCTCCTGTGGCATAGAATTTCCTGTCTGCGCCTTCCTTTCTGGTGTCACATTCCTTCCCCATCATGAGGTTTTTGCTTTTTCTCTTCTCTAACCCTCTTTTAACATATTAATAGCAAGTCCGTTTTTTTTTCTCTTGTTAATGTGTGTTTTTCTGTTTACAGTGGAGTCCAGTTTACAGGCCCTAGTCGCTGAACCTACGACTGCAGAGGAAGTTTTTCTTCCAAGGCAGATATGCTGTGATTGGCTTTGAAGCATCCTAAAAAAGACACCAAGGGACACTTCCCTACACCTCAGGGATCTGAAAGGTTTCACTTTGGAGATTCAAGGAGGATACTGAAGTGGACTGGCCCTTTAGGTAAGACATCCATTACAGGTATTGATGACATGAACAGAGAGACAAGAGTTCACACCCTAAAGTAGGATAGGGGTCCCTTCTCCTTTTCTATCTTGGAACTCACTCTGTAGACCAGGCTGGCCTTGAACTCAGAAATCCGCCTGCCTCTGTTCCCAAGTGTTGGGATCAAAAGCGTGTACCACCACTGCCCAGCTGGGGTCCCTTCTCATAGAGGGAAGGAGGTGATTTCATGCCATGGGCTGGTGTGAAGTCCACAGCTCTGACCTGTAGCCAGGTAGTCCAGATTCCTGAGTGGTGGGGGATGGGAGAACTCCACTCCAGGGAAGGAATGTGCACCCAGAGGATGTGGAGGACAGGGGGCATAATTAAGGCATTTTGTTCTATGGTTGGGGAATGTGTCACCACTAGAAACACCGTAATGTCCAGGAGTCTGACAACCCGAGGCCTGAAGGTTTCCTTGTGGGAAGTCAGTATTGACCACCCACATCTGGGCTCCTGGAGAGTCTGTTAAGGTTAGAGATTGAGACTCTCTGTGAGGGGCTTGTTGTTGCCTTTACAGTGGCCATCAAAAAGGCCACTTTGGGTGGGTGTGGGCCAAGCCACAGTCTGGTCTGATTCTAACAACATCTCATGCCTGTATCAGCTCCGTTCTCTCAGCTTCCAAACCTCTGTCTGCTTGTACAGGTCTCATTGTAGAATTAGAATCCTGAGAATCTGGGGGTGCTGGTCTCCCGGGTGTGTACTAGTGTCTAGCCAGCTATATTGCTGGACTGGCTTCACCTCCATGGAGGTCAAGGCCACTTCCAGCTCATGACTACAGCCCCAGCCCCTTAAAGTAGCACAGACACTCTCCAAAGAGATGAATGTTATTTCTGGACTGCTCCACACCCTGCTCCACACCCTCTGTGAGGATTAGCCTTAATTGTCAACTCAACACAATCTAAAGTCTCCCAGAGAGTTCCAATGCGGGATTGTGTAGATCAGGTTAGCCCATGGGCATGTCTAGGGGGACCCTCTTGATTATGTTCTGAGGGCCCACTGTGGGCGTTACTATTCCCTTGATTGTTTAAGAGGGAAAAAAAGCAAGCTGAGTTCTAATCGCTCATGCATGCATTCGTCTCCTATCTCTTAAAATTCTTTTTAGATTTAATTATTTTATTTTTGCGTATATGAGGTTTTTTGTTTTTGTTTTTGTTTTTGTTTTTTTTTGCCTACACATATGTGTGTGTACCACATGGGTTCCTGGTACCCTCAGAGGTCAGAAGAAATTACCAGCCACCCCGGAAATGGAGTTATAAATGGTTGTGAGCCACCATGTGGGTGCTGCACATGGAAGCTGGGTTTTCTCCAAGAGAAACAAGTGCTCTCAACCACTGAGCCATCTCTCTTGACTATGCATGCGGTTGGCTGCTGCCAGTTTCTGCTGCTGTGGCTTCTCTGCCGTGACAGCCTGTAACCTAAAACTGTGACCTAACATCTCTAAGTTGCCGTTGACAGAGTATTTTATCACAGCAACAGAAACAGAACTAAGACACCTTCTAAGAGGCTCCAGCTGGTCTTGAGCTGGGTCACCTTCTCTTAGGACCTGAACATCAGCTATTTTCTTCATCCAGGAAGATACAGGCTAGCTAGCGCGCTGACTACGGTCCTCTTTGAAAGCCTCATCTTGGTCCCGAGAAGGTTCTGAGTCCTGGCTGTTGAGATGGTTTTCGGAAGTTCCCACAGTGCTCAGGCAGTGCCATGCCTGTGATGGGGGTACCAAGGGCAAGGGTACTGAGTATAACTGAGGATGCCCCTGGCTCACTCACACTGCGACTGTCCCCAGGCCCGTCCCAACAGAGTCATGGCTTGGTGACCATGCAGGACTCAATAAGATCTGGCTGTGATCAGTGATGGTGACCAAGAACCAAGGCTAATGACAGCAGCCGGACAGCGAGAACCCTCCAGGGAAAAAAAAAGTGAGGACGCTTGTTTGGTAGGCACACAGATATTGAGGTTGGGAAACCAATCCTATCTGTTTGCCTCTAGACTAGATATTGTCAGGGGTGCTGGAGATAATACCAACAAGTCTAAAAAGACATTTAAATGGAACTGCGATAGGATGATCCTCCCTCCCCCAACATGAATGATTTGTCATCGATGAGATTAATGAGCACAAGATTTCATCTGTATGTGTGAATGGCGGGGCAAAACTTTTTTTCTCATATGTGCTATAGCTGGGGTATTCAAGTTTCTTAGTTTGCTAGACCGTGACCAAAAAAGCAACTTGGGAGGGAACGGGTTTATTTAGCTTACACTTCCTGTGTCACAGTCATCGAGGGAGGTCGAGGCAGGACCATGGAGGCAGGAGCTGATGCAGAGGCCATGGAGGGTGCTGCTGACTGGCTTGCTCCTTGTGGCTTGCTCAGTCTGACTCCTTATAGAACCCAGGGCCTCCTGCTCAGGGAAGATGCCATCCCTGGTGGGCTGCGCCCTTCCACATCATTGATAGAGAAAATGTCCCACAAACTTGACTACAGGCCAATCTGCTGGAGGGGCTTCTCAGTTGAGGTTTCTCCTTCCTAGATGACTCGAGCTTGTGCCAGACGGACAAGAAGCTAACCAGCATATCAAGCTGGAATGACAAAAGACAATTTAAAAGGAGAAACAGCACACAAGTTTTATCTGCTATCATCACTTTCACTGTAAGCACTCAGAGACTTCTGCTAAAAAGAAAAAGGACTCAAAGATGTAGTTAAACCTGGTGTGTGCAGGAGGAGGCTGATGTATTACTCTAACCAAGGGTAGAAATTACAGGGTAGTGAGAGGTCTAAGAGAAGCAGGTATGGGAAGGGAAATGGACTGGGGTGGGGGAGGGGGCTGGCTGGTGAAGACCCAGCTCATGGCTGGAGGAAAGCTGGTCTCCCCTCCGACGACTGGGGGCAGGGGAGTGTGTTCACAGGCAGTGGTGGAAGGCCTGGATGCTTTTCCTGTGTTGTTTTTCATCAGTAGCTCAAAATAGTCCCTTTGCTCAGGTAGCATATTTTAGGGGGATAACTTTGATTCCATCAATATTTTAAAAGGATTTTTGCTGTATTACCCACAAAACTGTATAAAACGCAGAGCAGAGAGGTCACCTACATCACTGGCAGATTTGCTGAAGACTCACACGCAGGCCTAGCCCTCCGGGCAGGAATGAAGATACTCTAAAGATGACACTCACATCCCTCCCTTTGACAAGTCAGATAAGGGTCCCCAAGCAGCACTCCAAGTATCCCGCCCTGGAAGAAGGAAAAGGCCGATTCCTGGCACCAGTTGATGAGGACCTTGTCAGACCACCACCTTGCAGGATGGACTTGCCCCCAGGGACAGCAGACCTGGGGACTGGTCCTCTTCGCTCCTCCTCCCAGTGTGGCCACAGTGAACAGATCCCTTTCTCTGCTTCTCACTAGCCATCCCTCCATGCTGTTGATTAGCCTGTCCAAGACGGATGGCTGAGCCTGGCTTCTTAAGTCACCAGGACCCAGCCAGACCTTTAGTGACCTGAACTTAACAGAAGGGTCTTAAATCAATACTGAATTCTAATGTACGAGGAGAGAACTTTGACACCATAATCATGACCTTTTCTTGTATATAGACTAATTTGTTGCTTTACGATCCTTCTTGCTGATTGGAACTTTTAAAAAATGTTATTTTTCCTTTGGGCTGGAGAGATGGCTCAGCGGTTAAGAGCACTGACTGCTCTTCTGAAGGTCCTGAGTTCAAATCCCAGCAACCACATGGTGGCTCACGACCATCCACAATGAGACCTGACGCCCTCTTCTGATGTGTCTGAAGACAGCTACAGTGTACTACTTTATAATAATAACAAATAAATCTTTGGGCCTGAGCGAGCAAGGTCAACCGGAGTGAGAGGGGTCAACCGGAGTGAGCAGAGGTTCTAAATTCAATTCCCAGCAACCATGTGAAGGCTCACAACCATCTGTGCAGCTACAGTGTACTCAAATACATAAAATAAATAAATCTTTTAAAAAATGTTATTTTTCAAAATTAAATATACGAACACTATGTTTACATTGTTTTTCTCCAACACATCCCATGCTTACCCTATTCCCCAGTTCCCTTTCAAATTCATGGCCTTTTTCTTTATAATTTTCTTTAATTGTGTATTCAAATAAGTATATACGCATAACTTTCTAGCCTATCTAGTGTTGCTCATACATCAATGTGATTATGGCTGCCTGCTCAGTTGGGGGCTCAGCCCTGGGGAAGACTGATCACCCCCCACCCCCATCCCCCACCCTTACTCCGCTCCTCCCCCTCCCCCCCTCCAGCTCAGCAGCCATTAACTACCTGTAGACCTTCATCTAGGAATGAGGTAATGTGGAGATTTCCCCGGTCCACTGGTATTTTCCTGGTTCTTAAATTTATAAATAAAGTAGGTAACTGTCATTTGGAAGTCAATAACTCATTTGAAAGGAAATACACCTCACTCTTGCCAGGTAGCACACAGCTTAAATCTTACCACTAGGGAAGCAAGGACAAGTAGATCCCTCAGAGTTTGAGGCCAACCTCATCTAAATGGCAAATTCCAGGGCTATACAGTGCAATGTTACCTCAAAAAAAAAAAAATCTAGCTCCTTAAGAGCTCTGTGTTAAAGCAACTTTTATTATTTATTTATTTGTTTTTGTTTTTTTTTTTCGAGACAGGGTTTCTCTGTGTAGCCCTGGCTGTCCTGGAACTGTAGACCAGGCTGGCCTCGATCTCACAAATCCACTGCCTCTGCCTCCCAAGTGCTGGGATTAAAGGCATGCACCACCACTACCCAGCAAAAGCAACTTTTTTTGCCTGATGTAACTGCCATCTCCCAAGTTTTATTGCCTCTATCTGCTAACCTAGGCCTAGCCCTGGAAGCTTCTAGCCTCTGTACAATCTAATCTAGGCCTAGAAATGTTTTCAGCCTCTGAGAGTTATTGCTGAATAAGCTCACCCTTTCTTATTCTCTCTGTGCCCTAGCTGACTGATTCAGCTCAGCTATCCTGGCTCAAAACTCTTCTCCAACCTGACTGATTCAATCTGGCTTCTCTCTCTCTGCCTCTCCTGAATTGCTCTTCCTGGCCTCAAACTAACTCTGGCATTCTGTTCTAATCTTCTGGCTCCATTTCACTCCCTGGCTCATTCTGTCTTCACCTATCCAGTTTGTTCTCGCTCTACAACCTGTCTCTGTAGAACTCTCCCAGTAAAACTGTCTCTTTCTCTCTCTCTGCATTGGCCCTTTAGTAGCTTCTCTTTCCCCTCTCTTCTCATGAGAGTTGGGCGTATCCAGTTTAGTCAAATCTTTCTCTGATTCATCACTTTGTCTGCCACTCAATTAGACATCACTTTCAAACATGGGTGCTTCTACAAACCAACTTTACCTTCATTGTTTGGGATTAACAGGAGTACTAAGGGCGTGTCTGTATTCCAGTCAGAGAGATTAAAGGTGTGAGCTAAGGGTGAGCCGCACCACAACTATAAATAGTTTTTTTTTCAGTAACACAATCTTGGGGTTCATAGTGAGATCAAATATCCTGCAATAGCTCTATCCTCCCTTGCTCCATAAGGCAGGCAGGAGAGCTGACCCTGAGGTCATGGAGCAGGAGAGTTGGCCCTGCCCCTCACCTACAGCCGCACTTGGGAGATTGGGCCCTACATCTTATCTTGGCAGCACAGTAGAGCTGGGTCTGCACCTGGAGGGTGCGGGTGAGCCAGCCCTGCCTTGGTGTGAGCATGGGAGAGCCAACCCTGCCTTGGTGTGAGCATGGGAGAGCCAGCCCTGCCTTGGTGTGAGCATGGGAGAGCCAGCCCTGCCTTGGTGTGAGCGTGGGAGAGCCAGCCCTGCCTTGGTGTGAGCATGGGAGAGCCAGCCCTGCCTTGGTGTGAGCGTGGGAGAGCCAGCCCTGCCTTTTTTTTGCTGTGTGGTGACCAGGGAGAAATGCCCTCCTCCCCTCCCTTGTTCCTTGCCTCATGTGGCAGGTGGGAAAGTCTGGGTCATGAGAATGGAAGAACTGGCCTTGTCCCTCCCTGGCTACAATACTTGGGAGAGTGGGCCCTGCACCTCATCTGGGTAGCCCAGTAGAACTGGCCCTGATGTCATGAGCCATCCCAGAGGGCATGAGATCGGGAGAACTGGCTATGCCCCTTGCTGGCTTCAGCTTTGGTTTGGACTGGCCAGCCTGGGCGGGGCAGGAGAGCTTGCTCCAGTGGTGTGGGTGCATGAGAGCCGGTGGGCTAACCAGCTCAGATGCCTCTCAGGCCCAGGTCCAGGGCTTTGAGTTGACCTGCCCCAACATCTACCCCACTGATAAACCGCAGGAGTGCGTGAAGGGGCTGGTCCTACAGATCTCAAACTGCAGAATCTCCATGACGCAGGGAACCAACAGGATATCTGAGAGGAGTTCCAGTGAGGTTCCAGTATTGATAATGTAGCAGAAGTCAGAGGCCTTGTACCAGACCAAGGACTCGTTGCAATGAACATTGCAAGCAAAGAAATGCAGACCAAAAGGTTCACCGTGGGATACACTGTTACATATTACAGCTTCCACAATGAGATTTTATAGGTTCACCATAGGATATACTGTTACAACTTCCACAACAAGATTTTAATTTCCACTGGGGGGGAGTTTGCAAGGGTGAGGGTAGGTAGAGGAGGAGGGGGAGATGAGTGAGATTGGGTGCATGTGACTGCAGAGTCTGCCTGTTTTGACACGTCTGCTTTTCCACCTGCTCAGGTGTCTGTCTTCTCCGCCCTTTAGTCCCCACACAGCAGGTCCAGTCTGGTTTTGAACTTCCCCTACTAAACACCTATCACACTCGACAAAGGGCAGGGCTTTGGGTTGACCACCTCAACCTTCTGAATAGTGTATTGGCTCATGGATTTCGGCATGGGATAATACAGACATTCCCCTAGGACTCAGAACACCATGGCTCAGTGCATGAATGCACTCGCTGCGTGAGTCCCCGGGCACTTCAGAGAAAACAACTCAGAAACAGACGAGAAGAGGAGGAAGCCAAACTGGAACATGAGTGCCGTGTGCTTGGTGGCGCTTGTTTATAATCCCAGGCACAGGAAGCTCAGGGACAGGACCACACGTTCAAGGCT
Source organism: Tokudaia tokunoshimensis (assembly GCA_036184795.1). Taxonomy (NCBI): domain Eukaryota; kingdom Metazoa; phylum Chordata; class Mammalia; order Rodentia; family Muridae; genus Tokudaia; species Tokudaia tokunoshimensis. Next base: position 132,066,676 of record BTHU01000005.1, read on the forward strand.
GGGTTAGGGAAGTCTTCCTCTAAAACTGGGAGTGAATGGAGACAGGAACTCAAAAGAGAAGACAGTCATGGCCAGATGATCGGCTCTGGGACAAGCCTGGAGCACCAGAGGATTCTAAGGGCAACCATATGACCAGGTCAAGAGTGTGAGATACAGGTGAGGACCAGACAGCTGAAGACCACCAGTGCGTGGGTGGGCTCTGCTCTAACGATGATGGCGTACTGTGTCATGAGCAGAGCTCGTGAGCTAGGAACTGGGCCTTGATGCAATTGTATTTACGGTGTTAGAACACTTTCCTACCTGCTGTGTGGAAAGTGAATCTTGTATCGTTGCAAAAGAAGCGTTGGAAATGTGATTACGGGATGTTTGAATGGTCTCCAGACCTGCTAGAGGCTTTGTCTAGGAGAAGGTGTCAGAAGGAAAGGCAGAGGCAACAGGCCTGGCCAGACATGTTCCTCCTGTGACTTAATAATTACTCACCACATTCCCTGAAGACAACCGGAGCCCGGGACCTCTTCCCAGAATGCACTGCTCTTCAATATGGACCTCTAGGTCCACCAAGGCAGAGATTTATCTTGCCTTTGTAGATTATACCCGTGGTGGCTCATATTACCGTTGAGGCAGTAATCACCACAGAGTCCTGGACACTGACCCACCTCCAAAAATGTCTCTTTGAAGGGATAAGAAGAAAAATAGATAAAATATAACAGAAAGGACCCCTGCAGAGGGGAGGTGCCCAGTGCCCAGAGGACACACAAAGGAGGTTCTGAGCTGTCCAAGAGCAGACAAGGGAGACTTGGATGCTGAGAGCCTTATAGGTTCAGACAAAGCCTGCAGAGAGCACAGGGCAGGCAAGGCTCCTTCCAGGAGTCTTTACTGAGCAGAGCCCGAGGGAAAGTGGGATGGGGTGCTTGTAGGTTTGTTTGCTTGTAGCGAAGGGGACAAAAGGACACAGCCTTGGAGAGAGAAGAGAGATTAACAAGGGCATTTAAAGAGCTCTTCCATGCTGGTCAGTGGTGACATCCATCTTTAACCCCAGTCCTCGGGAGATGGAGGTAGGTGGATCTCGGTGAGTACAAGGCCATCATGGTTTACACAGAAGACTTCCAGGACAATTAGAGCTAGAGAGAGAGACAGAGAAAGAGGGACAGAGACAGACAGAGAGACAAAGAGACAGAGACAGAACAGAGAATGGGGGTCTCAGTGAGTTCAAGGCCAGCCTGGTCTACATAGATTGTTCCAGGACAGTCAGGGCTGGGGGGCAGTGGGGAGAGACAAAGACAGAGACAGAGATAGAGACAGACAGAGACAGAGAGACAGAGACAGAGAAGGGGGTTTTCAACAAAAAGTATTTTCCAGACTTCTCCATGTTTGGGAGAGAGGAGCTGCCACTGAAAACATGTATTTGGCTCAAGATGGTCACTTTGACTTGAAGACAATGGTTTACAGCAAGGACTCAAGATCCAGGCTCCAAAATCTCTCAGAAGAGCTCATAGGAAATCAGATGAGTCTTTCACTCAAAGTCACTGTGGTCTTGACACACTTTGAGGGTCAGGAGGAGGGAGGGGTGGGGTAGGGAGGGAGGAGAGGGGAAGGGTGGGGAGGGGGAAGTGAGGGGAGGGGAGGGGAGGGAAGGGAGGGATGGAGGGGAGGGGTAGGAATCAAGATTCATGAGGCAGAGAACACCAATCACTAAGCCAGCATTTTTCCATAAGTGAAATTTTCCACACAATAAGATTGGCAAAATGCCTGCCAATTAGTGAAAACACGTCTATACCCTGGGACACTACATATGTGCAAAATGGAAACAAAGTAAAAATAAACAAACAAACAAACAGGAAAGCTGGGAGCAGGGCGCTCTGACAGACGATGTTAATTATCTAATGAGGAGAGAAATAAAGCAACCAGGGCAAAGCACAAAGTGAAATTCTTCCCAAACGTCCTTAAACCGCTCGTGTTGGAAAAGTGGGCGGGGCACAAGCGCTCGCCTTCAGATGTCTGGGAACATTATGTCACTGAGGTACCCCATACTCCTCACCCCTGAATTCCAATCTTGGGAATTTCTCCTAAGGAAATAATTTGAATGATAATTGAATAATCATTTGAAAATAAATTTTTTTTTAAAAAAAGCAAGTTTGTACTTGTGCCTGCCTGGGTCTTTGCTACTTCACTGTTTATGGAATTTGAGAGAAACTAGACTTTATTTAGCAAGTGGGGTGGGGTAGGGTGGGGGGGGAAATGGATGATGGCAGTGAAGACGTGCAGAAACTCGGGGGGGTGTGGGGTGTTGGTCGTGACAAGACCTGAGAGGGACGTGAGGAACTCTGACTAAGGCTGTAGCTGGAGGTCAGAGAGGAAGGTTGAGTCAAAGGTCTATTTAAAGACGCATTTACATGTGCGTTGGGAGAGGGAAGGAGGCCCCGGTGGGACACTCAGGCAGGGCGGATGGTGTTGCAACAAGTTAATATAGAGGCTCCAGGTGAGTGGGCTGGGGTCTACCTGACTGAAGAGGGGTGGGAGGGAAAGGGGGGCTGCCAGCTCTGGTGTACATATCCAGATAAAGGTGACTTAATTTCCTGAAGACCCCATCTCTCGGTACTGTTACACTGGCCAAGTGCATTCGCTGGGACACTCAGACCCCAGCACCACGGTCTCTGTACCTCCACGTCACACTTCACTGTGTGGCTGAGTCAAACTTTAATTCCTTATCTTTGATTGGGCTTTTATTCACCCAGTACAATTACTCTTACGTTGATCTACCAGATATACCTGTGGGTGACATTTCAGTCCCCATGGGTGACATTTCAGCCCCATGTCTCAGAGTCTTTTCTTCTTCCGTGGGCTGTGACTTTAGACAAAAGCTTAAGATCTCTTTGTTTAAAAAAAAAAAGTCTTTCAATTACATTTATTTGTGGGGAGGTGCCCTTGACGCATGTGTCGGGGTCAGAGGACAGCTTGCAAGAGTTGGTTCTCTCCTACCGCCTCGTGAGTCCTGGTGACAGAACTTGGGTTATCACTTGGTGGCAATCGCTCTTATCCACTGACCATCTCACGGGCTCAAGAAAGAGCTTGCGATCTTCAAGTTTCTGCTTTCTCACCTACACACCGAAGATGAAGGAAGGACGCGTCACGGGCTGTCACAGGATGTCTGAGGCATCACAAACATCATAAACATACCTACAATCTCTATAAACCTCTTCGCCTCCTACCATGTCTTTCACATGGCCCTGGACTGCTCACTCTGGTCAGAGTCACCTATCTTTGCGATTGTTACAATGGCATCTGGTCCACACAACCCAGTTACACTGCCTCTTTCCTCACCAACCTGTTCGTTAGTCACCTGTCCTCTGAGGCTCCTAGGTAGAAATAACCAGGATATCTCTATCCAATCTAGTTAACCATGCCCCACCTGAGTGGGTGTGGCTGGCGTCAGACAGAACCCTGTTCGAATCCTGGCTCTTCTGCTTGCACACTGCATCACAGTGAGCGTTGGCCTCCTCTCTCCAACCCTCAGTCTCTGCATCTGTAAGATGGGGCAGTAGCAGCCTGCCACTTAGGGTGAGGAGGTAGCATGTTTGCACTCAAGGGGCTCTCCAGAGGGAGGCTGGGCACAGGAGTCACCTCGTCACTCTGGTCTAGCCTGTTGGCAGCAGTGATGGAATCTCCTGACTGCTCCTAAACGTCAGTCCTTCCAAGGCCAAAGTTCAAGGTGCCATCAAAATGACCCTGTGGTGGTAATATCACTCTCCGTGCAGGGCTATAATGCCTGGGGTTGTCTCTATTACAGCTCTAGGAACTCCTGTGAATCTAGTCATAGGGTCTGGCTGCCTGTGTGCCTGAACCTCCACCTACCATCTCCCCCTGCTGAGCCCAAGGCCTGCTTCAGCCTTGGTCTCACAGTTCTTTGAAAGGTTGTTGCCTGAGCTATCTCTCCTGGGTCTGGTTCTCCCCTATCCCTAACATTTAGCTCAACGCTCTCTCCCCGGTCCCACGGCACTGCACTCCGGGAAGTTCCGTCTCCACCATGACGGCTCCCCCGGTGAGGTTCATGCCCTTAACACTGTCCTCTTCGTCACCCGCTGCTCCAGCTGGCCCCACAAGCTTGCCAGTTGTTCACTGTCCTGTTAATAAATAATGTTTTCTTGGGATTCAGATGTACAAACGTTTACCCACAGGTCAAAGGTCTAGACAGTCATTCGTCTGTGACTTCAAACGTCCAAAAACCCCACCAATGTCTACCCCCAGGACAGATGTGTTCCTAGACACCCTGTGGGTGTGTTATGAAATAGTCATGTCTTGAATGTCACGTGCCTGGGTGGAGAGACATCTTCCCTATGTGTGGAAAGTCTAGAGGACAGCTGCGGTACCTGTCCGATGCCTGCTCTGTGGTGGGACGTTGTATTATGCTGTTTTTTTTTTTCCCTAAGGAGTGTGAGCTTTGGGGGGCACTGTCCCTGAACTGAAGTTGTACAACTAGAGAGGAAGTGGGCGGTTGACTTATCACTAGCCCTGGCTCAGGAATATCCCGTCACTCAAAATGTGCCTCACATTCCCAGAACTGTGCCGAGTCTGGAGAGGAGACCAGCGAGTGACTCAGAGTCCTCTGGCTTTTCCACAGCTCAATCCTGAAGCCTGCTGACTGAGGGCGGGTGGATGGAAAGTCCTGTGAATACTGGTAGCTAACACCGTGTTCCTCACCTGGATGACTGTGGCTTTAGGGGTGCAGAACTAAACCAACCTAGTCAGCCTGGTTCTCTCTGAGCTGGGTAAGCTCCTCTGGCTTGCTTGTGAATCTGCAGCTGTCCAGATGTCGGCAGAGGATGTGGGATGCTGGCTGCACTATATGACCTTGGCCATAGGTCTGATTATTTGCTTCAAACGAATACCACGCCCCTGCCCTCACATACGGCGTCCCTGCCCTCACATACGGCATTTCTACTTTCGTGTCCAGCTTTTGGGCTTTACTCTCACTTGCCGTTTCATTTCGGCCTTCACAGAGCTTCCCTCTGCCAAACAGGAAGACCTGGAAGCATTCTTTCAAGGGCAAGAATTTGGCAACCGTCCCTGAAAGCCAAGCACAAACTCCGCAGGGGTTTAATGATGCCCCTCCGAGGAGGCACCTGCTCTTTTCCACCCACCTCTGGGCACGCGTCCATCCGGCTAATGAGCCGTGGCCCAGTCTCCAGCCCTCATTGTGGAGGCCTCTTCCCAGCCACTTCTGTACGCATCCCCGGAGGGAGGGTCCCCTCTGCGGGCTGTCAGCGATCATCGTTCTCCGACCCAACGTACTGCCAGCCCGTGGGCGAATTCCTCTCCCCGTACTTATTTCCAAAGATGCATTAACCCGCCTGGAAGTAAGACCCCAATTCCCCAAGTCCACCCACAAAAGGTCAGGGAGTGCCAACCGGGGCCCTGAAGAGTCGCCGACACGTTCCAAGCACAAATTAACCAGCCAGGAAGGAGGCAGGCGGGCGCCACAGCGCCAAGTCCTGCGACTGTATCTCCACATCTGCCAACTTGCTATCATGGAAAGCCATCTCTGCCCTGTGACTCAGTGCCCTGTCGGTGTGGCAGCCTTCCTGACGAGTGCTTCCCCGCACCACAGGCCTGGGGGTGAGGGCGCAGGGCTCCTAGTGTGTAGAGTGTCTGGGGCTCAGGACTCTAGCTAGCCAGGCCCGGAGCATCTAAGGCTTCTGTCTTTGCCTCTAAAGACTGGGCAAGTGGACAAGCTCTGTTCCCAGAGCTGTGACCATGACCCGAGTGCTTCAACACCAAGATACTCAACAAACGCCAAGGTCCTTCCGCGGAGGACAGTTGGTACCATGCGGTACCTCCCCCGGTAGGTTCCACTGGCTCACAGCTGGAGACTCGCTGTGTGCTGTCTCTAAATCTATCAGCAGCATCAGAAGTACGAGAAGAGCCGGGGTGAGAGGCACCTCGAGGACCCACAGACCCAGGGAGGAATGTCTGAGGGAAACTTGCATCTTGTGCCCGTGCTTTGGCTGTGCCAAGGATGAGGCTCCTTCAAGAAACTGGTTCGGGGCCTGGGTGACGGCCGAGCCAATAAAGCTCTTGCCATACAGTTTCAAGGAACTGAGTTCTGTGCTTAGAACGCACGGTGGTGTGTGCTTGTAATTCCCAAACCGGGGAGGCAGAGTCAGAAGGATTCCAGATTAGCATAAACCACAGGCCCCAGATCTCATAGAAGGACTCTTGATTCAAAAAAACTTCATCCTCAGGAATGATGGTCCAGGTTTACCCTGCCTCTACACATACCCATGTGTTTGAGCATGTATACAGCACGCTTACACACACACACACACACACACACACACACACACACACACACACTAAGGGGTGGAGTGGAGAAACTGGATCAGGATTTGGTGGTAGAATTCTGACCTACTATGCACGGAGCCATGGGTTCTATCCCCAGAACCAGGCCGAAGAGAGAGGGGGAAGGAGAAGCAGAGGGAAGGAGGAGGAAAGAAGGGAGGGAAGAGGAACGGAGGAGGGGGAGGCGGGGAGGAGTCATGATAGAGTATACCTGAAATTCTTCTCCCAATCAGGGCTCACGATAGATGAACCGGCTGCCCCCACCCCCACCTTAGAAGGCTGCAGGGAGTCAAGGCTGACACATTCTCCTGAGTCCTCAGAACCTCTGTCACTTCTAGAACATTGCAGAGGCCCGTGCAGCTGCTCACCTCTGGCCTGACTTCCTGCCTGCAGCCCGAGCAGACAGACAGACAGACAGACACACAGCGCCTGGCCCTTGAAGGGACCCACTGAAGGAGGTTAAGGTTCTGTGTTTATCTTAAACTTCAACCCCTTAACATTATTCCCTCTGGTTCTGGTTTGTAAGTCAAGTCTGTGGGACAAATGGAACTTGGACCAAGTTGGGAGGTAGGACTAAAAGAGTCAGGGTTGGGTACATCCCCCCCTGAAGCAGTCACAGGACAGAACTGGGGGCAGGGGAGGGGGAGGGGGAGGGAGAATTCTCAGAAAGGCATGCTTAGTCTCCTGTGTCTCCGGAGTACACCCCGTTAAATAGCAAAGAGGAAAGATTGTGACAGCTCAATAAAGACCCTGGAGGAAGGAAGACAGGCCTTTGTCCTGTTTTGGGACAAGGAATCTGGCCTCTCACGAGACTCTGCGGTGGGGAGCCAGGGAGCTGACTCAGCCTTCTCCCCTCCCTTCCTCTCATAGTGACCTCTTGTGGTACTACAGCAGAGGAAAGATCTGTGCCCTCTGGAGCCAGTGTTTGTGTGGGAATCCAGCTGTCACCTGGTCCCTGCCTTAACTTCTTTCCCTACAAAAGAGTTGGAGCAGTGTGATTGATTTTCAAAATCTTTTCAAGTTCTAAAACGGGTTGGCTCCTGGCACTTCTCAAGGTTCATCTCTACTTGTGCAAGCCTGGTGCCATGTTCGGCCCAGTGCCCTCCTGTTTCCCAAGACTGGCCGGGGGACCTTGCTCAGGTAGCAAAAAGTGTCTGAGAGTTAATGGCTGTTACAATCCATGGAATGGAACTTCCCCGTTGATGGGTTAGACTAGCGGCTCTCGTCTGGACTTAGCCCACCAGGCCAAAGCAGTTCCGCATATGTAAGAGGTTTTACTGGGGACGAAGAGGGAGAGAGAGAAAGACAAATGGGAAAAGAAAAAAAGGGGGGGGGGGATGAAAGTGGGGAAAGGTCTCTCTTTTATATACGCTGTGCCATAATCTGTTTGTAATCTGTTTGCAGGTGAGTGTTAGAAGTGGGCTTCAGCGAAGATATGTGGTAGTCATAGCAACAGGTGACACCTATTCGTGACATCCTGAGTTTGAACTGATCTGCAAAACTGGTCTTTTGATGACCTGCCCCATACGGCTCAGGACTCGGGACCTCGTGTGATCTAGGGGATTCCCTCTGTACTGAACTACATCTCCGGTCGGATCTACATTTTCTTCTTTACACTGTGTGTGTCTCCTGTGTGTGCATGTCTGTGTATGCATGTGTGTGTGTGTGTGTGTGTGTGTGTGTGTGTGCGCGCGCACACACACATCTATCCACCCATGAGCATGATGAGACCAGAGGTGTGTGCTGTGCTCAACCCCTCTGTCTCTGGGCCACAAGGTGATGGGATTATAGATATGTGCAGCCACGTGGGTTGTGGGGGATTTGAACTCGGCCTCACTCTTCCGCAGTAACATGTCTCTACCGCCTCAGGTCAGTACATTTCCATCTGGAGGCCATTCAACTGCAGACTCCTGGAGGCTGCTGTGTCCACAGTCAGCTGTTCCCTTCACGTAACACTCGTTTGGTGTCTTTGGTAACACAGTTTGATGAAGTCGAGACAGTCAGCCTTTCTTCCCAGTTTCCTTCAACCCAGACCTTTGTTCAGGCCTGGTTTCCTCTTTGTTCTGTGGGAACGAGATCTTCGGGCCATGACTCTCTAGGTCTTGTGGAACAAAGCTGTCTCTGCAGGAGCATCAGAAGCTAAGATTTCAAAAGGCTGGTGTTTCAATTCCTGGGCAGGCCAAGAGCACGGCACTGGGACATCTTGAAGAAATAACCACCGGAGACTAGAGTCACAAGGAAACTTGGTGAAGGCTTTGAAGGTTGTGTTGCTACCACAGAGGCGGAGGACAGTTAGCTCAGGGCTGGGGGAGTGGCTTACCAGGCGGAGCGCTTGCCTAGCAAGAGGGTTCTATTCCGTGGATCCCATTCCGGCACTGCATGATCCAGGTATGATGGGCACACACCTGTCGTCCTGGCACTCAGCAGGTGGAGGAAGGTCAACTTCGGTGGCTTTTGATTCCCACCATTTCCAAGACAGTGAAGGTAGCAACAGCCAGGCCATGGCCCCTCGGGGAGCCTCAGGTGATTGGTCCTGATACAAGATGTCAGTGTAGCTACATCAAGACTAACATGAAAAAGAAGCTCAGTTGGCAGAGAAAGACTGGGTGCTCTTCCTTGCCTGGGCATCACACAACAAACAGAGCATGCTCCAAAAATGTCTGCCATGCACAAGCATGGGAGGCGCTGGCACTGTGTAGACATCTTACAAAGGGACGCAGGGCTCGCGGCCCGTGGCTTTTGGAGCGCTTACTGTTCCTTCAGCTCACTAGGCCACACTTATTCTCAGGAGTGTTTTATCTCTATTTTCTTATTTTTTGTCTTTCATAACGAGTGGTCTCTGTTTATACTTCAAATCTCATGTGCCTGGTCCAATCAATCATTTCCCGTGGACAGAAGGAACCGTGTTGGATTTCTAACAGATGCTCCTGGCCTGTTCTAACAGGATACCTCACAGACTCAGATTTTTGCCTATAAAAAGCTGGGGACCCATCCAGACACGTAATTCCTCCAGAGCCCAAATCCTTCACATTGAAGGTAATATTTGTGCAGGATCTTCCGGCTCATCATGGGCTGTCAATCATTCCTGAGTACTTACAATACCTATGCCGTGTAATCCCGGGCAATTAGAAGCTTTTTAGGGGGCAGGGGTGGTTAAAAACACTAACTGCTCTTCCAGAGGTCCTGAGTTCAATTCCCAGCAACCACATGGTGGCTCACAACCATCTGTAATGGGATCCGACGCCTTCTTCTGGAGTGTCTGAAGACAGCTACAGTGTATTCATATACATCAAATAAATAAATCTTTCAAGATGAAGAAGAAGAGGAAGAAGAAGAAGAAGAAAGAAGAAGAAGAAAGAAGAAGAAAAGATGAAGAAGAGGAAGAAGAAGAAGAAGAAAGAAGAAGAAGAAGAAGAAGAAGAAGAAGAAGAAGAAGAAGAAGAAGAAGAAGAAGAAAAAGAAGAAAAAGAAGAAAAGATGAAGAAGAAGAAAGAAGAAGAAGAAGAAGAAGAAGAAGAAGAAGAAGAAGAAGAAGAAGAAGAAGAAGAAGAAGAAGAAGAAGGAAGAAGATACAGCAGTTTAGGGAAAGGAACAAAGAAGAGTTCAAATGTTCCCCACATCATGGTTCTACTTTCCTCCAAATGTTTTTTCTCTTATTGTTGAGGTCATAATATAATTAGATCATTCTTCTCTTCCCTCTCCCCCTATCCAAAGCCTTCCCGTATACCTCTTGCTTACTTTCAAATTCATGGCCTCTTTTTTTCTTTTTTCTTTTTTTTTTCTTTTCTAAGTTTTTTTTATTTACATTCAAAATCATTTCCCCTTTCCTGTTTCCTCCCTCCCCGAAAGTCCCATAAGCCCCCTTCCCTCCCTCTTTTCTCCATTCAACCTCCTCTCACTTCTCTGTCCTGGCATTCCCCTACATCCAGTCTTTCCAGGACCAGGGGTCTCTCCTTCCATCTTCTTGGAAATCTATTGATATGCGAATTGTGTCTAGGGTATTCCGAGATTCTGGGTTAATATCCCCTTATCAGTGACTGCATACCATGTGTGTTCTTTTGTGATTGGGTTACCTCACTAAGGATGATATTTTCAAGTTCTGACCATTTGCCTAGGAATTTCGTGAATTCATTGTTTTTAATTGCAGAGTAGTATTCCATTGTGTAAATATACCACATCTTCTGAATCCATTCCTCCATTGAGGGACATCTGGGTTCTTTCCAGCTTCTGGTTATTATAAATAAGGCTGCTATGAACATAGTGGAGCATGTGTCCTTATTGCATGCAGGTAAAGCCTCTGGGTATATGCCCAGGAGTGGTATAGCTGGATCCTCCGGGAGTGTCATGCCCAGTTTTCTGAGGAACCGCCAGACAGCTTTCCAGAGTGGTTGTACCAGCTTGCAATCCCACCAGCAGTGGAGGAGTGTTCCTCTTTCTCCACATCCTCGCCAACAACTGCTGTCTCCTGTGTTTTTGATCTTAGCCATTCTGACTGGTGTGAGATGGAATCTCAGGGTTGTTTTGATTTGCATTTCCCTAATGACTAAGGATGATGAACATCTCTTTAGGTGCTTCTCAGCCATTAGATATTCTTCAGGTGAGAACTCTTTGTTTAGCTCTGTACCCCATTTTTTTAATAGGGTTACTTGCCTCTCTGGAGTTTAACTTCTTGAGTTCTTTGTATATATTGGATATTAGCCCTCTGTCGGATGTAGGGTTGGTAAAGATCATTTCCCAGTTAGTTGGTTGCCGCTTTGTCTTTTTGACAGTGTCTTTTGCCTTGCAAAAACTTTGTAATTTAATGAGGTCCCATTTGTCAATTCTTGATCTTAGAGCATAAGCTATTGGAGTTCTATTCAGGAAATTCTCCCCTGTGCCCATATGTTCAAGGTTCTTCCCTAGTTTCCTTTCTATTAGTTTCAGTGTGTCTGGTTTTATGTGGAGGTCCTTGATCCACTTGTAATTGAGCTTAGTACAAGGAGATAAGAATGGGTCAATTTGCATTCTTCTGCACGTTGACCTCCAGTTGAGCCAGCACCATTTGTTGAAAGGGCTATCTTTTTTCCACTGGATGGTTTTAGCTCCTTTGTCAAAGATCAAGTGGCCATAGGGGTGTGGATTCATTTCTGGGTCTTCAATTCTGTTCCATTGATCTACATGCCTGTCACTGTACCAATACCATGCGGTATTGGTACACTATTGTTCTGTAGTACAGCTTGAGGTCCGGGATACTGATTCCCCCAGAGGTTCTTTTTCAGTCTGAATGGAGAGAAACTTGAAGCAATCCCACTGAAATCAGGGACTAGACAAGGCTGCCCTCTCTCTCCATATCTTTTCAATATAGTACTTGAAGTTCTAGCTAGAGCAATTAGACAACAAAAGGAGGTCAAAGGGATACAAATTGGAAAGGAAGAAGTCAAACTATCACTATTTGCAGACGATATGATAGTATACTTAAGCGACCCAAAGAACTCCACCAGAGAACTCCTACAGCTGATAAACAACTTCAGCAAAGTGGCCGGATATAAAATCAACTCAAGCAAGTCAGTAGCCTTCCTATACTCAAAGGATAAGCAGGCTGAGAAAGAAGTAAGAGAAATGATCCCCTTCACGATAGCCACAAACCATATAAAGTATCTTGGTGTGACTCTAACCAAACAAGTGAAAGATCTGTATGACAAGAACTTCAAGTCTCTGAAGAAAGAAATTGAAGAAGACCTCAGAAGATGGAAAAATCTGCCATGCTCATGCATTGGCAGGATTAATATAGTAAAAATGACCATCTTGCCAAAAGCAATATACAGATTCAATGCAATCCCCATCAAAATCCCAACTCAATTCTTCATAGAGTTAGAAAGAGCAATTCAAAAATTCATCTGGAATAACAGAAAACCCAGGATAGCTAAAACTATTCTCAAGAGTAAAAGAACCTCTGGGGGAATCAGTATCCTGGACCTCTTTTTTTCCCCTTAACTGTTGTTACATGACCGGTTGGTGTGCTTGTCCATGGACAAGACTCTTTCTCCCAGCCTCAGCATTTCTTAGTTCTCTGTGCCTTCTCTTCCGAAACGTTCCCTGAGCCGTAGCTGCGGTAATTGTTTCGTAGTGGTCTTCAAATATTTTCGATCTGTGGTTGACTCTGCAAACAGGGATCCTCCGGATACGGAAGTCCCGCCGTTTCCTCCTATACTCTGAACAGTTGGCGGTATCTTGGGAGGAAGCAGGAGAGACAGCCCCAGAGCAGCCCTGTTTGGGCCTTGAGAGTTTTCTGTGATTTCACAGCGAGAGTGGATCCTCCCTGGCAGACACCTACTGTGACTAAGAACATTCTGTTTAAGGCAGAGATCTCAGGGCTTATCAAGAGGGACGAATTCAAATCCAGTTTCTCCCACTTTTCCTGTATCAGCCCAGTTCCAAAAGTGGGTGGAAACTCTCTGTTCACCAGTTTTCCCAAGTGCAGAATCATAAAAATTATTTGAACTCATTTTATTTTATTCTGTTTCTATGGCCATAGAAACAGAAGCCAGGACGAGGCTTGAGAAAATACTCTATTCTAGCTAATTGTTCTGTTATCGGTTAAAATTGTTGGCCCAGGGGAAGCCTTGAGCTGTCTGCGGCCATGGCCTGATTACAATCTACTATCAGGGTCTCAGCAATTGCATCTGGAGCGTCAGGGAGTTGAAGTGTCAGGAAATGGACCAGACAGGAACTTCCCACTGCAGGGCTGACCCAGGAGGCAGTTTCCTCTGTTCCTCCTGGCCCACCACAGAAAGTATTTTCTATTTCATTACTTACACATCTTCTCCCTTCCCTTGGTAATTAAATAGAATACTTTATAGCTACTCAAGGCACTGTGGGGAAGGTTCTAGAAGTTTCTCATTCCATAGTCCTGTTCTAGGGCTGAGTGGTACTCGGTTTTCTGACTCAGACCCTGGTCTGAAGACTCAGATAGTTTGACTCAGCTGCAGTCAGGCATCCTTCACCACATCCTGCTCTTGTGGGAATCTCCTGTGGTATGCTCACCTGACCCTGGATATAGAACACATCTAGCTGGATGATATCGGCTTCCACATTTTCTTCTTCTTTTTCCTTAAAAGTCTTTTTAGGATGTGCCTGGTGGTGCACACCTTTAATCCCAGCACTTGGGAGGCAGAAGCAGGTGAGTCACTGAGTTCTAGGCCAGCCTGGGCTATATTGTGAGACCCTGCCTCAGAAAACAAACAAACAAAACAAACAAAACACCTCTTTAGTAAAAACCAAGGCCCAGGGCTGGGGGTAGGGCAGCTCAGTTGGTAGAGTGCTTGTTTGACATGCATAATGTCTGTGGTTCCATGCCCAGCACCACAAAAACAAGACAAGGTTTTGGCACAATTGGGAGGTAGAGGCAGGAAGAGCAGATGTTCACGTCATCATCATCAGCTACATAGTAAATATGAGTCCAGCCTGGGCTACATGCAACCCTGTCTCAAAAAGTCAAACCAAACCAAACCAAAACCAAAAACCCAAACTAAAACCACACACACACACACACACACACACACACACACACACACACACCACACCACACACAGAGGCTGACATGGGATCAAGAACCTCAGTTTCTCAGTGTGTTACTGGAAGGGGATGATGTCACAGGAAGAGCTGCCCTCGCCTAAGGAGATAGAGTTGACTCCTTCTGGAGTCTGCTGAGGGACTTGCCTGAGGCTACTTCAGTTAACAGAATTTTTATTTGTTTTAAGTTGTGTGTGTGTGTGTGTGTGTGTGTGTGTGTGTGTGCCCACAGAGGCCAGGAGAGGGTGTTAGATTGCCTGGAGCTGTAGTTAGAAGCAGTTGGGGACTGTTTGATGTCGGTACTGGGAACCTGAGTCCCCTACAAAAGCAACCACCAGGCCGTCTGTCCTGACCAATTCCAGTTGTTTATCTATGTAGGAGTATGCCCTATAATAATGATTTAAAAAGTATAATATAAGCTGGGCGTTGTGGCACATACCTTTAATCCCAGCACTCAGGAGGCAGAGGCAGGAAGATCTCTGAGTTTGAGGCCAGCTTGGTTTATACAGTGAGTTCCAGGACAGCCCGGGCTACACAGAAAAACTCTGTCTCAAAAAACAAAGATAAACAAAAATCTTACGAAGAAGAAAAATAACAGTGTGTTTGGAAGTATTAGTGTTGTAAGGGGGGGGGAGTGTAGGGAGGGGGCAGTAAGTCCAGGAAGGGGGCAGTAAGCCCAGGCCCCTGGGCTTCCCTTCTTGGCTTCCTGTAGGCAGCATCTCCAACGGAAGTCATCACAGTCCTACACAGATGACCAGGGCAGAGGCTTCACCGCAAGGGTCTGCCCTCTAGACAAGACAAACAGCCGGCTCTCTCGGCTCTCTCTCGAGCAGGAGCACCTGGGGACATAGCTAACAGGATGCAGAGCCAGGAGATGCAGGCTCTCAGGTTTCCTGGTCGCTTGCCCCTAGTCCAGCACCGGAAGTAAAGGGCTAGGCATCCTGGAGCCTCAGGTGATCTCGGTATGCTGTGGCTTGTGGTGTCTTGAGTCCGGGTCTAGTCCCTCCCCTCCTCCAGCAGACCTCTGCACGGGCAGTCAAGTCTCTCTAAGCTGTTTTAGCATAGGACAGCTGGTCACCTGTGACCTTCCTTCCTGTGATCTCAGATGCATCATGACCAGACCTCAGGCACACCACAGGTGGAGAAGATGCTTCATCCAGAAGTAGACAGATGGCCAGGGCAGAGGGCGTGGAGCCCTGCCCTTCTCTTTCTCTTTCTCTTTCTCTTCTCTTCTCTTCTCTTCTCTTCTCTTCTCTTCTCTTCTCTTCTCTTCTCTTCTTCTCTCCTCTCCTCTCCTCTCCTCCCCTCCCCTCCCCTCCCCTCCCCTCCCCTCCCCTCCCCTCCCCTCCCCTCCCCTCCCCTCCCCTCCCCTCCCCTCTCCTCTCCTCTTCTCTTCTCTTCTCCTCTCTTTTTTTTTTTTTTCAAAGTCAAGGTTTCTTTATGTAGCCCTGGCTGTCTTGGAACTCACTCTGTAGACCAGGCTGGCCTCAGACTCAGATGTCTGCCTGCCTCTGCCTCCCAGTTGCTGGGATTAAAGGCATGTGCGCCACCACCCAGCTCGCCTTGCTTTTTCTGGTTCTGAGATATTTTGCACATCGAGTCAATAAGGGCTGGAGTTAATAAGGGTTCAGTGGGTAAGAGTGCTTGCTGAACAAACATGAGGACTTGAGTTCAAATCCCACCACCATTTAAAAACCCAGGTGTGGTTGTGCATGCCTGTAACCCCAGCACTGTGAGGTCTGGAGACAGGAGGATTGCTGGGGCTTGTGGACAATCAGCTTAGCTCCAGGCTCAGTGAGAGACCCTGTCCCTAACACTGACCCTGACCCTGACTCTAATCCTAAAGTGGAAGGCAATAAAGCAGGACCCTGATGTCCAGTGGTCTCTATAGGCAGCCCCTTGGACACACACACACATATGTGCACACACATGCACACACAGAGACACGTATGTGCACACATATGCACTCACAGACACACATGTGCACACACAGACAAATATGTACACACATGCACTCACAGACACACATGTGCACACACATGCACACACATGCACTCGCAGACACACGTGTGTGCGTGCGCATGCATACACACACACACACACACACACACACACACATGGCTGGTGCAGTGCTGGGCATTTGTAATTAGTGCTGAGGAAGAAGATAGAGCCTGACAGCCAGGTCCTGACCAGGCAGCCGGGTAGACTTGAGGAGCACCAACATTCAGTGAGAGACCATCTCTAAAAAGGTGAATGACTTCTGCGGAGCAACACTCAAGCTTGACCTCTGACTTCCACATACGTGTGCACATACACACACAAATAAATAAGTGGCAATCACGCGCACATAAAAGGGCTTGGCACCTAGTAGGTATTCAAAGGTCATCTTCAGACTGTATACATCTCCGCCAGCACTGGGCAGAGAACTCTCCTGAAGAGGCCCTGGGAGGACCTCGTGGGGACGGGGACACACTGTCTTTTGAGTCAGGGCGTTCCATTTTTGGAAGGAAGAAGAGTCTTTGTTGTGTTCTGCCAAAATCCACCCCCTCACGACTTCCTCACACAGGTCCTGACTGCCAGGAGCCCGGTGTCAAAAAACAAAATAAAACAAAACAAACAAACAAAACGAGTCTTGTAAGAGATGTAGAATATAAATAATCGGAACAGAACTGGATTCAAGAGTGGCAGTCTCCTGCAGCAGCCATTCAGCAAGGCTTCCCTCAGCAAACCTGGGTGGAGACTGAAGTCAGAGGCCTCTTAGGGAAGGCAGAAGCCCTAGTTCTCTTCTCCCATTAGCAACGTGACTTTCTTTCTTCTGCCTAGCACATCGTTTTCCTCTTTAGAGCCAGGAAAAGTCACTCCGCTTATACAAAGGCGATGGTCACAAGGGCCCCGCAGCCGTGACCTCATCACCCTTAATACGTGCCTATAATCACTGTGCACCCAGGGAGTGGGCCAGTGGGGCAGCCACATGCGTCAGGCGCCTGTTTACAGAGCCTTCCTGGCGTCGGGTGTAGAATCTCGACCCGTGAATCCTTTCCTGACTCTCCTGGCATCCTCCTGGGCAGCTGGCCTGTGATGGGAGGAACCCGGGCGTCTCTGTAAAGATAGAGTAGATAGCTTCCCTCTCTGATGACTCTTGCTTAAAGCAACTCTAATGTCAGGGGTGCGAATGGGTTAAACCGTGGGGATTGTGTCAGCTGCTTCAGGGCTGGGACACAGGAATCTTCTTGGGGGCAGGCACTAGGACTGTCAAGTTTAGGAATTGAAAGTGAGCGGGCTTTGCTTTCTTCAGGGTGAGGCGGGCAGCCGGTTCAGGTTCAGTCACTGTGTGACTGTCTCTCTAGCAGCTCAGCTGGGCATGGAGCAGAGGCGGAGTCTGTCTTCAGTACCAGGCAGCGGGCCGCTGCTTCTGTGGTTTGCTGTACTGATCATGACTGTGGTGGTGGGCCTAGTGGATCTAGAGGACCCCGTTTGGTCAAGGACTTGGGGGTGTTTGCAGCCCCTGCCCTTCCCGGGTCTTGAATGTGCACAAGGCTGCTGTGTGCAGCAGGGTTTCTTCTCTAACCCTGGAGTGTCCCCAGCGTGGGGACACTGCGTGGGGACACAGAACAGTCTGCTAAGTTGCCCTCTGGCAACTTGGATGAGACACGACCTCCACATTGAGGAGCAATCCAATTATAGCCACCTCCTTCACTCAGGGGCAGGGGGGTGGCGGGGTGGGGGGGGTGACTTCCAAGACACTGGCATGCCTAGAACTGTAGATGGCACCAAATCCTACTTACCAACAGCGTATGTGAGCTCACACGTATTCGTGTGTGTGTGTGCATGGGCAAGTGTGTGCGTGTGTGCGTGCCTGTGTGTTCGTGTATGCTTGTGCACATGCGCACGCCCACACATGTGAGTGCGTGCCTGTGAGCCTGTGTGTATGCACGGGAGTATGTGTGTGCACGTGTGTGCACGTGTTCCAGTGTGTGCACTTGTGTACCTGTGTGCCTGTGTTTCCGTGAGTGTGTGTGTGTGTGTGTGTGTGTGTGTGTGTGTGTGTGTGTGTGCATGTGCGTGCGCAGAGGCTAGGGAGGGCTTGGGGCCTCTCACTGGAAGCTTGTGGTCTCAGTGAGGCCATCGAGGTCCCGCAGTCTACCTTCCTCCACCCTCAACTGTGGGGGTTATAGGCACAAGTTGCCGCGCAGGGATTTTTAACCTGATCACCAGCACTCTTACCCACTGAGCTGTCTCCCAGCCCTACGTGTGGCCCCGACACATATGTTTTGTACCTTTCCTATCTGACCTAAACCTTTATTTCACGCTGTGACCATGGCTTCGGTGGTGTGAAGCAAACCCGCCTAACCAGCCCCACTTTCTTTCTCATGGTCTCCTTGATTTGTCCTGACTACCTTAGCCTCAGCGTTCTGTCTTTCTTTCTATTGTTTAATGCTTTAGAGATAGAGCCTCACTCTGCAGGTCTGGAACTCAAGGCTGGTCCCACACTCACAGAGATCCCCCTACCTCGGCCTCCTGAGCGCCGAGATTAAAGGCGCACGCCCCTTCTGCCAGCGCGTGGGCTTTTGTCAGTGGTGTTTTATTTTCGGGTTTTCCTTTTCCTCCTTCAGTAGGGAATTTTCAGCCTCTTCACTTTCAATATTTACGTTTTAAGCAGATTTACGGCACAGTGAATCACCGTCATCACTCCCCTGGAGCTTCGGGGTCATGATGGAGTGAAGTAGGAACTGTCCGACCAAGACGGCTGCCCAGGGACTAAGGTGGCGGGACCCCCAGGAGACAGAAGGTCCAGGCTGACTGGAGCAAGCAGAGAGAGGTTCAACACAGGAACCGCCTACTTCTGGAAGTTTCCATTTAATGTTTCTAAACTGAGGTTGACCACAGGTAACTGAAACCCCAGGAAAAGGAAGGTACAGTGGGAGGAATGGGGGTAACAACTGTGGTCTCCCTCCAGGGTGGGGACGGGGACGATGGTCTCCCTGCAGGGTGGGGGTGAGGGTGGGGTGATGGTCTCCCTGCAGGGTGGGGCCTCGAGAAGCTTTTGGCCTACTGGAGCCCCAGAACTTCCAAAATCCCCCCCTGGGGGAGGAGGACCGCATGGAGGCTGGGGGCGGGGCACTTCAGATACCCTCCGAAGCAGGACCTCAGTGAACGAAGGGCCAAGGGGCCACTCTGGCGTCCTTGCTCAAGTCAGCGATGCCTGTCACAGTGTTTGGAGGTCACCTTAGCGTCTCTGGATCAAAGTGACGCTTCTAGGTAGGATGAGTCCCCTCAGGGCAGCTAACCCTCCCAGGGCCGGGGGAGGGGTGCTTTGCCCCAACCCCTGTTCCCCTAATAACACGGGCAAGATCAGGTCTGGTGACAGATGGGGCGGGTGTTAAATGCTGGCTGGGCTCCTCCATGTGCCCCTTTCTCTTATTCCGTCAGCTCTGGATTGGGATGTCGGAGCAGCGCCGTTCCCTGCGGCCCCCGGGCGACCTGGTTTAGTTCATTCCAGATTTAGTCAAGTTGACAACCAGGAATAGCCACTACAGTGGTGATGGTGATGGTGGAGATGGTGATGGTGGTGATAGTGGTGGTGATGATGATGGTGATGATCATATTGATGGTGATGATGAGAGTGGAGATAGTGGCAATGATGGTGTTGATATTGATGATAAAGAAGGTAATGGTCCTGTACCTAATGTACCTAATAACTAGGATCAATCTGGAAGGTCTTCCCTTTCCCCCAGTGATGTGGACACACACACACATACACACTTACACATGCACACATACACACTTGCGTGTGCACATACATGCATGCACACACATGCACACAAGCATGCGCATGTACACATATACATACATGCACATAAGCACATGTACACACACGTACATACACGCATACTCACATGTGCACACACATGCACATACACATGTTACACATGGGATCAGCTTAGGGGCTACCACTTGCTCAGATTTAAAGCTCTTTCCTCTGGGTCATACAGGTCTCTGGGCTTTCCTGGGCTTTTCCATCAGATGAAGATCTGGAAGGTTCCCCGAGAGACTCTAAACATGGTGGTTGACCTTCACCATCGGTTTCCTGTGCTCTCCACAACCAGAGAACTTCCCAGGCCTCCCCACTGAGGTCTTCTGAGCATGTACCACATATAGATGACAGGGACAAAGGTGACTCAGATGATAGAAACCATGAAAGGAGGAGGAGGAGGGAGAGGAAGGTCGAGAGAGAAGCAAAGTCGAGAGGAGAACAGGATTAGAAGAGGCAAGGAGCCCTCATTTGTTTTTATTTATTTACAGTGTGCCGGGCACAGCTTTGAGTGCTTCACATATACTGCATTTACACACATGAACTCATCTACATATGTGGACTCATTTATACATGACTCATTTACGTATGTGGGCTCATTTACATACATGGACTCAATTACATACATGGGCTCATTTACACACAAGAGGTATTTACATATGCCACCTCATTTACATATGCCACCTCATTTACATACACAAGCTCATTTGCATGCCATGTCATTTGCATATATTTACATATACACTTATTTAGCTCTCATAACACTCCTGTTTACTCCTCAGAAAACTCCAGTGAGTGGGCAGTCATCAAAACCAAGCCTAAGATAACATAGCTGAGTGGAAACCAGCCCTGACCTGCAGAGGCCAGACTGTCAGCCCCAGCTGTGGGATGACACCCGGTATCGCTGGAGGTCCCTCTTCCATCCAGCCAATGAGAAATGTAACAGGTAAGGATGCTGAAGAAGAGGCGGGCATGTTGGTGGGAAGAGCTGTGAGAAGGCATTCCAGGCCGACAGGCAGGAAGTGAGCAGATAAGACATTCGAGATAATTCCAGTTCCTCCAAGGCCAGGTGGAAAGCAGTCATGAGTCACATCATGGTCTCCTGCCGTCTGGGCGGGGCTTACACCCGGGGGAAGTCAGGGAAGTCACAGGGGGTGGTGTGGGGAAAGCTGATGAAATTTAGTACTGACCTTGCATTAGACTGACAATTAGAGTAACATTCTGATTTGTTCAAGGTCCGAGTGCTCAGCAAATACCCACAGGGCTGCTTGGCCTCTACCTTCCAAAATACTCAGGCAAATACACGTGGGGTGTGTCTCGGTGTGAATGCGCACCACAGTGGACGAGGATGAGACAAATGAGGTGAACAGTGAGTGTGTCCAGGACTCTGCTGCTGTGCCAATGAGGGGGAGAGCCCCTGTGCTTCAGAGTTCAATAGCTTTCAGTCCAGTGGCAGAGCAAAGTGGCTCACTCACTCCACGATGGCCAGGAAGCCTGACCTACGGGAAGGTGCTGACAAGTCGGACTAGTGCACATGGTCAGCCAGGGCTTCGTAGGATGAGCCTGCTCAAAACAAGAATTAAATAAAAAGACAAAATATATCAGGGATGGAGAAATACAGAGGGCGAGAGACAGAGAGGGGAGAGAGAGGAAAATGGAAGGAAGGAGGGAAATGACGGAAGAGAAAGAGAGGGAAGGAAAGGAATGGGGGAGGAAGGTTAAAAAGGAAGGGAGGGAAGGAAGGAGGGAGGGAAAAAGGAGGGAGATGGGAGGGAGAGAGAGAAAGAGAGGAGAGGAGAGGGAGGGAGAGAGAAAGAGAGGAGAGGGAAGGAGAGAGAGGGGAGGGAGATGGGAGGGAGCGAGGGAGGGAAAGAGAGAGAGGAGAGGGAGGGAGAGAGAGGACAGGG
This sequence comes from Tokudaia tokunoshimensis, assembly GCA_036184795.1. Lineage (NCBI taxonomy): Eukaryota > Metazoa > Chordata > Mammalia > Rodentia > Muridae > Tokudaia > Tokudaia tokunoshimensis. The sequence goes on from BTHU01000005.1 coordinate 132,088,282, forward strand.
AGGAAGGGAGGGAAAAAGGGGAGGGAGAGAGAGAGGGAGAAGGGAGGGAGGGACAGGCAGAGCACGAAGGGAGGGCCAGGTCTCCTCCCCCTTCTTTGAAATCTTTGTTCTCTGGACTGTAGCTTTTACTTCCCAAATGGTAACTGTCAACTGCATTTAGGATTGCTTGGTCCCCCTGCCCTTAACCCTGGTCCAGTGACCTAAATCTACCTCTCCTTTCATGTCTAGCCCAATTCACCTGGGTGTCCCCTCATCTCTAGACACATAGAAAGCTCTCTATAGGTGTGTTCTCACAGTCCCTTCCCTTCAAGTGTCTGCTTTGTCATGGTGTACGGTCCCTTGTCCACTGGGCCCACTCAGGTGACCTTTCTTCTCTACTCCAAGCTCCCCTAAGTTCATCCAGGGACTTCCACTGTGGCATCCTGCCTGGCTACACATCACCCAACTTGGTGAAGTTCAGCTATGATGCTGGCGGCTGGCCTGATTTTTCTGGGGTACATTGCTAGTCTGTTCAAGAATTTATCTGTGCTCGAGCGTTGATGTCAGCCTGACACAGGGTACGGTCATGTAAATGATGGGAACCTCAGTTGAGAAACTTCTTCATAAGATGGGGCTGCAGGCAAGCCTGGAAGGCATTTCTTAGTGATTGATGGGGGAGGGACCAGATCGATAAGGGTGATGTCATCCCTGGCATATCGTTCTTGGGGGTCTATAAGACTTTGAGCAAGCCAGTAAAGCAGCATCCCTCCATAGCCTCTGTATCGGCTCCTGTCTCCAGATTCCTGCCCCGTGTATTTCCTGGACTTTCTCCAGTGATGAACAGTAATATGGATGTGTAAGCCAAATAAACCCTTTCCTCCCCCAGTTGTTTTTGGTCAAGGTATTTTATCACAGCAAGAGAAACCCTAACTAAGATAGTATCCCAATGTATTCTTCTCGTGTGTGTGTGTGTGTGTGTGTGTGTGTGTGTGTGTGAGAGAGAGAGAGAGAGAGAGAGAGAGAGAGAGAGAGAGAGAGAGAGAGAGAGAGAGAGACAGAGAGAGAGAGAGAGAGAGAGAGAGAGAAAAACAGAGACAGAGACAAAATGTCTTTCTATGTTGCCCAGGCTAGCCCTGAACTTCTGTGTTCAAAGGATCCTCCTGCCTTCTACCTCTGGAGTAGCTGGGACTCGGCATGTGTTCCAGGCCTTCTGACTTTTTCACAAGTGTTTGCCTTTTCTTCCAGATTCATCAGGGGTTTCTGGAAGGAGGTGTCAGGTTTCTGTCATCCCCCTTTGGTTGGCTACATCACAGAGTTTAATAGATACCTACTTAATTCTGTATTCCCCCCCCCCTTATTTCTGATTGTTACATCCAAAGAAATTCTCAAATTCACCTTACATTGACCTTAGGCAAGAACATAAGGCTAGGAAGTGAACCTTTTGAGGCCCCCTTGGGTGGCCATGGCCGTTGTGAAGGCTCACAGGCAGCGGGTGGGCTCCAGGCCTTCTGGGGGCTCCCTTGACTCATAGGCAGACATTCCCTTTCAAGTACATCGGCTTCTGTGAATGTTACATGGTTCAGCGGGGTTTCAAATACACCACCGCGTCACTTGGGTATCATTCCCCTTGCTCAGCCCTGTTAGCTTTGACACCACAGCAAACAGCATGGGGGGGGGCTGATTTCTGGTCACTTCAAAACAAGTCTAGTGGCTGAGGCTCTGTCCTAAAAGGAGAGATGGGTAAACCAGCCTCTCGAGTCATCGCAGGAGGAAGGTCAGTGTAGCTAGCTGACTCCGGGCCAGGCCTTGGGTCTTGAATTCCCTCTCCTCTTCATATTTCATCATTTCAGAGACACACGAGAGAATGATGTCATGCCACACAAATGCCAAAGTCGCCCTTTGGAGAGGCGACACCCAAGCCAAGTTTGCTCGGGCAAACACTCAACCCCGTTGCTGAACTTGTCTTCTGCATCGCTGCTTCCTGTGCAGGTTTCATGGAGGTTCTGACCTGGGCATTCAGTTTCTTTGAAGTTTCCAACTTCAAAGCTTTGTGGGAGGCCGCACAAGATGGCCACGCTAGAGCGCCTCTCTTGTGGGGGACAGGTACCCAAACACGCAGTTCTGCAGACAGTAATAATATGAGCCTCGACTTTTATTATGATTATTTTTGGCTCTGATATACACTTCCTGGTAGGATTTTAGCCAGTTTCCTCGTGTCTGCTTCTCAGGTGAAACGGTAAACAGCGAGCCTCGACTCTCCGCGTGGGACTCCGACCCTTCCATTTGCACACGGCACGGCTGACCCCTCTGTAACGGGCCTGGCTCTGAGCTGCTTGTCCGGATGGGTCGTTCTTTCCTTTGTTTTGTTTTTGTTTCATTCTTTTGGTTTTTCAAGACTGGGTTTCTCTGTGTCGCCCTGGCTGTCCTGGAACTCACTCTGTAGACCAGGCTGGCCTCGAACTCAGAAATCTGCCTGCCTCTGCCTCCCAAGTGCTGGGATTAAAGGCGTGCGCCACCACTGCTGTTCTTTGAGATCCCTGTGGGTGCTCTTTAAGGACCTGGCGCACCACAGAGGCGGCTGGGGTTAAATGTACAGCACGGACTCTTTTTGCTAAACAAAAACAAACAGAAATCAAATCCCACTGGGACAATTCTAGGCTGTGTGAAATCCCCATCCCCACCAAGCCCCAGAGACCAAGAGATTTAGAGCTACAAAAGATACCAGTCTCAAAGGAGGTGAGCAGGGCCACAGACCCACGGAGAACAGAGTGACTGCAGAGACCCACGCTTGTGGTTGCTTAGAAACGTGATGGTTGCCATGCCCGCCCCACCCCATGGTTTCTACAGCCCGCCAAAGAAATATTAAGTTTATTACCTCTCCGAGGGTGCTGGAAAGCTGGCTAAGGGGTTAAGCTTTTTGATGCTTATCCGAAGGACAGGACCGCAGTTCCCAAGACCCACAATCCCCTGCAGCTCCAGCTAGAGGAGCTGGCCCCTCTTATGGCCTCCATGGACATCTGTACATGGAGATAGATAAATAGAAATAAATAAATCAAGGAAAGATAGACACGGGGAGACTCGGAAAGTGCCCCTCATTCCTGTTTTTGTCTGGCTCTAATCCAACAGTTCTCAACCTGTGGGTCTCGACAACCACAGGGGTCGAATCAGATATCCCACGTAGCAGTTATTTACATTAAGATTCAAAACAGTAGCAAAATGACAGTTATGAATGAACTTTAATGGCTGAGGGTCATCACAACAGGGGGAGCTGTATTAAAGGGCGTTAGGAAGGTTGATGACCACCACTACCGTGTCCAGGCTCACACAAAAGGCTTTCAGGCTCTGTGAGCGACTAGAGGACTAACATATACCATACTCTATCTTAAGTCTAAGGACGTGACAGTTTTTTCTTTTTCCTCAACCAGGAGTGAGAGAGGGCAGTCAGGTGCTATACTGCCAGAGAAGTAAGGAGCACTGACTAAACCCTTGGGGCTCACAAGTCAAACAAACAGGGTTCACCTCTGTGACAGAGTGCAGGCATAGCATTGGTGAGGCCCTGGACAGGACCTCCTGCACCCTTAAAACAAATAAAACGTGATGGCCAACATATCTAAAGCTAATCTGATAACACTAAGCGAGGTGAGCCTGGTATAAAGTCAGCCCTCAGGGGCCGCAGCCCTAAGCTACTTGGGAATTTAACAGAATTAAGGTGGGTCCCCGGCAATGGGACCTCTCTTAGACTCGGCCTCTCTAGGTGTCTCATACAGTCAGATGACCCTAATGGGAGGGAGACATAAAAATATAACCAGAATATTTTGGTGGAGGATGGTAGTGAAGGAAAAGATTTCCTAAAAGTTTTACATTTTTATTTATTCATTTACTTTTAATTAAGTTTTGTGTAGCACATGCATGCAATACCCACAGAGGTCAGAAGAGGGCGACAGAGTCCTTGGTTATTGGAGTTACAGATGACTGTGAGCTGCCACGTGGGTGCCGGGAACTGAACCTGGATTCTCTGCGAGCGCAGCCAGTGCACGCGCATAACGGCTTGAGCCATTTCTCCAGCCCCCAAAACTGATTAGTAAACAATTCAGATTAAAGTAGCAAGTAACAGAGACTGATTTCACAGACAGACTCCGGGAATGGAGTGTGTGACAAAAAGCGGCACACGGAGCCACATGAAGAGAGGGGGGAGGGGAGAGCCATGTTGGGGGGAGAGGGAGCCATGTGATGGGGAAGGGAGAGCCATGTGGGGGGGAGGGGGAGCCATGTGATGGGGAGGGGAGAGCCATGTGGGGGGGAGGGGGAGCCATGTGATGGGAGGGGGAGCCATGTGGGGGGGAGGGGGAGCCATGTGGGGGGAGGGGAGAGCCATGTGGGGGGGAGGGGGAGGGAAGAGCCATGTGGGGGGGAGGGGAGAGCCATGTGAGGGGGGAGAGGAGAGCCATGAGGGAGGGAGGGGAGAGCCATGTAGGGGGGAGAGGAGAGCCATGTGAGGGGGAGGGGAGAATCATGTGGGGGGGAGGGGAGAGCCATGTTGGGGGAGGGGAGAGTCATGTGGGGGGGGAGAGGAGAGCCATGAGGAGGGGAGGGGAGAGTCAGGAGCCAAGAGGCCAGAAGACCAAGGGTCCAGGAAGAAAAGAAAAGGGTAAAATGGCCACATTTTATAAGGAAGAGAAGGGGGAGGGGAGGGGGAAGGAGCAGCCCAGTCCCTGGGCTGGAGGTTTAGGGTAGAGGATGGGTTATGCCAACCAGGAGGATCCTGTAACACACTGGGACTGAGGGATGCTGGGAGAACCTGGCAACTGGCTTCTGCTTTGATGTTACTAGACACCTCAGGGAGCCATCAGTTTGTCCAAGTTTGAGACCTAAGGGTTTTGAGGTGACCCATTCACAATATGGAAAGAAGAAATAAGAGGGAGGCTAGATCTCTATATTATGCTGCAAAATATTAAAATTTAAGATGGCTAGCGAGCTAGTGTTTTAAAATAAACTAGCTGATGAGAACAGAGGTGAGTACTGGCTTCATAGAAAGGAGTGAAAAAACCTTCTGATCCAGGCTCTGACAATGCCGCGAGTGTAAAACCAGCCTGGGCTACATAGGGTGAGTGAACTCCAGGCCAGCCTGGGCTACATAGGGAGCATGAGCTCCAGGGGTCAGCCTGGACTACAGAGACAGAATGGGTTCCAGGCTAGCCTGGGCTACATCGGGAGACCTTGCCTTTAAAGATAAAGGTGAAGTCAGCCAATGAGAAGACTCAGAAGGGGGCAGCTCACACCACAGGCCTCAGGATCTGACTTCATCTCTGGACCCATAGGGGAAGCAGAGATCTGACTCCCCAAAGTTGTCCTCTGACCTCTCTAGGTGATGTACTGTGGCATGTATGTGCCCCCTCACACATGTACACTGTACATACACACACACACACACGCACAGGCACAGTGAAACTTGTATTAAAGATAAAATAAGGGCCTGGGGAGACGGCTCGCTGGGTGGTAGTGGTAACTGTACAAGCATGATCATCCGAGTTCAGATCCTAGCGCCCACGTAAGACTGCTGAGCATGGCCGCACACGATGTGACCCTGACACCTGCAAGGTGGGGATGCGAACAAAGAAACCCGCAACCAACCAACCAACCAAGCAAGCAATCCGGCAGAGAGTGAGCACCAGGTTCAGTGAGAGACTCGGTCTTGAGGGATTAAGGCAGAGAATGAAAGATCAGGACACCTGTACTACTCTAGTTTCTGTATGTGTGCGCGCGCGCGCACACACACACACACCTACCTTTACAATCTCCCCCAGCAAATAAATAAATAAATAATACATAAATACATTAATCAATTAATTAATTAAAAATGAATATAGACAATGACCACAATTATTGGGTTTTGGGGAGAAGCCGGGGTGGAAGCCAGGTCTTCACGATGTGCTTGTCAAACATCCCACCCCTGACCCCTGAGCACCACTCCCGGCAAGATCATCTTTTGAAAGTATGAGAAAGACATTTCATTACATTAGTAATCGAAGATATTTGAGTTAAAATGGGATATTCACTTCTTTCCGTGTGTGTATAAACATATATGTGTGTGCGCATGTACGTGTGTGTACAGGTGTGTGCTTTTACAAGTGTATGTGTACACCATACACACACATACACACACCCCTTTGCATATACATTCACAGGCCAGAGACTGACATGGATGTCTTCTCTCCACGTCTGTTTTGGTGGTTTTGAAACAAGGTCTCTCTTACTGAATCTGGAGCGTACCTGTTTAGCCAGCCTGGTGGGCCAGTGGGACAGTGAGATGCCCTGTCTCTGCTCTCGGATGCTGGGGTTACAGAAGTACATGCCTGCACCCAGATTTTTTTTAAAACATGGGTAATGGAGGTTTGAACTCAGGTCCTCATGAGTGTGCGGCAAGCACTTGACCCACTGAGCCATCTCCCCAGTCCCTGTTTAGAATGTTTTGCAGCCATTCCAGACAGAGATCCAGAGGAGAATCTTTCTGAGAAGACATTTGGTAATTATCCATCGAATATCTTACAGAGTTTAATATTTTAATACTTCATCTTCGGCAAAAAGCCATGAAGGAATCCAGGATTTCAATGTAGAGCAGAAAGAAACAAGGACACACCCAGGAGCCCACAGTAGAGTTTGTAGGTGAGGTGCACCATCCGTCAGGAGGTCTGGCACTTGGACCACCAGACCGCCTTTCAATAGAACGCGTTGTAGACGATTAAGATTACAGCGACTATGCACGTCCGTGCAGCGGCACACACCTTTAAACCCAGCGCTTAGGAGGCAGAGACAGGCAGATCTCTATGAGTTCCTGAGTTCCAGACCAGTCTGGGCTACACGGCTTTATCTTTGGAGTTATTTATTTATGGAGTTATCTTTTAAAAAAAATCATTCAGGGTTTATAGATATTGATGTGGACTGATATTATAAACTGTTGCATCCAAAGTAATAAATATTACAGACCAAATAATCTCATCTCTGTTTTCCTATCTTCAGAGGAAGAAACTGTGATTTACACAATCTCCACCCTTCTTAAACTCTGTACCCTTAGGATGGCATAATAAAAAAATATGAATCTGTGGAGGATGACGGCTCCCTCGCACCTTGCTGGTGGTACAGAAAAGTGACACAGTCATTTGGGAAAGAGCCTGGTAGCTCCTCCCAACGTTAAGCACTGAATTTGTGTGCTTTTTTTGGGGGGGGGGTTCGAGATAGGGTTTCTCTGTGTAGCTCCAGCTGTCCTGGAACTCACTCTGTAGACCAGGCTGGCCTCTAACTCAGAAATCCGCCTGCCTCTGCCTCCCAAGTTCTGGGATTAAAGGTGTGCGCCACCACTGCCCAGTGAATTTGTGTGCTTTAAGCCGGTAAATTATGCAGTACTACACGGTATGGCGGGAACGCTAAAGACCTGTGTGCATCGAGTCCGAAAGAAACCTTTGGAAAAGAGTTTTAGTGAAAATGTCATCACTGTTGTCTCCAAGTGCTGCTACCTTTCAGGCTATTCATCCAGGGATAGACAGTTAAGTAAACCATATATTGGTATAAAGGGTGTAACCTGAGGAAGACGTGAGCTGGGAGAGGCAGTCTATGGCTGTAACCCCAGCCCTCCTGTGCAGGTCAGGGAGGGCTTAAAACAAAGAAGAGGGAAGAAAGAGGAGGAAATGGGAGAGGGGGATGAGGAGGAAGAAGATGAGAATGGGGAGGAAGATGAAGATGGGGAGGAGGAAGGGGAAGAGGATGAGGGGGAAGAAGATGAGGAGGAAAATGTGGAGGATGAGGAGGAAAATGTGAAGGAGAGTAGGGGGGGAGGGAGGAGGAAGATGAGGATGAGGAGGATGGAGGAGGAGGAAGATGAAAATGAGGAGGAGGGAGGAGAGGAGGGAGGAAGGAAGAAGATGAGGAAGATGAAGATGAGGATGAGGAGGGAGGGGAGGAAGGAAAAACTGATTCCACGATGTGTGTGGGTTTCAAAAATGATGTTTGGTGAGGGGCTGGGTAAAGAAGACTATATATTATCCAATTCCATTCCTGGGAAATGTCCGGAGCAGGCACCCATGTAGAGACAGACAGTATAGATCAGTGGTTGCCTAGCACCGGGAGAAGGATGAGAGAGGGAGGACGTGCCAAAGGACGCAATGTTTCTTTTTAGAGAGACCAAACTGTTCTCACATTAATTGCGGGGCTGCTTGCAGAGGCCTATGAATAAACCATTGCACTTCCAAAAGGGTGGATTTCACGGCATGACAATAACACTGTTAAAATCTATTTATGTGCATTGAGGCATACAAAACTCTTTGGGAAGTGTGTTCAGTCAAAATATTATTATAATAGTTGTCTCAAAGTGCAGGATTATTTGAAATTTCCTTTTGTGGGCCTCCCGCTGTCTTTTTGCAGTCTGCACTTGGATCTGAGAGGGAAACAGAACAAACTTCCTTATCTGCCTGGGGAATGCCTTTAAAATCTTCAAGTCCGAGGACTTTCGCAGGGTGGGGGCCTCGCCCACACTGCCGCAGACATATTAAAACACACCCAGGCCTTTCAGGCCTCTTTCCATGGAATTATTACAGATAACTCAGTTGTGGTTGGCTAGGTTTTTCCAGACAACTGCCAGGCAGACTTGGGAATTTGTGTTAGGGAGAGAATAATTCATCAGCAGCCTGGCAGTCTTCTAGTGTGTGTGCGGGGAGGTCAGAGGACAACTTTGTGGGGCTGCAGGAAGCAGCTGGGCATGCGGAAGCCATCTTGCTGGGAGTGGAAGAGAATTTTATTTTTTAATGAATTATAAGTTTTAGCCTAATGGTCTTTGTATGTACTTCGTTTTGTAAGTAGTTATACATTGTTTTTTATTTTTCAGGGGTTTTGCTTGTGTGCTGTGCTGGACTTGGGAATCCCAGCATGCTAAATGAGTATTCTGCACTGAGCTATAACCCTGGCCAGGCTGCAGTGTCATTTTGCTGTTGCTATTGTTATTGTTGTTGTTGTTGAATCTCCATGAGGGTGCTGGAAACCAAATTCCGGTCTTCTCAAAGAGCTGCAGGTTGTCTTAACTGCCCCGGGCATCTCTCCTACCCCATTACCATTTTCGAAGAGGTGAGTCCCGGAGCTGGGTGAGGCGAAGGTCAGACACTGAGTAGCACATTGTTACTCTGCAACAATGTAGATCAAATCCACCAACAGCCCAGTTTTACAGACCTTTGGCTTCTCGCTGAAGAGTCTAAGGTTCCCTACCCCTTCCTTCCTTTTTTTTTCTTTCTTTCTCTTTTTTTGGTAGTGGTGCTAGGACGTGAGCCAAGGTCTTGCTAAGCAAGCATTCTACCCTGTCATATCCACCACCTGAGGATCAAGTTTTTGTCACACACAATAATACCCGGGTGGCGCTGTCCTTTAAGAGAATGCATTGTGAACTCTATCCCCAGCATAGCCTAGATGCTTAAGCGCTGGGAAACCCTCAGTGGTTAATGCTGGACCTGAATTCTGTTCCCCGCACCTGTGTCAGGTGGCTCCCATCGCTTGTAACTCTAGCTCCAAGGAATCCAGCGTCTTTGTCTGGCCTTTCAGGACACACACCAAAGCCCTTGACTATGGATGGCCATGTTAGTTAGGCAGATTTCTATTGCCATAATAAATCCTGGAGTTAATTAGCGACAGGGGACCGGTGTGTTCGGGTTCAGTTTGGGTCAGTGGCTGGTCAGTTGTCCCAGTTGATCTGTGCTGGTCGGGGAGGAAGCCCATCAAGGCAGGTTTTCTGCCTCTGGCCAGAAGTGAAAGAGAGAGGCAGGCCAGGGGTGTGGTTTCATCATGGCTTATAGGTACACCTCCAGTGATTTAACCCCTTCCCCATCATGGCTTACAGGCACACCCCCAGTGAGCCTACCTCCTACAGATTCTATCACCTCCCAGTAGCACCACCAGCCAGGAATAAGCCTTCAACACACAGGCCTCTGGGGAATGTTCCAGATCCAACAAACAGCAGCTCCTAAGACGCGATGAACTGACTTCTCGTATAACAGTGCTTACCTGGGGGTTCTTTAGAGATATATGTTGTTGACTCCATGCAGTTCCTCTTATTTGACTCCAACTAACTGAACACTGACTCGATTCTCTAACAAGGCCAGTGTTTTCTGGCTAGAGGTGGTATGGTGGTTTGTATCTGCTCGGCCCAGAGAGTGGCACTATTAGAAGGTGTGGCCCTTTTGGAGTAGGTGTGTCATTGTGGGTATGGGCTTTAAGACTCTCGTTCTAGTTGCCTGGAAGACTGGCTTCCACTAGCAGCCTTCAGATGGAGATGTAGAACTCTCAGCTCCTCCTGCACCATGCCTGCCTGGATGCTGCCATGTTCCCACCTTGATGATAATGGACTGAACCTCTGAACCTGTAAGCCAGACCCAATTAAATGTTGTCCTTATAAGACTTGCCTTGGTCATGGTGTCTGTTCACAGCAGTAAACAGATAGTTGGTGAGAACTTTCTTACCCAAACCAGTCTTGGCTATATTTCACTCTCCCTCTGTGTGCAGAGGCCCCAGGGCTGCCTGGGGACCCTCCTTCTCAGGCAGCTTCTGTTCCTCCTTGACCTTTGGCTGCTTGTGTGTTCACACAGAAGATATCTAAACAGGCTTTTGCTTTTAATTAATTTTTTTTTAAATCAAGATTTAAAGTAATCAGTTTTCTTAAGGCATTTTCACACATGCTTTAAAAGGGGGGGGGGGGTGGTGGTGGCTGGAGAGTTGGTTCAGCGGTTAAGAGCACTGACTGCTCTTGTAGAAGACCTGGGTTCGGTTCCCAGCAGAGATACAACAGCTCACAGCCACCTGTAACTCCAGCTCCAGGGCACCTCACAGGCTCTTCTGACCTCCGAGGGCACTACCCCCAGGTGGTGCGCAGACACACATGGGGCACAGATGTACATGCAGACAAAACACCCGTACATATAAAATATAATTAAATAAAATAAGTAAATAAGTGAAAAATCTGTGTGTGTGTTGTACTGGCTGGTTTTGTGTCAACTCAACCCAAGCTAGAGTCATCAGAGAGGAAGGAGCCTCACTGAGGCTGCATGAGATCCAGCTGTAAGACATTTTCTCAATTAGTAACCATTGGTCACTAATTGACCAATAGCCCAGCCCTTGGTGGGTGGAGCCATCCCTGGGCCGGTGGTTCTGGGTTCTATAAGAAAGCAGACTGAGCAAGCCAGGGGAAGCAAGCCAGTAAGTAACACCCCTCCATGTCCTCTGTGTCAGCTCCTGCCTCCAGGTTCCTGCCCTGCTTGAGTTCCAGTCCTGACTTCCTCCAATGATGACAAAAGTGTAAGATGAATTAACCCCTTCCTCCCCACACTGTTTTTTTTTTTTTGGTGTTTCATCACGGCAAGATAAACCCTAAGACATGTGCCTATGCTTGTGTGTGTGTGTGTGTGTGTGTGTGCGCGCGCTGACATGGATGGACATTGCCACATTTGGCTTATGTGGGCACTGGGGATCAGAACTCGGGTTCCCACACTTGTTCAGCAAGCATTCCACCCACCGAGCATCTCCTGAGCCCCTTACTTGTTTTGGTTGATCCTCCTCCCCAAGTCTTCCCTGCATCTCCCACCCCATCCGCACACCCTTCCATGTTCTCTCAGGGATTCAGACCGCACTCCCTCCCTTATGAATAAACATCATATATGACAATTAGAAGCTAGGATCTACATCAAAGGGAGAGTGTGCGGCGTTTGTCTCTCCTGCCCTGGATTACCTCACTTGATAGTTTCCAGTCTCTTCCATCTTCCTACGACACAGTCCTATTGTATGTACTTTCTGACCTACCATGATGTGACCAGCTGCCACCCCCAACCCCCACCCTGCTGTGGTCAGGAACTGACCACTCCAGCCACCATGGCTTCCCCAAGAGGATGGCGGTCCCTCTACCTTGTGAGCTCTCCTTCTTGAAGCTGCCTCTGTCGGGTGCTCTGTCCTACAGATGGAAGAGAGATGCAGCCTGTTAGTGACTGAGAGAACCTTCCCAGCAGTCCTCAGTCCAGCAGAGGCCAGGCAGGGCAATGGTCTTCACTGCGTGATCAAGTAAGTCTCCATCCCGAGACATCTGCAGGACGTGCCACATGGTCTGCTTCCACAGGATTCAGCTGCTCTGACTGAGGTTTCCAGTCATAGGCCAGAGCTTCTCCAAGTCTGGTTTTAATACTTCTTTCCAAACCATTTCTTTTTAACCTGATGATGTGGGTGCCAGAAATAGATTTTTTTATGGCTAGCATTTCCATGAGTATGACCAATTGAGCCTGTTAGTTCAGGATTATTGGCTGATAGCATCACGTGACCCAACTTAGCAAGATCTTGGTGAGAAAGATGGCCCAGAGTCTCCCAGCTTTGTCCCACTAACTGTCACTTTGATTAGAGCCAAGTGATTTCTTTATTTGATTGGTTGATTGGTTGGCTGACTATTCCATTTCTATTTTTTTTTTTCGGTTCTGTCTCTCTGGTGGGGGTCATACAATATTGCCCACGCTGGCCTTGAACTCCTGTTTCAGGTGATCCTCCTGCCTCAACCTCCAAGGCATCTGGGGCAATAGGCATTTTCTGTCATATCCAGATATATAAGATAAATATGTCTCATGAAATAACTGTCTGGGCTATAATATGCCATCTGAAAACTTATCCTACATAGTCAAGTCTCAGAACTTTAAAATAATGGTAGTTACCTCTCTGTCTGTCTCTCCGTCTCTGTCCCTCTCTCCTCTTTCTCTTCTCTTTCTCTTGCTCACTATCTCCTGTGTGTGTGTGTGCGTGCATGCATGCATGTGCATGGGTAGACATGTGTATTATGCATGTATGCACATGTGTGTGCATGCGTGTGCATGGGTAGGCATGTGTATTGTGCATGTATGCACATGTGTGTGTGCCCATGTGTGTGCATGTGTGTGGTTTAGTAGCCAATGCTAATTTTCAGGTCCTCCATATTTTGTTAACACAGAACCCAGGCTCATGGTTGTCAATGTCTTGGGCAGAAGTCCCCTTCAAAGGGGTTGCAGAGGTAGTGCCCATTGGTATACAGCCCTTAGTGGATGACGTGACCCCTGCAGATGATCTGAACCTGCCTCGTATACAGCCCTTAGTGGCTGACGTGACCCCTGCAGATGATCTGAACCTGTCTTGCTGTCTTGAAAAGGTAGCCAAGAGCCTCTCAGCCAGCTGTGTGATAAGTTTGGGTTTGTGTTTATTATCTTATTGATGATTGATTGATTGATTGATTGATTGATTGATCGATTGATCGATTGAAGGTTGTATGTGTACACGTGCTGGGAAGAGGCTACCCATGTGCCCCAGCTTACACGTGGAGGTCAGAGAGCATCTTCCTGGAGCTGGTTCTTACCTTGTAGCTTTATGCAGGGTCTGGAATGAGATGTGATCTTTGGCCACAGACTGCTGAGCCGTCTCACAGGCTGACCAGACCTCCCCGCCCTTTTCTCCAATGGTGACTGATTATCACCTTGTGGCTGTCTCTGACCTGTGTTCTTTCCTTGCCGACTGTGTGATTTATAGTTGAGTTCATCCCATTTTATATTTGAACAATTACTTTTTGTTCCCGTCTTCATGGTATCATATAATTTTAAGAGAAATGTAAATCTCATCCCTACTTTACAGCACCAGTAACAAATGTTTTGGCTAAATGTTGGATGCCTAATTATTAAAGTCAATATCAGATTTGGCAAATATTCCTCATAAGATAAAGTGCTGGCTATAATATACCACCTGAAGATTTACCCCAAATAATCAAGACTTAGAAATTTTAGAGCATAGTAGTTTTGTTTGTTTGTTTGTTTATTAAGCAGGGTTTGACTGTGTATCTCTGGCTAGCCTAGAGTTCAATATGTAGTCCAGGCTGTCCTGGAACTCAGAGATCTGCCTGCCTCTGCCTTCAGAGTGCTAGAATTAAAAGCCTATGCCACCATGGCTGGCTGGTAACCGTGTACGTGTGTGTGTGTGTGTGTGTGTGTGTGTGTGTGTGTAAATGTGTACATGTGTGCATATGTTGCTGGATCTAACATACCCAGCATGATCCACACCTAAGCCCTACGCAGTTGCTCACATTATAAAGGTTTAATGTCATAATCTGGATAAAAATAGTCAACACACTTTCACTTCCAACTAATGACAGACAAGAAAACCTTCTCCATGTTTCTCGTGTTCTGCAACACTGTCTCCATTTCTATAGGCCTTTCCTGGTTTGTTTTGTTTTTACTGTGTCTGGATAATTTGTTTTAAAGATTTATTTCAGCATTGTTTCCCTCACTATCTCAACTTGCCAGCCCTTACAGACTGTTTGAATGTCCTTCATAATTGTTCAGGCTCCTAAAATGAACATCTCTCACATAGTAAGTCGTTTTGCTTTAGGGCCCTTGAAATAAGAGTTACATGTTTCTTCTATTGCTGGCGGAATTTTCAACCTAAGAGTGGGTAGAAGAATATTTCGTTTATGAGATATCTGAAGTATTCAGCTATATTTCTGAAGGGGGACAGACCAGTAGAAACAGGCTGCCAAGCTGACTCAGTATTCGGGGCCTTTAAAGCCACACACAGGGTCAAGAGAGCCAGTGAGGCGAGGCCCTAAAAGTCAGACAAATAGCAGGTTTAGGCCAAACACCAGAGCCAAAGATACATTTCAAGTTGCTCTATGCAGCCGAGGGGGGTAAGATGGTGGTGGTGAGGGGGTTGGGTTGGAATCCTTTGTGCTTGTGATATAGCACAGTGCTGAGTTTCCTACTCCCCGGAAGGCTGGCAGGACCTTGACACGGGCCACCACACTGTGAATCAAAGTGTACTTGCTGTCATAACCACTGTTTCCTCTGTGTCTATTCTCAAGACCACAGCAAGGAAAGGAAACAAAGAATACCAGACACACCGTCGGAGACCACAGGCCTGAATTATCTAGGACATGTCTTAACTATATAAATAAAGATAGTATAGTTCTATGCCATTCTTTCTTAATTAAAAAACTATGTGCATGGGTGTTTGGCCCGAATACATGTCCATGTACTACATGTCTGTCTGGTACCTGGTGCCTGCAGAAGTCAGAGGACAGCGTCAGATCTCCTAGAACCGGAGCTACAGAGAGTTGTGAGCCCCGATGTGGGTGCTGGGAATTGCACCTAGGCCAACTGCAAGAGTAAGTGCTCTCAACCACTGTGTCTTCTCTCTAGTCACAATTGTATCATTCTTTATTCTATGTAAAGGTATTTTAATTATCTGAAAAAAATGCTTTACTTTTTTTTTTTTAAATTTAGGTTTTAGTTGTAAATTGAGCCAAGACCCTCCCACATGCTGGACAAGCCCTGAGCTGCATCCACCCATCCTCAGTGTAACTGTATCCATCCCCACTGTAGCTACATCCATCTGTCCCCAGTGTAACTGTATCCATCTCCAGTGTTGCTAGATCCACCCATCACCAGTGTAACTGCATCCATCCCCATTGTAGCTACATGCATCCATCCCCAGTGTACTGTTGATTTTATTGTTGTTATATTTGATTTTTTGAGACAGGGTTTCTCTGTGTAACAGCCCTGGTTAACCTGGAACTTTGTAGACCAGGCTGGCCTCGAACTCACCGAGATCTGCTTGCCTCTGCCTCCTGAGTGCTTAGATTAAAGACACACACCACCAAGCCTGCCCAACTGTACTGTTGACTTTTTATTTTGCAATAAGACCTCATTAAGCTGCTCAGGCTGGCCCGAAGCTCACTCTGTAGCCCAGGCCGGTTTTGGACTAGTAATCCTCCGCCTGGGCTCGTGAATATCTGGGATTATAGGACACCTAGCCTTGCTAAATATTTTAATCATGGAAATTGTCAAACACAGATAAGAGACACTGATATAAGGGGCCCCACCCCACACCTTCCACAGGGGAGGTGCTTGGCACTCTGTGTCTATATCCCTGGCCACTGGTTACTCGGGCAGGGCCAGCTGCTCTGAGGACTCACGTGGCTTTTGGTTTGTCCTTGGGGCAGAGGAAGGGGAATGAGATTCCAGCCCCTCATGTAGAAAGAGACTCATTTTTCACATTTTTACTCTGCTCTTGAGTGCTGAAGAGACAGACGCACGTTGCTTCAGTTGCTTTGATCTTGCCTGCACTTGTGAATGTCAAATACTTTGGCTGCCAACTGATCAAACAGAAGCTCAGACAGTTCTGGGATCAAGAGATCCAGCCCAACCCCTAACCGTGGCCTTGTTCAGGCAAACACAATCTTCTACTAGGACACCAGAGCCCAGGCCCACAGAGTCAGGCCTGGCAGTCAGTCCCCTCCTGTTGTGACATATTGTGACTGTGGTCTTTTGTAGGAGGTTCGGCATTCAGGACAGGGGTGGTGGGAGAGTTTGAATAAAACAAAGCCAGTATGTTCTTGTCACAGAGTGCAGCTCAAATGCCTGGTCAAGCATTCAGACACACGAGTCTATGGAGTCCATACCTGTTCAAACAGCCACAGCTCCCTGCACCTAACCAGGAAAAGAACATTTTCTTGAGATGCACATCTGAGGGAGGGCCTAAGACATCTGTCTTAGTTAGGGTTTTACTGCTGTGAACAGTGGCCATGACCAAGGCAACCTTATAAAGACAACATTTAATTGGGGCTGGCTTTCAGGTTCCGAGGTTCAGTTCATTATCATCAAAGCGGGGACATGGCAGCATCCAGGCAGGCATGGTGCAGGAGGAGTTGGGAGTTCTCCATCTTTATTTAAAGGCCACTAGGAGCTGGCTCCCACGTGGTTAGGACGAGGGTCTCATTGCCCACCCCCATGGTGACACACTTCCTCCAACAAGGCCACACCCATCCCAACAAGGCCACACCCATTCCGACAAGGCCACACCCACTCCGACAAAGCCACACCCACTCCAACAAGGCTACACTCCTTTATAGTGCCACTCCCTTAGTCAAGCATATTCAAGCCACCACAACACCCAATTCCAAGCAGCCAGCAGCCGCTCCAATGACACACATAGATGGGTGACCTTCCCATTCAGACTCTGCAACGTTCCCTCACTGTGATGACAGAACAGTATGCATCACAATATGTATAACTGACCCATTGGAAATGGATTAAGCCCTTAAAGCTGAGGACTGTGGGACCATTGAGAAGGAAGCGAAGATTGTAATACCAGAAAAATACTAATCCAAAGACATTAATTCTCCCGGTTCTCTCTCTCTCTGTCTCTCTTTTCCTCCTTCCCTCCCTCCCTGCCTCACCGCCCCCCCCCAAGGTTATCTATTAAGTGACAAACTTTTTAATATGCCAGAAGAGATGGGAATTTTAAGTGTGCTTTAAAATGTTTAGCACTTTGTAAGTAAATACTTCATAAATTTCTAGACAGGAATTGACAAACGGGACTAGAGGGTTGACTCAGCGATTAAGAGCACTGGCTGCTTTTCCAGAGGGCCCAGGTTCGATTCCCAGCACCCACATGGGACTCTACAAGCACCTATAACTCTAGTTCCAGGGCATCCGGCATCCTGGTCTCCGTGGTGTGTATGTGGTACACAGACACAGATACAGGCAAGACACTAATATACATAAAACAAAATAAATAAATCTAAAATGAAAGCAATTTTTAAATTAAAATAAAAATAGACATGAAGGACAGAAGCATTGATAAAAACTCCGTCCTTTCTCATTGGTTAAAGAACTCTTGGCACAGGGACCTGACAACCAGAGACACATCCCTGGGACCGCATGGTACAAGGCAAGAACCGGTCTGGTAAGTTGTCCTCTGACCTCTGTAAGGGCACTGTAGAGCAATCGTGCACATGCACACGCACACTCAAACACAATGAATGAATGAATGCAAATAAAAATGTTTAAAATCCTGGTCATTTCAATTAAGAAGAGAAGTAAGTAAACCAGAATACATTTTCTTGATAAAGAGCATATAATAAAAAAGATATGAAGACAAAATTGTTGTCAAGCATGGTGGCACACACCTATGGTCTCAGCATTCAGGAGGCTGAGACAAAAAAAAAAAAGCACAAACTCAATGCTTGTCTGGGCTACACAGTGAGTTCAAAACCAGCCTGGGCAACTTAGCAAGCCTCAAAAGTATAAAAAGAGGATTGGGATGTAGCTCTGTAGTAAAGTGTTTGACTAGCATACAAAAGGCCCTAGGTTCAACCCCCTACCACCAAAAGGGTGGGGCGAGACAAACAAGACACAATAAAATTTATATATATATGTAAGTGCACTGTAGCTGTCTTCAGACACTCCAGAAGAGGGCATCAGATCTCATTACAGATGGTTGTGAGCCTCCATGTGGTTGCTGGGAATTGAACTCAGGACCTCTGGAAGAGCAGTCAGTGCCCTTAACCACTGAGCCATCTCTCTAGTCCAACACAATAGGATTCTTAACACATTAATCCAAATGAAATAATACAAGGGGTCACTTAGCGTGGCTGCTTGTAAAGGCACAGGTTTCAGGTCAGCAGGGTGAGTCGGATTGGCACAGGCTGGCCACTGGGCCTGACCCTGAGTTGGATCCCTGGGATCCCACAAGATGGAAGGAGAGAACTCTAACTTGCAAATGGTACCAGGGTGCACAGGAGTCCCTTCCGGTCCCCCAAATAAAGGATGAAAAAAAAGTTATTTTTTTTTTCACCATTTAGTCCTGGAGGAGAAAACGTTATCAGGGAGAGTCCTCTGAGGATCACATTCAGCTCACACCTTTAGTCCCAGCACTCCCAAGGCAGAGGCAGAGGCAGGCAGATCTCTGAGTTCGAGGCCAGCCTGGTCTACGGAGTGAGACATTTGTCTCCTTCTGTAGTTCCAGGACAGCCAGGGTCACATTGAGAGAAACATTGTCTCAAAATAAAACAAGAGATGAAGTAGGAGGGGGATGGGGAGAGAAGAAGGGAGAGGGAGAGAGAAGAAATAATGGAGAAATGATGTCCACAAAAGACTATTCAGTACCATGGTATTCTAAACATCTTTAAGCCATTCGAATGTCCAGGAGCAAATAAAGAATAATGCACCCAACATTATCTGTTCATCCAGCAAAATGCTCCTCCTCCAGCCCCAGAGACCACCACACATGGACAGCAAGGAGACATGGACACGCTGGGGGGCGGGGTCTATGAGTGGGAGTGCTGGCGGGGCGGGGTCTGTGAGAGGGAGTGCTGAGGGTATGTAGTTCTGTGGAGCGAGTGCCGGGGTGCTCAGTGGGTATAGCTCTGTGACAGAGTACATGCTAACCATGTCTTAGGCGCTGGGTTCCATCCCCTGCACAAAACAAAATAGGGGTGGAGGGGAAGAAAAGAGGAAGAGGAGGAGGAGAGGGAGGAGAAGGGAAAATTGGAAACATTGTGTAACTTCATTTCTGTGGAATTCTAGAACAAAGAAAACAAAATAGTGGAGGCTCAAGGAATCCTGGTGGGGTCCGGGGTTGAGGGACTTTCTGGATGATGAAAGCAGATTTCCTGGAGTAGGGAGTGGTTCCTTGGTTGCCAGCATTTCAAAATACATCAAGCTATGAGCTTTCGGATCTGGGCATTTCTTTGTGTGTGACTTAGAAGTGAACTTAGAAGGGACAGTTGGAGGGTAGTGAACAGCTCAGACCAGAGCACTTGCAGTGCCTGTGGGTGGACTGGGTTCTGGGCTCCAGAGTCCGTGTACAAGCTGGGTGAGGTGGGGGGGGGGACCTGTAACCATGGCGATGGGGAGGCAGAGGCCGGTGGATCCTGGAGACTCGCTGGCCATTCAGTGTATCGGAAATTTCGAACATCAGGTTCTCCGGGACACACACCCTGTCACAAAGGGACTAAAGAAGATACCTCTGGCCTTTAAATGCACAGGTGAGCTCAGTCTCTCGCGTGTGTATGCACACACACACACACACACACACACACACACACACACACACAAGAGCATTTGGGGAGAAATTATAAAATTACCTTTATAAAATAACCAATGACATGATGAACACAAAATTTAATTGTGATCACAGCTGTCTCAAGCTAGGAAAGTGGCAGAAGAGGAAGGGACCCTATTTAATGGGGGTCATAGACAACTCTAACTCTTGCTTCAAAGGCTGACTCCAAAGACAGTCCTTCATATCACTGTCTATAATAACAATATATTCATATTATATACACACATTTTATATGTCACATTCATTAGGTTGTAAGTATCCAATAATGTATACATTCTAATTTTTAAAACAATTTTATAGGGCTGGAGAGATAGTCTAGCACTTAGGAGCACTGGCTTCTCTCTTTTCCTCTCCTCTCCTCTTTTCTCTTTCTCTTCTCTTCCCTTGGTTCGATTCCCAGCACCAGCACAGCAGCTCATGACTGTCTGTAACTCCTGCTCCAGGGGACCCTTCTGATCTGCTCTTCTGGCCTCTACATGGCGCAGGGATATGTGCAGGCAAAGCACCCAGTCATACCAAATAAAAATAAATCTTGAGAAAATTGTATGTATATGTGTCTGTGTGTGTGCACACATGATTGGGTATATATGTGCCTGTGTGTGTGCACACATGATTGGGTGTATATGTGTCTGTGTATGTGCACACACGATTGGGTGTATATGTGTATGTGTGTGTGCTCACATGATTGTGTGTATACATGATTGGGTGTATATGTGTCTCTGTGTGTGCACACATGATTGGGTGTATATGTGTCTGTGTGTGTGCGCACACATGATTGGGTGTATGTGTGTCTGTGTGTGTATACATGATTGGGTGTATATGTGTATGTGTGTACTCACATGATTGGGTGTATATGTGTCTGGGTGTATATGTGTCTGTGTGTGTGCACACATGATTGGGTATATATGTGTATGTGTGTGTACTCACATGATTGGTGTATATGTGTCTGTGTGTGTGCACACACGATTGTGTGTATATGTGCTTGTGTGTGCAAACATGCATGGGGCTTCACATCCCCCAGTGCTGGAGTTACAGGTGTCTGTGAACAGTGGGAGCCAAAGCCTGATTCTCTCTGAGAGCGGTAAGTGTTCTTGACGGCTGAACATCTCTCCAACCCCAATTGAATACTATTCTTAGAAACATTGAAAGCAGGAGCTGGAGAGATGGCCCGGCCATTACGAGCACTTACCATTCTTCCCGAGGACCTGGGTTCAGTTCCCAGCCTGACTCGGCAGCTTACAAGCATCTGTAACTCCAACCCTCTTCTGGACTCCAAAGACCCTGCACATAAGCAGTGGTGTGCTTATTTAAGGGTAGGCAAAATATTCATACACATACACTAAAAACAAATCATAAATCAGTGTTTGAACAGTAGTGATCACTTTGTGATGGGAAACTCTAAAGAATTCCTGGAAATCTGTGAAGGGGGCATAGCTGTTTATGGACCGGTGGTCATCAGTCAGAAATTCTAGACAGAATACTCAGTCTACCATTGGCAAACTTGCCGACTCACAGATACAAGACAGAGCAAGTCCTTTTGTGTGGCTGAAGCTTATGGTTGGCCTATCTCACAATGATCTTGTTTCTTCCTGGAGGTCTCCTGTCACTAGCTTCCCTGGGCCTGTAGGACTAGGAAAAAAAAATACTGGATTTTTGACATCTCTCCAAAGCCTGAACTTGTTAGGGACAATGGTGCATGTCTATAATAATCTCAGCACTCGGAAGGCTTGGGTAGGAGTAGCCTGAGCTACATAGTAAGACCTTTCAAAATGCTTCCTTAAGAGCAACTTCAGTTGACAAGATGAATTGTCACATGGAAAAGACTGATTGTGTCTCATCCAATGAATTCCTACCTATGACGCTCCAGGGACCCCCTTGCTGCCCATGGTCCAGGTCTGTGTGTCAATCATACAGGGCTCTGAAAGCCAGTACCGGCCGAAGGACTAGATTTGATTATCCTCAGGTGTCATGCATTCGGAGACTCTGTGACCCTTCTAGTCCCTCCTCACACAGTCTCCCTCTGCCTTCCCACCTCGGCCTGTTCCTGTGCCACCTGCAGCCCAGCACGTCCTCCCGAGGAGCCCAGAGGGTGCTCACAGGCTCAACTCCAGCTTTAGCCTTTGAGGGCCCAACCTCAAGGCCTTACAGCAAATAGCCTGGAGACCAGCGGCGAGCCATGCTCTGCTGGGCTGACAGCGTCCTGTCCTGTGGGAGGCTGGGATCTCCTGATAAGCCTGGGCCTCTTCTCCCACCTGGATGCCTCTGCTTAGCACAAAGGGATCCTGGCCCTCTCCTGTGTGGACCGGCTGGGTCCCCTGCAGTCTGTGGGCTCCAAGCAGCCTTTCAGTCTCCCTATGAAGCAGGGTGCCAGAGAGCTGGTCTCTGGCCACAGTGACTGTTTGGAGCTCACCCACCATGGGGCTGACCTGTGATGCCCCTCTGACCAACCTTGTTTCCCTTGGGCAGGTCACAGACCCTGTAACAGAAGGAGCACCCCCCCCACACACACACACAGTGACCCCACAATGTTGAATCTAAACAGGATGAAACTTTGGCCTCTGTCACTATTTTTTTTAATGTTTTTAATTAAATCTCTGGGGTCACTGACACCCTGGAGCCAGAGAAATGCAACCCTGCAGCTAGCTTGTTAATGATACACCATCTGTTTGTTCACACGGGGCGATCACATGATCTTTGTTCTGCAGAACATCCTGTCTCACTGGCCTAAACCGGTTTGTGGGTGAAAAGCTTGGGAGGAATGCCAGAAGTCTCTCTCTCTCCCTCCTCTTCCTCTCTCTCTCTCTCTCTTTCTCTCTCTCTCCCTCTCCTTCCCTCTCCCTCTCTCCCTCCTTCTCTCTCTCCCTCCTCATCCTCTCTCTCTCTCTCTCTCTCTCTCTCTCTCTGACTCTCTCGCCCGTCCTACAGTGAGCTGTCAGGAAAAAAATAAATCAGCTCTTAGAATCAACTCTGTCCCTTGGTGCCAACCCTTGGTAGCACGGCATCACCCTCTGCACTGTCGGAGTCTAGTGGAGTCACCTGTCTTCTGGTGGCATCCTCAGAGAAGGGAAGAGATTAAAAAGGTAGCACGGTCCAATAGAAGGGGACACTTCAGTCAGGGAATGCCCACAGTGTCCTCAGCATCCAACTAAGGCTCTGAGGGACCCTGGGACCCTGACCAGGGTAGGTAGAAGGGGACAGAGCCAGAAGCCCTCTGACTTTGACAATGAGCGTCTGTCTCATTTTTGCCTATAATACTCTGATCATTGACTCGGGCCCACGATTAGATAAAACCCCTAAAGACTGTTTTCCCACTGGCCATTTTTAGATCTGCAGCTTTTAGCCATTAAATGTGTCTCGAAAAGGAAAAGCCCACAGAGGTCCTGTAAGCATGACCCTCCGAGGGCAGAAGGGTCCGTCATCATCCCCAAGGTGGTGGGGATCATTCTGGAAGGACTCAACTCTTAGGGGACAGAAAGTAAACAGCTGTAAAATATGCTTTATGAAGCACCCTGGACTTGGTCACTCCAAAACTGCAGGAACACTTGAAGAGGTACCCCCAGTTTCCATGTCACAGAGGAGGTGGCAAGCCACTGAGACACGGAAATTTGTCCTGGGAGTGCCCTCCTGGGCAGAGCTGCAGAGGAGGTAGTGGGCAGGGTGCAAGGAGTTGTCTCAGATAGGTGCCCAGCACCCAAGGTTCTCACATGTGGAAATCTGGGCGATAAAGGCACTGGCTGCTGAGAGCAGTGGACAGTGCCCCGCCCCCTACGCAGTTTGCATGTTTTCTTTTGACAGTCGCTGCTACCACTCTTCTCCGCAGACAGATGTCACTTTTTGTGTCAGTAGGGATGGGATGATCTATTCTTTTATTCCTAATACTTAACTTCTTCCTTAGAGGCCCTGATGTATATGTGTATGTGTGTGTGTGTGTGTGTGTGTGTGTGTGTGTGTGTTTTGAGAGAGAGACAGAGAGAGAGAGACAGAAGCAGAGACAGAGACAGGAAAGACAGATGAAAGGAGACAGACAGGAGAGAGACAGGAGAAAGAGACTGAGACAGAGAGACAGATGGGGAGGAGAGAGAGATAAACAGAGAGACAGAGAAAGAGAGACAGATACAGGAAAGACAGACATAAGGAGAGAGACAGAGAGAGGGACAGAGACAGAGACAGAGACAAGAGAGATAGATGGGGAGGAGAGAGAGATAAACAGAGAGACAGAGAGAGGAGAGAGACAGAGACAGAGATAAGAGAGAAAGATGGGGAGGAGAGAGAGACAGAGAAAGAGAGACAGAGAGAGAGGAGACAGAGACAGAGACAAGAGAGACAGATGGGGAGGAAAGAGAGAAAGAGAGAGAGAAAGAGAGAGAGAGAGAGAGAGAGAGAGAGAGAGAGAGAGAGTGAGAGTTCATAGATAAGTGTTCTTGCCAGGAGCCTGGCCCTGGAGAATGACTCACACTCATCTATTTCACATCCTGGGCCCATGAGCTATTTCTCCAATCACCAAAGCGCCAATGGCCCTAGGCTTCTTATCGCTCCCTGATAGGAGTTCACAGCCCATAAAACCCAGCTCCGCTCCACTCTGCAGGAAAACATCTGCACCTGGGCTTCTTGGCCCAGAAGAATGTGACTTAGTCACATGTGGCTAAGTACAGCCATTGTTCTGCCTCCCTGTACAGGCCAGCCACCCCAGATCAATCACACGCAGTTGACAGCCACAGGGGACCCTGACTGGGATGTGCATTCCTCTGGTTTACGTCAGCCCCTGGAGTAAAACAGCAGTGAAGGTTTACCTGAACCAGAGCAGGGCAAAGCTTATCTCCCTAGAGCCCAGGCTCACTCGCTCCTCTCATTGGTGACAGTGATGGTGTGACCCGTACTGAGGACAGGGTGACAAGCTACTGCGAGGAATTCCAGGCTGCCTTCCTCCAGTAGCACCTGGCTTTCAGGCACAAAACACAGGGCGATGATGCTGTCACCGGATGTCAAAGGTGGCTCTTGGATAAGACTGTGAGTCACTTCCAGCCCTGGTCCTACTGGAGGGCTGCTCAAAACAGCAGCTGTTGACCCTCTCCATCTGTGCGCCACAGTTGGATGACTTTGTGGCGTGAATGGAGTGGAAAGACTTTGGTGCTGGGCCACGTGAAAACTCAGGCTCATGGATCCTTAATGTTCATGCAAGAACTCAAAGGAAAAGGTGCGCAGGTTGAACAGGCCTCCTGGGGAGATGCTCTCTCTCTCTCTCTCTCTCTCTCTCTCTCTCTCTCAATACCATTTTTTTTATTAGAAACAGAATAGGATATGTTACCAGTGGCATCTCAACCCAATTCTAGGGGACAGCATGCCCTCAGCTCTCCGTGGGTCAGTTGGTCAGTCCGTCCATCTGTCTGGCCCTCCCTCCTGCCATCCTCACCCTCTGCCTGTCCCACCTCGCCCATCCTGCTGGATCTGGGTCGGCCCCACCTCCTACAACGCTTGCCCGGATACTCCCCTCAGCTGAACTCCCACAGGACAGGCTAAGTCAGGTCGCCGCTCCTACACAGCTTGTCCAACATGATCCAGAAGTTTCTGGTTGGCCCCATCACCCAGGCAGAGAGGGACGCATTCTCTAGAGCCTCTGCCCAAAGAGACCTGCACAGTTCCCACTCATCCCTTAGAAACATCAATGCAAGTCAAGTGGTCACTCCCACCTCAGAGGTGACCCTACGAGGAGTCCTGGGATCTAGGCTCTTGCTCCGCTTTAGGGTACCACAGTCACCACACACTGTTACCTGGAGGGTTTGTCAGGCCAAGGAAAGGTCCGAATCAAGCCTGACTTCCAGAGCAGTGGCTGGCATGTTCAGTCCTCAAGGGCACAGATGCCTCTTTTATACCCAGGACACCCGTACAGGATCATGTACTATGGCCTGCTGTAGCACTAGGCACAAAAGTACCTAGTAAATGTGGTTGAATAAGAAGTTATCTCTAGCTCACTGGGGCCTTGAGACCTAAGTGTGCTGTTCTAGCTATTGTTTGAGCTTTGCAAAGGCCAGGAAGTTTGTTCTTCTCAAGCTGGGCATGGTGGTGTGTGCCTATATAATCCTAGGATTCTGGAGTTGGAGGGAGGAGGATTGGATTCAAGACTAGCCTGGGCTACACGGGACCCTGTCACTCACTCACATACATACATACATACATACATACATACACACACACACACACACACACACACACGCAGAAACTAAATGAGGAGAAGCAGCTCATCTTCCCATATGCCTTAACAAGTGTGTTCTGCACCACTTGGCACTGCCACCCAGCACCACCCAAGCCAGTTTCCGTCCTGAGGGTCTCAGAGACAGTCCACAGGCAAAATCAAGAGCAACGTGATTATGTGTTCAGTTCCTATGTTTGAGGGGCCAGGGATGTGGCTCGGTTGGTCAAGTGCTTGCCCAGCATGCAGGAGGCCTGGGTTCAATCCTCAGCACCACAGAAATAGGGTGTGGTGACAGACACCCATAATCCTAGCATTCTGGAGACAGGAAGATAGAAAGTTCAAGGTCGACCCTGGCTACATAGTAAGGTATAGGCCAGACTGGGATACATGAAGACCTTGGGAAAGACACAGGAAGAGGGAAGAGGAGAGGTGTACTGACTGGTTTTGTGTGTCAACTTGACACAAGCTGGAGTTATCACAGAGAAAGGAGCCTCCCTTGAGGAAATGCCTCCATGAGATCCAGGTGTAAGGCATTTTATTAATTAGTGATCAGATGGGCAGGGCCCCTTGTGGGTGGTGCCATCCCTGGGCTGGTAGTCCTGGGTTCTATAAGAAAGCAAGCTGAGCGAGACAGGAGAAGCAAGCCAGTAAGGAACATCCCTCCATGGCCTCTGCATCAGCTCCTGCTTCCTAACCTGCTTGAGTTCCTGTCCTGACTTCCTTTAGTGATGAACAGCAATGTGGAAGTGTAAGCTGAATAAACCCTTTCTTCTCAACTTGCTTCTTGGTCATGATGTTTGTGCAGGAATAGAAACCCTGACTAATCTCAGCCAACCACTCCCCAACGGAGGAGTTAGAGAAAGGACCCAAGGAGCTGAACGGGTTTATAGCCCCATAGGAGGAACAACAATATGAACCAACCAGTACCCCCAGAGCTCCCAGGGACTAAACCACCAACCAAAGAGTACACATGGAGGGACCCAGGGCTCCAGACTCATGGGTAGCAGAGGATGGCCTTGTAGTGCATCAATGAGAGGAGAGGCCCTTGGTCCTGTGAAGGCTCATTTCCCTACGGTAGAGGAATGCCAGGACAGGGATGCGGGAGTGAATGGGCTGGTGAGCAGGGGAGGGGGTATGGGATAGGGGGTTTTCGGAGGGGAACAAAGGAAAGGTGATAACATTTGAAATGTAAATAAAGAAAATATCTAATTAAAAAAAGGAGAGAACAAAAGGGGTGCATGGGGGCAGGAGGGAGTAAGGGCTGGGAAGGGGGGCTACGAAATGTCAAGGGGAATGTGTTCAAATGAAATATTCACTTGCTTGCATGAAATTGTTTTTATGGCAATGTAGGATAATGCACAGTGAATCAAAACAGTGCATGTTCCAAAAAAAAAAAAGAAAAGAAAAGAAAAGAAAAAGAAAAGAAAAGAAACCCTGACTAAGAGGAGAGGAGAGGAGAGGAGAGGGGAGGGGAGGGAGGGAGGGAGGGAGGGAGGGAGGGAGGGAGGGAGGGAATGGGATGGGAGGGGAGGAGGGGAGAGGGGAAAGTGCTATACAGAAGAAGCTTCCACAAAACACAGGGAAATGTTTCTGTGGATATGGAGGGAACCAAGAAAGCTTTCCTCAAGGAAATGAAATTTCACCTAAGCCTAGGTCAAAAGGACCAGAGCGCTGTCCTCACATACACAAGTCGGCGGTGGTGTATGTGTGTGTGTGTGTGTGTATGTGTGTGTGTGTGTGGCAGGATTGGTGATGGGTTTCCGTTTGGATCAGAGAAGAGGAGCACAGGATGGGCTGTCCCAAAAGGGCTAGTCAGTCAATATTTCAGGCTTTGTGAGCCACATATGAGTTCTGCCTCGTGTCCTTTTTGCATGCCCACGTGTGTTTATAATCCTTTTAAAATGTTAAAGTCATCTTTGGTCTGCATACCATATAAAAGCAAAAACAAGCAAAGGGACACCCAAGGGGATGCCTATATTTAAAAAAAAAAAGTCAGATAAATAACAAGTTCTAGGGGAGGATGTGGAGAAATAAATGTCCCTTGGCCATTGCTAGTGGGAAGGGAGAACATGGGGGTGGATGTGGGCAGGGGTCTGGCAGCCCCTCACAAAGCTAAACACAGCTGTCATCTGACCGAGCCGTTCCACTCTTGGCTGTAACGTGTATCCGGGAGAACTGGAAACACATGCTCACACAGAACCCGTGTTTGATCCTTATAATAGCATGCCTTGTAACAGCCATCACCATGGAAACACTAATGCCCACCATGTGATGAATGGGTAGATGAAATATAGACAGGAATGAAGTTGTGCCACATGCCATATGCCACGGCACAGAGGAATCTGGAAAACACTTCACCGAGTAGAAGAAAGCAGACACTGAGACCAGACTTTGTGAGACTGATGCTTGGCCTGCCCCGGGATGGAGGGTTTCAAGGGAGTGAGGCGTGCCTGCCAATTCCTACAGCATCTTTCGAGATTGACCAGAGTGTCCTGGAATCATCAGCTCTGTGAATACAGTAACTGTCACAGGATTGTGTGGTTTGGAAGGGTGACTTAGGGACTGAGGACATAGCTCAGTGGATAAAGTGTCTGCCACACAAATCTGAGGACCTGAGTTTGGATTGCCAGCACCCACATAAAACTAGGCATGGCGAGGCACGTCTGTAATTCTTGCACTGGATGCAGAGACACATCCCTGAGCACAATGGCCAGCCGGGGTAGACTGTTAGTGAGCTCTAGGGTCAGGGAGAGATTTCTGTCTCAAAAACTAAGGTGGAGGTAAATAAAATTATCAACACTGGTCTCTGGCTTACACACACACACACGCTTACCCACATTTTTTTTAAAGTATGGATTATGAGCTGGGGAGATGGCTTGATGGGTAAGGAAGGGTCTTGTCACCAAGCCTGCAAATCTGAATTCTGTCTCTGGGACTCACCTGGGAGAAGGAGAAAACCAACTCACAAAAGTCCTCTTCTGTCTTCCACATGCAGAACATGGCATGCACACACACACACACAGACACACACACACAAAACACACTTTTTACACTATTTTCTAACGTGTGATTTTTATGGAGAGCACATTATGTCTCTAAAGTGTCTGGCAGGTTTGTTCGCTGTTTCATTTTGTTCCTTAAATGCAAGTAAATTTACTTGTGGTTTAAATGGCTATGATTTGCCAAGTCCTGAGTAAATGGTTGAAAGGTGCCACACAGGTACATGGAGATAGAGCCACATGGTCCTGAAAGCTGGGGTACAGTATAGACTTAGACTTTGACCTC
The DNA here is from genome assembly GCA_036184795.1 of Tokudaia tokunoshimensis. NCBI lineage: Eukaryota > Metazoa > Chordata > Mammalia > Rodentia > Muridae > Tokudaia > Tokudaia tokunoshimensis. Next base: position 132,117,659 of record BTHU01000005.1, read on the forward strand.
CAAGGATCGGGAAGGGACCATGGTGGCTTGGGTGTTAGAGAGGCCCGCCAGAAAATCTCACATACAGGCAGAGACACAGAAAGCCACCCAGAGTCCGGGAGCATTGAGATCTGGGATTTGGATACCCAGATAGCAGGGAGGATGGGGAGAGGCCCAGCTCTCTGTGTGTGGCAGAGTCGTCAGACGGGATGGCTGGCTGGTCATGAGTCTGAGGGTCAGGAAAGGCATACTGCTTGCCAGACTCTAGTAAGAGTCTGGGGCAGTGACAGCTGACACCCAGAAGGCAGGAAGAAGGTGTGAGTGGGAGTCGGATAGGGAGACCCTGGAGGGTGTCCACAGTCCATAGGTCCTGAAGGACGTTCCAGTGGGGAGCCCCATCACCAGACAAAAGGAAGAAGTTATGTGTCTGGATCTCAGAACGGTAGAGACTGGGACAGAGGAGACAGGCTGGGGAGGAGTCACATGGCTGGCCTATAAAGGGCCTGATGTGCTACAGGAGGTCTCAGAGTCTGAAGATAGAAAGCGGGAGCCCACCCACCTCAGAGGTGGGAGAAGACAAAGGGGCGGAAGGAGAAAGTCTGAACGCGAGAGGACTGGAGACTCTGCTGGTCGCTAAGGAGAGCGGCCTTGTCCAGTGAGTAAGAGAGCTAAGAGAAGAAATGGTGGTTCCAGGAGGAAAAATTCCACGCTCAAGTTTGGGTGTCAAAACTGCCACTGGAGGGAAGGGTAAGAAGGGTAGGAGTCTGTTTCCTGGGCGCCATGTTTGAGCTGGGAGGACGGAAAGTCGTGAGGATGCATAGTGCCAACCGGTACCCCAGTGTGAGCGAACCCAACGCTGTTAAACGGTTGGAACTGTAGTACTGGCCTCAAACTAATAATCCGCTGGTCCTTCCTTCTTCCCAACCCAGAAGTGCTTGAATTCACATCCAGCTAAGATTGTATATTGTATAATCTGCTTTATCACTGTTATGTGTGAATGTTAATGTCCCCTCAGATGTGATCTGTGTTGAAATTCTAACTCCTGAGACAGTAGGGCTGGGATGGGATGAGGTCGTGGGGTCAGAGTCCTTGTGACTGGGACTAGTGCCCTTTCCCAAGGCGGACTGAGGACATATTTGCCTACCATTATATCAGTGGTTCTCAACCTCCCCTTTAATGCTGCCACCCTTTAATACAGTCCCTCCTGCTGTGGTGACCCCAACCATAAAGCTATTTTTGTTACTAATTCATAACTGTAATTTTGCTACTGTTAGGAATCATAATGGAAATATCTGTGTTCTCCAATAGTCTTAGGTGACCCCCATGAAAGGGTCATTTGACCCCAAAGTGATCAAAACCCACAGATTGAGAACCACAGTACTAGATAAAGGCAAAGGAGATGCTATCCATGAACCAGAAAGCAACGTTTACCAGACACGTGAAGAACGGCTGTTTGCCTTGAGCATGGACTCACCAGCCTGCAGGACTGTGAGGCGCAAATTGCCACGGTTTGCAAATAACACAGTTCATGGTATTCTGCTGTTATCAGCCCAACAGACTCAAATGATGGTGATAATAACCATCTGAAACTGTGTCTGCGACTGTGGCTATGTCTGTGCCTGTGCCTGTGCCTGTGCCTGTGTCTGTGTCTGTGTCTGTGTTATGACTGTGTCTGTGTCTGCGACTGTGGCTATGTCTGTGCCTGTGCCTGTGCCTGTGCCTGTGTCTGTGTCTGTGTCTGTGTTATGACTGTGTCTGTGTCTGTGACTGTGTCTGTGTCTGTGTCTGTGACTGTGTCTGTGACTGTGTCTGTGACTGTGTCTGTGACTGTGTCTGTGTCTGTGACTGTGTCTGTGACTGTGTCTGTGACTGTGTCCTTGACTGTGTCTGTGACTGTGGTGGTGTCTGTGTCTGTGACTGTGTCTGTGTCTGTGACTGTGACTGTGTCTGTGTCTGTGTGTCTGTGACTGTGTCTGTGTCTGGGACTGTGCCTGTGCCTGTGTCTGTGTCTGTGACTGTGTCTGTGACTGTGACTGAGTCTGTGACTGTGACTGTGTCTGTGTCTGTGTCTATGACTGTGTCTGTGTCTGTGTCTGTGTCTGGGACTGGGACTGTGTCTGTGTCTGTGACTGTGTCTGTGCCTGTGCCTGTGTCTGTGTCTGTGTCTGTGTCTGTGACTGGGTCTGTGACTGTGTCTGTGACTATGCCTGTGACTGTGTCTGTGTCTGTGTCTGTGACTGTGTCTATGACTGTGTCTGTGACTGTGTCTGTGACTGTGTCTGTGTCTGTGACTGTGTCTATGACTGTGTCTGTGTCTGTGACTGTGTCTGTGTCTGGAACTGTGTCTATGACTGTGTCTGTGACTGTGTCTGTGTCTATGTCTGTGTCTGGGACTGTGTCTATGACTGTGTCTGTGACTGTGTCTGTGACTGTGACTGTGTCTGGGACTGGAAATGTGTCTGTGTCTGTGTGTCTGTGTCTGTGTTTGTGACTGTGTCTGTGTCTGTGTCTGCAGGACTGTGAGACACAAATTGTCACAGTTTGCAAATGACACAATTCATGGTAGTCTGCTGTTATCAGCCCAACAGATTCAAATGATGGCAACAACCATCTGTGACTGTGTCTGTGTCTATGTCTGTGTCTGTGCCTGTGCCTGTGTCTGTGTCTGTGCCTGTGCTTGTGCCTGTGTCTGTGTCTGTGTCTATGACTGTGTCTGTGTCTGGTCTGTGTCTATGACTGTGTCTGTGTCTGTGTCTGCAGGACTGTGAGACACAAATTGTCACAGTTTGCAAATGACACAATTCATGGTAGTCTGCTGTTATCAGCCCAACAGACTCAAATGATGGCAACAACCATCTGTGACTGTGACTGTGACTGTGTCTGTGTCTGTGTCTGTGACTGTGTCTATGACTGTGTCTGTGTCTGTGACTGTGTCTGTATCTGTGTTTGTGTCTGTGAATGTGACTGTGTCTGTGTCTGTGACTATGACTATGTCTCTGGCTGTGACTGTGACTGTGTCTGTGACTGTGTCCTTGACTGTGTCTGTGACTGTGGTGGTGTCTGTGTCTGTGACTGTGTCTGTGTCTGTGACTGTGACTGTGTCTGTGCCTGTGACTATGACTATGTCTCTGGCTGTGACTGTGACTGTGTCTGTGACTGTGACTGTGACTGTGTCTGTGTCTGTGACTGTGTCTGTATCTGTGTTTGTGTCTGTGAATGTGACTGTGTCTGTGTCTGTGTCTGTGACTGTGACTGTGACTGTGACTGTGACTGTGTCTGTGTCTGTGTCTGTGTCTGTGACTGTGACTGTGTCTGTGACTGTGACTGTGACTGTGTCTGTGTCTGTGACTGTGTCTGTGACTGTGTCTGTGTCTGTGACTGTGTCTGTGACTGTGACTGTGTCTGTGACTGTGACTGTGACTGTGTCTGTGTCTGTGACTGTGTCTGTATCTGTGTTTGTGTCTGTGAATGTGACTGTGTCTGTGTCTGTGACTGTGTCTATGACTGTGTCTGTGTCTGTGACTGTGTCTGTGACTGTGTCTGTGTCTGTGTCTGTGACTGTGTCTGTGACTGTGTCTGTGTCTGTGACTGTGTCTGTGTCTGTGTCTGTATCTGTGTTTGTGTCTGTGAATGTGACTGTGTCTGTGTCTGTGACTGTGTCTATGACTGTGTCTGTCTGTGACTGTGTCTGTGACTGTGTCTGTGTCTGTGACTGTGTCTGTGTCTGTGACTGTGTCTGTGTCTGTATCTGTGTTTGTGTCTGTGAATGTGACTGTGTCTGTGTCTGTGACTATGACTATGTCTCTGGCTGTGACTGTGGCTGTGACTATGTTTTTATCTGTGACTGTGGCTGTAGTTGCCGTGTAAATTTTGAGCCACCTGGCCAGCCTGTTTACTTCAGGCCTGTCCCTGCTCCTCAACAGTAGGTAGTTGAGCCAGGTCTTCAGAATACACATCTTAGGAAGTGCCACCTAGAGCTCTGATTTTTGCAGAGCCCCGACGGACACAAGGATCATGCTGCCCTTTGTCTTCGCTGAACAGAAAGCATCAGCGGACAAGCGTCACCTGGACGATGGGCTTAACTTCCATTCTTTCATGCAGTCTGGATTCTGGTTACCTGGAAATCCTCCCAGCCCATCACCTACATCTTCTTTCAATTTCCTGGGTAGAAGCCATGCCCAGGAGAGGTTTATGCAAGGTCTTGATTCAAAAATGGGCATACCAGTCCTGTGGGCTTCTCTGCTTTCTGGCCTCTACTAACACTGACCTATCCCTCCAAATCCTACTCCTGTGACTCTCAGAGGACATTTGAGGCTCCTTTAGCTCCTCCGGTTGTCAAAAAAAAAAAAAAAATAGAAAAGAAAAGAAAATCGAGGGTTTCTGGTGGTCCTTGGTCCTCAGAGTCACTTAAATGGGCCTCTCACAGCATTGGGTCCTTGCCCTAGTTTTCTGCCAACCACACAAGGTGCGCGGGTCTTTGTAAGGTTGCCCTGTACAAATAATTTGTGGAAGCTTCCCTGCAAGGCCCCCATTCTCCAGATCTAGGATAGGCAGGGCCAGGGAGTGTGTGACAGAAGTCTGTACTACAAAGGTACAGTGCCAAGGTCAGTAGGAAGCATCATCACGATCTCCTCGCTTCTAGGAAAGTCCACACCTCCCTCTGGCCCAGCTGGCCTTTATATGTTGGCTGACCACTGCGGTGACAATTCACCTGATATAGTCAAGTGGACAGAGACAGAGGTTTAGCCGAACTCACAATGCCAGTTTTGATTCATGGTTGAGATATTTCTTGGAGAAGCATCTTGGAGGGTATCCATGGTGACACAAATCACCTCGCACTGGCCAGGAAGTGAAAGCAGGAAGATAAAGAGGGTGGGGGTGTCCCAATATTCAAGAGACTCTCCTCCAATGGCCCAACTTCCACCCACTGGGCCCCACATCTACAGCTCCACATCTGGGGACTGAACCTTCAACAGGCAGGCCTTTGGGGGACATGAGATCTAAACTGTAGCTCTTGGAGACCTGACAGAGGTCTGGGTCTGCAGTCCCAGACCCCACATGATTTGGGGTAAACACTTCAAGCGTTAGTTTACCCAACAACAGCAAGAACGAGAAGATGTTGGCCACTGTATCTGGGTCTCACATAGAGGATCTGGGCAAGAACTTGAGGCCCAGGGCTCCAGTCAGGGCATGCTCAGAGGGTCTTGCTAGATGGGGGTCACATGAACACAACTCTCACAGATGGGTGAATATATTTCTCTTGACCTCTCACATTGGTCATTTCTCCAGTTCTCCAAGCACTGACTGGGAGGCTCAAAAGTTCTGACACTACCTGTTCGGGGTTGCCACAGACCCCACAGGGTCCCCAAAGATTGCTCCCACCTCAGATACCAGCACCAAGTCCCTGACTACCCCTACATGTTCCCTTAGATTTTGTTATTTTATGTGTGTGAGTGTGTGGTCTACATGTGTGTACCATGGGAAGCAGATGCTAGCAGAGGCCAGAAACAATGTCAGATGCACAGGAACTGGAGTTACAGATGATTGTGAACTGCCATGTGGGTGCTGGGAACTGGACCTGGGTCCCCGGCAAGAACGATTGATCTTAACAGCTCTTGCCACACTACCTGTACTTCCTATTGTGGCTATAGGTCAGGGGTTCCCTATACCCCCATCTTGGGTTCATAATTTATTAGAAAGGCTTCTAGAGCTGAAGAGAGAGCATGAGGGCTTCAGTTCCTGTCATGCATTTATTATCAAGTCTCAAGAACATCGCAAGATGTCCGGTGCACAGTCCAGCAAGGCCGGGCACATTGGTGCCTTCACTGGGTTCTCTCCTAGAACATCATGCGCTCCGCCCTGGAAGCTTGCAAGGAAGCGTCATTACATAGGTGTGATTGATTAGGTCATTGGCCACTGGTGATTTGCTCAGGGGCTTTTCCCCTTTACAGAGGTGGGGTGCATACTGTGAGGTTTTGGTCTTCAGTTATGCCAAGCTCTTTCTGGAAACTAGCCCCCCCCCATCCTGAAGCTCCTAGGAGCCCCATCTCATTAGCCTGCAAAGACGCTCTCAAGGAGCACGGCAAATGGTCTGAGGGGCAAATATGAGGACCTCAGATCAGATCCCCAGCGCACATGACAGCTGGGCTCTGAGGGTGTCTGTAATCCCAGGGCTGGGGGGTAGATCCAGGCAGATTCCTGGTGTTCAGTGGCTAGCCAGTCTAGCTGAGTCAGTGAACTGTATGTTCAGCAAAACCCCTGTCTTCAAAAATAAAGCGATGAACACTGGATTTGAACTCCATCTCTGGCCTCAACACACAGCACATACACGCATACACGGGTGTACACGCATACATACTTGAAAACATACACCTATTGCAAACACACACAGTAAGTAAGTAAATAGAAATGTAATAGCTACTGTTAACAATTCTTGAGATTTCAAGAATTTTTGGAGCTATTGCCAGGAACCAGGGACAAGGACCAAGTCTCTCTCTCTCTGTATCACACTAAGTACCTGAACATGACAGCCACCGGTCTATATTTTCCTATGTCTTAGTCAGGATTTTTATTGCTGCAATAAAACACCATGACTAAAACAGCTTGGGGAGGAGAGGCTTTATTTCAGTTTATGACTCTTAGGTCACACTCCATTCCTGAGGGAAGTCAGGGCAGGAGAAGGCAGGAACCTGGAGGCAGGAACTAAAGCAGAGACCATGGAGGAGACTGATTATTGGCTTGGTCCCTGTGCCTTGCTCAGCCTGCTTTCTCATAGAGCCCAGGACCACAAGCATAGGGGATGACGCCGCCCACAGTGAGCAGAGCTCCCACTCAAGAAAATGCACCACAGGCAAATCTGATGAGGGTGTTTTCCTAAACGAGGTTCCCTTTTTTTTTTTCAAATGACTAGCTAGCACGAAGTTGACATTGAATCTAGCCAGCATACCTTGTCAAAAACTGGGTGTGTTGATGGTATACATCTTTAATCCCAGAACTTGGGAGGCAGAAGCAGGTAGATTTCTGTAAGTCCCAGGCTAGACTTGTCTACAGCATGAGTTCTAGGGTTTTCTGGGTGGAGGGGGGTGGCATACACAAGCAGATGTACATATATGTATGTATATATATATGTGTGTGTTTCTGTATAGAAGCCAGCAGACATGACACCCTACTTGTCATTTCTAAGGGGCCATCTATATTTTGTTGTTGTTGTTGTTTTGTTTGTTGGTTGGTTTTTGGTTTTTTTGTTTGTTTGTTTTGTTTTGTTTTGAGACAGGTTCTCTTACTGGCCTGAAATTTGTTACGTAGTCTAGACTGGCTGGTCAGTGCGTGTGAGTGGCTCTCTTGTCTCTGCTTCCCAATGAAGGATTGACAAGTGTGTCCCACTATGCCCAGTGCTTTTGGGTAGGCTCTGAAGACTGAACTTGGGTCTTCAAGCTCTTTACCAACTGAATCCCAAAATTCTCTTGCAATTTTTAATGCAGCTCATTATATGAAAACAAGGTCAGTTTGCACAAAGCTGGAAGGTCTGAGCAGAGGATTGGGGAACCATGAAGAACTATGAAGAGGCCACAGGGGCACAGGCAGGGGTGGCTGGTGAGAAGGGCTGCCCGCCCAGGGGGGCGGGCTCTTCCAAAACTTGTAGCCAGCCTGGTGCTCCAGCTTCTACCCCCACCCCTCCCCGACAAACCGCATTCCCAAAGAGACTGACTGAAACTGATTGTTCCTCCCAGGCTGGAAAAACAGGCCCTGAGCCTCCTGGGTTCCTCAAGGACTTCTAGGAACCAGAAAAGGCCTGGCTGAGGGCGCAGAGCAGCTGCAGAAGGGACCGTGAAAGAAGCAAGACCTGAGCAATCTCACCGCACAACACTCGGTCTTCAAGACTTCTTTTATTTTATATGTAAAGGTGTTTTGTCTGACTGCTGTGCGCCAATGTGTGTTCAGTACCCGGGGAGGCCAGAAGAGGGCGTCAGATCCCCCGGAACTAGAGTTGCAAGTTGTGAACCACCTTGAGAAACCAAACCCAGGTCTTTAGGAAGAGCATCCCAAATTCCATTACGGAAGGCAATGTGGGTTACTTAAGGACAGGCTGGGGGTCCCCTAGGTCCTGTCATCACTGCCTGGGTCTACAAACCTCCCCAATGACTATGGTGAATGATCAAATATGGGGGGCCCAGACTGTGTGAGTCCGGCCTTTCCTTTGTGGGTCCTTTAAAAACAGTTGTTTTTTCACTATTGTTTCATAAATATTTCTGCTTTTGACCCATGTATAATTATATATAATGTATCCTGAGCATACAACCAGCATAGGAAATACATTACATTCTTTCCCAAAATAAAACACACACACACACACACACACACACACACACACACACCCCTCCTCATCTGTAGAGAGTATTTCTCTCTCTCTCTTTAATCCATGTTCTAAGTTACCACACAAAGCTACAGCCTTCCTTGGTATTTTCACATTGTCCTTATACTGTGCTGTAGTTTACCCCCGCCTTCTCGGTCTCCCCCTGTGTTCCCCCCCCCAGTTACGTCCCTCCCTCCCCAAGTAAGTGGCCTGTTCTGATTTGTTGTCTGGGTTCATGATTGAAGAGAGGAGTGTTTTTAAATCTGCCAACCCTCCAAGAACAAAAGGGAGTTCACATCCACTGTGGCTTTAGATTAAAATGGCCTTTCTAGTTCTCATTAAAGACAGCAGACTAATACTGAGTGTGAATTTGTTCACAAGATGGTGCCTGCTTGTATCTGGGGGAGGGGGTGTGCTTCTCCCAGCCTGTCTGGCTTAGATGGAATTCCGGTGGTAATGCCCTGTGTCCCTGCTGCTGCAGCTGTGTGCGTCCTGGGAATGCTACCGGAGCTGCTGTGGCAGGGGCTGGGCAAAGACTCATCCATCATCCCTGGCAGGTCAGACCTCCGCACTGGAGATGCCCATAAACAAGCTCTTTGTTCTTGAGGGATGAAGAAAGTCCAGACTCATTGACTCTGGGGCTACTGATCAGAACAGGGCCTCAGGACCGTGCTTTTTCAGCCTCCATAGAAGGCAGGAGCATGCATGAGGCCCCGGCCCCTCAAAATACTACCAGTGACGATGGCGTGACATAGAACCGCAAGGTCCTTGGTGGAGAATTAACTCTCAAAGAGCACCGTTCCTCTGCCCCAGGAAAGCCCAGTGCTCTATTCACGGCTCCACGTCAGAATTACTTCAAGATGGCATCAGGTCAAAATCCCCCCAGTAAGTGTCCTTAACCAGTCAAAATAAATACTCCCCCAACCCAATGCTGTGGGACGTCCGTGCAGGCCACCAAGGGCAGACAGCAGGATCTGAATGCCAGGAATTTGCTAACAAAGCTATGGCCAGTCCCTCTGACCCCCCTGACCACTCCCAAGACTTAGCAGTCAGGCCAAGGGGAACTGTGTAGGGCTGAATGTGAAAAGGCTCTTGGAGTTTGGAGAGTAGAGGGTGTTGAGACGCAGAGGGTCTGAGTTTCCTGGTCCTTCCAACTGCTGACCTCATGCCTGCCCAGGTGTCTCTGCTCCTGGGTCAGACTGCATTGTGGGAAACAGGGCTGTCCACCTGGCTGTACAACTCCCCCATCCCCCAGGAACCCCAATAGCAGGTGTCTTCTCAAGAACTGGGGAGGTTGCCTGAGTATGAAGCAATCAGATTACCTGTTGGAGGAGAATCACATGGCCTCCTCCCCTGACACACAATGATGGATGCCCTAGAATTTGACCCAACCCAAAGCAATCATTTATGTGAGTGGCAGGGGAGGGCTTATCACTCACTTCTCTGTAAAAGATCAGTGGTGGCGTGGCGTTAACTAGCTGTGTGCCAGAGAGCAAGGCACTCACATGTAGCCTCCTCCTCTGTAAGTGATAGGGACTCTCAGCTATTCAGAGTTCCTGCAGTCCTAACAGGTCTGGTATTTTGGCTGCCCTTGAGGATGTATAGAGTGTAACGAAAGGGTTCTATCCAAAACCTGTCATCTATCAAAAAACAAAAGAAACAAAAAAAACCCTCATGCACTGAGATTGAAAGCAGCCTCCTTTTCAACCATTGAGGGGATGCAGACGCAAAGAAAATGGTATATCTGGTCCAGCCTCAGTCAACTCTGTGTGTGTGTGCATGCATGTGTGCATGCATGTATGTGTGAGTGCATGTATGCACATGTGTGCATGCATATGTGTGTGCATGCATTTGTGTGTGCATGTATGTGTGTGCATGTGTGCATGTATGTGTGTGCATGTATGCGCGTGTGTGCATGTATGTGTGAGTGCATGTATGCACATGTGTGCATGTATGTGTGAGTGCATGCATGCACATGTGTGCATGTGTGTGTGCATATATGTGCATGTATGTGTGTGCATGTGTGTGTGCATGTGTGTGTGCATGCATGCCTGTGTGGGAGTGTGTGCAAGTAGAGGTGTGTGCTTGCATGCATGTGTGCATGTGTGAATGTGCATGTGTGTGCATGCATGTGTGCATGTATATATGTGCATGTGTGTGCATGCGAATGTGTGTTTGTATGTGCATGCACATGTGTGCGTGCACACACTGAAAGCCAGATGCTGATGTTGAATGTCTTCTATCCCTCCCCATCCTATTTTCTGAGACAAGGCCTCTCACTGAACTTACAGATCACTGACTCAGCAGGCTGGCCAGTGACCTCCAGAGATCCACTTGTCCCCAGCTCCCCAGCAATAGGATTACTGGTATGTCAGCTACCTGGCTTTTTACGTGAGCTCTGAGACCTGAACTCGGATACTCCTTGAGCAGCAAGGACTTTATTGACTGAGTCATCTCTCCAACCCCCAAGTCAACTTAAATATTGGGATAAAAAAAGCCATCTTCATGAAACTGAACCAGGACAAACTCTCATCCAGAGGATGTGAGCTCATCTGCACAGCCAACCATGCCACGGCAGTGACCCTCCTGCAATTTTAAGTCAGGGCTAAATAGGGAGTGACAATATGTAGAAATATGTCAAAGTCTATCTCACCACCCCTTACACTGTCTCTCGGGGTTAAACAATTGGGACAAATCCAACTCACTGGTAACCCATCTCCCTGAAAAATAGGTCCATTCCCTGTCTGTGGACAACACACTCTGTTTCGTCCATCCCTCCTCTGGCCTGCTCTGTCCATCCCTCCTCTGTCTATTCTGCACACCCCTTGTCCAACCTACGCCACCTGTCCCTCCTCTGACCTGATTGCTGGGGAGTTCAGGGCAGGGGTCAGTGTTCTGCAGACCCTTACCAACATATTCTAATGGTTTCACTGGAGTACCAATTTTTAAAAAAATTTTAAGTTATTTTTAAAAGATTTGTTTAATATTTAATTCTGTGTATGTCTGTGTGGGTGTGCACACATGAATGCAAGTGCCCCGGGAGGTCAAAGCATCAGATCCCCGGACCTGGCTTTACAGGCAGTTGTGAACTACTGATGTGGGTGCTTGGAACTGAACTCAGGACCTCCCCAAAAGCAGCACACACTCTTAATTGGAGCATCTCCTCAGCCCTCGGGGTGCCGATGTTTTAAAGCAAATCTACGAATGTATTCGGGTTGCTTCAGGTTGATAGAAAAACTAAATCGAAAGTGTAGAATTCTCACAGGCTGATCCACTTCTGACAGTTTCTCCTGTTAGTAACCTAAGTGTAGTAGCTTGTCACAGTGGTGAGCCTGGGTCAGTGTTAGTATTCACTAAACCCCAGTGTTCACAAGATAATTCCTTCTTAGTGTCCTTTCTACAGGTTTGCTGTAGTGACATGTAGCCACCACTGCAACGTCATACAGAACCACAACTTCACAGTTCACTTGCTTACACATCCCTTCCTCCCAACCTTGGATCTTAGCGTCTTAGTTAGGGTTCCTATTGCTGTGAAGAGACACCATGACCACAGCAACACTTAGAAAGGAAGACATTTATTTGGGTCTGGCTTACAGTTCAGAAGTTTAGTCCATTACCATCATGGTGTAGGCGTGCAGGCAGGCATGGTACTGGAGAAGGAGCTGAGAGTTCCACAGCTGGATCCCAGGGTGGCAGGAAGAGAGACTGAGCCTGACCTGACTTAAGCTTCTGGAATCTCAAAGTTTCCCCCCAGTGACACACTTCCTCCAACAAGGCTATACCCCTAATAGTGTCACCCCCTATGAGCCCGTGGGGGCCATTTTCCTTCAACTACCACACTTGGCAACTTTGGATACTTCAGTTTCCACGTTTTTTTGCCACAGTTTTGGAATATAGAGTTAGGCCTACAATATAGACTTCTCAGATCTATAGGGTTAAGGTTTTCCCATTTCTCTTCATAGCAAGCCAGCCTCTCTCTCTCTCTCTCTCTCTCTCTCTCTCTCTCTCTCTCTATCTATCTATTCATCATCCATCCATCCAACCATCCATCTATCTACCTATCATCTTTCTTATATGTATGTGTTCATGTGTATGCAAATGCATGCATGTATATGCAGAGACCAGGGTGTTCATGTGTATGCAAATGCATGTATGTATACATAAGTCAACCTTGAGCACCCTTCCTGGGGCCCCATCCCTCTCTGTTTTTGAAACAGGGCATTTCACCAGCCTGGAACTTATCAAGTAGGCTAGACTAGTTGCCCAGTGAGCCCCAGGGATTGGCCTGTCTCTGTCTCCTCGGTCTAAGGTCACAAGCATGTATCACCACACCCAGCTTTAAAGACCTGTGGTTCTAGGGTTCAGACTCCATCCTTCCTGCTTGTCAGACATGTGTCTGACCAGGGCAGCCATGTCTGCACCCCCACTGCCCATTTCTTCTCCTTGCTGACTAGTATCCCAGTGTCTAGATGCAACACAGCGTGCTCACTTGCTCGCCAAAGAATGGCTCAGTTGTTAGGAATGAAGCCACTGTCCTGATTAGTTTACTATGTGCACCTTGAAATCCTTTCTGAAGAGCGTGGGGCTAGAAACTAGCTAATGGAAATGTGATTTAAAGATTGTTCTCTGGGGCTGGAGAGACGACTCAGTGTTCAGCACACTTTTGCTGAGGACCTAGATTCAGTTCCCAGACCCACATGGTGCCTCACAACTGCCTGTAGTTAGAGTTCCAGGGAGAAGAGGGAGCTGGCCATATGCAGGCTCACACACATACATGTAAATAAAAAGTAAATAAATAAAACTAAAACTAAGATTGTTCACATTATAAAGTATCAGTCTTGAAAGAGGCCAGCTAGTAAGAATCAAGTGCGCTGCTGCCTTGGCTAAGCTACCATTGCTACTACCCCGTGTCAGCAGGGAGGGAACCCTCCATGATCCCTACGTACAATGTGTATCAAGCAACCTGAGGCACTCTTCTTTTTTTTTTTAAGATTTATTTATTTATTATATGTGAGTACACTGTAGCTGTCTTCAGACACCCCAGAAGAGGGCATCCAATCTCATTACAGATGGTTGTGAGCCACCATGTGGTTGCTGGGATTTGAACTCAGGACCGTCAGAGAGCAGTCGGTGGGTGCTCTTAACCTCTGAGCCATTTCTCCTGCCCCTGAGGCGCTCTTCTGACCTTCGTGGGTGCACATACATGCCTGCAGGCCAAAATACTCATACATATAAAATAAATATATCTAAAAAGAGGAAAGAAATAAGATGACAGAGACCAGGAAGATAGTTTAATGATCAGAAGTGCTTGGTTCATACACCTTATCCCTTGAGTTCAGATCCCTGCCACCCATGTAAAAAATCTGATGCATAGGTGCCTGGTGCAGGGCTGCACATCTGTAACCCCCGGTGCAGGGCTGCACATCTGTAATCCCCTGGTGCAGGGCTGCACATCTGTAACCCCCAGTGCAGGGCTGCACATCTGTAATCCCCTGGTACAGGGCTACACATCTGTAATCCCCTGGTGCAGGGCTGTACATCTGTAACCCCCGGTGAAGGGCTGCAGATCTGTGATCCCCTGGTGCAGGGCTGCACATCTGTAACCCCGGTGCAGGGCTGCACACCTGTAATCCCCTGGTGCAGGGTTGCACATCTATAGTACTCTGATGCAAGGCTGCTCATCTGTAATCCCCAGGTGCAAGGCTGCACATCTGTGATCCCAGCGCTCTTACAGTGAGATGGGAGACAGAGACAGGAGACTCGCCTGGAAGCTTGCAGGTGAGCTGGCCTGGAGTGATGCAATGGAGACAGAGGAGACCCTGCCTGCAAGGAAGGTGAAAGGCAAGAACAGACTCCGGGATGCTGACCTCTGACCGCCGCATGTGTGAGTGTGCACCCATCCCCCAACAGTTCATCGTCAGTCGAGAGTGTGAAATATGTACTTAAGTGTGAAGACTTTGGTTTTCCACAGAGAGATGAAGGGGCAGAACATCTTCATGAGGCACAGACTGGGTTAAGCCTGACTTCTTAAAGTCTGAGCAAGAGCTTGGAGCTGAACACGAAACAGAAACATCTTTACTGCTACTTTTATCAAGGTAAAATGTAAGTGAGGCTTTTTTTATTTTTGGTTTTTGTTTTGATTTGTTTTGGTCAAATAGGGTTAAGGGCTTATTTCAAGACAAAACAACAGAGCCATCCCCTGCCTCCCCCTCATGCAGCTCCGCTGGGTACCTTCAGCTTAACAGATCAGCCTGATACATTGTTTCCATATTGGTGACTGTAGCCATCCTTCCATGCCCAAGGTTCCATCCACAGATTCAAACAGCCAGGGACGGGAACTTTAAAAACAAACAAATCCCCACTGTGTCTGCATTGAACATGTGCAGACTTCTTCCTGGTCATCATTTGCTATACAATACAATACAATACAATACAATACAATACAATACAATACAACACAACACAATACAATACAATACAATACAATACAGCTATTCTTCATTTTTCTATTTGTGTGTGTGATTTGTGCACAGTATGTATGTGTTTGTGTGTGTTTGTGTGTGTGTGCTTGTATGTGTGTGCAGTGTGTCTATATGTGTGTTTGTGTGTACATAGAGTATATATGTTTTCATGTGCATGTGTGTATGTGTGTGCAGTATGTGTTTGCATGTACATGTGTGTTTGTGTGTGTGCTCTGTGTGTGCACATGTGTGTATGCATGTACATGTATGTGTGTGTAAATGCAGTGGTATTTGCATGTATGTGTGTATATATGTGTGTTTGCATGTATTTATGTATATGCATGTGTGTATATGTGTGTGTTTGCTTGTGTGTGTGTGTGTGTGTGTATGCACACATGTATGTAGGATGTTCTTTCTGGAGCTATGGGCTACCTGATCTGGGCAAATTCTGGGTTCCTTCATCAGTGTGCCTCTTTGTTTTCAGACCATCCTTTGTGACTCCCCTTGCTGTGCTCTTGGCCTGCCAACCAAGTCTTTGCTCCTGGGATTTTCTGTCTCCCTTGTTCCTGGTATTCTTGGCTCCTCCCTCATCCTGACAGACCATAAGACCCCACAGTAGAGTAAACTGGGAGCTGACTGCAGTGATGGGACCTTAGCTATGATACAGAGGCTATGTGGGCGATTTCGCGCAGCCCCTCCCGCAGCACCCTAGAATTAGGCTCACCTACTCAGCAGTACCGGAAAACGACAGCCTACCTGGATGCACGAGAGATGCTGGAAACACCTGTGCTCGGAGCCAACAGAATCCAGAGCACAGAAAGCAGGGCGGAGGGAGAGCCAGTTGGCTAGGTCTCAGCCCAGGGGGAGGCAGGCCATAGAGCAAAGGCCAGGGTCCCAGCATTCTCAGCATGGGGGTGGGGGGGAGTCATCCCATGTCCTTGTTCCATCCCAGCCTTAGAGGAGAACCATGAGGGATGGGCACCAGAGTCTCTTCATCAAAACCCCACCACTCCCACTGGGCTCATCCATCCTGATCTTTCTACAGAAAAACAGCTGCCAGGAGTTACAAGTAGACATGCGCTCCCAATGTGGGTGCCGGGCACTGAACTTGGGTCCTCTGGGAAAGCAGCAAAGGTGCTAATCAGAGGCACTTCCAGGATAATGACCCACCTGGTTGGTCTTTCTTCCCTCAAACTCACGGTTGCATTGCCAATTGCCTCAGAGCATGCCCGCCTGGTCGGTGTGCAGCCCCAAGGTGTTCCTCCCGGTTCATGCTCAGACCCAAGGACCAACATGAGCAAACAGCCAAGACGCCAACCTCAGACTAACACTAGCCCTTGTCTCTTTATCTCCTGCCCCCTCACTTGGGCTCAAACTTGTTGTGTAATGAAGAAAAGACCTGAAGCTTCTGAGGTTTCTGCTTCTACCTCCCAAATGCAGGATTACAGACAGACATCACCACAGGTTGAGTCAGGGTCTGCCTTGGGGTCTTTTCCTGTTGCTGTGGCAAGAGCAACTCAAGGGGTAAGATCTCACCATTCTGTATCCTTGGCAGGGAAGTCAAGTCAAAGCAGCAGAAATCCGAAGCAGCTGGTCAGGTCACACTGCATCTCAGGAAGCAGAGAAGGAGGTATGTGTGTTCCTGCCCAGCATCTTCTCTTCATTTAGACGGTCCAAAAGCCTGTCAGGGAATGGTGCCACCCACAGTGGGCAGGTCTCAGTTAACACAATAAAGCTAACCCCCTGCTGGTGTGCCCAGAGGCCTGGTTCCTAGGTGAGCCCGGATTCTGCCAATCTGATATCTAATAT
The DNA here is from genome assembly GCA_036184795.1 of Tokudaia tokunoshimensis. NCBI lineage: Eukaryota > Metazoa > Chordata > Mammalia > Rodentia > Muridae > Tokudaia > Tokudaia tokunoshimensis. The sequence continues at coordinate 132,134,261 of BTHU01000005.1, forward strand.
TAACCATATCTCAGGGTCTCCACTCTGTAGCCCAGACTGGAACTCACTAGATTGCCTATGGTGACCTCAAACTAGAGGTGACCCTCTTGCCTCAGCCTGCTGAGCTGAGATGTGTGCCACCAGGCCTGGCAGGCTGTTGTCTTTATTATCTTCATGTTCTAGGGGCTGGAGATTTAGGACCAAAGCGCTCACAGGGTTGGTCTCCAAGGAAGAATGTCTGGCTGGTGGATGACCACCCCTCCTTTGTCCTCACAAAGACTTTTCTCTGTGTCCACACCTAGTGTCCCTTCCTCTGCTTCTGAAGACACTGGTCTTTACTGGGTTAAGACCCCCTCCCATAAACCAGGAGGTGGAGGTGCACGCCTTTAATCCTAGCACTTGGGAGGCAGAGGCAGGTGGATCTCTATGAGTTCGAGGCCAGCCTGGTCTACAGAGTGAGTTCCAGGACAGTCAGGGCTACATAGAGAAACCCTATCTCAAAAGTGGTGTGTGTGTGTGTGTGTGTGTGTGTGTGTGTGTGTGTGAGAGAGAGAGAGAGAGAGAGAGAGAGAGAGAGAGAGAGAACCCATCCATACAATGGCATTGTCTTACCGTCACCTTCTTAGACATACTGAAGCAGGCTTCAACCATGACTATGGGGTCAGGGGTGCTATTCAGGCCCTAACACATATCTTCCTCTCACATTTGGATTCCATGTCCCTGAATGAGGGGTCAAGCCTTTGCCTTTTGTGTCCCCACCCCCAGAGCTTCAGATGGAACCCGGGGCCTTCCTCTCGGCTCTACCACAGAGGCATGTCCTCATCTCTTTCACATGCCTCTGCCAGGCTCTTCTTGTTTCATAAGGAGCACAGGGCCTACTTCAAAACAGCCATAAGTGACAATTCTATGCCCAACTGCATGATAGATCTGGGGTGGTCAGAGTCCAGCCCAGATCAGAGAAGGGACAAAAGCGCTCAAAGGACTCTGGCTGCACAGGAAACCAGGCTGGCCTCACAGGTGTTCTGGAATGTCCCGAGCTCTGCAGGATCAGTAAGAACCACTTCCTGGGCTCAGGAAACAGATGCAGCCCTAACCTAGTAGCACCAGAGTCTTTAGAAGCAGAGGAAGACACTAGGCATGGACACAAATAGAGAGAAGGCAATGTGAGAACAAGGGGAGAGGGCAACCACCCTTAGCCAGAGATTTGGTGCATAGTAGGGCTTGCTCTGCAAGCATTAGGACCTCAGTTTGGATCCCCAAAAGCCATGTAAACCCTAGTATGGCTGTCGATCAGAGACAGGGGCAGGAGAGGTGCTGGCTCCAGCCTAGCTCCAGGTTTATCAACAAGCCATCTCAAGGAAGAGTATGATAACTCTCATCTCAAGGGAGAGAGTGATAGAGGACACACATCTTCCTCCTCTAGGTTTTGGCATTCAAGAGCATGCACACCTGTACCCATAGACCCATGCATCACACACACACACACACACACACACACATACACAGACACACACACATATACACAGACACACACACATATACACAGACACACACAGAGACACAGACACACACAGAGACACACACATACACAGACACACACACACACACACATATACACAGACACACAGACACACACACACATATACACAGACACATACACATATATACAGACACACACACAGACACAGACACACACACAGACACATATACATATACACAGACACACACACACAGACACACACACACACATACACACACACACTAATTATAAAGGAAATAAAAGACTACTTCCTAAGAGCCTCGGTACTCGCTGTATGCACAGCTGTGCTCCTAGATGCAATGAGAACCCCTGTATGCTCTCCATGGCTCTCCCACCCATACCACAGTCAAGCTGCCTGTGCCTGGAAGGTTCTAGCAGTATTCCCTTTCGACATGTCACAGAAGAGCTACGGAAAGAACACAGTTTGGAACCTGAAACCACCACCAGATTTAAGTGCTGGTGACGAGGTCAGAGAGCCACCGTGGAGTTCCAGTTCTTTGTGGCTGGGGATAATAGCTCCCTATTAAATCTGCCTTCTGCATGACCCTCCGATTGCTGTTTAGACAAGGAAACGCCATCATCCATCACGGCCGCCGTGAAGGCCCGCTTTAAACTTTGTCCTATGAGACTGTTTTCATAACTGCTTGGCTTAGGCTTTCTTTCCAGCCCTGTACAAGATATACGTATGGCATAAAATTGCCTACATCTGGACTCAGACCCGAAACGTCTTTCCAACCAACTGGAATAAAAGGGTTTTGGGGGTTTTTTGTTTGTTTGTTTTTGTTTTTAAAAAGTTGACAATTCTAATGAAATGAGCCCAAATTGAAGATTGACTTTTAAAAAGAAAAAAAGACTTTCAGGCAATAAAAAGGACTGGGGTTTTGTTCATTTGTTTTGATTAATTTTTAAATTATTATTATTAGTGTGTGTGTGTGTGTGTGTGTGTGTGTGTGTGTGTGTGTGAGATGTTTTTTGGGTTGGGGAGGGGGTGCCAGGTGAGCTGTGGAGAACAGATGACCACTCTGTGGAGTCATTTATTTCCTTACACCTTCCTATGGGTCCTGGGGGACCGAATTCATGCCACCAGGGTCACACAGCAGGTGCCTCGCCTGGCTGGGCCATTCTACCCACCTTTGGTTTGGTTTTGTCCTTGTCTTGTTTTGTGTAATTCCAGAAGACCCTGACAGACCTCCCACACAGCTCAGAACTGTGCCATCTGGCCCACCCAAGCTGCAAACACCTTTAGAAAGGTGTGTGTGATAGCTGGGCTTGGCGCCACCCCAAACAGAACATGGTTCATGGTACTTGGGCCAGAGGATGGAATGCTAACTCTTATGGGTTACCTTTGAAATGTTCCTCACAGGCTCTTGTCCTCTACTCTTGGTCCCCCTTGGTGGCACTCAGGGGAAGCTGTGGTCATCTAGAGCAGGGGTTGTCAACCTTCTTAATGCCTCGACCCTTTAATACAGTTCCTTTTGTTCTAGTGACCCCAACCATAAAATTATCTCCATTGGTACTTCATAGCTATATTTTTGCTACTGTTATGAGTCGTAGAGTAAATATCTGTGTTTTACAATGGTCTTAGGAGACTCCTATGAAAGGGTCATTTGACCCTCAAAAGTGTCATGACTCACAGATTGAGAACCCCCTGCCTTAGTAAACGGAGCTAGAGGGAGGAGGTAGGTTGGGGGTGGGGAAATACTTTTGTTCCTCATTCCCTCCTATCTCTCTGCTTCCCCGAAGCCACTGAGTGAGCCAGGCTTCTGGTCACGGCAACCCTCTACTTCCTGAGTCGCCTGCTCATCTCCACTGGAGACAAGCAGCCATAAATTGAACCAGCTGAAATAAATCTATGCCCTCTCCTATGCTGCCTCTCCAGGAGTTCAGTCACAGCAGAGAAAGGAGCTGATACTGTGGTGCCCGGTGGGGCGGAGTCTGCCACACAAGGCCAGGAGCGAGGGTGCCTGGTCTCAGGCCTACCCATCCCAAGACCGCTAGAGCAGGAGACCCAGGTGGCTGTGCCCCTCTCTCCTGCTACTCTAGGGAGGCCTAGGTTGTTGGGGTGGGGAGGGGTTGTAGCCTTGGATAGCACTGACACCACAGTCAAGATCATCAGGGAGGCCAACTCAGGATGCCTGTCAACAGAAGCAGCAAACAGATCAGGCACCAGGCTCTCAGAGGTGTTCTAGAAAGCAACCGGTAGTTCATGTCAACGTTTTTTTATTCTAGAAAAATGGAATCCCGCGCTTTGTCAGAGACTCCCAGCCATTTCCCGGATCTCACATTCCTGTCATGGTCCTGAGGCCTGGTGACTCAGCTCTGTCTCCTACTCTTTGGGTTCCCCCACATCCTGCTCAAACATTCTTTGGAGCTTTCCTTGGTCACAGTTGGCTTTAGTGGAAGTTCCAGATTTCCTAAGTCAGGAGCCTAAAGGGCAGCGATGGTATTCTAGAGAAGACCAGTGTCTGACCGCAGTACCTCGTGTTGCAACCAAGGAGTTCTGATATGCCGCCTACTCAGGTTGGTGCGGCAGAGGAAGAGGAGGCTGGGGCTGGGGGAGCATCTGAAGCCATAAATGCAGCCAGCTAGTGGCTTCTACTCTGACTAGAAACCCAAATTTATATACCAGTGTTGACTTCAACTTGATCGCTTTCAAAGAAAGTCGTGTTGGTCGATTTTAAACTCTGTTAGGAAAAAGTACGTTTTGTCAGGAAACTGTGAAATGATGCACACTGTGACACATCTAGATTAAAACTTAAGTGTGTATTCAATCAATCAATCAATCAATAAAGCAATCAATACGCAGGGTGTGGTGGCTCACCCCTTTAATTCCAATACTGGGGAGAGTTTGAGCCCAGCCTGGTCTACCTAGGGAATGCCAGGCCAGTCAGGGCTACATGGGGAGAATCTGTCTCAATTTAATTAATTAATTGTTTTGAATAAGGGGCTGGAGAGATGGCTCAGCAGGTAAGAGCACTGGTTGCTCTTCCAGAGGACCTGGGTTTGATTCCCAGCACCCACACGGTGACTCACAACCATCTATAACTCCAGCTCTAGGGGATCCGATGCCCTCTTCTGGCTGCTCTAGGCACCAGCCACACACAGGGTACACAGACATACACTCAGGCAAAACATTCACATGCATAAAAATAGAAATAAAAGATAATACAACAAAACAAAGGGGTACGAGATGGCTCAGTGGATGGCTCAGTGGGCAAGAACATTTGCCACATAATCTCCGGGGCCTGAGTTTGGATGACCAACACCCATGTAGAGCTTGACTCCCAGCGCCATGTAGTGGGTGGAGGCAGGAGGATTGCTTGGACTTGCTGGCTGCCAGCCCAGCTCCAGGAAATAATGCAAAATGATAATGCAGGAAGCCCAGCCTCCTGCTTTGGTCTCTGTCTTCATGCACGTACACGTGAGCATATGAGATGTTCACAAGCCTCACACACACACACACACACACACACACACACACACACACACACGTAAAATACAAGCTCAGTTTAACGAATCATTTGGAGCTTTCCATGTTATTTTATTTAATCACTAAGGACCTTTGTTTGTCTCTAAGGATACACTATAACTGAGCTACATTTCTATTCCAACACTGTGTTAAGTAAGAGGTTTTTGAAACACATTTTATGCCAACTCTGGTGGCCCACGCCTTTAATCCCAGTACTCCAGGGGCAGAGGCAGGCAGATCGCTGTCAGTTTAAGGCCAGCCTGGTCTATAGAGTGAGTGCCAGGCTAGCCAGAACTATATAGCAAAATCCTGTCTCAAAAAAAAAATTATCTTGTGGGGGAATGCAGAGGGGCATGACATACCCTTGGGGGTCAGAAGACACCTTGCAGGGGTCAGTTCTCTCCTTCAACCGTACAGTCTCTGGGATCAGCTTCAGGTTGTCAGCCACGATGTCAAGTGCCTTTACCCACTGAGCCACCTTGCTGGCCCTGGAACTATTTTATTTAAAATAAGGGAGAAAAAAAGATAAGGAGACTGAGGTTGCAGGATTGAGAATTTGAGGCCAGCCCAGCCTCTACAGCAAGACTCTCTGTCCAAAAATAATTAACAAGAGCTCCCTTTCCAGCCTTCACACCGTGACTCGTTCATCCCACTGTGACGGGCCTCACTTCTTCTCAGATCTTTTTGAGGCTGCCTTGAATTCCCCAAACTGAAGGGGCTGTCTGTGACAGTCAGCGGCTGCTTCCTCCCCCATCCGTAGCTGTGGTCAGCTGCTCCAGACCAGAGAGCCTCGGTCATGTGGCTCCTGAGCCAAGATGAACTAAGCCAGAGCTCCCCAGAGGGAGGTGGAAGGGACAGCTGTGGAAACACACGGGTCTGGGGTTCAGAACACAAAATGACCCCATTTCTCCGTCCTGCGCTCTCTGGTATCTGCTCTTCCTGGGACAATGGCTCTGCCCTGCTAAGGTGGAGAAGAACCTCAGGACAAATGCCCCAACTGCTTACAGGCTTTTCCTGAAAGGCTATTAAACCGGGTTTTAAAGTGAATTCTTTATGTCCGAAGTTTCAGATATTTAGACATGGGAGGTGCACATGCATGTGTACATACGTGTGTATGAGTGTGTTGCCTGCATGTATGTTTGTGCACCTGCCATGCCTAGGCCAGTAAAGGCCATTGGATCCCTTGTAACTGGAGTTACAGATGGTTGTGAGTCACCATGTGGGTGCTGGGAACTGAACTTGGGTCCTCTGTAAGAACAGAACAGATGATTCTTAACCACCATTAAGATGAACATGATTCATCTCTCCAGCCCCAGGGTTTTCTCTTTTGTTATTGTTTGGCTTTATTTAAAAAAAAAAAAACCCTAGACACCATAAACATCTTCATAATAAGAGACAGCTGTTACCCTGACTTTAGAGGAAAGGATTAGCCTGAGCTACCCGCTCTGTTCGGATGTATCGCATCTTGGTTACCTTGTATCCATCCCCCCAGCCAACAGCATCTCAATTTCCTTCTATGTAGCAGTCTCTTTCCCTCTGTGAATCTCAAACTTGTGTACCTGCTTCCCTGGAACAGGAAGAAGACAGAGTCAATGGCTTCTGACCATATCCAAACTCAGGGCCCCCAGCTCACACCCATCCTATGCATCCTGGAGACCTTCCGGTGCACCCTGCTTCACTTACACGGGACCGAGGACCCTAGCATGCTCAAGGGCTCCTCACCCCACCGGTCAGGATCTGCTCTCCTGGAAGAACTTTGTTTTATCTGACTCGATCCTTGATCCTTTTGTCGAAAACACTTGGCAGAGCTGAGGACCAGGGCTCAGAATCAAGGCTCGAGGAACTCTGACTTGCAGTTGTATTCTTGCATGTGCCTTCTTTTCAAAAACACCTGAGTTCCTTTCTTCTCCTTGAAAGGATTCGAGCATCTTGTGGTCCTCCTCACGCAGCATTCTGTACTAGAGGATGAATAGGCTGGGTAGCGGGCTTTCCAAACCATTGGGTCTGGAGATTTTGAGTTCGAGGAACCTGGTTGCCCATTCTGCTGTCTTCTCTCTGGAGAGGGAGCGCATGACCTCGCTGAAGTCAAGTTTGGTTCGAGAAACAGCGGAGTTAAATATTTTCTCACCCAAAACTGTGAGTTGCTAGAGCAAGCGAGCACTTCTTTGTTTGGTTGTTTGTTTGTTTGGTTTTTAGTTTTTTGAGACAGGGTTTCTCTGTATAGCCCTGGCTGTCCTGGAACTCGCTCTGTAGACCAGGCTGGACTCGAAATCCGCCTGCCTCTGTCTCCCAAGTGCTGGGATTAAAGGCGTGCGCCACCACTGCCTGGCAAGTGAGCGCTTCTTAAATCGTGAGTGAGCACAGGCTGTAAATATTGCAATGTGGAGTAAAACGTACCACTCACATGGCCTTTTAGGAAGCCCGCGAGAGCCTGTTCCTGGTGCCCTGAAAGGATTCTGACTTGTTTTGTAATTTCTGTCCTCGGGGAGAAGGGACCTTGTATTCTCACAGTTCCCACATCCTTGGTTCCAGAGAGAGCTCCATCTGCTAACAGGGAGGGGATACAGGCGGTCCCACCTTAGATGTTAATCCTGCTGAAATGCTCTTGGCGGTGCAGGGAGCTGGTACCCGCTGGCACGGGGAGCTCAGCATGCTGAAAGCAGAAACTGCACACAGAGCTACCAAGGACATGGAGACAGACTCGCTCTGGCCCAAGGACTGGTGGTTGCAAGAGCTCTATCGGTGGAAATTATCCCTTAAACATTATTCTGTACGTGGGATTGCTCACGCTCAGGGATTGAGAAAGTGACGTTTCAGGCCCGCTATACTTTATAGATAGGAACGTCTTCCTGACTTCTAAGCAACCACAGACACCTACCATGCAGGGATGCGACACAGAGGCCCAAAGGGAGTGGGAAAGGCAAAGGAACCCAAGGTCTGCCTGCCACACCAAAACAGATGGTGACCCCCTGAGCCTCTGATCAGAGCCAAGTGTGGGGAGGACGAGCACTCCAGTCCCCGCAAACTCGGCTGTGGGAAAAGAGGAGGAGGAGTCCTGAGACTGTAGGAGACCTAACAGTCCGAGGCACCGTGCGGATCCTGTTCTGACTCCACTGTGAACAAATCAGCTGTAAAAACTCATCAGAGGAGGGATAGGCAGCGCTTGCCAAGTCAGCTCCCACATGAAAACCCAGCAACTGGCTCCGCAGTTAGGAGTGATTGTTGCTCTCATAGAAAGTGCAAACTCAGTTCCCAGCACCCAGGTCCTGTGGCTCAAACCGCCTGGAACTCCAGATCTCTGGGATTTAGCGCCCTCTTCTGGCTTCCTCAGGCACCTGCATATATGTAGTTCACATACCTAATAATACCTAAGTGAAAAAAAAATGTTTTTTTTAAAGAAGCCTTGTACCAGGCAGTGGTGGCTCACGCCTTTAATCCCAGCACTTGGAAAGCAGAGGCTGGTGGATTTCTGAGTTCGAGGCCAGTCTGGTCTACAGAGTGAGTTCCAGGACAGCCAGGGTTACACAGAGAAACCCAGTCTCAAAAAAACAAAACAAAACGAAAAAACCCAAACAACCAAAAATAAAGAAGCCTTGTTATTAGTCTTGAGCAATGTCTTAAAGAACAAAATGGACAGGTCCTGACCTCTGGCCACCACCCACGTTTCACACCCGTGTATGTGTACCTGAACACACAAGTGCACACACACACACACACACACCCTCATCGGGGAGCAGCAGGAAAGGGTAAGACTAGGGTGACAGCAGTTCATACTTCATTCCCCAAAACCTTTCTCTGTAAACTTTCAGGTTAGAAGTGGTCCAGGGAAACCGTCGGATCCCGGAGGCTGCGTAAAGCCGGCATACGGCAGATGGGCACGCAGTGTCTACACGTTCCAGTCTGTTCCCCTTCAGTGTCCCCATCCACCCGACCTGGTCTCCCCACTGCCCGTTTCTGCTGACCCTAAGCTGGTCCCCAGACGCTGGGCTGCGGTCTAAAGATTTTTCTAATCTCGTTAGGTTCATCGTGGTATTCCGTTGATGCCAGGGGCTAGGATGGCACCTGCTGTCTTTATGGGTAAAGTAATAGCCCATTTAGAATTTGCTTTAAATGCATTAAAAAAAAAAGGATTGGGTTGTGGAGGAAAAAAATACAGCCCTACAAAAACACAAAAACAAAAAACAAAAACAAAAACAGCAACAACAACAACAAAAAAAACCAGAAACGGTTTGGAGGTGATATGTTTGCCTCACCGGGCTGCTTCTTCGGAGGGATGTCTGGGCTCGAACCTCCAAACCTCACCTGCACTGGGCAAGCTACTTCAGAGCGAGATGTTTTCAGCTCTTTTATTTGAAAATGTTTTATAGTTTAAAAAAAAACAACAACCTGGGGAAGACCAAAGAATATGAAATGGATCCTGATAAGAGAGTTGCCTGCCAAGTTTCCCACCCCTGCCTCCCTTGCCCCTGCCATCTGTCACCCCTCCCCCTCCCCCACCTCCCCCCCCATCACCTCTCCCATCCCCTGCCACCTCCCACCCCCAAGTTGCATAACTGGAAAAGTCTTCAGCTCTTTCTTAAGGATGTGGGTTAGGAGAAAAACCCATGGCTGATTAATACCACGCACATCACAGAAGAAAAAGAAACCAATTAAACCTTACTATTACTTTTGACTGTGAGTAATAGGTGCTCTGACATGTGTGAGCCGGCCTTGTTGTTCTTATAAACAAGATTTAAAAAAAAAAAATACCCTGCGTCCTTGGAACCCGGAGAGGCATTCGAGTGAGCTGTTGGATGTTCTCAAGCTTGCCGAGGGTGGGTTTCACACTCGGGGTGCAAGTTTTAAGAGGCACCCCTCTAAATTAAAATGCTAGTGATTAATTGAGAGAGAAGACTTTTAAAGGGAAAAATGTAGAAAGTTTTTCATTGTCTGGGCCATGGTTTTCGTTACGAGGGGAGAATAGGTGCTGGCCTTGGACCAACCCAAACAGGGGGGCGGAGGACATAGAGGGAGCCGCGGTTTTGTTCACAGATGTTCTCCAGGCGGAACTTCTTGGAAAGGGGTTTATTTTATTTCATTCTGCCCTGTTCACATTTGGGTTATTTTAGGGCCTCAGTAGAGGCCAATGGTTCATGGGCCTTCTTAGCAAATCCCATTCCCCTCTCCCCTCCCTCCTTCCTTCCCTCTCTCTTTTCCTGTCTTCCTGGATTCTTCAAAGGGTTTTAAAAATATGATGCAAATTAGATGGATGATGTTAAACAGAAGAAAATATCTGGTGTTGGAAAAAATAATTAATGTTTATTAAAATGCATAAAATCAGTAACTTCAGAAATGAATATAGCTGATGTGTGTGTGAGAGTGTGTGTGTGTGTGTAAAACCAATATTGGTTTTTCAAGTTAGGGTTTCTCCATGTAGCCCTGGCTGTCCTTGAACTCACTCTGTAGACCAGGCTGACCAGAGATTTGCCTGCATTTACCTCCTGAGTGCTGGGATTAAAGGTGTGTGCCACCACTGCCCAACAACCTAAATTTTTGTAATCAAGAAAAAATGGGCTGTGGAACGTTTTATTTTTAAATTTTAAAAATGACATTTATTTGTTTGCATGTGTTCTGGAGTGGGCACGTGTACCCTGTGTGCATGTGGTCAGAGGATTGCTTGCAAGAGGTCCTTAAAACCTATCTCTTCCAATCCCAGGATGCCAGAGGCAGAGGCAGGCGGATCGATGAGTTTGAGGCTAGCCTTGATTACAGAGTAAGTTCTGGGATAGCCAGGGCTACACAGAGAAAACCTATCTCGAAAAACCAAAACCAAAAAAAAAAAAAAAAAAAAACCTACCTCTTCCCAAGAGAGCACTTGAGTGTTGGCCACGGGTCATGGGAGCCAAGATGTCAGCTGGATGCATTATGGCCCTCACTGGTGTGTGTGTGTGTGTGTGTGTGTGTGTGTGTGTGTGTGTTTTGGGGGTGGTATCTTCGGTTTCTATGGGTCTAGGTGATACCCAGGCAAGCTCCTTTTTTGAATGTCATCATTAGCTTTACAGGCAGGCATTTACACTTTTGAAAATCTCTTCAGGATCCCTACACTAATTTAGTCGCATCTTTAGCTGATACGCTTAATTAGCTTTAGCTCCATGAAATTAAAATATGGAGGTAGTAAGTGCGTCTACGTGGGTTAGAAGGATGAAAATACCAGATCAGAGATAAACGATAAGGCACTGTTCGTTTTTAGAGGAGACAACCTTAAGAAAAATATAGCCCTGTCAGTCCTTTGGTGATGGAATCTCTTAAGTGTTGAGAACTACCCCGGGAGACAGCCCACGTCCTGTGCCTGAGGTCTTTGTGGCCCTCTGGAGAGGTTAAAATTCTTCACTCTTTCCCCATAAGCATTTCTCAATGAGACTGACGGACAGGTCTGTCCGGACCTGCGCACCTGGAGCTGATTCTGAGGTGGAGAGCCGGATGTATGGCTGTTGGGTCTGTCTGACAGGAGATGGAGGAGTGGAGAGGGATAGGAGGGAGGCTGGGAGGAGGGAGGCTGGGAGGAGGGGCCGGCATGGGAGGGAGGCTGGGAGGGGAGGCCTGGGAGGGTATGGGGCACCTGCACTGGCTATATAAACAAGAGTCCTGATGTAAAGAATTATAGACGGTACAGAACTCCACAGGATAGATATAAAGGAAGCACAGAGAGGATGTCAGTGGCTCTTCCTACCCCCCCCCACCCCATCCCTCATCTCCCACCCCCTAATCCCCCACCCCACATCTTCTAGCGCCTTGTCTCTTTTCTTCTCCCTTGCCTTTTCACTTCCTTTTCTGTTTGTGGAGGAACCACAGCGTGGGTTAGGGGGACAGGAAGTCTTCTCAGGGGGTCCTGGCATGCAGTAAGAAAGAGTTCTTGAAAGGGGAGACCCAGGGTAGGTGTCAGGAGCTCACCAGGTCAGGGACTAACTAAATCTGACAAGTGGCCCCGTGCAATGGGCCCCTGGTATGGGTGGGGTCAGAGTCCTGGTCCTCAGACTGAGACCTGAAAGACAGGATGTCAGAGTCAAGCAGGGGGAAAGAGCCTCTTGGGTCGGGGCGGAAGTGATCACATAAAGACCCAGCTGTGGCACAACTGGAGATGGGTCTCACTGTGGGGAAAGGAGGAGCAGGGATGGAAAGATAAGGAGCTGCCACCGCTAGACTAAACTCAGATTCCAATCAAAACAGACAGGCAACCACCCACATCTGCTCACTAGCCCGGCTCCCAGGGGACTGTAGGAGCAACAGTCACAACAAGACCTGGATTTCAAATGCCATTCCCTGTTTTCAGCTCTTGGGAAGAACAGTCTGCCCCAGGGCCAGACGGGGAGGGGATGGAGGAGCTAGAATGTCTGCATTGTCGCAGAACAGAAACATCCACAGACCCTGAAAATCAATGGGAACGGGTCACCATCAAAATAAGATGACGCCAGATTAACCTGACAGAGAGAGTGCACACATGAGGCACACCTCAGTCTGCCGAGGACTCCTGCTGGGCATGTATCACTGACACAGGGACAAAGCCAGCATCCCAGATGAAGCCTGGCAGATGCTTCTCATCCATGTGAGAAGGACCTCAGAATTCAAAGGTAGCCTTAAGTTGCTGATAATTGTTGATGTTGATGGTTGCCTGCTGTGTGTAAAAGGATTTGTGTGTTCAGGCCTCAAGGACTATTGGGTTGGGTTACTTCAGCTGTGTGTGTGTGTGTGTGTGTGTGTGTTTGGTGTGTATGAAGGCACAAAGGCCTGTGTCCTGTGTGAGTAGCAAATGGGGATGGGGGACACGGGGTGCCCTACAGGACCGCTTTCCACCGTATTCCATTGAGACAGGGTCTCTCACTGACCCTAGAGCTAGGCCTGAAGCCAGCAAACCCTAGCAATCCTCCTGCCTCTTCTCTCTGCACTGTTATCCCACTGCAGCCCCCAGGGCTTTCTCATGGGTCTTGGGGGTTTGAACTTATGTCTTCGTGTTGCAAGGGCTCCTTACCCTGGAGCTTCCTCCTTTGTCAAGAACTGTCAATGCGACTTCAGGCCAAGATTCCCACCCACGTCCCGATCTACTGACAGGACTAGAAGATCTAACCTGGGGTCTCGAACACGCTAGGCAAATGCTATACCCCCAAACTACAGTCCTAGCACAAGCTCCCCTGACTCTCAAGTGGCTCAGAAGGGTTTTTGTCTTGACCTTGGCTATGAGTAAAAGCAAAACACAAACTTAAATAAGTAAGGCGCCATGCTGTTTTAAGTATATGGTCTAAGAGGTTATTCAGGACCTCGGGGGATGCTACTCAAGAGAGAAATCAGAAGTGAGAAGGAGATGCCCTAGCTTGGGTAACTCATTCCTAGTCATTGACCCCAAGCCCAGGCCAGGAGTCCTGGGGTAGTCCCCTCCACCCACCAGTGCAACACACCAACTCCCCGATGACTGTTTCCTGATAGGAGAACTGACCTGACTTGGTCCCCAGAGCTGCACACAATTCCAGGTACATACAACTCCCAAGCAAGCACTGGCCACATGAACGAAGGGACTGCCCACACTGGCTTCAAAGAAGTCTCTCTCCACGGGGTTGAGCATTATGTCCAGTCGGTCGTGCACAGACCGAGAGAGCGCTCGTGACTCCTGGCTCCCCTGTCCTGGGTTCTTAGGACCTTACGTGGTGTTTCTGCCTCTCTCTCCCTGGACTTTACAGAGCGGTGATGGGAAGGTCGGGAGCAGGTCGCTGTCACGGATCAGCAAGGTACTGTTCCCCCGAGGGGCTGTATGTAGGGAAGAGACCTAAACTGGGAGAACACGGACCTGGAGCTGTGGCTGTCAGAAGGGCACTTGTCTAGCATGCAGGAAGCCCTGGATTCCACCCCCAGCACCGCCGGGCTTGAGGGAGCATGCCTGCAATCCCAGAAGACCTGTCAAGATCATCCTTGATTACGTAATGAATTGGAGGCTACCTGAGACCCCTTATCAAAAATGATAGTAATAATAAATGATGATAATAAAATATTTTCAAAAAGCAGAGGAAACTGGTGGGTTCACTGCCAAGGCCTCGGAGCGCAGGGTTGGGGATCATGGCCAGTCATTAAGTGATGGACATGAGAGCGGACACCTGACCCCGACTGCATGAGGAAGTGCCACATTTCTTTGCTCAAGCTGTCGGGGTGTCTGGGCTTCTAAAGTTCTGACCATGGTTTCCTTTAAAGAAAACCATTCTGCGTAACCCAAGGACCCACAGCATTAACCCTGAGATGGTCTGAGCTGTCCCCAAAGCAAGTCCCTGACAATGATGTGTCTGCCTCTACTCTAGCAGCCCCAGCCTGGGCCACCACAGTGTTGTCCCTTTTGTTCGGCTTCTCCAACTGGAAAGAGTTTTTATTTAAAAAAAAAAAAAAGACTCCACAAGGCATGTCACAATGGGGACAATTGTTCTGAGCAGCCACGCTGACTTAAATATTTACCTTTTTGTTTCACAATCCAACAGGAAACAGGGGTCAAGAATTTTTTTGTTCTCTTTCCCCCCTCTGGTCAGCACTAAAGAACAGTTGTTTTTCTAGTTACCCAAGAGGGGAACGATAACAGGTAGGAATCTGGCACTGAGCAGAAGTCTCCGGACCATATAGCCCTTGGGTTTCAGCAGAATTCTCGGGCAACTGGATGAGACCGCTTCCGAGTCTGAGCCGTGGTCAACTTTCTCCTACTTTCTGTGTGCCTCTGGGGTGGGGCTGGCGAGCAGGATTTGACCTGAGCCTTGTTAAACAACAACAACAACAACCAAATCCTAGGAGGACATTGCTTTAGACATTGCTTTAGTTCTGCTCTAGGCTACCATAGACCAATCCAAAATGGAGTCACTTGTGTCAACTGTCATCCCTAGAACTTTCCGTATTCTGGGGAGTCTTGTCTGCTCCCATTGGTGTGATAACGATGGTGTGTTTCTGCTGCTTTAAACCTTGTGAAAGATCTTCTTGTGTGATGAACTGGGGGTGTTCAGTTGGTAGTGTTCACCTTGCACACATAAATCCCTAAGTTAGGTCCCCAGTGTGGCATAAAGCTTCCAGGGGTTAACCTCTCAGAGTTCAGGCATTTCCTTAGTCCCTCCTCAAGCTCCCCCCCACCCCCCCACCCCCCCCCACTGTTCTTGCTCTGTCCTTGGCCCAGTGAGAGCTTTCTGTTCTGCGGTTGAAAATCGTCTTGATGCAGGAACCACAAAATAAAATGCTACTTGGGTCTGCAACTAGATCTACCTGAGGTACCGACTGTTGTCCGTGAACAGAGTAGACAGCTAGTATTGTCAACTGAATGCAAGGGAGGTTGCTGATTCCAGGACAGGAATTTGGGCTCTGCTCTGTGGTACACCATGTACCCAAGATGCACAGGCCCTGGGTTCCATCCCAGGCCTTGAGATACAAAGATGTGAAAGGCCTTGGGGGCTTCTCCGTCTCTCATTTGTTCCCCAAGACCTAACATTGCCCCGCTTCTGCATCCAGAGATACATGTTGGGTGAGAGACCACTCCTGGAATGTTCCCTCTGGATTCTAGGAGGGGCTGTTACTGAACCTGTGAGCTCAAGCCATAGAGTAAAGTGATTGGGTGTGTGTGTGGGGGGGGGGGGCGGTAGTTGTCACTACGTTGGAATGCATTGTTGGGGGAGGGGAGACCTTCCTCTCAGGTTTGGTGTTGATTCTGAGATAGCAGGTGGGTGGGCAGGAGGCAGGCGTACAAACGTAATCCTGTTTGTAGATTGCATGTGTGCATAAGCGAAAGGCATGATGGGAAGCAGAATCATCCCTCCAGTCAGAGCAGGGAATTTTGTTATCGGTTTTAATCAGAGAAGGGCAGGAAATACAGGCCACTTAGGTGATGGCGAACGCCTTTCAGGGAAGAGGAATAGGCCCTTAGGAAAGTCGATGGGACAGGTGATAGATTGTGATGAGGCGAGGCTGGGAGTGGCCTGACCTCTCCCCGTGGGGATAAGGCATAGCTTCCCCATTGCACACTCCAGAGAGGGTCTAACCTGTCCTCCAGCTGGGGCCCTGCCTTGTAGGAGATACCCTCTGCTTCTACTGTTTTCCAGTGCCTTCCTCCCCAACACACCAAATTGGTCAGCCACTTTTTAGAGGTGTGTGTGCTGAAAAACCCACCTGGAGCAAAAGTGATTTAATTAAAAAAAATTAAAACTATGTAAAAATCAGTTACAACCAAGAGTTAAGTTACACGAGTTAAAATAGTTCTCTGTACTTTAAAAAAAATATATATGTTTATATCAAAGCCCAGTCCCTGGCTTAGATACAGTAGCACGCACCTAGAATCCCAGTGCTCAGGAGGCTGAGGCCAGAGGATCACAAGTTTGGGGCCAGCCTGGGCTATATAGCGGGACTTTGTCTCTAATAAACTAGAAAGCTCAGATCTTGAACCCGGAGTGTGTGGGTTCGAGGCCTATCCGTGCTACTTACTAATCATTAACCCAGAAGCAACTGTCTATAATCTTTCTACGCCTCAGTTTCCATATGTGCTGCATAGGAGTGAGGCACAGCTCAGGGGCAGAGCCCTTGCCTAGCAACCACAACAGCCTCGGTCCAGTCCCCAGTGTCAAAAGGAGGCAGGGTAGGGTCGTAGCAAACTGAGAGGAAACAGTAGCTACTATAAAGGTTCGACTAGAAAAGGTGTTTATATAAACCAGGTTGGAGCAGGCACATAGCAAATACTTCTTAGTACCAACACTGATCATTTTGATATCAGCACAACATTTTTTTAATTACATTTCCTGTGTGTGCATTGCGAGTGTGTGTATCATTGCATGTGTGTGCGTGTGCGTATGTTATGCGCACAGGTGAAGGTGGGTACATGGAGGAGGCCAAGGAGGACACCAGATACCCAGCTCTGAGCCTCCTGTCTCCACCCTTTGCAGTGTTGGGCCTTCAGGGATGCCCAGGACCACACCTGCCTTTTTATATATGTGCTGGGATCTGAATTCAGGTCCATTACGCAGTGAGTGTGCTCAGCCATTGAGTAAGCTCATCATCCCACACTGAACAAGTCTTGAAGAAGGGCTTTGGTTGGTGTATTCTGGTCACATAAACCCTTGTACAGGAGACCTAGAGTAGAGCAAGGCAAACCATCAGAAGATGGCAGAGAGGAGGCAAACAGATGCCTTCCACTCATGGCTTCAAGACATATGAGCCTTTCAAACGGCTAGGGCTGATTGTGAACATCATGCATGCATGTATCCATCCATCCATCCATCCATCCATCCATCCATCCATCCATCCATTCATCCATACACCTGTCCATCCATCCACCTCTCCATACATCCATCTACCCATCCATCCATCCATCCATCCATCCAACCACCCATCCATCCACCTACTCATCCATCCATCCACCTATCCACCCACACACCCATCCATTCATCTATCCATCAATTCATTCATCCATCCATCCATCCATCCATCCACCCATCCATCCACCCATCCATCCACCCATTCATCCATCCACCCATCCATCCATCTATCCATCCACCCATCCATTCATCTACCTACTCACCCATCCATCCACCCATCCACCTGTCCATTCATCCACCTACTCACCCATCCATCCACCCATCTACCTGTCCATCCACCCATCCACCCATCTACCCACCCATCCATTCATCTATCCATCCATCCACCCATCCATCCACCCATTCACCCACCCATCCATCTATCCATCCATCCATCCATCCATCCACCCATCCATTCATCTACCCATCCATCCATCTGTCCATACATACATACATCCACCCATCCACCCACCTACCCACTCATCCACCCATCCATCAACCCATCCATCCATCCACCCATCCATTCACCCATCCACCTGCCCACCCAACCATCCATTCATCTATCCATCCATCCATCCATCCATCCATCCATCCATCCATCCATCCACCCATCCATTCATCTACCCATCTACCCATCCCTCAACCCATCCACCCATCCATTCATCTACCCATCTACCCATCCCTCAACCCATCCACCCATCCATCAACCCATCCATCCATCCATTCATCCATCCATCCATCAACCCATCCATCCATCCATCCATCCATCCATCCATCCATCCACCCACCCATCTGTCTGACAATCACAGACAGGCTTTGGGAATGTTTAGTCAACCAACTACCAGGAGTCATTTGGTCTGCCAGGCCCCAGAGAGTGAATGCAAATTACAACAACCAGGCCATGGCCTCCTGGGTGTGAGTTGAAAGAGCAGGGACATCCTGGAAAGAGAGCAGCTTGCCCAGTCCTCAGGGAGTGACTTCACGACCGGACTGGGACTTGAAGACTTGAAAACAAATTGTCTCATACCCACTTCAACATGCTGGGTTGCCACGGACTTCATGTTTGTAAATTTTCCACTGTCTCAATCACGTTGGGTTAGCTTTTTAAAAATTATTACTTCTGGAACTGTCATTACTGTTATTTGGCCTTGCCCTGTTCTTTGACTCCCCTTGACCTTTCGATTTCCTTTCTAGCCTCTCAGGTCCATCTGCAGCTCTCCGAGGGACCTTTCCTAGTAAATTGTGCTAAACACAGCACATCGGTTTGTTTTCATTCCTCAGGTACTGTGAGGCCCACCTCCAGGCCCCAGGGAAACCACAGGGGGCATTTTCCAGACTTCTTTCCAGTACAAACACAGCTTGAGAGGCCTGCCTGGCTTCACTGCTGCCCACATCTCTGGGTCTCTGCTCCCAGGGGGGAAGGGGGCGGGACCCCTGACCTTCTGTAAATATTTCAACACAGCCAGTTCTCTGAGGAATTACAATTTGTGCTTTTGCGTCAGCTCTGAAACAATCATGAGAGAGGCCCTATTTTTATGGCCTGGTGTACTTTCTCCATAATGGGACATTTTAATACTACATTTTTTTATGGTTATTAACTAAAGAATTTCATGGCCTAAAACTCAAGGGTTGAGAGGGACACAAAACAGGAGTAGAAGTAAGAAGTAATTAGATCGTGGTGTCTGGTCTGATCCAGCCATAGACATCAGCAGATCTCAGAGAGCTCTATGGGATTGAGAAATCTTTCCAGCTACAAGCCTGGCCTGCTAAGTTGAGGGCATCCACGCCCTTAAATGGAGCCTAGAAAGCAAAAATTCAATGAGAGTGTCGGGACAGAGTATTTCATAGCTTTTCTTTCCCTTCCACATGCATGTGGGAGCATGAACCTGTGCGTGTCCTAGGAGGCCTGAGACTGATACTGGCTCTTCCATGAATGTTCTCCATTTATCCAATGAGGCGGACTCTCTCAGCTGATCCCAGAGCTCACCAGTATGGCGACTCTAGCTAGTTAGCTTGCTCTGTTGAATCCCTGTA
Source organism: Tokudaia tokunoshimensis (assembly GCA_036184795.1). NCBI lineage: Eukaryota > Metazoa > Chordata > Mammalia > Rodentia > Muridae > Tokudaia > Tokudaia tokunoshimensis. The sequence goes on from BTHU01000005.1 coordinate 132,153,612, forward strand.
TCATGCTTCCTAATGCTTGAATTTCAGGTCAGTCCTGCGGCCACCCAGCATTCACAGGGGCTCTGGGGATCTGAACTCTGGTCCTCATGCTTGCATGGTAAACATTTTAACAGCAGATCCATCTCTTCATCCGGGACGGAATGTTGGGAGGATACAGGCCAAGATTCCTGGTAGGTGCCAGCAACTGTGAGCAATACTCAATATATACACATATACCCATATACACACACATATAATATATACATACATACATACACATACACACATACACACATATACACATACACACATACACACATATACACATATGCACACATGCACACATGCACACATACACACACATATACATATATATACATACATATACACATACACACATGCACACATACACACATACACACATACACACATATACACATATACACATACACACATATACACATATACACATACACACATATACACATATACACATACACACATATACACATATACACATACACACATACATATATACACACATATACACAAACACATATACACACACATGCACATATACACACATATACACACATACACACATATACATACACATACATACGATGGTTTTTCCTATACATGTTTACCTTTGATTAAGTTTAACTTGCAAATTTGGCACAGTAAGATATTAACCACAATAATTAGTCATAACAGAACAGCTATAGCAATATGCTGTAACAAGTTAAATGCATATAATCCCTCAAAATGTCTTACTGTTCCTCTACTCTTAAAGGAAGCAATTCATGGGCTCCTCTTTGTTACATCCAATCGCCAGCATCAGTATTCTTGGGTTGAGGGCCGTGATTAAATAAGAATAGCTTGAACAGAAGTGTCACGGGTACCATGGCAGTCAAACTGATATCCAAGATGGCCACCCCATGACTAAAGCTAGGGTAGCATACACAATGTTTCTACGCTGACAAGGAATGACTCCTTCTGTTCTAGTTACAATGTAGCAAGCTTTCATACAATTTAAACACTGAGACACAAACTCCAATGGTTGAGGGCCTCTGCCAGGCCCGCCTCCTCAGAGAAGAAATTGTTCAGTTGACTATGGGAAAGGAAAGTCACAGGAATCTGAGACGCACAGTTTTGTGTTGCAGGAGGTAGAGATGGAGTTTCCGATTACTTCCCCTACCCCATGCACAGAACTCCGTGGGGGTATACACATGCTGGTATGACTGGCCCACGGCCATTGCGTGAGGAAGCCAGAGGCCAACTTTGTGTATTGTTACTCAGGAACCATTCACTTGAGTTTTGAGATGGAGTCTCTAACTGGTCTGGGGCTCACTGATTACACCAAACTGATTGGCTAGCAAGGCCCCCCACACCCTAATCTGTCTGTATCTACTTCCTTAGTGTTGGGGTTATAGCTTGTGACACCAGTCCTGGCCTTGTTTGTTTGTCTGTTTGTTTTAATGTGAGTTCTGGGCATTAAACCTGGGTCTTCAGACTTGCAAAGCAAAGACTTTACCAGCAGAACCATCTCCTCAACCCCTTGGTTCTTTGGTTTGAGGAAAAGAAACCCCATGGCAAAAACAGAAGGCCTGTTTAATTTCTAAATTGTTCACAGTAAGAGATTAACCTCCGTGGCAGAGTAGTAACAAGGCTGTAATGAGAACGAGGCATCCCCTCCCCCACGCCCTCCCTTTTCTCCAGTGGGAAGAGAGGAGTGAGGTCTGGCTCTGTAATAGGGGCTTTCCAGATCCTGGGGTTGCGATTCGGACACTTTCAACATTTGGCAGCACATGACACAAGGTGCCTGGTGTCAGGACAGCTGGAAAGAACACAGCTGCCGCCGGGAAGGGTGGCCCTGCTCACCTCCAGTCAGTGAGGGCTGCGAGGCCTGCATTGTAGCACCTTCTGATGTTTTGAGAGAGACCAGAATTCTCCAAGTTGCTACTGCTGCTGCTGCTGCTTTTAACCTAGATACCAAATCTTAGGAAATGAGCGCCAACAACTGAAGGGGCACAAAGGAAATGGGCAAAGCTCTGGACTCCCGGCAACTGAAAACAGCAAGTGTCCCTCTGAGTTCCATGGCTGGCTCAAGTGTGCTGTGTGACAAGGGCTGTGGCAGCTTCTAGTGACAACCAGCAAGAAACAGGGGTGGGGGTGGGGGGTGGGGCAATGGAGGGGTGGGAGTGGGGGTGGGGGGTGTCAGCCCTACAACACAGGGAGCTGAATCATTTTGCCAGTAAGAATGAACTTACGGGCCTATGAGACGGCTCAGCGGGTAAAGGGGCTTGCTGCCCAGCCTGACAACCTGAGTTCGAATCCCAAGACCCACTTGGTGGAAGGGGAAAAAAAACCCCACATCCTGCTAACCTCTGATCTCTCCCACACACACCTTGGCACCTACATGCTCCCACCTCCCAAAATAAATAAATTAAAAAACAAAAAAATAGCTTAGAAGTGGATTTTATTTTTAAAGTCTCTGAACAGGAGCTCAACTCAACCTCAGGGGCACCTTGATTTCTGCTGTGCGAGGCCCTGGCCAGGCCCCTAAGTCTGCAGAACTGGTCTCCCTGAATAGGGACTGATTTCTTATATAGAAACCGAAATGAATACTCTCCCTTGGGGCCTTTTCTTTGTTTTGTTTTGGAGACAGGGTTTCACTGTGTAGCCCTGGTTGGCCTGGAACTCGCTACACAGACCAGGCTGCTCTTGAATTCACAGAGATCCGCTGCCTCCGCCTCCCATGTGCTGAGGTTGAAGAACCACCTAAGGGCTTTTTAAAAGAGCATTTCTACATCGCAAAAATTTGGGAATTTTCGTTTTACAAAATTCAACCTCGAGGTGTGTAACTACATTACAACTTGCAAATTAAGGATCAAGTGTTTCAATTTTGAAAGAAAGCAGCAGCCTAGGCCCCCACCCCCACCCCCGGACTGGGATCCACAGATCAGTTTGCAGAGAGCTGACACATCTCGTCTTTGCAGAGAGCTGATAATATCTTATGTCTTCAAAACAATATAACTCTCCATTTTCTATGTTTTTAAATGTCTGGCAGGCAGAGGTCATCTTCACTGTTTACTCCTTAGGACCACTGCATACGGTGATATTTTTATTATCTATACTTCTCAGACTGTTGTCGGTGTGACATAATCAAAATGTCATTAAATGGTTTTTGAGACAGGGTCTCATGTAGCCCAGGCAGACCTCTCAGACTTGCTATGTACTTGAGGCTGGCTTTGAACTCTTGATCCTCCTGCCGAGCGTTGGGATTGCAAGTGTGTCAACCTGCATTTGGATTTTTTGTACAAAGCAGTTTAAGAAAAAAATAATTTACTAATTTAATGATCTATTTATTCAAGCTTTTTTACTACTGCCTCCCCCGAGATTTTCTCCTTCCATCATGTGACTCTTGGGGATTGAACTCGGGTTGTCAGGCTTGGAGCAGACCCAGAGCTTTGCGCATGCTCAGTGTAAGGTCTGCCACTGTCACACCCCTATCCCTGAACTTCCTACACGGCTTTCCATCTTCCTTTTCCAACCTTATTGTTTTCTTTTCTTCCGTTCTATCAACGGGTGCAACCGGTCAAGATGTCTCGTTCATCGCAACGTTGTCGTTAGGCTCGGGAATCACGGTCACACAACTCATCTGTGTTCCGTTGAGTTAGGAAGGAGCGTTCCCTTCATGCCTCCTGCTCGGAAGAGTTTATACAAGACTGGGGTCGTTTCTTCCTTGCATACTTGGAGAAACTGGTCTGGTTTGATGCCTTCTGAGGCAGAGATTTTATCACATTCTTCAGTGGGCTTCAGAGCAGCCAGGCTCCCCGAGCTGCTCCAGGAACCCGTCTAGCTGTGGTCCTAAAGATGACCATCCCTTGTTGCTTTGGGCTTGGCCACCTCTGTCCTTTGTGTCAGGGTTCAGTTTGGGATTATTTGTGCTCTCTCGTTTCTCTTCCTGACATTTGCAACACTTTCTCTGCAGCCCAGGGCATTTGTTACTCTTCTTATTAGTGTAACCAAAACAGCCAGGCAAAGACCAATCACAGGAAGGAAGGCTGGGAGGTGTGTTAGTCCGTCGTAAAGGGTGTGGTGGAGATTCCTCACGAGGTGGCAGATCCAGGAAACCAAAAGGGCTGGAGTAGGGATTATAACGTTCAGAGCACACAACCCCTAGTCCCTCAGGGAAGGAGGGTGTTAGTTCTGAGGGTAGAACACTTGCCTAACATACACAAATCCCCAGGTCCCGTCCCTAACACCCCACAAAACTAGACACGGGGAGGGGAGCACACCTGTAATCGCAGCATTCTCCGGAGGTGGAAGCAGGGGGATCAAGTTCAAGATCACCTGAAGCCACACAAAGAATTTAAGGCCAGCCTGGGCTACATGAGACCCTGCCTTCAAATAAAACAAATGTTCACCCAAAAGTGACTGACCTCTTAAGGCACGCCTCGCCTCCTGTGAGCTCCACAGCCTTTAAGATGGCAACCCAAGCTTGAGACCAAGTATTCAAAACACAAGCCTCAGAAGAACATTCTAGCTCCAAACTATAACACCCACATTGGCCACAAATTCCTGGGCTCTAGTCATTCTCCTGACTCAGCCTCCTGAACTCTGATACTACAGGCAAGTCACTTGGCTTCTCCTCTTGTCTCAGCCAGTTTGCTGGGACATGTTCACTTTTTCTAGTATTTTCAAAGGACTAAAATGATTTCTAATTGTTCATTCTTTCTATTGTATCTTTATTTTATATTTTACTGGGGGTGTTTTTGGTTCTTATTTTGAGCCTTCTTTTATTTGTGTTTATTCTGAAGCCCCTCATCTTAACTTGTTACCCAGAATGCTCAGCTAGCTACCTAAACAAATGTATTTTCTGATGTAAATACTTAAGACTAAAATTTTATTGAACTGGGTTACCAACAGCCTTCAGTTCTAATATGTTTTGAGTTTAATTTTTTAATTAACTTATTTTATGCATGTGAGTGTTTTACCGGCATGAATGTCTGTGCATCACGTGCATGCCTGGTGCCTGAGGTCAGACGAGGGCATTGGACCCCTAGACAATTATGAGCTTCCATGTGAGTGCTGGGGACCTAACCTGCTCCCTCTATAAGAACGAGTTCTCTTAACTGCTGAGCCGTCTCCAGTCCATGAGGTTTTAGGTTATTAGGTGATTTCTTAGCGTGATACTTCATACTTTTACATATTTAAGGGTATGATCTGGTGTTTTTACATAGCACACATTTATATGATGAACAAATGAATGAGAAAGGCTAGTGTGGTGTCCACCATCTCATGAACTTCTCACTCTGTCTCTCTCTGTCTCTGTCTCTCTATCTCTCTGTCTCTCTCTTGGGGATGTCTCTGTGTGTGTGTGTGTGTGTGTGTGTGTGTGCATGGTTAGTGTGTGTGGTCCCTCTCTCTTTGTGTGTATGTGATTGTGTGTGTGTGTGTGCGTGTGCATGGTGTGAATGTGCGGTCTCTCTCTCCTGTGTGTGAGCGCATGCATGTGTGCATGGTCCTTGTGTGTGGTTTCTCTCTTCATGTGTATGTGATTGTGTGTGTGTGTGTGTGCATGATGTGTATGTGAGGTGTCTCTCCTCCGTGTCTGTGCATGTGCATGCCGCGTGTATGTGATTGTGTGTGTGTGTTTGTTTGTGTGTGTGTGCTTATGTTTGGTGTATGTGGTCTCTCTCTTTACGTGACTGTGTGTGTGATGATGTGAAGGTAAGATGTCTCTCTCCTCTGCGTGTGTGTGCATGGTGTGAATATATCCCCCCGTGTATGTGTGTGTGTGTGTGTGTGTGTGTGCGTGCGTGTGCATGAACTGTTTCATACTCTCCACCTTTACTGCTGCAAGTACTATGTATCTCTATTAAGGCAGGGTTTTTGTTTATTTACATTTTTTCCCCAGTAGAGTCTCATGTCGCTCAGACTGATTTCAGATGTGTCATATAGCCCAAGACTATCTTGAATTTCTGAACTTACTGGGCTCTGGGATTAGGGCTGTGCCCCGCACCCATGTATGTGGCTCAGGAAATGGATCGTGGTACATGAGCATCCATAGTCATTAGTTAGTCGTTTTTAAACTGTGTTTCTAAATTTATTTTCTTTTTGGCCATACCAGGGATCAAATCCAGGGTCTTGCATATGATTCATATACCATAGTTTGTGCACTGAATTACACTAAGGTATAATTCATATGTCACGGTGGATGTGCACAACTCAAAGGCTTTCCGTGTTCATGGAGTCTTAAGACAGTTGTATAACCTTAAGAAAACCCACATCTGGGACTGGAGAGATGGTTCAGTGGTTAAGAGCACCGACTGCTCTTCCAAAGGCCGTGAGTTCAAATCCCAGCAACCACATGATGGCTCACAACCATCCATAATGAGATCTGACGCCCTCTTCTGCGGTGTCTGAAGACAGCTAGAGCGAGTAAGCAAGCAGGGCCGGATTGAGAAGAAAGTGTCTAAAGACCGCTACAGTGTACTTACATAAAATAAATGAATTAAAAAAAAACACATCTATTTGCAGTCACTACTGCATACACCTACTCACCACCCATGCCTACCCCACTCTCCCCACCCCAGTACACAGAAACCTTGGATCTGCCTCCTGTGTGGACTTCCTTGTTCTGGACCCACACAAATGGAGTGACACAGGAGATAGCCATTTGTGATTGGCTTGTCCCTTGATGTGTCTTGTGATTGGCTTCTTCCCTTGCTTGACAACTGCCAGGTCCTCCCACATGGAGTCTTATGGTCACCATAACAAGTATCTTCCACTGGATAAACAAGTGAAATTTGTAAACAAGGGAAATTTGTTTGTCTGTTTTACTAAGACAGTGTGCCTTGTGATGCAGGCTGGCCTCAAATTCCTGACTCCTCTTCACCTACCTCCTCAGAACTGGGTTTCTGGGCAGGGCAAACCAAACCACACCTGGATCCTGGGGTATCTTCCTTTCAACTCTGTTTCTCGTAGCTACAGATGCTAAGAATCCAAAATTAAGACGCCAGGAACTTCGGTGTCTGCTGCGGGCTCACCCACTGGTTCACAGGCGGTGTGTTCTTATGTTCCTATGGCGTCCTTGTGCGGCAGAAGAGGAGAGGGATGTTTGAGAGAGCATCCTTACTGGTTTGTTTTGTGTGCTTTGACAGAGTATCAGTCAGTACTCCTGGCTGACCTGTACCTTGTCAAAAATTCTCCTGTCTAGGTCTCCCAAGTTAGGAGATACATATGTGCATCCTGCTGTGAGGGAATGTCTCTCTCCTAAGGTCCCTCTTATGCTAATCACCTCTTTTTTAAAAGATTTATTTATTTTATGTATGTGAGTACACTGTCGATCACTTTCTTCAGACACGCCAGAAGAGGGCCTCAGATCTTATTACAGATGGTTGTGAACCACCATGTGGTTGCTGGGAATTGAACTCAGGACTTCTGGAAGAGCAGATAGCGCTCTTGATCACTGAGCCAGCTCAATTATGCACCTCTGATGACAAGCCCTTGTAGCTGGCCTTTGCTACTTTGTGGGTTCTTCCTTTTCCCATTCTTTATCCTCACCCCACCCCCGTTTTACACTAGATAGGAGAGAAAGAAGGAGAGAGGGGAGAGAGAGAGAGAGAGAGATCTAAATCTAATTTCTTCTTGTTTCTTCTTTGAGCGTAACTACTAAGAAACCACAACCGTCCTTCCTGAACAACCAACAACCACCCACCCCATCTCTCAGGGCTCTAGCATTTATATACCCTCTGAAAGGTTCCCAGAATTCCAAATGTCACAGAAGCTATCTGCAGCTGTCAAAACCACACTTCTGCTAGAGCATGAGGCAAATCACAGTCACCAGCTTTGAAAAATCTGATGTAGGCCTGTAACCCCACACCTGGGATTGGGATGAAAACATATTCCTATACTGTTTCTGTGTTTGTTAAAGAAATCAAAATTCCAAAATTGTCCCTACAGCCCCCTGTGCACTGTATCACACTGTGCACTGGAGACTAGGGTTTGATGTGTAAATTTGGGGAGGACATGTATGTCCCAGCCCTAACGTAACCTGCATCAGCACTGAATGGGCAAGCTGCACTCACTGTGTGGACAGACCACACTTTACTCTCCATGAGCCGCAAAACTGGATTGTTGCCACGCTGGGGGTTGAGGGCTGCAAGGAAAGCTACAGAGGGTGACCTTTCATGACAAGTCTACTATGGGCCTATGTGTGGACCTGGGTACCTGTGGAGGAGACCCGGCCTGGGGGTGCAAGTCCTTGATCTGGTCTGTCAGCTGGAAATGCTGAGAGGCCTGTTCCATTGCTCCAGCACGGCAGGTTTAGATGAAAGGAGACAGCCCATGATTTTAAATCTTTATTGTAGAAGAGTAGAGTGAGAGAGGGGAGGTAGAGAGATAGAAGCCAGCCATGGCCACATGGAAAGAGGGAGGAGGGAATGGGGAAAGAGAGAGGTAAGAGAAGAGAGCAAGAGGGAGAGTGAGAGAGAAAAGAGAAAAGAAGAGAAGAGAAAAGAGAAGAAGAGAAAAGAGAAGGAGTAGAGAAGAGGAGGAGAGAAGAGAAGAGAGGAGGAGGGGAGGGGAGGAGAGGAGAGGAGGGGGAGGGGAGGAGAGAAGAGAAGAGAGGAGGAGGGGAGGAGAGGAGAGGAGGAGGGGAGGGGAGGAGAGGAGAGAAGGGGAGGGGAGGAGAGGAGAGGAGGGGGAGGGGAGGAGAGGAGAGGAGGAGAAAAGAGAAGAGAGGAGGAGGGAAGGGGAGGAGAGGAGGAGGGGAGGGGAGGAGAGGAGAGGAGGGGGAGGGGAGGAGAGGAGAGGAGGAAGGGAGGGGAGGAGAGGAGGGAAGGGGGAGGGGGAGGGGAGGAGAGGAGAGGAGGAAGGGAGGAGAGGAGGGGAGAGGAGGGGAGGGAAGGAGAGGAAGGGAGAGGAGAGGAGGAAGGGAGGGGAGGAGAGGAGGGGAGAGGATGAGGGGAGGGGAGGAGAGGAGGGGAGAGGATGAGGGGAGGGGAGGAGAGGAGGGGAGAGGAGGGAAGGAGGGGAGGGAGGAGGGGAGGGGAGAGGAGGGGAGGAGACAAAGGGAGAGGAGAAGAGAAGAGAAGAGGGCAAAAGAGGGAAGAGGGGCCAAGCAGCCCCTTTTATAGTGGGCGAGGCTACCTGGCTGTTGCCAGGTAACTGTGGGGCAGGGCATACCTGACTGTAGCCAGGTAACGGTGGGGGTGGAGCACCAGGGGCTTGGGGCAGGCATTGCCCTACGTGACTAATGGTCACAGGTTTATGTCCGACACTGATGCTGTCATTTTTCCTGAGTAACTCCTAGTTGTCAACTTCCTGGCTCATATGTCATAACTCCACACTTAGCTGTGGCACCATTTGAGGAAGCCAGCAGTGTCCGAAGGTGCTCATTTCTCCACATCTGCTGCATCGCACTCGTGTTATTACATCGTGCTTATTAGAGGGCTTGCTCCTCCTGTACTGTGCTTGGCACAAGGCGTGACCTCAGTGTTTAATTATAAATATGTTATGACCCTCCTCGAGACAGCAGGCTTTTAATTCTCGTGCGTGTGTTATGGGTACATTGCATTATGATTACATTTGTTATATATAATATGGCTAAAGTACTGTTGTATTTTGTAGCTGTCATTAAATGTCTCATTTTAAGCTGTATGTGATACTTGGGCAACTCGTGTGATAAGGGAGCCAGAGGGCATGTCTCGTTAGCCATGGTCAGAGCCGATTTCCCGAGCTGCAGAAGACTGTGTCAGAAATGAGGAACAGTAAGGCCTTCTATTTTATAACATGTTACAATATAGCTCATTTTTCTCAACAAATACTGAATGAGTGAATCAAAAAGAAAATCTACAATTTTAAAGATTGGGTTTTTTTTTCCCTTGTGTCCCAGGCCTATTTGATTCAAAACGGGGGAGAAAAAGAAAGTCCTAGAAACATTTTCCTGCCCTAGGGGGATGGCTTAATAGGTAAAGGTGCTTGCTACACAAGAACAAAGACCTCAGTCCACATCCCTGGACCGGATGTACAGTCAGATGTGGTGTCCGTAATCCCAGCACTCCTGCAGGGAAATGAGAAATAGAGACGGGGATTCCTGAAGCTTATGGGCCAGCTACCTTGGGTAGGCAGTAGCAAACAGACAAGGTGGGGGATGAGGAGCAACCCATGAGATTGACCCCTGACCTCCACATGTGTGCTCAGCAGACACACATCACACACTCACGGCTAAAAAACAACAAAATAAAATAAACCCCTGTTCCTTTCTCTTGACCTCGTTTCTTGATCTGGTTCCTGGACTAGATTAGTGATGGATGTCCTCTCCAGCCTCACACTGGAAGCCAAAGTTAACACAGCACTTCTGTAGGGCTGGAGAGTCTTGATTGAAAACACTTTCATTTTAAATAGGTCACTTTGTCCTGAGGGTGAGGAGGACAAAGGCTTGGGTAAGTTTCCATGAGCTTCACTCCTGACATCCCCCAGGATCAGCCATTCTTGGTTGCCACGGTTACAGCTCTCCTTCCAACCACCTAGTGAGGCATCTTCCACCTACCTACAGTACCTACCTCCTACCTACAGGAGCTGGTCCTTAAGTACGTGCTCCCTATCAGCCGTATGATCATGCTCACACAGCGTTTGTCTCGCCAGTCCTTCCTGTGCCCTTGCTACCAGTCAACACGACCTTCAAACTTCAGACAACGAGGACCATGTCGCCATTCCCTGTGGTGATCCGGATACATGTTTGGCACGTGGTGAGCCCTTGGTAGACGCTGAGATAATGGCAGACTCCATCCTTGGTATTGCTGATTGCAAACAATTGAAGAAGCAGCTGTCTCTGCGTCTCTGTGTGGTCAGTGCAGACTGGAATTACTCACTGCTATGACACCCGTCTGCCAGTGACAGCACACAGCCAGGTGATTTGGGACACGTTTCTACTGCAGGCCAGGGTGTCATCTTAGGTATTACAAGGTGTGTCTGAAAAGGGAGATGAGCTGAGAGTGCAGAGAGCAGCGCTCCATGTTTACCCAGGAGCCTCGGGCGATGTCTTAATCCTGGTACAGTCTGCTCTGACTTTCTCTTGTCTCCTAGTGAAAGGACTTCTGTTTCTCCTCTGTCTGACAGGAATTCTCCTCACCTAACACGTTTTCTTCCCGGGCCCCCAGACTTCCTTATTCGGTAGCCAATTTTAAACTCTGGGTGAATGAGAAAAACGTTCCCTCTGTGAGACAGCAGTGGTTCAAGCGGAAGGCTTACTGCATATGTGTGTGTGTGTGTGTGTGTGTGTGTGTGTGTTGTGAGACAGCAGTGGTTCAAGCGGAAGGCTTACTGCATATGTGTGTGTGTGTGTATGTGTGTGTACACACAAAATTAAAAACATACTTCTCTGTCTTTGGACATTTTCTATTGCTATAATAGAGTCATCAACCGAGTACTCTAAAGAGCAGAAATGTCCTGGCTTATAGCTCTGGAGGTTGAAAGTCCAAGATCCAGAGGCCAGCATGAGACAAAGGCCTCCACAGGGCATCGAGACATGGCAGAATGTGTCACATGAAGACAGGGCAAGTCCAGGATGAGCTAGAGGGAGAGAGGGAGCCATCAACTGAGGTGACATGCTAATCCATGCAGGAGGGTAAAACCCATTGGACCTAATTGTCTCCTCACCACTCTGCCTTCCAGTGAAGTCACAGTGGCCATTAACCCCAGCACTAGCTTTCGAGAAACCAAGTATTCAAGCCACGGCATTCTCCAAGGAAGCCACCTGAGCCTGTACGCTTGACAGACCTTTCCCCTTGGAGGTGTTGGGGGAGTGCTGAGCTCAAACTCCGGATCGAGAAGGCGCTAGGCAAGAGTTCCTATCACCAGAGCTACACCCCAGTTCCCTTAATGGAGAATTTCTTAGAGATTTATTTTCTTTGAAACCAAGTACATTTGTGTTCTTATGTCAGTGCTTGCCACCTGTGTGTAGCTGACCCTTGAAGACCGGAAGAAGCTATCAGATCCCCCGGAAATGGAGTAGCAGATGGTTGCTAAGTCCTTATGTGGGTACTGGGAACCGAACCAGGGTCCCCTGGAATACCTGTAAGTACTCGTAACTGCTGAGCCATCTCTCCAGCTCTGCCCTCTCAGAATGTCTTTCGCCTTGTATCATATATTTTGATACACTGTTTCCATTTTCTTCCCATTCAAGATACATTCTTGTTCACTGCTGTGACTTCTCCTTCACTCGGTTAGCGGGGATGATTTATTATGCCGCCTCTTAGAGATTGTTTGGCCCCTTTATTGTTATTTTGCTTAATTTTAGCTAAGCTCCAGATAGGAGGGCCTTGGGAGAGATTTCTCCCGTCCCTTGGCTAAAAACTTAAAGTATTTCATTTATTTAACCCATAAACATTCCGTGGCGACTGCAAAGGTGAATATCAAACACGTGCTCTGGGCTCATTAAATCTTAATATCAATATTTTTACTTTTTAAGTCAAATGATAATTTTTAACAGCCCATTGCTTTAAACTCAACACTTCGGTTTTGCTTAAGCTTTTGGCTTTAGCTCCCATTTAGATAATTAAACTGCAACAAAAGTCCCAGGTCTCTGGGTAGGTTGGGGCAGGGAACGGCGGGTTGGAGGAGGGGACCCTGCTTTGTATGATATCTTAATGGTGGTCTGAGTCTCCTCACGTTGCTCCATACTCACAGAGCATATGGCAACAAGAATGGACTATGGACTTTGGGTGACAGTGGTATGCGTGTGAGTCTATCGATTGTGACAAAGGTATTACTATGGTACCAGATATTGACAGTGGGAGCGGGGAGAGCTGTGCCTGGGGAGGCAGCTGGGGTGCTGGGGAACCCTGCATATCACATTCAATGTTGTTATGAACCTAAAACCATCCCCAAAACAAAGCCTGCTTAAAAGAGCCAATAATGGGATCCCCCTGGCTTCCAGAATGTTACACTAACGTTTAAGTGTTGAGGCGACTTGTTTGCGGTTGTTACTAATTAGCTTCTTTGATCCGTGTGGTTTCTAGGCTGATTTTGTGAGATTCTCCCTGAACTTGGGCAAGCTTTCCCTAGTGAGGGTAAAATGACTTTGATTTTTGTCTGCACCGTTTGAGTAACGAAGCACTTGGGCTGAGTAAGAAATGAATAGGACCGCTTGGCTCTAGCAGCCACTGCAGCCGCTGCCCGCCGTGCAGACCGTATTACGGGTGTCTTACAGCTGCTGCCTCCCCGGGGAGTTCAGCCCGAGCTTGGTAAATAATCTCAGAACTGAGTCATCTGTGGTCAAATGACACAGAATGAAAAAGAAATGCCTTTCAGGCAGTTCCTGTTACCTAATATGGATGAAGTCGTTGACACTTTAACAGAGCCCCACCTGTGGCCCAAATGAACTTTTCCCTATACGGCTGTTCATCTAATTTCCTGATCAAATAAGGAATCCAGAAACCCTGTAAATGGTCCGTCTGGACCTGAAGAGGGGGCTTTTCTCTCTTCAAGGCCTTGGCAACATACGTCTACTGAGTTTATTCATTGAATAGCTAAAGGTGTGTGCTGTCTTGCCCTGTTTTAAAGCATCCTTGGGGGGCGGGGGGGGGGGGAATGAAGTCTTCTGTCCAGACACTCAGGAGGGCTGGAACTCACAGCACAGGACCCAGAAGCAGTCTATATTTAGAACTTAAAAAAGAGGATTGATATTCTTAGATTTTTTTTTTCTTCAAATAACCAATAACCACTGCACTGTGAGTTCTAAGCCCAGGACAGTGACGGTCTCACAGAACCTGTCTCTAGCCCTGGCTCTTCTAGAACCTGGTCAGAAGAATAAGGTCCAAGGAGCGCCTCCTCCTCCTCCTTCAAGCATCAGGGGGGAGAGTTTGAATGGCAGCTTTCAGATGAATTAAGGCCATAAGGAAGTGAGACCTGTTCTGAGGAAACAACCCATCCATAAACGCGTGACTCACCCTCATCCTCTGCTTGCAAGTTGCAAAACTAACTCTGAATCACTGAAGGAAGAAAAAAAAATCTTCTAATCTCCAAAAAAAATCTGAGTTGTCTTTTAGGAATGGACAGCTGAAGTCTTAGCTGTCCGTGAACATGTCCTTATTCACTGACCCAGGGTAACCTTAAAGCGACGCTTAAAATAGGTCAGTTTGTTAGAAATGTTTGTTAAAAGGCCAGACTGGGCTCTAAATGTCTTTTGAATGAATCATAAGAATCTAGATGATAAAAAAAAAAGATTTATGCAGAGAAGAGCGTGCTCCAGACAGCAAGCAGGCAGAAACACGGATGTCTTTAATAGGAATATGTTTCTGAAGCCTTGACTATAGAGATAGGCTCTGTGGCTGAACGGCCTGATGAAGGACACAGTGGTCTCGGGTTACCGGACTTGCTCACAACAGCTGAGCTCAATGGTGGTACATGCCTGTCATCACAGCAACTCGGGAGGTTTAGGCGCCGAGACTGTGAGTTTGAGGCCAGCAGAGGCAATTTCCATAAACAGTATAAAGGGGGCAGAGCTAGAGTGTGGTGGGTCAGGTGCTGAGGAGAGATGGATTAATAGGCCAGATTGCTGGCTCAGCAGTTAAGAGTGCAGCCTGCTCTTGCAAAGGAGTTGAGCTTAGTTCGCAGCACCCCAGTGTGAGGCAGGCAGCAACCTCCCGCGACTGGAGTTCTAGAGAATGGTAGGTTCTCAGCCTTCCTCACACTCTCTGACCCTTTAATACAGTTCTTCATGTTGTGGTGGCCCTGCTCCCCAACCTTAAAATTCTTTTTTGTTATGTAAATTCCATAATGGTAATTTTGCTACTGTTATGAATTGTAACTTAAATATCTGTGATTTCCAATGATCTTAAGCGACTGCTAGGAAAGGGTCATTTGGCCCTCCAAAGGGGTCATGACCCACAGGATGATAGCTGCTCTTCTAGGCGATTCCATGCCTCTGGCCTCTGAGGGCGCCTATACATAATCACACGCACCCATATTTACACGCATTATTTTAAAAGATAGGCACAATTGCCAATAGCGGGGAGGGGGGACTAGCTTCACACAGAGCCCCACAAGTCAGTTCATTGTATGAAGTCCTCAAGAACAGCTGATCTGTGCTGAGGTGTTTCAGAATCTGTGTCATGTGGATGACGAGAAGGATGACCCAGAATGCTTCCACGCAACAGGGGATAATGTCCACCGTGAGATTTCAATCATTAACTTCAGACTGACCTCAGGCCCCCATCTAGGGTCAAGAGCCAGGGATAAAGTACAACACTTGACTGTAAAGACTGGAGACAGTGGACACAGGTGAAGCCAATATTGACGCGCTGAGACTAGTGGACACAGTTATTATTATTGTTGTTGTTGTTGTTGTTGAGACAAGGTTTCTCTGTGTAGCCCTGGCTTTCCTGAAACTCATTCTATAGATCACACTGGTCTTGAACTCAGAGATCTGTCAGTCTCTGCCTCCTAAGTGCTAGGATTAAAGATGTGTGCCGCCACCGCCCAGCGAGGCTGACAGTTTTTATTAGTCCTTGGGAAAGTGAAATTTAAGTAAATGTTAACTGGATCATGTAAAGGTTATGAATTAGGAGTTTCTGTGAAATTTTCCCACTGCGTGTTGCCCACGGTAGAACCATTGAACATTAATCCGCGAACTGAGAATTAGGGATGCAGGCTGTGCCCAGGAAGTCAGAAGAAGACATCAGATGCCCTGGAACTAGGGTCACAGGTGTAACTCTGCTGGAGATGACCCCCCAGCCAGAAAACTTATGGTCTCAGTTCCTGTTTTGCTACCTGCTAGGATGAAGACAGAGTGCCATTCAACCTCTCCAGCCTCAGTCCCCTCATCTGTAAAATGGGCGTGCTTTTTCTGAGTGGGGTCACTGTGATTTGTCATGTTAGCCTCCTAGTGAGACAAAGAAACCCCAAATTTTCACAATCATGGCCACAAAAGAATACCACACCAGACTTTTCTGGAATGCAAAGTCGTTCTTGCTATTCACTGTAAAAAAAAATAAAAATAAGAAAAACTGTGACAAATTTGAAACAAGAATATATGCATGTGTACATACACACCATACATGTATACACACATAAACAAAGCATGCATATACACACAGAGACACCATACATACATACATGCACACACATGCACAGTATAGACACATGACACGCACAGACACCATACACACGGACACACACACACACCACATACATATGCGCTCATTCACACATGCATGCATGCATGCATGCACACACAGCATATGCACATGCATATATACATGTGCACACACATGCCCACACACCGTGCACACGCACATACACATCAAGCATATATATGCGCATACACGCTATAGGCATGGACCCACACGAATGAGGCCGAACACTCAGTGTTTTTCTGCCTGCGTCTGTGTCACCTTGCTTGATATTATGCTTCTAAAGTTCTGTCTCTATTCCTGGAAATTTCATCTCTCCTTTTCCCCTGAATAACAGTCCATCTTGTTATCCACCCATGTGCTGACGGACATAATGGCTGCTTCCAGTTCCATTCTATCATAACTAAAGCAGCGGTAGACACACCGTACCGATCCCTTCACGGGCAGTACGGGACGCTGTAAGTACCTGGAGGAGTGGGTCATACGACGGGTCCGCTTTCCATCTTTTTGAGGACTCCCCAAACTGACTTCCACCCAGCTGCTGCATTGATGGTTTTCATAATCTGAAATTGTTCCCTCCTTTCCTCGGTTTAAGCCTATATCAAATCATTTTGTGTGGTGTTATTTAGTAAACTGTATTGCTTTAAATAAGGGGTTGTTTTTAAAAATAAAAAAAAGAGAGAAAGAGAGAGAGAATGTTCTAAATATTTTTTTAATGGGGATGCTACATCACAGGACTGCCATGGTCAGGGATACCAGTCACTTGAAAGCATGCTGAGGGAGACATACAGCTTTTTTTATTATTTAGATTTATTAATTTTATTTTATGTGTATAATTGTTTAGCTTGCATGAATGTCAGTGTACCGTGTGTGTGTGTGTGTGTGTGTGTGTGTTTGGTGCTTGTAAAAGTCAGAAGATACCAGATTCCCTGAAACTGGAGTTATAGGTGGTTGTGAGCCACCCTGTGAGTGCCAGGAACTGGCCCCCAGGACCTCATGCATGAGCAGTCATAGTTTTGAACTACTGACGCGTCTCTCTAACCTTAGAAACATGAGACTCTTAAAGCTAACAAGAACCATTTTCTGTATCTCTAGTATTCGGTGCTCAAGAGAAATCACAATTCTTTGGAGGGGGAAGCCACCCTCAGTGTTATAAACTAGGGTTCTGGTTTGAAAGATGGCTTCTGTGAGTAGCGTTCCTTGTCCCCAGATGACTGCCAGTACTCCTGGTGACCTTAGAGGCCAGTCCATGCAAACCTCGAAGAACAGACGTCGTCTTGCTAACAGTCTCCTAACCACAGCAAAGTCTCAGCAAGGACTTGCTGAGACGAGTGTTTACAACAAGGAATTTGAAGGGATTCTTATTTTCCAGCTTTCTTGACTGCAGCTCACTCCCTCGTGGAAAAGGTTACGTGTCGACCGCAGGACAACTGCTGGCCTCTTCAGATTTACAGCCCTTTCCCATGAGCGGCGGCTCAGGGCGGTGGCATGAGGCTTCGCTCGTATTTATTTTAATTTCTCCCTCTAGCAAGAACTTTGACTCAACATAGATTAAGAAACCAAACTCCTGCATTCAAAAGGCCCCAACTTCAGTAAAACAAAACAAAACAAAATAAAATAAGACAAAGAATCAGTCAAAATCTCTGCTCTGCCTCTTGCCCTCTGTTCAAAGTTCAGGGTGCTGAATTGCCCCACTGGTGACCTGTGACCCCTCTGGGCCTCTGCTCACCCCTAGTGCTGACTTGGAGGGATTCATCTCTGTGGCCCAGCGACAAATATTAAGTAACATTTGGGAAGGGTGTGCCATCCTATGCATTTTGAAGGAGCTTCCGAGAGTTTGGTCTCTAAACTCTTGGACCCTTTTCAAGAGAGAAGTCATCTTTGAAGCCAGGCAAAGACTTAAAAAGCGACTCGGGTGGAATGACTTCACGTTTGAACGCAAGAGGCAGATAGCTCACTGGGTGGAGTAAAGAAGGGTTGAGGTGAGTCAGAGTCCTAGGGATAGATAATTAGAGCTCGTTTGGAAGTGAGCACGTACATGCATGACCTTTATTCTCCAGTGGAGCCGTGCTAATGTCCCCTGCCACGCTGACATGGACACCAGGGGACATGAATCCAGACAGCAACAGCCAGAGAGCAGGTCACGCTGCAGGGGGCGAGGCCCTGGGCAGCTCCAGGCTTCCACAGAGCAAGCACACACCTAGAGGTCAAGGTCCCAGCTGACAGCTGCTCTCTACCACCCTGGCGAAGGGTGGTACCAACTCCCCGTGGTGAGACCGCACCTCTGACACGGCGGAGAACCACAAACGCACATGGATTCAACTCGACCCAAACAGCCTGCGTCTCCTCCTTCCCTTCAGCAACCCCGGGACT